>CM052543.1:78025765-78086629 GCA_028533065.1 Trachops cirrhosus | reverse complement strand
TGTGTGCAACGTCTGAGATTTTCCCGTCCATGTTTTTCTGTAGGACTTTTATGGTGTCGTGACTTATAAGTGTTTCACCCCTCTTTAGTTTGTTTTGGTGTATGGTGTAAGTTGGTGATCGCATTTCATTTTTTGGCATGTAGCTGTCCAGATGTCCCAACACCATTTGTTGAAGAGGCTATTTTTACTCCATTTTATGATTCTTCCCACTTTGTCGACTGTTAATTGACTCTGGAGACTTGGGTTTATTCAGGGGTTCTCTGTCCTGTTCCATTGTTCCATGTGCCTGTTTTTATGCCAGTATCAGGCTGTTTTGATTACAGTGGCCTTGTAATACAGGTTGATATCAGGTATTGTGATCTCTCCTACTTTGTTCTTCTTTCTCAAAATTGCTGCATCTTCCAGGTCATTTATGGTTCCATATAAATTTCTGAAATGTTTGTTCTATATTTGTGAAATATGTCATTGGTACTTTAATAGGGATTGCATCAGATCTATCAATTGCTTTGGGTGGTATGAAGATTTTGATCATCAAGTTTTTACAAATGTTCAAATATGTTGTGGTAGCAGAATAATGGATGCTAAAAATGTTTATGCCTTAATCCCGGGACCTGTGATTATGTTATAACATGGCAAAGGATTTTGTAGATGTTTTTAAAGTGTGGCCCTTGAGATGGAGATATTATCCTGGATTGTCTAGGTGGGCCCAACCGAATCACATTAGTCCTTAAAAGCAAAGAGCTTTTCCTGGCTGGGTTAGGGAGAGATGTGACCATTAAAGAAGATTCTTAGATGCAATATTGCTGACTTTGAAGATGGAAGAAAGGGCCACAGGCCAACAAACATAGGCCTCGGGAAGCTGTAAAATGTCAGTAAATGGAATCATCCATAGGATCACCAAAAAAGAATACAGTCCATCCTACACCTTGATTTTTAACCAGTGAGACTTGTGTCAGACTTCTAACCTATGGAACTGTAAGATAATAAATTTGTGTTGCTTTACAGCACTAAGTTTTCAGTCATTTGTTACAGCAGCAATAGGAAACTAATATATATGTGTAAACACTTAGAACACTATCTAGCACATAGTAAGAGATCAATAAATGTTAGCTCTTTAATATAAATAGTATCATTATCATCATTAGCAGTGTTATAATACTAGGTAGAGGAGACAGACACACTGTTGCTTCCATCCCAGGGAAGCTGCTCAGAGCCTGTATCTCTCTTTACTGGGTGTTAGATTCTTATTGCAAAGAAGCTTGGAGTAGAGACCATACTCAAAACAAAACGTCACTTGGCACAGGTGCCCTGAAGATGAGAGACAGATGACCACCCTCCCTGCAGTCCTTTTCTTTTAAAGAACACGAGTGGAAGCCCTCTGGGAGGGCAAGAAAGGCCTGCCTGGCCCAGGCAGGAGAGCATACCTATAGCTGTCATTGCAGAGATGACAGTTTCAAAGCTTAACTGGCTCTGAACAAACCCTACATAACTGGGACTACTGCGAAGACAGAGTGTCCAGGAAAAGCTAGGCTATCCCAAGAGTTTGTCATCCAAAACCTATATCTGCTGTGCTCTATGCCATGGAGTCTATGGGAGTGAACAGGACCTGCAGGAGGAAGGTCTTCGAGGTAGACAGAAGGGGAACTTTCTCTTGGGAGAAAGCACAGAATGCCAGGTAATGTCAGATTTTACTGGGATGATCCAAAAGAATGAAAAGGGTCACTTCTTCTGAACTGTTGTGTGCTGGGGCAAGGTGGGAGAGGGAGGTAAAATGTCCTACAGAGGCCCAGTCTGTGATGAGCAATACACTGCCTTCACAGAATAAGCCCCTTCCCCACACTCTCTCTTTCTCAGTCCCTCTCCTGACCAAGTGAAAGTGAAACTTTGCCCTACAGAAATCTCCCATCCCACCCACCTCTCCTTCTTCCCTTCTGGAAGCCCTTTGTCCCCAGTTTTCCTCTTTGGTGACCATCCATCTTCTCTGAATAGGGTGCCTCAGAAATCTGTTTCTATTTAGATGTTCTACTTCTCAAGAGCCAATGAGCCTGGGCCCAAATTGGCAGCCTTTCATAGTCCTCAGTTCTAAGGTAACCTCAGACTGAGCCCAGCATAGACACTAGACCTCCCCCATCTCAGGGGACAAGGGCCATTTCCCTTCAGGCCTATGACAAAAGAGCTATTAGACTGTAAGAACAGGGTTCATGCCTGTCTATTCACCACAGGGTCTGACACAGAGTAGGCCTCCAAAACCATTTGTTGAATAATGGAACACCCTCAAAAAGAGTATACAACCTTCTCAGAGGGCCCAGGAAAAAATGCAAGGTCTTCCCATCTCCCTCTAAAGGGAGTTCAGCAGAAAGACCCACTCCAAAGAGGTGGACTACTCTGACGTGATTAGAGACAGGAATGAGCTAGGCTGGGGGAACAGGGAGAACCATGGCTTCCTGGTATAGTTTAACCTCAGCCCAAGGGCCCAGAAGTCTCCAACTATCAGCTCAGAATTGTCTCCCTCCCTCCATCCCCCACCCTCAACCTCCCTTTCTGAGGTTGAGCTCTGAGCTGATGTTCTTCCACTGCTCCCTGCTCCCAGCATTCTTGGGCAGCTCATGGATAATGGAGCCTCTCCTTGGTCTGCCCTCCACTCCCCAACCTCCACCTCACTTTCTGATAAAGAAACTCCCCTTGCCACCACTCCTCATGTCTGCATGGGGACCTTGCAGGTCTGCTGCTGATCCAAATTAGAAAAAAATTCCTCTTTCTCTGGGTGTATGCAGGCCCCATCAGGGTACATGCCCGATGAGAAGAGCCTAAGCTGAATTTTAGCCCCATCCACCTCTTGGCCAAATGTCCTTCCACAGTGCACTGCCTGACCACCTTCACACAGCAGCCCTATTTAACATATTTCAAGGACTACACCCATTTAAGGGGCCTGATAGATCAACAAGTCTTAACCTCTCATTTTACAAGTGAGAAAGTGGAGAGAGACCCAAAAGCGCAGGGTAATTTATCCAAAGTCATTCACCAATCTAGTGGCAGACCCAAGGCCAGAGATCCAGATGTCCTGACTCCCAATCTAGTGCTTGTTCCCTTATACTGCTCTACCCAAGCTTCACTCTTGAGAAGAAAAGACAAAGCCAGGACAGCAGAACTCCTGAAAGCAGCACCTAGGGAAGTCTTCTTGCACTGATTAGAAGTGATAACCTCATCCCAAACTCTGTATAGACATAAAATTAACATAATACTATCTGAACCTTGTATTGCCTAATGCTTGGCTGCTGTGGAACAGAAATACAGATCTTCCCCATTTACTTCCCACCTACCAACCAGCACAGGCCAGCACATCTGTCTTGGCCTAGAAACTCCCAGAGCTTCTGGCTTCAGAGCCCCTGAATCCACAAGTACTGGGAAGATGACTTTTAATTCAGATGAAGATGAGGCAATGGTGATAGGGGAGGAGGGGAGAAAGAGAAGGAGGAGGGGAAGGGAAAGAGCAGGAAGAGAAAGAAGAGGGCAATTTCTGGTATCTTAATTTTTTGTCCAGGGTTCCCAGTTGCCAATAATACCACTGAGTTCTGCTTCCCAGAACAGGTGGTGAAGATACACATAAACACACTCTCACTACATCAATCTCTGGATTGTGGTCTGCAATGTACTGACTAAGCTCAATACAATGTGCTGACTAAGCTCAGGCAGGCTCATAGCTTCTGGTTTTGAATCCTGGCTTTGTCATTTTGGGTTGTGAAATTTTAGACAAGTGCCTTAACTTTTTTGTGTTTCAGTTTCCTCCTCGCTACAACAAACATGACTTCATAGAGTTTTTTGAAGATTATGAGAGTCAATATAGCAGGTACCCAGTAACCATTGGTTATAACTATATTGGGGTACTGTTTCTTCACACCTTGTCTAGGCCTTGTTTTCCCTCAGTGAGGATGGGAGGGGCATTGTCCAGGCTGTCAGCATAGTTTTCCAATTATTCCAATTGTCAGAGCTGAGATGAACTGCGTTGAGAAGTAGTGAGCTCACTCTCACAGGAGCAAGCAAGCAGAATACAGATGAGCATTTGGCATGGATGTGGCAGAAGCAGGTGGGAGTGAGGGATCTCTTCCAGAGTCCCATCTAGCCCCAAGAGACTCTGAATGTGTAAATAAACCCACATCTCCCAGCACCCACATGGGCAGAGCTTTGCCCACAAATGAGGATACAGATACAAAGGCACAGTCTCAACACTGGCTTTAGGGATCAGGGAGGAGTGTTTTAAACTAGGTAAGCCAGCAGCCCCACTCAGCCCATTCCCTAGCACCCAGGCAAGTCCTGTGTGCACACAGGCATCCAGGTGGCAAGCAGGATCTTTGAGGCAGGCATTGAGCAGTATTTCAAGTAACCTGCTTCCTACCACTCCCAGTTGTCTTTTTATGGGCACCAACCACCAGCCCCTGCCAGTTTAGTGCACTCTAACTCTAAGACAGAGTTAGGGCAGAGACCAGAACTGAGGCAAGGTAGTAGAGTGTTGGTTTTATCTCTGATATAGGTGGACTGATGGGAAACCTGGGGTAGTTATGGTAGCCCTGGCCTCTGAAGGGTCATCAGGGTGCCCAGAGAGGTAAGGAATTCCTGTCACAGAAATGATGAAGCAGGAATTTGTAGAAGGTTCAAAATTACTACCTCTAGCCAAAGGTCAAATCCAGCTCCAGCTCCACCTCCAGGAGTAAGATAAGAATAGAAATGGACATCACAAGGAGGGTTATCAGTTGGGGGGAGAGGAAGAGGGAGAATGGGGGAAAGGGTACAGGGAATAAGAAGCATTAATTGGTATATACAAAATAGACATGAGGATGTTAAGAATAGTATGGGAAATGTAGAAGCCAAAGAACTTATATGCACAACCCATGGACATGAACTAAGGAGGGGATTACTGGAGGGAAGGGACTATGGGGCAGAGGGGTACTAAGGGAGAAGAAATTGGGACAATTGTAATAGCATAATCAATAAAATATACTTAAAAAATAAAAAAAGGAAAAAAAAAGAAAAGATATTCAGGAAATCCTTGCTGCCAAAACCATTCCTACTCCTGCCTCCTCTACCCTCCCACAGTGCCACCCCCACTTCTATTAGGCATTCTGTGGAAAGGACTTGGCACTGATAAACCAGAACCACAGCATATGCAAACCTTCCCATCAGCCCAAGATGCATCACTGCACATTATTTCTCTTTGCAGCAGCTGTGACAGCAGTTTTTCCATCCTAACAATACTGGCTTTCCCTGGTATTAAAAAGGGTCTCTAAGTGCCACACATCTTTGCCGGGAGAGACCACACACCAGGAGGTGAGGGGAGGTATGCCAGCCTAGGATGAAGCCTTTGCTGCAGATTCACTCACAAATGGATGCAAGAATTAGGCAGAGGTGGGGAACAAAGAGCCAGCCTCACAGAGATAGAACTTTCCCCAGGAACATATATTCAGCCCCATGCTGCCTGAGGGTGCTGGACGCTGCTGGGTGCTGGGTGCTCAGTGTGTGTGTCTGTCTGTCTGCGTACCCCCTCCATCTTTCCTACCACAACCTGGCCTCTTCCAAACCATTCCCTGTCCCTTTTGGAGACTGAGGAGGGTCACAAAACCACAGAAAGTGTGGGGGAGGGAGGGATGGGAAGCCACCTCATGGGTATTTGCCGCTGTTGAGCCAAGAGGCCTAGGGCTCCCCAGAACCCAGATGCAGTATTCTCCCCTAGAGGGTCTCCACACTCTGTAAACATAAAGGGCGGGGCCAACAGAGGCAGTGGCTAGAGCCTCCCCAGACTCTGTGATGCAAGGCAGTCCCATTCTATACTCTAGAGAACACAGGGACATAAGGGCCCCTGGCCTCACATCCACTAAGTGGTGCTGAGCAGTCGTGCACTTCCCACCAGCAGCAGCCTCAATAGCATGGAAGCTCCTAAGGCACCAGGAGGTGAGCTGGTGTGACGGGTGATGAGTGCCTAGTCAAGGACTCACAGGATGGGGGAGAGAGATAGGAGCAGAATTCTCTCCTTCATTTATTCATGTCCACTGAATTCCCAATGGCTCAGCACTCAGTTGCATGTTCTTCTCTTGACACCCTAAATACCTTCCTGGTCAAGAAGCCCACACTCAGAGAGACAAAAGATACGTGAGGGAAGAGCTAATCCAAGGTAATCTATACAAAGGCCAACGGAGAATTACAGCTAGTGCTCTGAGCTCAGGAACAAAGTAAAATAAGACACTACAGAACTCTGAGCTGGATTATCTTAGCCATTCTGCTCTGGATAAATCAGATCGGTGAGACTCATCATTCCCTCCAGTACCAGGAGCAGGACTAGGCCCTGAGCATACAACTGTGACCAAGTAGCACAGTCCCTGCCCTCAGAGTGCTTATAGCCTAGTGAGGGAGGAAGACATCAGGCAACTAACTACACAAATAATTAACTACAGCTGTCATAAGTGCAAGGGTATGTAAAGATTTAGGGAGGAAGTTTGCACACATACTCGTGGTCACCTGCTCCAGTCCTAACCAGCGTTGAAAATGGGGAAGTTTATGCTGTGGAGAACATGAGCCCACTTCCTCTTAGTCCAAAGTAGACCTAAAAAACTGTTGCTAACATCCAAAGCACAATCAAGGCTAGGGTGACTTGTTCCTCTAAGTAAAATGGGAAAAGAACCAACATAGACTGAGTGCTTAGTTCTATGTGCCAGGCACGGTTGATGTCTTCTCAATCTTTACCTTGCTCTGTGAAGTGTATGTTGAGCCCACTTCACAGAAGAGGAGACTGAGTCTCAGAGAGGTAAAGATATAGGCCCCAGATGCCAAGAGACTTCAGGCAAAGCTAGGATTGGAACCCATACCTGCCTGAGTCTAAACTCGTATCTCTTCTGCTGTAATGTGCTGCCTCTGGGGCCATATTTAGATGTCCTGCTGGGGGCCCAAGCAGGGAGCCTAAGAGAAGAGAGAAATGGAAAGAGAAAGGGGTAAGGCAGGCTGGGAAGTACCA
Organism: Trachops cirrhosus; assembly: GCA_028533065.1. Classification (NCBI taxonomy): domain Eukaryota; kingdom Metazoa; phylum Chordata; class Mammalia; order Chiroptera; family Phyllostomidae; genus Trachops; species Trachops cirrhosus. Next base: position 78,079,629 of record CM052543.1, on the reverse strand, counting down.
GACTGTGGCTCTTACCAGCTCCCTTTTACCACCACCAGCCCTTTCTCAGCATCTCCTGAACAACCATCACATGCTTAACATTCTGCTCAGTTTTCACTCTGCTCCATCTCCAAATGTTTATCAACACAAGCTGTAATGTAATCATCTCCTGGGAAAATACACACCAGGTAATGGATGCTGACAAAAGTGTCAAACAGATATCCCCTCCCTCCTGCCCTCCTACCAGACCAGCACACCCAGGAAGCACCTCTTGTCCTGCTACCCCTCCAGTCCTACAGTGAAGACCTCCTCAGGCAGCTGAGACAGTGGCCAGGAAGTGTGGCCAAGCATGGTACAGAGGGCAAAGGGTGCTTCCCACACTTCATCTCATCAGATCCTCACAGCAGCACTGTAAGGCCGGTCTTACTGTCTCCATTTTGCAGATGCAGAAACTACAGCACAGAGTGATGATAAAACCAGAATGAAACATCAGCAGCATCAGCAGCAAAGGAAAAGATGATCTCTCTGCCTATTCTTTCACCATCAGGCCATCTTCTACTCTACAGGGCACAGGCCTTTGAAGGAAGCTATGTTGTCCCCTTTCAAAGTTGTTGGATGAGGCCTAAGGCCTGGGCCTCCATGGACTTGGCAGGCGTGATATAAGAGGGCTGGCGGCCTGTTCTCTATTTCTGCCCAAGCCAGTTAGGGGACAGGGTGCTCAATAGGTCCTGAAAGCTCAGCACTGAGCAAAAAAGGAGGCTTTAATACGGTGGGAGAGGAAGACAGGCTCTGAGGGAGGGAGCACTTCCTTGGTCCTTTTCTCTCCCCTTCTCCTAGAACCAGACCTTAAAGCCAGCCCAGACAGAGGGGAAAGAGAGTGCATGCAGCTGGGGAGAAAGCCCAGATGGGACAGGATCACCCCCTGCCCCACTACCAAGACCACCAGGCTCTCCCAGGATCAGCTCCTGTGGCCACACAATCCTAAAGGAAATCAGGATTTGCTTTTCCCTCCAACCGAGTCAGTTGTTACTTTCTTCTAATGAGAGTTGTAAATGAGACTTTATGGGATTTTTACCTATGGCAGCATCCCTTTAACAGCCTCTAATCCCCACTTGTTAGTCGAGGTCTACTCTGGGAAATTTTTTTAAATTTTATTTTAAATTATTTTATTGTTCAATTACAGTTGTCCCTATTTCTCCCCACCCCTCCCTCACCCCCTCCATACCTCCCTCCCTCCCTTGTTCCACCCTCCCCCTTGGTTTTGTGCGTGTGTCCTTTATCGTAGTTCCTGAAAACCCTTCTTTCCACTGTCCCCTCCCCACTCCCCTCTGGCTATTGTTGGATTGTTCTTAATTTCAATGACTCTGGCTATATTTTGTGTGCTTTTTTCTTTTGTTGATTGTGTCACTTTAGATCCAGAACCTAGTGGCAGTTCCCTGTCCTTGTCCCTGTTTTCCATTGTGAGAGCTATAAACTGTCGAACAGGCATGGGCCATGGGATATTTGCATGCGGAAGTCAGATCTGGGTTCTAGGCCACCTCCCAGATGGCACCTTTAACTTCTTCAGTAGAGCTGCTCCACCTACCTACTTCACTGGAATGCTATGAGAATCAAATGGGTTTTAGTCCTGAAAACGCTTTGAAAAATATAAAGCAATCTCCCACCTGGATTCGCTATTATTATTACTGTTATGATTGTGTGTAGATAAAACTGGGAGAGCAAATTGTGACATTCTCTATGCTTACAAGAGTGAGTTTGTTGATGTACACAAAAGTACACATACAGTTTCACAGAAGGATGGAGTTTTTGTGTTTACACCTGCCTTCAAAGGAGCATATGGGGCAATGTATATGAATTTATATTGGTACATGGGCACCCATTTCAGCATCTTAATATAGTATCAGGTTAAAAATAACAGTATAATAATCTATGTGCCAGGCGATTTGCTAAACACTTAAATATGAGGGTATGGGACCACTTGGGTGAACAGGCATCTAATAGAGTGTGTATTCATTCATCTCATGCAGGTAGCAGAGAATCTCTCCATGTGCTTGCCTGAGTTTCAATGAAAGTGTGGACATAAATGTCAGTGAATCTGTGTGGACACATGTACATGTATACAAATATATATAAATGAGTATATACCCACCTCCCTGTACCTGGACCGATGGGTGTAATTGTTCATTATTTATTAGCTACCTGGGATGCCCTGAGTTCATTGTCATACAGCCATGAAGCCCACACACACATTGTGGTGATAGCAGCATGTTTGGAAGGGTGGGGACAGGGGTGCCACTCTGCTCTCTATAACCATAGTCTGTGCCAGGCAGCAAGGCCCCTGCCAGGGGAAGGTTTGGATTGACTATAATAGGCTTGGAGCCACAGAAGTGCTCAGCAATGAGCCAGGCTGAGGGACCCTGGGAGCAGGGCCCCTGCCAGGGGAAGGTTTGGATTGACTATAATAAGCTTGGAGCCACAGAAGTGCTCAGCAATGAGCCAGGCTGAGGGACCCTGGGAGCAGGACAGACAGAGCTGGCACCTTCAGGTCCAGAGGACATGGCCATAATAGGCTAAACATGGTACCAGACCCAGGAATACCATTTTAGCACAGTAGGGGTTGGGGCTGTTGAGTGGCCAGGTGTGAAACATCCTGGCCTCCTCAGGGGCTCCAGGATTAAGTACAAATTCCCTAACAGCATGCAAGGCCCTAACAACCTGGCACAAACCTACCCAGCCCCTCTCTCCCTCTGCTCATGTACTGCACCAGACAGACTTACTCAGTTTTTGATACATCCAATTCCCTGGGCCTTTTTGTTGCTTTTCCTTCTGCCTGATTTCTCTACAAAACATCTCTGGCTAGCCAGCCCTCACCCCTCAGGGCTCATCTTACTTCTGCAGGAATGCCACCCTGACCCTTTCTTACCTCCTAGATTAGAAGGGTCCCCACACACAGGAAGTTCCTACTGACATCTAGATTTCTCTTTATCCCACTTCCTGATAGATCCTTTCTTCCTTATTACACTTTGGCACCAGGAAAGAAGGGAGCATGTCTCAGTAATTAATTCATGGCTTTATTCCAATGCCTGGCATGGTATCTGGTCAAATATTTGTTGAACTATTGCTAAAAGCCTGTTATATGAGAGTGGTTAAGCTCTCCATATCTAAATCATGATGTGCACCTCAACAGGATCTTCGTCTCTCAGGTCTGAAGGCTGGGGAGAACACCCCTTCCCCTACACACCCCTCCTCTGTCCCACCCCACCAATAGTAATCATTATCCCCAACAGGTGTAGAGATGGTAGAGTTTACAAAGTACTTTTACAAACATCCTGGAAGTCATCAATACCATTTTACAAATGAGAAAACTGAGGCATAGAGACGTTAAAGTGGCTCATTAACAGGGTGACCAATTCATTCTGGTTGGCCAGAACTTGACCAGTTTCAGCATGAAAGTCCCATGTCCTGGGAAGCCCCTCAGACCCAGGCAAAAAATGGGACAGTTGGTCACCCTTCTCGTCCACAGTTAGTCATAGCAGATCCAAGACAAAATCCTTGGATTTCTGACTTCAAATCACATACCCTCTACTTGCTTAACTTCCTCCTGAGGTTCCTCAAAATTCAGTGACCTGCCTGGGCACTGTCTATTCTTTGTATGTCATTTCCAGACCACTTGTCACCCTCCTGGAACATGTCTCCTCACAAACAAGTGCTCAAGGACTGCTGGGCATTCATATTAATCTAAATTCAATATAATTCAGAGGCTGATTTCTGGAGGAAAAGCACTTTACATAATATAGAAAAAAATAAATCTACTATTACAGTAATCTCACAATGATATTGAAATAAAATTTAAAATAAAAAACTTTACCCACAAATTATTTTCATTTATCCATGTTGCCTTCATCTTATAGGTGCATTTTTTTACAGAATTGTAATGCAATGTATATATATCATGCTTGTTTTCTTTCTACTTCACATCATAGAAATCTGGTTTTCATTTTCCTCATTCTGGATCCTCCACATCACTAACATCCCTCATTAGCCTGGATCACAGGGAGCTGGGTTCAGGGCTACCTGCTTCCTGAAGGACTCCCTTTTTAGGGCCCCAGCTGGGCTTCCACAGGTTGCCGTGTAAACCCGTCTTCATGTGTGTGTGCTGTTTTCAGGGCAGAGGGACATAGTTTCATCAGATCCTAAAAAGATCTGAAGCCCAAAGAAGTTAATTAAGACCCATAACTCCTAGAGAAGGATGTGCAGGCTCATCTCTATGCTCCCAAGGCTGCCTTCTCTATTGAGTTTGGGCTGACCCAGAAATTCTGTTCTCCCTTACAACAAATTCCATTTCTCAGCTTCTATATGGCTCTCAAAAAAAAAAAAATCAGGTTCCTTTATAAGGTAGTCCATCCTGATAATTATTTTGACCAAAACACCCCCTCATCCTGGATCTAAAGGCACCATTGAAAGGAAGAGAGTGTGGGTGGGAGGTTGAGTATCTTCTTCCTTTTTCTAAGTCCCTTCCCCTTATTCCTCTTTCTACACTGGGCATGATCCAGGTTAAAGCCATACCCAGCCCTGTCCTAACTGCTCATCTAAGCTTCTTGGTCCATGCAGTTCCTCACTGAAAATGAAAACCTCTTCTCAATACTGCTATTGAGTTTTAAGTATACCCACCCCAAGTCAGGAAGGAATATGGCCTCCAGTCACATCCAGAATGCCTTAGGATTTTAGATGTGGTGATTCACAGAAACGTATTGAAGGCCTCCTGACCACAGCCAGGGCATAGAAAAATCTTCCAAACTCCCTTCTTGCTGAAAAATTGGGTGGTTCAAGATGGAACTCCAGCCTTACTATCATTGCTCAGAGCTCCAGCTCCCAAAGTCAGACAGATTCCTGGCACACCATGGCCCACAAGGAAGAGACTGGCTGCCTGTTTGCCATCATGGTACCACTTTGAGGTGGTAGATCATTGCACCTGGGAGGCAGCTGTGTTCAGCTGCACCATTGTTCCCAACAGCAATGGCAGCCATGGCAATAGGGAGGCTCTGCAGTGATCTCTGTAAGAATAACGATTAAATGTTGCATAGCATTGTGGGATACAGAGGCACCACCATAATCACCACAGCTACCAGAAGGCTGACAACAGCAATTAGATGCTGTAGTTTCCCAGCTACCCCCAGGAGCACTGCCAGGGGTGAGGTTGGTCTGTCAGGTTAGAGAAGGTGGTACCCATGCCATGCCAGTGGGCCCTCTCTGGGACTGGCTAGGGCTTTGATCATATTCCCTCCATGGGATTTCTCCTCTTCCTCTCCTCTCTCCTTGCCCTCAGCTTCAACTGACCCCAGATTGGGGACACAGGAGTGGGTGACCCCATTTAGCATACCACTCTAATATATATTCAAGTTTATCTTCTCCTAGCAATGGATATCAGGAGGTTGTGGCATTTTAGGGACTTCTTAATAGGATTGCCCTCACATCAAAGTTAGCTTTATTAGCCAATTACTGAATGACAGTGAGGGGCCTGCAATATGGCCTGGAAGGGAAGTCATTATTGTATTGACTTTGGGTCTTCTCCAAACCTAATAGCTGCCTCTCTGAAAGAGCCTCTGGAAGCTAAAGGAGGGCTTTGAAGATGGTTTCCTGGGGACAGCACCTCCCGCAGGGCTGATCTCTGTCTGGTCACTGCCCCCAACCATGGGATAGATGAGAAAGCTGGGTCCAAGTGCCTGTCCTTCAAATGGGATGCCATTCCTGCAGTCATCCAGTCTCAGAGCTGGGAAGAAATGTGGAATTCATCAGATCAACTCTCCATGCCAGGGCAAGAATCCCATCTACAACATTCCTAATAAATGGACCTGGGCCTCAGTCTGTAAAGGGACAGGGAGTTCATTCCATTGCTCTTTCCCTAAATACTCTTCCCTAGAATAAATTACAATCTACTTCCCCATCACATATGCCCACTAATCCTGATTCTTCTCTGTGAAAGCACATAGACTACACTGGTTCCTTTCCCCTTCGAGTTTTGGAAGATTGCTAAGTACATTTCCTTTCCACCTCCTTTGGTCTTCCCATTATGAGATCTGAAGCCACCTTCTGTCTTCTCTCTACAGGTAACCTCAATTCCTACTTTACTGCAATGAACTTATTATTAACTTCCCTGCTTTCTACTCCAAAACTTCTATCTTCACTGTTCTCTTCATCTTTCCTCCAGGTTCAAAGGCTGAGTCCTCTCCTTTATGAGGCTAAGCCCTCCCCTCCCCTAGTTTCATCATCAAGGCCTCCTCCAGAGCCTGATCCATGAGGTACACATTGTCACTTTCTATACTGTTTCTCCAATCTTCTCTGTCTACTACCATCTTTATCTCTGCTTATAAGATACTCAGTAGCTTTTTAAAAATTTTTTTTAATTTTATTTATTCATCTTTAGAGGCGAAAGGAAGGAGAGAGGGAGAGAACTATCAATGTGTGGTTGCTTCTCATGCGTCCCCTGCTGGGAACTGGCCTGCAACCCAGGCATGTGCCCTGACTGAAAATCGAACCTTGATCCTTTGGTTCAAAGGCCCACACTCAATCCACTGAGCTAGACCAGCCAGGGAAGATACTCAGTAGCTTTTGATTTACCATTCAAAATGAGAAAATAAGCTCCTTGGTATATGTTATGTTAACCTTCTCCAAGATTCTGATCCATTTTGCTCATTCTGTCCACCACCAAACTTCTCAAAAGTAGGGTAAACACTTACTGCCTCTGCTTTTTCACATTTCATTTGCTCTCTCACTTTGATCTGGGTTCTGCCCCTGCCCAGCCACCAACACCACCCTCTCAAATGTCACTAGTGCTTTTGCCACTGTTTCCAAAGACCCTTTCTGATCCCCACCTGGGTTCTATAGTTTCCAACACTGTTGGCAACTTCCTCCTCCATTAAATTCACTTTTGACTTGGCTTCCATGACCACATTCTCTCCTTGCTTCCCTCCTTCCTCACTGACTAATCCTCATCTGTCATCCTACTTACATTATTGACAGATTCACCTGAAAACATAGCTCTGACAGCTCCCAATAAGTGCTTTTTGGTTCAGAAATCTTCAATGGCTCACCACCACCTATAGAAAAAAAAATCATGGAATTATAAAATAATGAAACTATGCACAATACATAATATATAATGTAATCATATATCAGGGGGTTCAAACATTTTTAAGCAGCGCAACCCATTAACAAGAATTTTTCTCAGCATCCCAATGTTTAAAGAGCATGAAAACAACGTGCTCTTTAAACATGTATCTTATGAAAGTGGGGTGTGGGGAACCCAGGAACTTCTAGGGCTTTCACAACACTATTGAAAAATCACTGAATAAATTAAATTCCTCAGTCTACAGAAGAGAAAACAGGCCAGGGGAGTGGGAAAGTGATTGGTAGAAAGCAGCACAGGATGTGAGGCAGTAAATCAACACATTTTCATTAAGTGCCTACCAAGTTCCAGGCACATTCTAGGTGCTAGGGATAAAGCACAAACTAGACTAACATGGGCCTACCCTGGAGGGGCTGACAGCCCAGTAGGGAATTAATCAAGTGTTATAAACAACTACTGAAGTGATTATAAATATGCAAAGAGCTGTGAGAGCATGTAGGAAGAGACTCACATGGTCTGAAGGGCAGAGTGGGCCACCCTGGGGAAATCACATATGTAACCTGAACACTAAAGAACAGATAAGTAACTGGTCAAAAAGAAGGAGAAGAGCACTGGTGCAGATGCAACAGCTTAAGTGAAGATTGAAGAGATGAGTTTGATGGCTGGAATCTCAGGAAAGCCCAGCAGCTCCTACTCAAAGCCCTGGAGCTGTGTGAGACAGGTTGCAGAAGCAAAAGCCCCAAAGGCCTTGCCGAGTACTTAATGCCAGCCTCAGAAGTTGACAGGCCAAGGAAGGGTTCTCAGGTGTTGTGATCTGATCATTGAATTAGAAGACAATCCACTGCTAAACTCAATGTGGAATGGAATTGTGGGTTGGATTCTGGAACATAAAATACACATTAGTGGAAAAATGAGAAATCTGAATAAGTTCTATAGTTTAATTAATAGTGTTATATAGCATGCTAATTTCTTAGATTTGACAAATGTACAGTGGTTATATAAGAAGTTAACATTGGGGAAGCTAGATGGACATATGGAAACTCTGTATCCTCTTTGCAAGTCTTCTGTAAATCCAAAACTATTTCAAAAAAAAAAGAGTTATATATATAATATATATAATATATATTATATTATATAATATATAATATATAAAATATAATAATATATATTATATATTATAATATATATTATATATTATATTATATAATATATAATATATAAAAAGAGTTTTATATATATATAAAAAACTCTTTTTTTGAAATATATATATATTAGTAGTAGTAGTATTCTGGCATCACGGCAGAGAGAAGCAAAACTGGATGTGGAGAGAAAGATAAGTAATAATAATGACTAATACCTAAAAGATTTTTCCTGTACACCAGCCATTGTTCCAAGCACTTAATTTAATCCCAACAACTCCATGAGGTAGGTGCTATTATTTTCCCTCATTACACAGATGAGGAACTTAAGCACAGAGAGGTTAAGTCATTTGCCTATGAATAACATAACTACTGAGTGGAAGAGCTTGTGTTTGAGGATTTGAATCCAAGCAGTGTAGCTCCAGAGTCCTGGGGACTTGACCATTACATTTTATTCCTTCCCTTCAGTGTGCACAGGTTATATTGCCAGAGGATATTGCAAGGTTCAGGTAGAAATTATGTGTGCATGGCCTAGGGTGATAACAGTAGAAATAGCACAATTATCACTAAACTTAAGATATACATTGGAAGCAGAATAAACAGCATTACCTTTTAAGTTGGAATATGACAGTTAAAGAAGAGGGAAGAAGCAAGAATGACTCCTAGATTTCCAACTTAAGAGTAAGGACCAGTACCTAGCCTCCTGACAGTTGGTCCTTGCTTCTTCCTGCCACTGAAGGGAACCCTCTAGATGGTTCACAATCTGTCCGTCCCTTTCACACATCCCCAGAATGCAAAACAAACTGGACCACTTGCTATTCCCACATAGGCTCTGACCTCTCTTACCTTCATCCTTATACAAGTTGTTCCCTTCACCAAAATTCTCTCCTCCATCTCCCTTGGTTCAAATCTGATCCACACCGCAGTGCTCATTAAAACATTGTCTCTTCCAGAAGCCTGTCCTGCTGTCCACAATGAGAAGCACTCATTCTCTCCTTTAGAGGCCACCATGTTTTGGCTCTCTTTGGCAGCAACCTCCCATCCTACAATACAGTTATTTGAGGAGGGTATTGGCTGTTGCTCACTCTTGTTTCCTCAGCAGCTAGCACAGCACATACTTAAAAAGACACCTGTTTACTTTCTGAGTAAACATACTACACACACACACACACACCACCTGGCACCCATGTTGGTGTTCTGTGTGTTTTAGGGGCTTATTTTTAAAGATGTTGAGTGGGTTATCAGGCAATCTCATTTACTTGCCTCCACGTTCTCCACCCAATCCATCCCAGGCAGTTATACCAACAACCAGATGCACCCTCTCTGGAAGCCCATTAGCAGAATATCAAAGAAACCTTACCCAAAGATGGAGAGGTACGAGAGCATGAGCAGGAAATGAACGGGCCTTGGTGTACCTGGAACTGTCCCCTCAAACATATCCATTCAACTCTTACAACATGCCAGGCAGAGTCTGAGACCACAACAATGAACACAATTCAGCCCCAGCCCTTAATATACTTAGAGACCAGTGAGGAGGTACCTGGCTACCAGACTGAGCTACCACAAATCATGATTAGGCACTCCCCAGTGTAAAACCCTCCCCTCCTGCTGACTGTCTGGAATTCCTGTACACTAGGATTTTCTTTTCTCCAAGTCAGGCTTAGGCTGCAACCAAGCATTCTGAGGCCCTACTCATTCAGCTGTTGTTGGCCTTCCTGCCTTTTTTCATGCTTACTGAGCTACCTTGAATCCAGTCTCTTCACTGCCTTCCCCCTTCAGTACATGCCTGTCTGATAGATGACTGACTCAGGCCCTGTGGAGACCCACCACCTCCCCACCGAACTGTCTGTCTTCCCCTCTATCCTCCATCTAGACTGAGTGCCTTTAGGACAATGATGATATCTCTGTATATCCCAGCCTGGCACAGTGTTTGGTAACAAGAATGCATGGTTAGATTTGTTGAAGGTAAATACATGAGTGTGGGAGTGTTCCTGTGACTGCAGAATAAAACCACTTCAGCCAGAAACCAAGAGAACGGGAAAGTGGTGTGCCCTGCTTGCCCACCCTCCTACTCCTCCTACTCCCTGGAAGCAGAATTTACATTTTGTAACGAACAGCCACTTCCCCTCTGCTCCTGCTGGCTGGACAAAGGGCAGCAATGGGCAAAGGGAGCATCCTCTGGCCAGGTGTCTGGCTAGGGCTAGGTTCTGCTTAGATGTCTGTCTGCCTGTCTGTGCCTGTCTGCCTGCCTCCTCCTGGTAAAGGGGATGGGATAGGAGGTCCAGAGAAAAAGAGGAAAGGGTAGGCTTTGAACTGCCAAGGACCTCTAGGGTCTGACACCTTGGCAAGAAGCCAAGCCATCAACACCGGGATGTGGTGGTTGGTGAAGGGGGTGGGGCAGAGAGTGCCTGCCTTGACTAGGACACTGAGGGGATGGACTACTTTCTCAGGAATCCCGCGAATCACTCAAAACAAGTGTCATCAAAGGGAAAAGAGCTCCCTTTAATGCTCTATTTGGGGAGGGGAGGGGTTCAGTTTTTAGGAAAATGAACCCTTGAAGGGTACAGCAATTAGAAAAGACCAAAAACCTAAGTGGCCCATCTCACCCACTACCCCCCACCGCTGGCTTCTTCAGAAGGTTCCTCATATAGCTGCCCCTCCATTTGGCATCCAGATGATGGAGAGAAGGAGGTCTGGCTCTGGGTTCTAATCCAACTCTGTCACTCTTTGCATTTGTGACAGAGTCACCTTACCCTTTTGGGGGCCTTTGTTTCCTCATCTGTAAATGGGGCCAGGATTGGAGTAGAGGTCCTGTAGAAGCCTTTTCAGCTCGTACGTTAATAGATCCAGTAAGACGGCGGACTGCGCCCGTTTGTCCTTCCTCAGGTCTGAGCTGCACCCCCACCAAGCAGCTCCTTCCCCAACGCCGGCCGCTAGGGGTCACTGCCTCCCTTTTCAGCAACTGAGGCGCGTGGTTGGTCCTTCCTCTCCGAGGCTGAAAAGCTACTGTGGGAGCAACTCCTGAGGCAGTGGGCCTGAACGGCAGGCTACAGCCCGCGCTAGGGATCAGCCTCTGCCTGAAGCCGGAAGGTGCTCACAGTCCTTTGGAGGCCAGGCTGGGCGTGGGCCCCGAAGCAGTGCCTAGAGGGGGTTAACGCTAACTCCTCCCCTCTCCCTGACATCACTGGATGAGGGAGGGGAAGGCTGGCGCTGGGCGAGTGAGAGAAAGAGCGAGAGGAGGAATCGTGGCTTCACTCAGTGCCCGGCAGCTCCACATTGTTGCGGATCGCTGTGGCCTGGCTGAACGGCGGTGGAGGCAGGGACACGTGGCGCACCGGCTGGCTCTCCTCTCACAGAGTCGCACAGCCGGAGAAGCCCCGGCAGCGGGCCACTGGGCCTTGAGCCTACTGCCTGGGCCCCGAGCCCACCACGCCGCCTGCCCGCTGCTTGGCCTCGTCCACCCCCCACCCCTCCCCCTTGGAGGACGGTGGGCCATGGACGCCAGCAAGTTGGAGGCGAGCGCGACGGTGTGAGCGCGCCAGAGCCAGGAGCCCCACGCAGCTGGGCAGCCGGGCTTCTAGGGGGTGGGTCCCTCTCTCCAGACCGCTCTGTGTGGAAGAAGAGGGTGGGGAACGGCGCGGGGAGGAGAATAGAGGACGAAAGGGTGCAGGACTCCTGCAGCTTGCGAGGGGCATCTGAGCCTCTAACCGAGCCTCTAAGCCACCGGTAACCTAGGGCCTGGATTGCTGCCGCGCTGAGCCCACCACCCCTCCCACCCAACCGGGGCCACCGCTGAGGCTTACCTGGATCCTCGAGCGCACGCCAGCCGGCAGGGGTCTGTCTCCGTCTTCAGCCTGGTTTCTGGAGCGTGAGGAACGCTTTCCTCGAAGCCCTTCTCGCTGGATCTCCGGCCCCCAATGGCTCCGATGGGGCTAGCGGGTTCCGCTGGACGCTGGTGGGGACTCGCTCTCGGCTTGACTACATTCTTCCTCCCTGGTAAGCGCATTCCGCCTCTGCCTTTTTATTATTTTTTCCCCATCCAATGGCTCCCTGGGGCGGGAGCTGGATGGCAGGCACGTCTGGGTTGTAGGGAGCGAAAGGAACCAGAAAAATTGGGTCAAGACTTAGGTAAGGGGCTGGGGAAGGGGGAGGCACGGCAGAGAAAGAAGCCAAATAGCCTGACCTGCAGGGAGGCAGTCGAAGGCAAGTCTCTATGTAGCAAGAGAAAGCACCTTCTCCCCTCAGTTTCCCCCCCAACACACGATATATATTTACATTTACATTTATTTATATTTATATATAAATAGGGTTCTATTTATTTCATAGCCCTGCTTGTTATGTAAATGTAAAATAACTACCACAATCACCGTCTCGGGGAAAAGAGACAACAGCCCCTGGAGAGAGGGCGTCAGTCTCCGCACTGGTGGGCTGTAGGTTTGGAGGGTGGCTGGGGTGCTTCGTTTCTTTCTCAGGCCCCTTTGCCAGACTGTCGGGTGCTCGGGCCCCTCCGGCACCAAGCCGCCCCACATCTCGGCGTAGAGCCCGCTACTGCGGCGTGAGCAGATCTTCCCTCACCTGTGCTTCCCTTCCGGGATGGTGAGGCCGGGCCAGCAAGTCAGCGCAATCTCCCGGCCTTGGCGGGGCGGGGCTTCCCTGGGAACTCGGCTGCCCGTTTGTGGGGGCTCTCCTCCGAGGACACGCCATGGGCTTCGTGCCAGCCTGGTGGCTGCATGACCCACTTTCCCGAGGTTGCCCTTCCTTAAAGGGCTGGTGGCCGAGGTGTTAATCGGACCCTCGACCCTGGGGTGACCTGCGGTGGCACCTCTGACCAGTAGGATGGGAGCGGAGGCAGGGGACCAGTCCCAGCGTTTAGTGCTGGAGAATGGACTGGAAAATGTGTTTAGGAGGCAAATACGACCGAGTCCCCTTGCCTGAATTTAACCCTTTGTGTCCCTGAGGAGGCTGCGGGGCTCTTTTGGTAGCTGGCGACACCAGTGCGCGTCCGAGACTGCGGGGACGGGGCGGTCCCTCCAGGAAGAAACCTGAAACCACCCCACCCCACCCCCCGCCCCCCGACTGTAGCTAGATGGGGGTTTTAGGGTCAGGGTGGGGACTTGGCTGGAGCACATGGCCGTGGCCTTAGAGTGGCAGAGTGAAGGGTCGGAGTACAGCGAGACTAGCTCCGCGTGGGGCAAGAATATGAGATAGTGGGCGCCACCGGCAGTGACCGGGATGATATTCCTGTGGTACAGCAGACTCGCGGGGTAGTTTGTTTCCAGGAACCATCCTGACTGCCGAGTTTCGGGGTTGGAAGACAGGAACCTGGCCTCATCACATCTATACCCATCTGCTGCCAGCTCACTGCCTGAGCCTTGAAAATCTCACTCAAGGAATGGCCAATGATATCTAAAACACTTTGTGGAAGCTGGCATCAGGGTCCCCCCACTCCTGCAGCCTGTAGGTGCTGCCTGGCTAGGTGTGTGGGAGAGGGGAAAATTCCAGGGTGTACGGGTGTCACCGCACATTTCAAAGCGGCTTGACTCCCTCCCAGGCTGGGATGGTCTCACACTGGGCTCCTTGGGGAGTCGGCAGCAAATTCTTATGAGTACTGGGGTTTGGGCTTCTGGAAAACCTTCAGTTACATATTGCCCACACCTGGGACCCAGCTAAAGAAGAGCTTTCTTGGAGTTCTAGTTGGTCTGGCACACTAGGGGTCAACCTAATCTTGGTTCAGATAAAGGGATTGAAAGGTTTGGGGGAGGGGGAATAATTCAGGCCCATTCTCTCCCCTCCTTTGGTTATTTCTTCCCCTAGCTTTGGGATACTTAGTGATTAATTCCTGCTTTGCAGGTCTGGATGCTTCCCCTGCTCCACTTTCCTCCGGAGGCAGAGAGGTGTCACCTGGCTTCAGTATGGACACTCTCCCCACCAAAAATCCAGGTGGTGGGGGAGGGATACAGGGACATAACCACAGCCAGAAAGGCACTTAATAAGAGCTCACTGATTGATTGTAATTGTTATGACTGGGTAGCATTAGTGGCTGCCAAAGTTCCCAGACTCACCATGCTCCTGCACCCAGTGACTGTGCCCTTGGTGACTCTGAAGGGAGGACCCTTGGATATGGTATTTCCTATCTGACATTTGGACAGGTAGGCTGGTTGGCCCAGAAGTTGCCCCCCACAGTCCCCCTCTCCACCATTCCCAGGCTTCCTCCTGATTGCCTGCTGCTGCTTCTCTCAGGATACTTGCCAGCCTGATGCTCTTTTCTGGGTTCTCCTGAGCATATAGGGGTCAGGGAACCTCTGGTGTGTGTGATGGCCCCCTGACTTCAGAACACTCCCAATCTGGCTATTGAAGTGTAAACACAGATGTGTGTTTTCAGCAACACAGACTTTACCAGGCAGGGTGGTTGGAAGCCTCACAGGACTTGAGATGACAACCTCCCTTTAGTTAGCTCAGAGGAGAGAGCCGGTGAGGCATAGGGGCTATGTCCCAAAAGAGGGACAGGAAGAGCCCAGGGAGAAGGTAGAGAACCTGCCTAAGAAGCAAGTGCAGAGCTGGTGTCCCACCTATACCACACCCTCCCTATTTGGCTTCCCCAAACCTTTTGTCTGGAAAGAAAACACACACCCCAGGTGTCATGCACCCCCTCAAAGACCTGTCTGGCCACAGCAGGACCATTCTTTGCACCTATACAGAGCTTGCTGTTATGTTGGCTTCCTTTGAAACTAGAAATGTCAGGGTTGTTGGCTTATTTTCCTCTCTCCACATTTCTTACTGTGGTATACTGGGCCACTGTCTGACCCAGGACTCAATTGTATGCTTACAGGATGGTCTCACAGGCCAGAACCCTTGTGCAGATGGCTAAGCCAGTGGGCCAGGCTGGGGGGCAGAGGGTAAACCCCAGTTGCTGTGTCTAAGATACTGCCATTGTTTAGCAGCTGACTAATGTTCATTGTTCATCACAAACAAAACACTCAAGGGAGGTGTGCCTGTATCTTCAATTTTTCCTGATTGTTTCTTTCCTAGTTAATCTGGTAAATTGCATGGCTCCTACTAAGAGAGGGACAAAAAGGGCATCTGTATGTTCACCTGTTTTTCTGATTTTTTTTTTTACTTTGAATGTTAGCCAGGGTGCTAGGGTAGAATGTACATTATTAGCCAGCTGTGGGGCTTAGGCTATAAC
This sequence comes from Trachops cirrhosus, assembly GCA_028533065.1. NCBI lineage: Eukaryota > Metazoa > Chordata > Mammalia > Chiroptera > Phyllostomidae > Trachops > Trachops cirrhosus. The sequence goes on along the minus strand of CM052543.1, from coordinate 78,064,199 downwards.
ATTTCTGACAGTCTGTGTATAGTCTCACATCAGTATAGAGTGGGTACATGAACACATGTGCAAAGCTTTGTGTGCTTGAGTTAGTTATCTATACCTCATTGTGCATGTGCAGACCCATGGGCACTAGGACAAGGAGGTAAGCACTGGTATCTATGGGTCACTGTGGCCATACATCAAATGTATATTCTCATATAAATGATTTCCTGTGTCTTTCCAGCTAGGATTTTGTGAGTGACTCTGAGCCTTAATAATGTCTGTAGTTATGTCAGTGTCAGTGAGAATGATTTTGGGAGGAGACTTAGGATGTGCCCTTAGCCAGCTCCTTCTAACACAGACTTCCAGGTCCTTAAGGAGTAGCAAGCCTGGACACTACTTTCTTTTTGTGCTCTGCCTGCAGCTTTAGATTGGGCCTCTGCATCCTCGCAGGAGATGCTTACCTAGAGAGACTTTTCCCATCTTGTCAGCCCCCCCAGCAAACAGAGCTCTAGTGGAACCTGGTGTTAACTGGGACCTGGCTTGCCCTGAGACTTCTCAGGATCCCTGAATGGCTTCGGGGGACCTCAGGAGATAGGTTTTCAGCTACTAATTTAGCACCTTTGCTTCCTGCATGGATACTTAGAGAAAAGCATCATCTGAGGGGAAATGTGGCATACTCTGGGCATTTAAAAAGAGTATAAATGTGGGCCTTGGTCTTCCATGAACAGCCCTGTAGAATCATATGTGTGTCCATGTGGGCAACATACATGTGCCTGAAAGCATCCCTGGTCCATGCAGCAGAAAGTGGCAGTCCTTTTGTTGGAAAGGGAAGTGGGAATGAGGGCCAAGGAGAAGGAAAGAGAGCTGTCCTGGGAGTCCGTCACCCTGTGTTTATCTGCCATGATGCCCATCCTCTTCGTAGAGACCAGGTCTGCAAAACCAGCAGCAGATGTGCTGGCTTTGGCAGGAGGTAACTTAATATCTGAGCAGGGATCAGCTTGCAAAGGAAATGCCCTGAGCTGAAGATAACACCCTTTAGTGCAGTTAACCCTTTAAACTCTAGATTCTGTTGTGCTATTTGGAATTAGGAGATGGAGAAACGGAAGAAATAGGAGAAAACACGTCTTACCTAATATCCAAACACTGACCCATTCCACAAGGAAAGATGAACTCTGCAGCAGGAGAGACCCAAGAAGTGTACAAAGAAAGACTTCCTGACAGCACAGCAGACTGGAGGCTCTTCAGGGAAATGAATAATTCCAAGGTTTATCCTGAGGTGAAGGAAGAAGCAATAGGTATATGTTCTAAGGGACCTGTGGCATCTGTGCCTTCATAGTCTTCCAGGACAGAGTAGCAGTGGTCCTATGCCTTAGTTAAAAGAGAGCAGCAGGTAACTTGGTCCTCTCCCTACATCCTGGAGATTATCCTATTTGGCTGCCCTGCATAATGAAACTGCAAAGTGGGGCCAGGTGGACTAGGTTTGAATCCCAGAGCTACCAACTGCTAGCTGAGTGGACTTGGTTAAGTCACTTTGTGGGCCTCCAATTCCCATCTGTAAAAGGGGTTTCTGTAAATACATATTTCAAAAGAAGTTTGTGAAGGCTAGATCAATAATAATGTATGAAATGTGCTTAGCACATCACAAGGCATGTGATAAATGTTCAGTAAGTAGTAGCTACTCCTATTCCCTGTGCCTTTCCTCTGGGTTGTCCTGGTCTCCTCTTCAGCTCCCTATCCACTGCTACCTCACTTTCTTTGTCTCCAACCAGGAACTGCTTTGGGCAGTGTGCCCCTGCCCCTATCTGGAAATTATGGTAGAGGCTGTGGCAGCCCTGAGGAGCTGGGGTGGCCTGGCTGGCTGCAGGCACCCTACCCTGGGGGCTGGGTGCTGCAAGAGCATCAGGGGCTATACAGCCTTTGTTCTGTATTTCACCAAGGGCTCTCCCCAGCACCTGCCTTTCTCCCAGCTTTGGCACAGCTGGGCATCATTGCCCATCTGGAGCGCTTGCTATGGCAGCAGCCTGGGGCTGTCAGAGAGGGCTTGGGACCAGCCCCTGCTTTCCCTGAAACTTACACATTTTGGGATAGGGTGGGCAACAGGACCCCTCTCTCCAGCAGTTCATGGTACTATCTCATTCAGTGAGATTGTACAACCACAAGGTTGAGAATCCTCCCATAGTCACCTCCTGCTCACTGGCAGAAAGGCCTCTCAGTTTCTCCTGTTGCAGATTGAATCCTTTTACCAATAATAAAAGTGTTGTGGCACTTTTTAAAGCTCCTGCTTTCTTTCAGTTGACCCTCTGAGTACCTCTGAATGAATGGTATTAGTTCTTCCATTTCACAGAGGAAAGTGAGATAGCTTTGGTAATTTGCTGACCATCTCATACCACTGTAGCCAAACTAGATGCCAGGTCTTCTGACTCCAGATTTAGTAGATAAAGACATGAAATGAGTTGGGTAGACAGATACAGAAGAGGTTGAGCTGGGCCATGATAGAACATGTCTAGTGAGATGGGCATTTGCTTCACCAGCCACCACCACTCTCCCTCCACAACAAGCCAGGGCAGGGCAGCTCCTTTGGGAAGTCGGGGGTCAGTTGAAGACATTGGTTTGAAGGTGATCCAACTAGAGCTGACCATGGAGCCTGGGTCCTAGGTTGGCAGAGTACAAGACATCCAACAGACTGGCAGAGGGGCCAAGAGGGAGGGTGTTCTTCAAGAAGCTAAAGCATCATCCCTAGGGATCTCCTGAGGCAAAGGCAGAGCCCCTGAAATGTGAGCACACAGCCCCAGGGCATAGGCAGGCATAGGGCCAGAGTGTGGGCCTGGCCCTGGGCAAAAGAACAGTGCTTTAAAATCACTGTGGACTAAATGGAGCAGCAGAGAAGGGAAGGGGATGAGCTTTAGCAGGCGGAGTCAACTCCCTCCCCTGGGCCACCTCCCATCCCCCTCTGTTCTATGCAGACCCCAGTTTTATTCCCAGTTTATGAGGAGTCTCATTACCAAGCCACAGACAATAAAACCTGCCCTGTCACTGGTCCGGATCTCGTTAGAGGACATTAGTTCCACTGGCTGGTGGCTCCCTTGGGCATAGCTGTAGGCGTGGCCCGGGCAGCAAAACAGGCCAGTGGCCATTGTCACAAGAACATCTATCTGATTGGGAGTTTGAGTTTGACCTATGGGCTTAAATGGAGTCCTTTTCCCTCCTCACTTCAACCCCTCTACACAGTCCTGGAATTCAAGCTTCTAGAGCTGGAAATATGGGCTCCGCTGTCCACTTGGATCCTCAGTTCTGCTCCCTGCCCGAAGGAGACAAGGGAACTTCTTCCTCCAGAGCTATTCATAGGAGGGTACCTTCTATGGAAGGAGCCTGCTGAGAAGCTCAGCAAGTCACCATTCCATGGAGGAGAGTCTTTGGGCATGGGAGACAGCATACCCACCCACACCCATAGGTCTGGAGACACTGAGAGACATGTCCTAGCAGCTGAGATGCAGTCTGGCATCCTCACAATGGCCTTAGCCTTGATTTTGGCTCAACTTTCTGTTCAGAAGGTCGAGGTACAGACCTGGGGACCTTATGGTGGAAGCATAGCCCCTCCACTTTAGATACAATTTCACCAGCTGGAAGTCTTGGCAGGGTCTTCCTGGTCCCACCCCCTTCCTGCAAGTATAGTGACTTGCCCACAATCACTGTGATGGAGCCTTGGGTTCCATCATGGGATTCCTTTTACCGAAGACCAAACTGTTCTTTCTTAGCAGATTCCAATGCCTATTGACAACCAGGGGCTTCTCTCTGCCTGTATCCTCCCTTTTCTGCTTTACTTCCCCTGCAATCCTACATACTTGCTGGTCACCAGAATACCACCAGGGTTCAGTGGACGCCGCCAGGAAAAACAAGGCAAGAGCAAAGGAAAGTGTGCCCCTTCTCAGTGCCTCAGTCTTGGGGAGAAAAGTATGTGCTTGTCCCAAATAACTGGTTCTTAGGCGCACATGGGCTGACTTGGTCTGCTCCCATGGAGGGGGTCACACAGGCCAGCCCATGAGTCAAATGAGTCGTTCCGCCAAATCGGTCAGCAGAAATGGGAGTGCCAACCTGCAGACAGGAGTCTAGCCCTTCTCTCGAGGAAAGGGGAATGGAGAGACCAGGACTGGCCCCTGTGAGGGCACTGTCTACAACTTGTCTGGAGTATAAGCCCCAAGTGGTCTGGATAGGCTGCCTCCCTGGGCTCCCATTATCTGGCCCCTGATCAGCACCCCAGGCACCCACTCCATCACTCCTAGTGTCTTGTGAGCAAATGCTGCCAGCAGCTCAGACAAAGGAAGTAGAGAAGATACCTCTGAGCCAAACCAGCCTTGCTGCCACTTGATGTGACTCCACTGCAGGAGGGACTGGTAGCAACATCCTTATACATCAGGCTGTTGCAGCAGCCCCTGGGTCACTTCTCTCCTTGACCCCTGGCTCTCTGGCTCCAATCTACCCACACTGCTTCTTGGATGAATGTACCTAAAACATACCTGAGAAAGATACTCACAGGCTTAGAGGTATTTATTGGCTGCTCTGCCCTGGCTCATCTCCCACTGCCCTCCCCAACAATAAGTTAGACCCACAGCCATATTATTCATGCCTCTATTCATGCCCCATGCTTTCCCACCACAGTGCCTTTGCACATGCTATTCCGCCCATAGTTCTCTCTTATTTCTCATATCTAAATACTGAGGACAAAAGTCACTTCTGTCATGAAGTCTTTATGAACCCCCAGCTAGGGATAACTCTTCTCATCTCAAAGTCCCTACCCCAGCACTTCATCTATGCCACCCGGTGGCAATACAGTTCTGCATCTCGCTATATAGTTATGGGGACCTGGGATTTATCTTCTCCATAAGACAGAACTCCAAAACAATGAGGTTCATTGCAGACAGAACTTGGTATCCCCAGGGCCTAATGCAGCATCAGCCTATCATAGGCTGGTAATACATGCTAGGCAACTACATGGTTGCTTATTAGCAAACTTTTATCAAGAGCTTTTGGACACTCAGACACTGTTGTAAACATCTTACATATAATAACTCACTTAATTTTCCCAACAACTGACATGGAAGGTACTTCTGTTCTCCCCATTTTTAAATATGGTAAACAAGGCCCAGGAAGAGGTTAGGTTACCTTGCCTAGGGTAATACAGCTAGTGAGTGGCAGGATTCAGATCTGGGAAGTCAAGCTCAGTGTCCATGATCATACCACTTGGCTAAGCTGCCTCTTCTCTGGGTGAGTGGGTAGGTGATGGAGGAAGACAGCTTACTAAGCCTGGAGTAATACAACACCTTGCTTCCAGAATGCCCACCACCCCTACATAGTGCTACCCCCGCATAGCACCTTATCTCTTACTATCTTTCTCCCTTTGATACTGCAGAAAAAACCTGGTGCACCCCTGGAGTATTTGGGGAGTTATTAGTGCTTATCATCAGAGTCTCAATGGTCATTACTTCTGTGTCCTGTGAATACTTTACAAGTACTACAAGTACCATCATTACATTCCTGGTGTATCCTTCCAGTGTCACTGTTGTGTCTTGGGAGTGTGAATGTGGCTTGCTAGAAGAAAATATCTTGATATTATCATTATTTTATCTCCTGAGCCTTTGAACATCACTAATGCCATTTGGGAACCTCCTACCATGATTCACTGTGAGACTAGGGGTGGGTGTAATAGCGTCTTTCAAAGAATCTGTCTGAAACTTCGAAGATGTTCCCAAGCTGACCTCAGATCCTGGATGGGTCCATAGCTCAACAAATGATCCTATGCCAGGGGCTGTCCTAAGCTTTTGGAAGGTTTTGGTCTCTCTCACTCTCACCCAGAATCCCAAAAGATGGCAAGGGAGGGGTCCCTACCTGGAAATAGGAGCAGATAGAGGGGACTTAGGGTGTTCACTTGTGCTTGCTGCTTTGATCTTGGAATGAAAGGACTGTTGTTTCCTCTGTCCCAGGCAGGTTCAGGAACGGGCAGGGTGGTAGGAGGAGACAGAGACAGCAGCACCCTTGCAACTGGGGTAGAGAACTGTCCCAGGAAAGAAGATCATGGGAGCAGAAAAATCAAAACTGTTCCCAGTGTTGTGGTTTAAGACTAACAGTACACTCCAGCTGGCCCTGCAGATCATCATGTGGACACAGACCTCACAAACTCCATTCCTTAATTAGTAAGGTAACTTAGTTGCAAAAGTCATCTGATATGTTTCAGTGCCAAAGAGAAATTCATCCTAGACCCTGTGCTGTTCTCTATTATCCGTGCCCCATTAACTTGAATTACAGAGCAGCCTCTGTGACCCAGACACAGGTCAGAGCTATGCGTTCGGTTCCTGGGACTGGAATGTGACCCGTACCCAGGAACTGCTTGGAAGCAATAGGAGGAAGAAGTGCTTAACACCCACCTGACCTCCATCTAAACCTAAGGATTGCCCTTTTCAGTAGAAAGGGACCGGCTTTGCCCAGAGCCTGCCTGCCCCAGGATAGTGCTGTTGAGCTAAGTCATTTTCATGCACCTCTTCTCTGCCCTCTGAACCAGGCTTCCTTCGAGGGTTTTGAGTCAATGGCAGAGAATTGGAGTGGAGGCAGGGACAGGCTTCTTCCTCAGTATAAATATGTAAAATCAGAGCCAAGCAGCCACACTGCACTGGATGATCTTTTTATGATTGACTACCTCACTCATCCCCGAACTGACCTGATCTTACTGGCCTAGATTGCTGCATGTCTCAGAATGATGGATGTACCTACTCCCCCTTCCCAGGCAGGGTGGCCAGCCCTGCTGCCAAGACACTTTCCTTTTCAGCCCCTCCCCAGATTTATTCTCTGTGTTTACGGTACCCAGACAATAATCAGTGCCGAGCACCCTGATTATCCCCACTCAGTTGATGAATAGGCCTTTGGAGAACTTACTCAGCAGCCCCATGCTCCCCTGTGCCTGCCCCTGCCAGGCCCCAGCACCCCTCCCACCCTTGACCTCTCCCAGGAGTCAGATAATGGGCCTCTAAGGGTCAGCAGAGAAGGGGCTGCTGATAGAGTAGGGGAGGCAGTGAAAATTCTTGGCACCCACTTCTCAGCACTGTTTCAGAGATAGCTGGGAAAGGTCTCTATGGCTCCCTCTTCCCTCCAGGGAGTCTGCAGCAGAGGGCAGACAGTGCCATCTGGAAGCTTTTCTGGATACCAGCCCCCAGGGAATGGCCCAATTCTACTCTCCATCTCCCATCACTCCAGTACTCTCATCCCTTGGGACTTATGTACAGTTTGTGTGGTATTGATAATTTGTGCCAGTTTATGCTTTCTTTACAAGTGTTTTTATGTGCTGTGTGTATGTGAGACAGATTTATGGTTTATGTGTGCACATGAGGTACATGCTGTGTGTGTGCCCAAGGTCACATGTTCTGTGGGGAGACATCTGCACCTGATTGGAGTCTGATTGCCATCTTCTCCCCCCGTGGAGGCAAAGGGTTCTCACCCAGCTCCATAGAGTTGGGGGAGAGGCAGACGAAGATAATGACTGTCTGAGGCAGAGTCTGCACTGCCCCCCAGCAGCCAGTTAGAGTATGGAGAGGTCAATCTTAGTTGTTTTGTCTATAACATCACAAATAACTGGTTTGACCATTTTTTCCCCAGAAAGTTGACTGAAACCACTGGGCTTTTTTGGAGCCAGTGGTTTCCACCTCTTATTACTAACGTGTGCCTGTGTATATATCTGTGTATTATCTTTTCTAAACTTGAATTCCCTTCACTGTAAAATGGGGACACAATCATTGGAGGTTTCAAAGAAGTAAATAACCCAAGTGATTAGCATAGTGCCTGGTATGAGCAAATCTTCACACTACTTGGTTGTTATTAGTACTGTGCACCCTGGGACCCTTCATCTAAAGGAAGGTTGGTTCCCTGGGGCTGGAAAGCAAGGCTCAAGAGCCCTCCCTGCAGTTCCTGATCCAGCATGCTGCGTGGGAGTTGAAGAGGGGGGTCCCTCAGCTGGGCTCCTGTGACTTCTGCAGGGTGATCAACTCGGGAAGGGTAGATTAGGGGCTCAAGCCCATGGGCTCCTGGAAAACCACCCCAGTGCCCAGAGGGTCACCTGGGAATTCAAGTGGCCCTTTGGAGCCATCCTGTGCTCCCTTCTTAAAGGGTAGTTGGAAGCATAAGTTATATGCCCTTGATCAAGAACTCCAGATTGCTGCTGCCCTAAGTGTCCAGTGGCAACATTTGGGGGAAGCCCAATTCCCTAGAGTGGTGTGGTGGGAGAGGAGCAGACAGTTTCATTCTTGGACTGACTTAACAGTGTGTGCCTTGTGCTCCTGGCACTGAGTGGAGAGCAGGGGCTGAGCAGTAAGCGTAACATCCCTGCCCTTCCTGGAACTTCCAGTCCAACATCAGCCCTCTGATCTCACATACAGCAGGTGACACCTGAAGATGCCACCCTTAATCCCCACCGGGCAGTGGCCTAGCTGGGAGATAGAGAGAAGGAGCTGGGGCCTTGTGGGGTAATGTCTCCATAAGCCTGTCACTCTCCCTAAGCCCTCCATGCTTTGACACTAAGTGGCAGGTATAGCTATGCAGGGGGCTGAGTTCTCCTTCACTCTTAAAAGTGGGTTAAATATCCGAATCTACTTGTTCCCCTCCCAGTGGGGTCCTCAGCTGAGAGTACCTCCCTGCCTTATAGGGAAAGGTAAAAGAGGATATAGAAAGTAAGTCAGAGAATCCTAGAGTCTCAGCATTGGTAGGATAGTCAAATAATGTACCACCCATTCACTTCATAAAACCCCTTTTGATCATCCATCCTCAGCATTCATAACCCCAGTGAGGGAGAATTCACCACCCTACCAGGAAGAGTGCAATTCTGACTGCCCCAAATTCTTTCTTGCACAGAGCTGAAATCTATATCCCTGAAGCTACCACCTGTTTCTATGCCCTTGGAATCATGTGGAGCACTTCAGATTTTGCACATGATGTCTTTAAAGACGGCCTTGAGCTCCCAGGGTCTTCTCTTCCATTAGCTCATTCAGCCTAGTCTGACACACCTAACCATCTCAGGTGCTCTCCTCAGAACCAAATTGTCTAGATCCCAGCCATAGGTATGTTGCTCCATCATGGGCTGACCAGCCCAGGGATTTGATCTAGGATTTCCTCATCCCCATTACTGCCCAAGGACCCAAGAGGATGAAGAGTGAGTTGGCTGCCTTCACACTTCTCCACTTCATCTCACTCCTTCCCAACCCTGTTTTCTTTGGATTAGCAATAATTTGCAGTAAAAGACCCATTTACCTCCTGTGGGAATTAAGGAATTAAATTGGTATGGACAGAGAGAGAGGTCAAAGAGAGAAAGAGCATATTGCCCAGGTTCAGGGCATAGAAAAGACAGTGGGGACAGTGGGGTGGGGTGGGGTCTGAGAAGCAGGACCTCTTGCAGTCACATAACCCTGGAGGCAACTGTGGCAACCCCCTAATTCTCCAAGTAAGCTGTACCCCAGTGTGGATGGGTGGGGGCCAGCTGGAATGGAATGGGTGTGACCATCTAGTGGGAAGTCATATGAGTGATCTTGCAACCTCTCCTGTCACCCATCAGTACTTCATGACATGATGCAGTGGCCCTGTGGCATGTCACAGCATAGGGTAAGGGAACCAGGGCCTGCAGGAGGGTGAGGCACCCCTTGCCTGACATTGGTACAGATTCTGTGATTGTAAGTCTACCACTCACAGGCAGTTCATTACTGTCCTGACACTAATAACTCCGAGACAGACCCCTGAAGTTGCTTTGCTTCTTTGGTGATACTGGCTTAGCCATGGATTTCTGTGGCCAGTGTTTAAATGTGTCTTTTACCCCTGGAGAGTCTTGACTTACTTTTATCCTAAGGGTAACCCAGAAACCTCCTTCCTGAACCCCAAAGAGGAGGCTACTCAGGATCTTCCCCCTGCAAAGTGCCTTCACTCTACTCAGCTCCAGCACTCCTGCCCCAAAGTCCAGGAAGTTTGACTTGGAGCCCCTTCTCCCCTATCCCCTAGACTTGCTGCTCCTTGCCACCTTCCCTGGCATCTGACCCCTCCCTAGCAGGGGATTCAGGGCCCAGCAGGATGGCATACTCTCATGCTTCCTCTTCCCTCCTCCAGGTACCTCCAGCCTCCCTAGCCAAACCATGAGGCTGAGCAGGGAGAGATCCCTAGGATTGCCTCCAGGTCACACAGACCAAACAAGCATGAGTACATGCCCCAAATAATAGTTTAAATCACTGTTATCCCATTCTCTCCTGATACCCCAAAGGGCTGGGAATATGGGTTGATACACCAGAACAGCAGCCACAGAGAAGGGAAGGAAAGGAGCGGGGGGAGGAAACTAGAAGATAAGAGCAAGGCCAGGCTGGAGATAGTCTGCAGGGAGGCAGACAGACTGGGAGACAGGGTGGGGGTGAGGAGTTCCAGAGGTGCTTGGGATTCAACAGTGATGAAAGATGAAGCCAGAAATTGGCCCCTCAAGATCAAGAGTCTAGCTGGTTAATAGTTGGTGACTCTGGTTAATATATCATTGATGTTTTTTCCCTCAATTTTATCTTTCCCACTTCCAACCCTAGACAAACTTCTAGGCTATTCCCAAGCCCTTTAAAAGGAGTCCCCACTTCCACCCCTCGCCTGGGCCACCCCCTCTTTCTTCCCATCTCCCATCTGGTTTCTAGCCTCCAGAGACATCCTGGTATTTAATCTCCAAGAGAGATTAGAAACCTGTTTTCACTAACCTCTTCCCATAGGCTGTTTGGATGCCCCTAGATATTTTCTGCTGCAAGGGCAGGCCCTACAACCACCCAAAAGGGCGACCACCCCAAAGGGCATCTCTAGTTATTCTCCTCGTCAGTACCATCAGCCCCATTGACTCACCTGACTGGCCAGATGGGGTCCTGGGGTAACCCTGTGGGTAATCCTTCAGATGAGGTTAGTCAGTTAACAGACGTTCTTTGAGCATCATGTGCCAGGTACGGTATGTAAAGAAAAAGTACTTTAAGCAATGCAAATTGAGGTTAAAGGCTTTATTCAAAGGCTGATGTGTCTCAGGAGGCACCTGAAGACCTGGTAGCCCTGCCATATATCAAAGCAGAATTGGAGGTTTAGAGTGAGGAGGAGAGTGAGCCACATGTCCTTGAGGTTTGGCCTTCTGGTGGCATTGTCATCTCTAACTACTGGACAGCTTCCCATTGGAGGATGCCCAGGTTTCCATGCCCCTTCCTCAGGGTCCTTGGTACAATACCATCCTGATGTCTGTCTGAATAGTTCTTTCTAGGGCTGTTTTTGTAGGTCATGGGGTCGGGGCAGGGGGAGGTGGCAAAGAAATGGCAAAAGGGAAAGGAGGCAAGAATTGAAGCAAGGGACACAAGAACCTCTCCTGCCTGTTTTAATCCTCTGCATGAACTGGGGCTAGGAGTCAAGTAATGATGTCCTGTATCATCACTGTTCCCTGGGTGGTACACAGGGCTGTGAAGGAGATACTGACTCATACCTGGGGGTGTCCCTGGGGAGTGACCTTGATACTGAGACCTGGAGGCCAAGTAGGAGTGGCTGGTGGTTGCTTCAGAGGAGAGTGACCACAGCAGCCTGAGGGGGGCCAGAAATGGGCACACGTGGAAGAACACTAACATCTCCTGGAGTGTCTTCTGGATGGGGGAGAGGGAACCTATGGAAGTGGAAGAGACGGGGAGGATTTGGGACTTAAGAGAACAATTGCCCAATCTGTTCTGCCCAACTCCAGCTAGACCTACACCCCAGGCCAGCTTTTGTGACCACCAACTGGATACTGCGGCCTTATGCCGTGCTGTGTATGCAGCCCAGGGCCACCTCATCCTTCTTTTCTTAGAACGTGGCCCGTGATGGACTCTTCCCTTTCTGTGCTCAGAACCCCAGTTCTGCCATTCTCTGGAGCTGTGACTCCTCTCCTTTACTCTCCGTATCTGATTTATTGCCTGTTTTTATTGGTTCATTTCTCCAGGACCCCTCCCCAGTGCTACCACCACCCGACTCTGAGACATCCCGGAGCCTCTCCCTCTCTCTGTGTAGCCTGCACACTGTCAGAGCAAGAAGATTACATGTCATGCTCCTGCTTTGTCTGAGCCCTTGTGAGCTCCCCAGTGCTGCTCACTTAAGTACAGACCCATGATCTAGGCCAGTACTATTGATTTTGGGCCAGGCAGTTCTTTGCTGTGTGGGGCTGTCCTATACATTGGAGAATGTTTAGTGGTATCCGTGGCCTCTCCTCACTAAATATTAGTAGCATCCTTTCCCTCCCCGCACCATGTGACAATAAAAAAGTCTTTACACATTGCTTAATATCCTCCCGGGATAGAGGGTGGCAGGGCAAAGTCACCCCCAGTTGAAAACCACTGGTCTAGGTTCTTGCTGTGGCCAGAACCTACTTTTCCAAAAATATCTCCCACTGCTAGGTTCCAGCCAAAATTAGCTCCTAGCTCTTCCACTCCTGCCCCAGTGCCTTGGCTCCTGCTTCTGGCTGAGCCCAGAGCCCCAGCATATCCACCTGTGAAATAAGTAGTTCCCAAACAGCTCCCTACCCTGAGGCCATCCTCCCTGTCTCCTAGTACTTTCTCCTCTCTTCACCCTAGACCCTGAGCATTTTGAAAGACTGGACTCAACCTTAAAATCTCTGCAAGCTGTAGTTCAGTGCCTTATACACAGTAGATGTTCCATAAGTGCACAGCAAACTGTTGGGAGTTGGCTAGCTGTCTTCCCCTCCTTCTCAACCCCAGTAAGTTATGAGGTTTTCTTCTTCTGCATACCTTTCTGTTTTCTTGGCACTTTGTTTAAACCCCATAGCCAAGATGGGAAAACTTCTCATGGTTCCCTCTCTCCTGACACATCCCATACCCATTCATGTTGTTTGCAGCAAACAAAAGCATCTCTTTCCATTTAGTCAGCATTTACTAAGTACCTCCTGTGCGTTGAGCCCTGGAGACTAGGGGCTCTGTGGTTATGTGTCTGAAGTTGTGCATAGATGTGTGGCTTTGCAGGCAGGTGTATGCTATCACGTTTCTATGTGTGGGTATTAGTGTTTAAGTCGCAAATTAGGCCACCAATACCCAAGGTTGTTCTGGAGTCTCCCCATCCACTAGCTACTCTGCACTCCAAAGTCCACTTACACTGGGCTTGTCCCCTCTACACGCCATCTCTCACCTTTCATTTTACCAGACCTGTGCTTTTGCTGTCCCCTTTGCTTGGAGGGCCCTACCACACTGCCTGGCAAACTCCCACTCACCCTTCAAGACCCTTCCTTCTCTTATCTCCAAATTCATCATTTCCTCCCAGTATTGTTATGCACTTCCTGCCTTATTGTTAGTTAATTTATCCTGTGTCCTTGAGCCTGTGACCTTATCACTTGTGTGTGTTCACGCATATAATCCCTACTTTCAGGCACTGGATAGATTCATATTTGTTTATTAAGTAAAATGAATTAAATGACTATATTTTCCAAAGCGTTTTCTTTGTACTGTTCTAAGAGTGTGTCTCTGCTGAATGACGTTAGTTAACCTTTGTACACATGATCCCATGTGTTTCTGTGCATGTAAACATGCACATACATATACATATCTACATATACAGAGTTATTTGCACATCTGTGCTTTGGTGTGAAAATATGCATGCAGGTATCTCTGTTTCAGTGTTTCTGTAAATCTACATGTGTGCACTGCACCTTTAAGAATTCAAGAAGTGGTGTAGGGATAACTATCCACCCCCCAGGCAGCTTTCTCTTTCTACCTGAGATCCCTCACCCTCCCAGAAAATCTTTCTGACCTAGTCCCTGCTCTGCTGGAAATAACCAGAGGCTTCCTCTCCACTCTGGGGTAGGCTAGGGTGGGCAGGTGTGGTTGTGGGGCAGAGTCCTCTGTGACCTAGTCATATCACACCCCCTTTCTGATCCATCTCTGCTCTGTTTAATTAGAATTTGGCTAGTGTAGACCATCTGTTCTGTTCCAGCCTGTTTCCATGACAACCAACTGGCTTGAGACTGAGGTTTGTAGTGAGAGAAGTGGCCTAGGGCATGCTGGGAAAAATCATTGAAGTCCTCACCTCGAACCTGCTCTGCCTCACCTTCTCTTCTCTGCCCTATCCTTACCACTAAGCCCAGAGTAAAATAAAGTGAATTGCCTGCCAGGGAATCGGGAGTCCCATAGCATCACTCTCTCATCCCAGTCCCATCCCTGCTCGTGTCACCACACAGACTGGGGAGCTAACCCTGCCCTTCTGGCCATACCTAAGACTGAAGGGGAACCTTGGGGCATGAAAGCCTGTAATTTGTGCCTAGCCTCAGCCACCCCTGCCTCCATACCACTTCCTCATTCATCCAGGCACCTCAAAATCTCCTTCAACCAGGGCTCTCTCTCACACACGCTGCACTTTACAATATCAGAAATTTCAACCCACTGTGATGGCTGATATGTTGCCCCCTCCCCAGCCTATGTCTAGGGACCCCAGTCCTCACAGACCTTCCAGGTGATAGGGCTTGGAGATTAGGGTATTTGCTTCCCTCCCCTTGCAATGAACACTCTCTTACAGCCCCACACGAGGGATTCTGTTGGAGCCCCTTGTCCCAGGATTCTCCTCCCCTTGCCACCCGCCCCCAGTGAATAGAGCGGGCCCTGACAAGTGTCAATGGAAGGTCCCCGGATTCCCTGTTGTCTTCCTCAATTCCTGACTCAGGACTAATTCTGTTGGGGTGGGAAGCACTGAAAAGATCCTGGGTCCCCCACCTCATGCAAGCTCCCTTCTGCCCTCACATGCTCTGAAAGGCCCCAACACACTTGGTTGTGAGCAAGGCTTTTTCTCTCCTATTTCTGGACAGACTGTTCTCTTTGCATGGTGTTATTTTATTCCTTAGTTTCCCATCTATGGCAAAGGCTCTTCTGTGACTGCTCTGTTATCAGGGGACCTGCCTGTCTTCAAAAATAAGTGGTACTGCTTGTCAGATGGCCTGTCTGTCACTCTGGTCTTAGGCATAATGTTCCACCATACCTCTTGGATATAGGGTCAGGAGGAAGCCTGCCCAGGGTGGGGGTCCCAGGACATCTCCACTGCTCCCCACCCCAACAGAATCAGCCCTGGGTGGGGACGAAGGAAGACAACAGTCTGGGACCTCCGATGGCCATAGCTCGGAGCAGCTGTGCTAAGCAGGAGACCCCTGCATTTGAGAAATGCTGCAGCTTTGCAGAGGTCGCCCAGTGGACTATTTACTTCCATTAAGGGTAGGGTCTAGCTCCTCACTATCAGTCCTACTTCATTTTTATATTGAAATATAATTCACATACCATAAAATTCACCCTTTTAAAGTGTACAATGTAGTGGGTTTTAGTATATTCACAAAGTTGTGCAGACAACACTATTTCCTAATGTAGAACATTTTCATTACCCCCAAAAGAAACCATGTACCCATATACCCATTTTCAGTCACTCCCTATTTTTTCTCCTCCCACCCCCTGGCAACCACTAATCTGCTTCTGTGTCTATGTCTTTACCTATTCTGGGCATTTCACATAAATGGACTCATACGCTTTGTGATTTTTTGTGACTGGAGTCTTTTACTTAGTATTCCATGTCACTATCCTTTCCTTTTCACTAACCTGCTTACAGAGCATCAGTGGCACCCAGTTACTGCAGGGTGAAGTGCAGACCCTTGTACAAAGACCCTAATACAAAGCCTTTTTAGGCTAGTTGGTACCCATATCCCTTGCCATTTACCTCTGCACCAAAAAGCCAATGCTGTAGCCACATCCATGCTTTTAAACACACTCTTTTCTTGTATGCCTGAAACCTGTATAATTTTGTTAACCAGTGTCACCCCAATACATTAAATAAAAAGAAAAAATGACTTCTTCCTATTCCCTGTTCTCCTTCTGATGGATTCCTGCTTATTCTGCAAGACCCAGTTAAAAATCTCACTCTTCTGTGATTCTTCCATCACTCTCAGAATCACTCCTCCTTCTGAACTCCGATTGCTTATGGTTCATACTCTGAAAAAAAAAACACACACACACAACACTTATCACTCAGTAATTATTTGTTTTCATGTATGGGTCCCCTGCTAGACTGAGCTTCTTGAGAAAAAGAAAAATGCACTCTTCTTTCTTACTTCTATATCTTCTACCTCTTGCCACTCCTGCCATCACCTCTACCCAGATGAAGCTAGCACAGTGTTTGGCACATAATATGCATTCAGTAATGCTCTAGACAAAAACAACAGGAATAAAAGCACCAAAGCCAGTGGATTTCATCTGGGAGATGTGACCCTGGAGAAGGACCTAGAAGGAGGGGAAGCTTGGGCAACCTGGCACAGTAGACATTAAATGAGAATGGCTGAGTCTGGGAGCTGCCTAATGGATGCTAGGAAATGAGAAAAGTTGGGGAGGGGTCGTTCCCTCAGCTTTTGTGGAGCACCTAGGTAGTCACTGGCATGAGAGATGGGGTAGAAGTTTTGGCAAAGGGAGTGGCAGGGGTGGAAACAGAATGTGGCATGGGCAGTAAAAGAGAGAGTGAGGGGTGACCCTTAGCCAGAAAAGGAGCATAGTGGACACAGAAGAAGATGATGCTCCCAAAAGCATGTGAAAGCCAGTACCTAAAATATCCTGGAGGAGAGAACCCAGCATGAGAGAGGGAGAGAACAGCATGAGGCTTAGGCTGTTAGGATGAGCAGGAGCCCATTGTAAGGGTGGTGGCCTTTACACCTGTGTCTGATGAAAACATTCACATCTCTCAAGGGTCATTTAGGGAGGGACTGACCATCCCTGACCACACCAGCCAACAGGGGTGTCAGTGGCCCTGCTGTCCTTGTCAGATGGAAACTACAAGAAGGCAAACAATGGATTCTAAAACTGTCCCATTCCTCACCCAGCCCCATTGGGAAGAATAGAGGGACAGGGTTGGATTTGGGTTCCCTGCCACTTCCTAGCTTGTGCCATGGACTGTCTACTTTGCCTTTGGCCCTCAGTTTCTCCTCTTATGAGTATTGGCCAGCTCAGTATAAAAGCAGGATTATACCTATTGTAAAGGTTTTCATAAGGATTAAATGAGATAGGGCAAACAAATGTTCCAAATGGGCTGTGTGAACATTTATTTTCACATGTGCTATCAGCACAAATTAACTGAGTGAAGGAAGTAGAGGCCCAGAGTTTCTAGTTTGAAGGAATCATTGAGGTCCCTTCTTTTTTCTTGTTTTTTCTCATTTCTCAGAGATCAGAAACCCTGCTGGGGATCATTCCATACTGTTTATCTAAAATAAGCTTGAAAGCAATCGGTACTGTATTTTCTGGGGAATAAGGGACAAATTTAGCTTCCACTCTTACTTGCAGGGTACAATGTGTAGAGAAAAGATATAGTGGTGCTTGGTTGGAGACATCTTCCTGGATACCCAGCAGTTCTGAAGCAGAGGAAAGTCTCTATCCTTCCTGCTACTAGTGGGTGGGTGAGGTGCTGGGACTGGGACTGAGGTGAGGCAGTCAGCCTTCTCCACAGGGAGTCATCAGAGCTGCTGGCCCACCCCACACTGGGATCTAGTTCCCAAGGAGGGTGCCAAGAAGACCTTCTGCCTATGCAGAAACGAAGTCATCTAATTGCTTTTTAATCTGTAGATGTCAATTGCTGGTGTTGGTGCTGAATTGTAAGGGAAGATAATATCTTTCCCTTTGAGTGAAAAGTTATTTGATCTCTTTGTGTCAGAGGAAAGCCAGTGTCCAGGGAAGAGGTTGGACAAAGGGAAAGGTAGGAGAAAGGAGCCAGGCCCTGCCTCCCAGCCTGCCAAGGGGAGGCACAAAGAGAACTTTATTTCTCCTAATAACAATCATAAATAAAGGGGAACAAGCATCTTTCTCATCTTGGCTCAAGGCCATTGTTTTATGCAGGGCTTCTACCTCACCCCTGCACCTCCCAGCTTCCCTTTCAAGCCCAAGATGGGGAAGACAGCTTGTCTGCTGAGAGAGGGAATAGGCTGCCAGCTGTCCCACCTGGAGAGTTAGGGGAGGTGGAGAGGTGGGCTCCTGAGTCCTAGATATACCACCCATCCTACCTACCTCTGCCCTGTTTCTGGTCTTGACTCTCATTGTTGCAGCCTCTTAACTAGCCTCCTGCCCTGACCCCCTACAGTGTATTCTCAGCAGCCTTAGTAGTCGATGTGTTCCTCTTCTGCTCACACTCTCCAGTGGCTCCCATCTTGCTCAGAGGAGAAGCCCAGGCCTCCATAATCTGGCCCCTGCATCTCTCCCTTCCAGCTATAGCAGCCACAATTATAGGCACACTCCTACCTTATGTCCTGGGCACCTCTTACTTCTTCTGCAAGAAATGTTTTTCTCCCAGATAGCCACGTGGTTGACATTAGGTTCCTGGCTCAAATGTCCTCTCTCTCAATGTGGCCTTCCTGGCCACCCTTAATCTAAAAGTAATTAGTCCTTTATACACACACAGCCTCCTTCAGTTCTGCTTGCCACAGCCTGCTGCATTGCTGACAGTGCCCCTCTTCCTGCAGGCATTACAGCATCTACAGAGCACTCTCACCTTGTCCTCCCAGCAACCTCCAAGGTCAAGCTGGTTATCTCTGTTTTACATTTAGGGAAAGTTCAGACAGGCTCGGGACTTGCTAGAGAATTGCACATGGGAGTGGCAGGCTCTTAGCCAGAGCTGTCCACATTTTCCACGGAAGCCCCCACTGGGCTGTAAATAGAATGTCCAGGCCCTCTTTCAGTCTTGGGTTTGATACCCTGGCCAAGGATACATGCTGCCTTATCTTGGGAGCTGCTTTCCAACCACAGTCAAGGCCAGTCTGGGTCTTGCCCATGTTCCTGCTCATCTGGGTCCCCTACCTCCTGAGCATGCACATAGACCCAGTTGATCTGTGCCTTCTGCATCTGTCCACCTGGCTAGAGAGAGCATCCTGGTAGTGCCAGGGTGTTCTCAGTGACCCCATGGCCTGCCTTTACCCCAAGGAGGTTAGTCAGACCAGCTCTGAGCCCTCACAATACTTAGCTATAGATGGAAAAGTGAAAGCTAGGAAGCCTAGGGGGCCTCTTACTATGTTCAGGGTTGCCCTCTGTCCCCAGAAGCCCTTCTCTTGCAGTTCTGGGCTTTCTCCCCCTCAAGAAACACTGGGGGAGTCTGGGAAGTATTCAGAGGGAGGAGGGAGACAGCCCTGCCCTCAGGTGCACTTGTCTGAATGTGATAACTGCCAGGGAATAGCAGCTGTATGGCTTTGGGCAAGCCACCAGGAAGTTTCCTTTCACCCCAGATCAACGTCTCTGAATACTAAAGCAGGGTCCCTGAATGGGGAGCTAGTGGGCCTCACTTGAGCAGGCTTCCTGGAGGAACAGTGACTGGTCTTGGAGAAGAGGCATGGAGTGGACAGTATTGTAGGGCCAAGCCCACATTGAATTAACCTGGCAGTGAGCTACCTTGCATTTACATGACCCTTTTGAAACTTCACATTAAGGATTGAAGAGGATAGTTACTTTAGCGATAATCCAGGATGATGGGAATCAAATATGAGAGTCAGATAGGAAGCAGGTTTGCTACTGTGGGTTAAGTGAGCTTTGGGGAAAGAGCATCAGCCTCTGAGGAAGGCACTCTGCCTCAGCTACTTGCTGACTAACTCACCCTTGGCACTCTCTGGCCTCAGTGTCCTGTCTACACACAAGAGGGTTGGATTATTTGTTCCTATGCTGTCTCTTCTGGCCCATCCTGGTACACAATGGATATGTACAGGACCAATGACTATGCTCCACCACGAAGCCAAGACCAAGGCACTCAAGGACCAAGAAGGGCACAAGAGAATGAGGTGCTAGGACTTCCCAGGTCCAGCTGGTCTCTGAGGTCTGGAGTTGTCTGAGTGCCCTTACTGTAAAACATTTCTTTGTCCCTTTGGCACCCAGCATGAAGCCTTTTCTGACTACCTTTGGGCCTCCAGTGTGTGGGATGCAATGAAGTCAGGAGGGGAAACTTGTGGTTGGAACTGGCCACTCAAATCTGCCTGAGCCCCAGACTCTTTCCACTAAAACATGTAAGCTTTGAGACACCTTGGCCTCCCAGTCATGCAGGCATCAGTGAATTCTTAAGTGATGGATCACCTGCATGCCAGCCCTGGCATGGTGCTGGAGCCCAGTTTGAGCAGGCAATTGCCATGCATGTTCTCATGGACCTTGTGGTCTAGTGAGGGGTAGACATCAAACAAGTTATTTTGGGCCAAAATAGATGGCCTGGTGAGAACACGCAGCAATGAGGTTGAACCCAGTCTAGGGCCCCTGAAGGATAAGAGAGCACTGGAGGGAGAGGAAAAAGAAAAGAGAAGAGCGCATAGGCAGGCCCTGCATCAACAGAAGGCGTGGGTGCTGTTATAGGTTGGGAAGGCATGGTGGCCAGCAATACCCCAAGCTAATGTTTACCTAGCACTTCTACTACTCTAGGTTCTGCTCTTAGTGCTCTGCTTATAGAAATTCACTTAGTCTTCCCAACAATCTACAAGGAAGTTACTACTACCGCTTCATTCTTATATGTGAGGAAACAAGTACTAAAAGTTGGAGGTCACACAGCTAGCCAGTAACAGAACTGGGATTTGAACCCAGGAGCCTGGAGCCAAAGCCTCTCTGTTATACAACTAGAGAGAATGTAGGCTTCAGCAAATGCCCTTGAGAAGGTAGAACCAGGTGGGGTCAAGTGACAGAGCCAGGCCCAACCTAGCCAAAATCAAAAGTGAAGCTACACTGTCTTCCAGCAGCAGAGCTGGTGTGGCAGTACACAGACACCTCTTCCTCCACCTCTGGTTCAACCTAGATGGCATCTGGTGGTGGCTGACCCTTTTCCTAGGATCTGTATCAAAAGGCCTGGGGAATTGCCCTTGCTCTTCAGAAAAGGGATCAAGGTTAAACAGCAGGAAGAATTTCCCAGCTGTCATGACCATACACTATTAAAACCGGCAGCCAAGGGAGGTAGAGAAGGTCAGTGCATTGGTTGCTCAGGGCCACAGAAGAGGTGAATGGAAGCAGGCTAAGGTTACAGGGGTGTCCAACCTTTTGGCATCTCTGGGCCACACTGGAAGAAGAAGAGTTGACTTGGGCCACACATTAAAAACATTGTGACACATAATCACAAAAGAATCTTATAATGTTTTAAGTAAATTTACAATTTTGTGTTGGGCCACATTCACAGCCATCCTGGGCTGTATAAGGCCTACAGGCTGCAGATTGGATACCCCTGGTAGGATGACCCCTCCTGCTGGGTTGCAGCTTGGCACTGAAAGTGAGATAATATCAGACAAATGGAAGACACTGTCCCATAGAAAGAGGAGACTATCAGCCATCCCCATGTTAGTCCCACCCTCTTCCTGGGACCCTATCTTCCCCAGCCCTGACATCAGACTTCATTAAATTGCATTTTCCCAGAGCTGGGCAGACTTGTGACAGAATGACTCAACACCAGCTTGCTACAACTGTTGCCCCTGGAGCCAGCAGGCATACAGGGAGATAATTGGGAGTGGTTTGACAGCTTAATGTCTGGGGTTGGCTTCCGGAAACAGTGGCAGGGTGGGGTGGGTGCAGGTAGTCAGCAAGGAGAAGGCACATTGGTATGGGCTGAGCCTGTCTTCAGACTGACCCACCATTACCACCTTTCCCTTCCATTTCCCTAGCCACAGCTTGTTGGGCAGGGAGAAAAAGCACAGGGAATGAAATTAGATCTAGAGAATAAATTAGGCTCTCTCTATTAATTTGTCAGAATTAACTACCATCTCCCCCAGACTGATCTTCTCTTCAGATATGCCCTGGGCATGAAGAAGGGAGGAATCTGGAAAAGGCCAGACTTTGGGATTTGGGGTCTCATTCTAGGGACTGCAAGCAAGAGGGACCCCACAAAGTCATGTTGTGCACTTACTGAGTTGCCAAGTTCTATTATGGAACACATACCTTGGTATGGAGCCCCAGAAAACCTCTAGCACCAAGTCTCAGCTGTTTCATCTCAGAGTTTCCACCACTCCATTGGTGAAACCAAGGTAATGCCTGCCTCATCCAGGGGTGTTGGGAGAATGTAAAGCAACCAGTTACCTGCTTAGTGCAAAGGTAGCTCCTTGGGACTTTACTTTGGGAGATGGAACTTAAGTAAAGCACTGGAGACGTCTTAAGAGTTCCTTCATATTCACAAGGTCATTTTGGTTTGACCCTAATAATAATCTCAGGAGGTGTTAAAAAGCAGTCATTGGTATTCCCATTTCACAGTGTCAAAAAGGAAGGGCAGAGTGATTAAATCCATACCGGGACCACACAAAGAATCGATATAGAGGCAAGATCAGAACTTGACTGGGCAAGTGCTCTGCTACCTGGCCTGGGTCTGTCCCACCCTACCCCCATCCATGAGCTCTGCAGAGACCTGACTCACTGCCAGAGTCTCACTTACTAACAGATAACTCACTCAGTGGCTCACTGGGTGTGAGTTCAGGTCTCAAGCCGAGAAGCCTCTCCCAGCTACCAAAGTCTGGGCACTTCTGTAGACAGCCATTTGACTTGGGCAAGAGCCTGGATTCATTGGCTAGTGTTGGTACTTTCCCTTCTGCACACCCCCACACCTCCACTCCTGCCCCAGAACAGGGTGAACACTTGCCATTTCAGAAACTCACCAGCTCTAAGAAATGCCTTTCCATGCCAGGCACAAGACGAGCCCTTGAAAATCAGCCACACCTTATTGGTAAGTCTCAGAGGGTTGCAAAATCCAGTGTGTTCTCTATCCTGCCATGACATGATAGCATCTCAGAGAGTCCATTTCTGCCCACCAGCAACTCCCAGACCTCTGGGAGCACCTGGAGTCGTATACTCCTGATGCCAGCAGCATCTCCCTGATGCCTGAGAGCTCATTGTCTTCTGCACCTGCCGCTTGTTGGGGGCTGACTACAGAGCAGCAACTCCCAAACTGGCCAAGCTGGAGGGAACCTGCAGGAAGCATCAATTGACCAGGTCCTGTATCTTAAATGAGGACACTGAGGCCTAGAAAGATAAAGTCACATGCTTATTTCACTGATTAATGGCAGTACCAGGATTAGAACCTGAGTTTCCCAGGCCCCTTTCATGAGGCAGGTGTTGGTGCTTGGTAAATTTATCATAACAAAATGAATTTGTCATATCCAGGACCATCAGAGCCAAGAACAGGCTGAGGGACTGTGGCAGCCAGAGAGTATAAAGTCCTGGGAGGGTGGGACATATTCCCAGTGGGCCCGTACCACAGCCCCCATCCAGGGGCTAGGTCATTCCCTCCACCCCCTCCAGGCCTCTGGGCAAAGCTCTCAGGAGGGGCCTCACCCCCACCCCACAGAGCATACAGTTCTGTTCATACCTTCAGATCATGAACCAATAGCAATGGGCACCTCTTCTCCAGCACCACAGTTCTCTTTTCACAGCTTTTCTCATTCAATGCCCCCACAAGTCTGCCAGTGCACGTGTGGTGGTAGTTATAATTCCCACTGTACAGAGGGGAACAGAGACCCAGACAGGCTTTAGGTTTTCCCAGCTTGTTGAGCCTGAAAATCAGTCTCCTCATTTCAGGGGCCTTGGAGAGGAGTGGTAAACCAGTGAGCAGATCTGGGTTTTCATTTTGGCTCCACCATTAACTGATTATGGCAGTCCCCAGTCCCACTGGGCCTCAGTTTCCTCAGCTGTTTCCTAATGCCTGCTCTGGAAGGTCATGCTGAGGACTTAGGAGGTAAGTGAGCCAATTCTCAGTGAGTCCACCCAGTGTCTTTCAAAAGGTCCTACCCCAAGTTTTTGCAACTTCCCATCACACATTTGTGGGTGATGAGGGAGAAAGGAAATGTGTTGGAATAGGGCCTCCCAGCCATCCTGTGACTCCAGCCATGCCCATATGCCTAGCCACACCTGTCCACCTGAGGTGCCAGAGTACAGGGGTGTGACAAGCAGCTCGGATGGGGGCCTCTGCTCTTCAGGACTCAGGGCTGGGCACTGACAGAACTAGACGTGGCTGGTCTGGGGTGGCAAGGAGAAGGATGCAGGGAGAGGGAGGAGCTGGCATCTACTGGTGGCTGTGGGAAGGAGTCCAGAGTTCCTATGAGGACACTTAGACTCTCAGAACCAGGAAAGGAGGTTGGTCGAAGTCCCTCAGCTCACATCAAACCTGTGGCACCCCTGAGTCATTTTTCTGCATCTCCTAGGCTCACGTTGTGAATACAGGTCTGTTCTTGCACATGCCCAGGAGGCCTCCTGGTGGAGACCCTCTGCAGGGAACACAGCCCAACATTTGTTGAAGTTCTGCTTGGTCCCCAGTGCACTTGCCATAGGACTCCAGGACCAAGGCAGGCAAAAAGAGTGCTGATGTGTGTCAGGGGTGGGCTGTCGGTGACAATCAAGCTATCTAAGGCATATTATAGAGCCTTGAGGCTACCCATATTTCTGCATGAGGGCACAGGGCAGCTTATAGAATCCAGACAAATGGTAACCTTGGCATTTGGGAAGAGCCTGGAGCCCACTTTGGTGTACAGGAAAGGGACTGTTCCAGCCTTAAAGGATGGTCTCAGCTTGTTGACTCTGTTCACGACCTCTAAGCACCTACATAGCAGCTGCTACCTCCTAAGCAATTACCTTACATCACACTAACCATGGACATCCATTATTTTATCGAATCCTTATAGACATTTTGAGATTAAAAAAAAAAAAGAAATCTAAGTCCATTTTACAGATGAGGCCTCACTGGGATTTACTGCCAGTGAGTGGAACTGCTCAGCCCAGGTCTGTCTGCCACCCAGGTTCCCTTCCTACCCCTCCTGTTCTCTCTTTAAGAGGAAGACTTTTCTGATCTCTAGCTCTGGTACCTGACCCTACAAACCTAAGCATGCCACAGCACAGAGTGTACTTCCATTGCAGCAAGAAAAATTGAAGGCATACATCAGGAAGAACTTCTCTGGCAGTGAAGGGTGTAGAACATTTTAGCAATTTCACAGGGAAGATGATAGAATCTCCTATTACAAAGACCTTGAAAGAAGGGGAATAGATTTATGTAGTCACCTGGTTGGAGGTGTTTAGAATGAAACCTTGCTAGAGGTAGAGGGTAGTATATGACAGTCCCTCTCTCTCAAACCTCTGGTTGGGCAGTTGAGAGGCTCAGATCCTCAACTCTGCCTGGGAATGACTGTCCTCTGCTGCTGCTACCTGGCCCAAAGGATCAAACACAGATGTTGCCTTTCCAAGGACATGATTCCTTGTCCAAGTGCACTTGGGAGCCCTTGCCAACTGGTGCCTGGGGCAGCATGTCAAGCAGGACAGGGCCTGAGCAGGTGTGGTCTCCCAGCTACCTGTTTGGGCACCAGTTGGCTCCATGGTGAGAGCTTAGCCACTCCAAAACCCCAGTCTTTGCTTCTTTTCCCATTTCTGCTTCCAGAACAGGGCTGGGAGGAGATCTGAACTAGGCAGATCACTAAGAACTTCAGCTTCTAATGCTTACCTTATCCTCTGGGGAAATCCATCCTATTTACTTCAGCAAATCTGTGGACAACCTATGAATGTCAGCCAGAGAGTTAGGCACTGTCTGCTTAGAGAGCTGGAATCTGGTTTTAGGAGAAGTTCAAATTAAGCAGACAGAAAAACAGAAGGTGGCCTCATTTTGAAAGTGAGTACAGTACACAAAAGCCAGAATACTGAAGCTCTAGTTCTGGACCCACCACTTTTTAGCTATGCAACTTGACAAATTTCTCAGCCACTGAACCTCAGTTTCCTCCTCTCCAAAATGGGAATATCAATATTTGCTCCAAAGAATGAGAATAAAAATGATAAAAATCCTAAAGGGGAGATACATCCCAGTGCCTGTTAAATAGGAGCTGTTTAATCAATGTTGATGACAATAAAATAACTTGCTGTTAGAATTCTAGGAGGCAAAAAGCACAAATGCTATCCACCAGTATTTATTTTTAGGGATGAGGGAGCCTAAAAGGAAGGGTCTGAGCCTTGTAAGAATTTAGGGACACACTCAATCTGTCTAATCACTTGGAAGATAAATTGCTATGAAATGCTAACCATTCTGATGGCTCTAGGACTAGATGAAGGCACACAGTAGGGTAGATTGTTTAAAATAACACGCATATTTTAATTGCTTGAGTTCACATCTCCCATCCAAGTACTAACCAGGCCCGACCCTGCTTAGCTTCCGAGATCAGATGAGATCGGGCGCATTCAGGGTGGTATGGCCATACTTGAGCTCACATCTCATAAAAGAAAAAAAAAATAAAGCATAAGCCCTAGCCATCCACCCCCCACCCACCTTTTTTCTGCCATGAGTCAACAACCTGTTCCCACCAGTGTTTCTTGGGTTCAAAGCATCTCTCTGCCTTAATCCGCGTCCTGACCTCCCTACCCCTTACATCCACTGTGCGCGAGGGGGCCTGGGCACTGCCCCTCCCCAGGCCAGCCTCTGACCACAATTGACAGAACTCAAAGTTGTCAGGCCTGATGGGAGGCAAAGAGGGGGTTGGGATATGGGAGATACAAGCAGCTACCTCCCCACCCCAAACACACACACACCTCTGCCTGACGGGCCTCCTGTTGATTGTCACTCATTCTCAGGGTGAAATGGTGCTGCTGTCTAACTATTATCAAGCCTCAGCAAGGTTCTGCTCCAGACAATGGAGGGTAGATGTTGCTTCCCACCTTGCCTCTTATCTGTAGCCAGCACCCCTACTTCCCAGCCCTGTCTGAGCATGTAACCAGGGAGGCAGGGGCCTTAGGCCAAAGATTCCTTGAGCCAACACTGCTTTATTCCTACCCTGGGAACCCACCTTCTTTCCCTGATCCTGCCAGCCACAGTCCCCATGTCCTCTGAGGTGGGACAGACCTCCTAGCTCCCTGCCTGTTCCTTTCTGTCCTCCCCTTCACTCTCCACCTCCAGCCCTGACTCACTTCCCACTCAAGCTGTTCTTTGGGACATGTCAGGACAGGGCACCTGGATTCTGGTCCTGCAGGCTCTGGTCTGTCTGCTCTTAGTGGGGGTGGAACACGTGGGAGTATTTGCTCCGACCTGCTTCTTTAGGCTTCCCTCCCTCTTCCACCTCTACCCCACAGGGCAAGCAGAGGTGAACTCCAGAGCACCTCCTGATTATACCCACAAGGGGCCCAGCCTGAGACTACTGAGGCCAAGTGGGGGGCAGTGGGGCAGAGGAGTGCTGTCCATTTCTTCTTGATCTAGGCAAGTCTGAGTCTTTGAGCACTGGGCTTGGGGCACCAACCTACCCTCCAAAGACTCCTAACCAGAAGGCTTCACTCAGCCAGGGTCTATTTCTATCCTACTCTCTTTCTCATCCCTATAGGACCAGGAAAGTAAAAGAAGGTCAAGAGACCTAGATTCTCTCCTTGGCTTTTTTCTTAATTTATTGTATTACCTCAAGTACGTCACCCTTCTTGGTCTCAACTTCAACATCTGCCAAATGGGCAGCACCTTCCTCTAGATCAGGGGCATCAAGCTCATTTTCACTGGGGGCCACATCAGCCTCATGGTTGCCTTCAAAGGGCTGTAATAATTTTAGGACTGTATAGATGTAACTACTCCTTAACAGTTAAGGAGTTGAAATTACATTCAGACCTTTGCAGGCAACCTCGAGGCTGATGTGGCCCCCAGTGAAAATGAGTTTGACACCCCTGCAGATCATTCCAGGGTAAATGGGACTGGAAGTACAGTGATGGATTAGCCCTGGCAGACTGAACTGGATAGCAAAGGAAGAGGGTCTCCCACCTCCCACTGGGGGGCTGGAATCAGATGCATGTCCTACACAGGGGGGCCTCTCAGCCTTGTTCTTATAGAAAGATCATCCCCTTTTACAAATAATCTTGGTGTTCTCCAGGGAGTCTGTTCTCCCTTTGATCATGAGCTTCCTAAGAAGTCTTGATTAAAAATGTCAGTGAATGGAGACGTCAACAGAGTCCCATGTCCCTTAGTCTGTTCTCTGAGATTTGACTATCTAGTCTAGCTCCAGGTTCATTGAGCAAATATGAATCAAGGTTCTTTCATGTGCCATGTGCTGGGACTTCAGAGATAACATGTCACCTGGTAGAGCCCAGCACTATGTGCTTAGGGACAGTTGGTGCTGTGAGAACTGAGCATAGAACTGGTAGCAGTGTGGGACCTGGATGTTGAATATGGATAAGAGTTATCCACAGAAGCTGCTGTGGAGGATGGGAACATGGGAGAGAGATAAGAAGCTGGGACAGGTCTTGAAGGCTGATTAGTTGCTCAGATTTACCTCAAGGCAATAGAGAGCTTACGTGACAAGATCTGCTTTGTAGTCTAACCCCCTTATTAGTAGTGTGGCTTGGACAGACAACTTTACTGTCTGAGCCTCAGTTTCCCAACATTAACTGCAGGATCTCTCTTGGGGGGTTTTTATGAGAATGAAATGAGATTCAGTGCCTAACAGTACTACTTAGATTGTAAGTGTGCTCATTACAGGTATGCTATTTTTGGTGATACCAGTACCAGCATACCAGATAAGAAGTCCTGGGGGCCTAAACTCCTAGTTGATCTGCAGTGAGGATCAGGAGATCAAGGAAGTTATATTCTAGAAATTCAGAGGAAGGAAAGTCAAATGGATATAATGAGATGACTGATATGATTGGGCCCGGGGGAGGATGGAAGTGAGGGAGCAGCTATAAAGAGAAGAGGTCAGTGTAGGGTTTGGCAGCAGAACACATGAATTTGGGGCCCTCAACAACGAGGCATCATCAAGGCAATGCGAGAATATGGACCCACCCTAGAGTAGACCAGATATTCACCCCAGGCAGCCAGTCCTCTCTCTCCATCTTATCTGATATTTATTCCCCCAGTCTTGTTTCCCAAAAGAGTTCAAGGGGCAGATATCTTATCCACCTTCACCCTCCTCCCCATCACTTCGGAAGAAGACTAATGGGTGTGAGCCAAGCAGGAAAGCTATAGGAGATATTTGAAAGATGTTTCATCTAGCCCATTCAGTATGGACCACAGGAGAGAAATCCACATTAGAGGGAGTGCAGAGGTGGTGGCCTTCCACTACCCACCCACCTCCCTTTCTTTCTACACCTGACTGCTTCCTGGCTTGACGAGCTATTTGTTTGTCTACTAACCCAGGGGCTGGGCCTCTGTAGCCACAACAAAAGAAACCACAATGATTTATATGGACTGGTGTCTACCTGAGAACCTTCCCCAGGTGCTCTCATATCCATTATTACATTATTGAGTCAACACCAGGCTAAAGTCATAGGATCCCACCTCTGTTCTTCCAGGGTCCAGCTACTCCTTCCAGATTCCCACCAACTTCATGGCAGCCTTGGATGTGTTGCTTCTCTTTGCACCTCCTTCTCCTCACCTGTGACTGAGATGGCCAAAAGGTTTTCTCAGCCTGGCCTTCCTCCTACTTGAAGCTATTCCTGAGTTTCACTGTGCATTCTCTGTCCCTTTGACTTTCCTATCTATTTATGCATAAAATTCACTCACAACATTTCAGTTTTCCAATAGAATAATTAATTACCCCAGTAATTAAACCCAATTAGCAATGTAGAAGCTTTTCTGAGCAAGGAGCCATTAGCCAGGGTGAAAATATGAGCGGGAGCCAGGGAAAGAAAACTCACAGTTCCCATCATTTACAATGAAAGGAGACAGCACTGCAAAGCCAAGGGCCCCAATTAAAGCTGGGGGCCTCACTCATTAAATGTAACCTGCTATCCCAGCAGCCTCTTGTGAGAAGCCTGCTGGCAGAGCAGGTGTGTCAGAACACCCTGTTCACCTTGGGGGCAGGGCCAGGCCAAAGTACCCTCTCTAGACCTCTAGGTTTTATTCTGGAAGGTGGGTGAAGAGTCTTTGCAGATTTTTCATTAGCCCCTGCTGCCCTCTTCCTGGGCTTCAGGGCAGCTAATAACCCACCATGGGTGGGGAGGGGCTGGGCTGGGGGTAGAGGGCACAATGCATACCAGGTAAGAGAGGTAGTATGAAAAATGAGAAGGAAAAGAATAATAGAACCTCACATTCTGGGGCCTTAGGAAAAGACAGAGTTTGGCAGTCACTCACCTTTCTGGGCCTGAGGCTGACAGGATTCCTCTCATGGGATTCTTGTGAAGATTCAGATATGTGTAAATGACTGATACAACATAAGTGTTTAATCAATGGTAGCCCTCATTAGCCCTTTGCAGTTTCCATAAGTGTCTAAGCATACCTGCTCCTTCCAGCCCCATAGCCCCAGAGGGGAAGATGTGAGCACCAGCATTTTACAGGTGGAGTCCCAGGGGCAAAATTGGGAAGATGCACAGCCAGAATGGCAGTTTGGACTGGAAATCAAATTTCCCAACTCCTGGATCAGGAGGGCAAGGGAGCAAGGGGAAAATGTGTTTGAAGTGCCCAGTAATGTCCCCTTGGCCCACGACTGTCCTGGGCCCAACTGCTCCTGTAGTCTTTCAGGAGTGGGATGGGGATCTCAGCCTCACTCAGAGCCACGATGTGAGGCAGAATGGGGCTTCGTCTACCCTCCTACAAAGGACCCTTCCCAGCTCCATCACCATGGCTGTCAACAGGCAAGGTTCCATGTATGGTGTGCACCCTCACCATAATTCTGGGGCCTGGTCGGTATGTGCCAGCCACTCATCTCCCCAGGAGAAGAAGAGGGAAGCCACGGCCAGCTGGTGTCGTGGTGAAGGGCATAGCCTCTGGAGTCAAGCTGCCCCGTGTCCAATCAGCTTCACATACTGTGTGACCTTGGGCAGGTTGCTTGACCTCTCTGTTTCCTGATCTCCAAGAAGGAGACAGTAATGGTACTGAAGCTCTTGGAGTTGTGAGGATTAACTGAATTAATATATGTAAACATTCAGACCTGGGTGTAGCACAGGTGAGTTCTTGTCATCCCTTAGGGGCCAGCAGGAAACATTATCCTTCCTTCCTTTCTTTCTTAGTAAAGGAGAGGAGCACATGAGGGCCCTGCTTCTGCTGCTAAAGGAATCAGCCCGATCCTGGGGTGGGTGAAAGAAGCAGACAATACACTTCCCACACTTAGAAGAATATGGAGATCAGCTCTTCTCCCTGCCCCTTCCCCCATACACATATCCCTGCTACTGGCCACTCCTGGGCTTTCAGAGGCCACTCTGAGCAGTGTGGTAGGCAGGGCAAGGAGGGCACAGGAATGGGACTGAGAGGGATGCAATGAAAGTGTGGGAAGCAGGTGGCCCCAGAGATTGGGCTGCATCCCTGAAGTTGGGCACTGTTCCCTACCACCTACATGCTTGCTGTTTCTGCAAGGCAGAACAAGAAGCAGGTCCTGGCATGCCAGGCCCCTACCCAGTGACTCCTGAAATCCCAGCAAGTTTGAACTAGAAGCAGGCCTGGGTGAGGCTCCTGATAGATTCATGTTGGGCAGAGGGATGATGGGGAGGAAGGTGCAGAGAGGTTGGGAAAGACCCCACACTGGAAACTCTGACACTGCCAGTGACAGGGGAAACTTGGAGAGAGGGGGCAGGGCTGGGGAAGTGACTGGGGCTTAAGGTTTTCATCTCCTACCTCTTGGGTCCTCTCAACCCACATGCTTCTGCCTGGTGGGGCAGAAAGAGGACAGGCTGTGACAATGGCATGGACTTTGCTTCTGTCAGCATTTTGCCAAGAAGAAGGTGATGATCTCAGTGCTGCTGAGAAAGGGAGAGGAGGAGGAGAAGGGAGGGGGCAGGAAGGGAAGATGGCAGCTAGGTGCTAGGAGCACAGCAAGGCTAGGCAGGAGGTATCCCAGGGGACCCCAGAACCATGGAGGTCACTCTATATAAGATACCCTCTCACTCTTCCTCACCCCAGCAAATGAGGTATCTGATCTCAGCCCATTTTACAGATGGCAAGGCTGGGTTTCAGAAGGCTGTGGGACTTGTTTCTGGGTTCT
Source organism: Trachops cirrhosus (assembly GCA_028533065.1). Lineage (NCBI taxonomy): Eukaryota > Metazoa > Chordata > Mammalia > Chiroptera > Phyllostomidae > Trachops > Trachops cirrhosus. The sequence goes on along the minus strand of CM052543.1, from coordinate 78,032,323 downwards.
ACCACTAGTAAGCACTGAAGCTGAAATTAGCAGTAAAACAGACCAGAATGCATGTGACCTCTCATACCCTGATCAGCCTCCTGGGTGCTGGGGAAAGAGCTAGCCCAAGGAGGGCTTTCCAGGGACTAGATGTGTTCATAAGGCCCTGCTCTGGGGTAGGATGGGGAGGGAGCAGGAGAACATGGGAAGCCTATTACCCCCAATAAGCAACCCCCACCCCACAGGGGTGGCCTTCAAGGTCAGCCAGCCTCTCCCTGCAACACAGTATGAGGCCCCTTTGAAGACCCCACCTCTTTTGACCATCCCAAGGGGGAGGACTGTTAGGTAGAAAGAAAACTGTGAGCCATGACTTCCTTCCATCTGGGTGCCACCAAGCTGAAGCCGAGTTCAGACTTGGCATTGAGATTAGAGCTGAAATGATAGCCACACATGGACCTTTAATCTAGTGGTTAAAACCAGGAAGACATTAGCCCTAGGATTAGGGTCATAATCTAGACCCTGTGGTCAAAGTTGGCACTGACACTGAGACTGGGCTGGGGCTATTATTGGGGTTTACACTGATGGTTGGGGAGGATGTTTTTCAGGGTTAACATTGGGATGTGTCCAGAAAGGTTGAGGAGTTTGTGGGATCCAGCACCTGTTGCTTATATTTGGAAGAGAAATGTTTATTTTTCACTTGGGCCTTGAACGGGGCAGAGAATTCATGGGTGGGGGTGGTAGCCAAACCAAAGCAGGTTGGATGTGGGGGTATATAAGGTGGTATGTTCTGAATGTGATGGAAGGACCATTGAAAGACTTTCCCTTCCCTTTTCCCTAAGTTCCACTCACCTCTGTCTCATCTTGCAATCCAGTTCCACCCAAGGCCCCATTCTGGTGCTACCTGGATATCAGCCAGAATTTCAGAGGCATCAGAATGGCTCTCCTTTGTGGGGGGTTGGGTTCTCCCATCAGCCAAGGGACAATGAGGACTAAGGGTTTGCCTCCTCCTCTGTACCCCAGCAGGCCCTAGGCCCTGTTCTGTTGGAGCCTGGGAAACCTGCTGTCCTGGCCCACTTCTGGCCCCCCACTGGAGACCCTTTAGAGGAGGCTTTTGGGAGCCTCCTTAATACCAGCTAAGGAAAGCCAATCAAAGAGAAAATGTGACCCCAAGCCTTTGCCAGTTCCGTTTCTTGCCTCTTCCTCTTGTCTGCTTGCTCTACCCTGCCCATTAAAGAGGTTTAATGCTGCCCATTAGAGTGCATAAAGAAAGACTGCTACCCTCCCACCTGAAGTCCAGGAGCAGAGCTCATAGGATTGCAAGGAAGGCTTTTGGGGGATGGAACAGCCCTAAACCAGCAGCCATGGAAAGGAAGGCTGAACTGCTGGATTCTGGGACCAGGTTGAGGCAACTAAGACATTTCAGGAGGGGCTTCACCAAGGAAAGGCTGTGTATCACTGCTCCCTTTCCCAGCACCTCATGAGTCCAGAGCCAGAGGAGGCCCCCTCTACAGGCCATAGAGCACCCTATTGCACTGCCTCCAGCCAAGTCTGGTTCAGTTCTTGCATCATGTGTATGTTCAGTGAGGGGTTCAGGAAAGACCCAGCCCTTCCAGCCCTGCCTGGGAATCATATATCTAACTCAACCTTGGGCTGCAATTTGACTATAGTATTACCTTTTGGGTCCAAGTCAGTGAGGCCTCTCCAGAACCAAAACAGTGGTTTTGGTGCCTGCAGCAGGTACCTTCTCCTTCTTAATCTGCTTCAGAAGCAGGTAGAAGGGAGATTACCTTAGGCCCTAATCACTGACCCCACTTCTCTGTCCGAGAGTCCAGGGTAACCACTGTGCTGTGGTCCTAAAGCATTTTCACAGAGGTCACTGAATTTCAGCACTTGGGACTGCTAAGACCAAGGCCTTCCTGGAGGGTGGGGTTAAGAGGCAGTCTCTGCCACCCCATCCCAGTACCTCTCCAGAGACTCTCAACACCACACTAGCAGTGCTGCAGTCAAGCATTTGGGCCTGCCACTTTGTTGAACTATATGTCCTGAGCTGTAGAGTTGCCTTCTCTTCATTGTCTCATCCACATCAGTGCCCCAGCCCACACCCTGAAGTCCGCACGGTCCCTTCCAGTCCAGACCTAGAGTCCCTTCTGGCAGGAAGAATTCTGACCAGCAGGCCTTTCCTAGGAGGAGCCCCCAGGTAAAGGAGGCTGGGGCTTGGACAGAGGTGCTAGGAGCAACAAATACCAGCCTAGGGTGGGACAGGAGCAAGGGCTGGTGACCAATGTTCAAATGCTACAGGGAGGGGCTGGTGTGTGAGGCTGGAACCTACAGTCTGCCACCTGCATTAAAAGGATATCAAGGAGAGCTAGGCCTGGGGTGAGAAGAGCAAATGCAAAACTTAATGACTTTAATATGAAAGAATTTGCCACCAATTAAGCACAAACACTCCACTAATGCAGAGAACACATGTTGTGGCTTTCACTTAACCAGGAACCAAATGAGGTGAAAATCCTTTCAAAATGATAGCAGTTTACCAGCCAAAGAGAGATGCTGTCTGACCCCATTTCTAGTCTTAGAAACACAGCTCCCTCATCTTCACAGCCTCCTGCCTTCCTGTCCAAGCATTCCAGCCACATTTCCACTTCATGTCTCCCTTTCTGTGTTTCTTCCCCTACTTCCCCTTCCCCATGCTCTGCTTTCTCTGAGGACATACATGCCACTCCATAACCCACATAAATAGCAGTCAGTCCAAACTCCCCAGGTCCTCCTGTCTTCTCCATTTACACACCTCACTGCCCCTCTTCCTACAGAGCCCGAGCAGACACTCCAGACAGGAAGGCCTGCACCTGTGACCTGAACCCACCTCTAAACTCTCTTCCCCTTCACAGTGCACCCCACCCTCACTTCCCACTGCCCTTCTGTACCCAGCTTGCTCATGTCTGCCCCCCACATCCATTATGTACTCCAGCACCCTGCCTGAGCTTCATCATCTTTCTCTAGGCCAAGGGTCATAACTGGAGAAGCTTTTGCACCCATGGGGAACATTGGACAATGTCAAGAGACATTTTTGGTTGTCACAACTGAGGAAGGGTACTTTTGGTCTGGAGTAGGCAGAGGCCAGCGATGCTGCCACACATCCCACAAGAATGCATAGGACAGCCCAACAAGAATTATCCAGCCTATGTAGCTCAGTGGATTGATCACAGGCCCGTGAACCAAAGGGTTGCCACTTCAATTCCCGGTCAGGGCACGTGCCTGGGTTGCGGGCCAGGTCCCCTGTGGGGGGTGCATGAAAGGCAACCACACATTGATGTTTCTCTCCCTCTCTTTCTCCTTTCTTTCCATTCTCTCTAAAATAAATAATAAAATCTTTAATAAAAATTATCTGGCCCAGATATCTACCTCTGCCGAGGTAGAGGACTTCTGTTCTGGGAAAGTGTGCTTGAAACATACCAGGGACTTGCTCAAGATCACAGAGTACTGATTGAGCCAGGATGGAAACCAGCTTACCTGATTCCTAGGCAGCTTCTTTCCCCATGACTATAATAATAATAATAATACATCCACTTGTGTAGTATAACTATGTGCCAGGCACTATGCTAAGAGCTTATATGAATTATCTCATTTAATCCTCATACTAACTATAATTGACCCCATATTGTACGTAAGAAAACTGAGGCACAGAGTGATTGTTGAAGCTTGCTCAGTTACCCAGCTAATAAGTACCAGGTACAAGCCCTGGTCTATCTGAATCAAATTCATTGCTCGTGGATGAATTATTTTATTCACCACCACCATATTCCTCTTAACCCCTTCCGTATTAGCTTTCCACCCAACCCTTTCCTCTTAGAATGAGCTTTTCCTGAAGCAGGTACCATATACCCACCTGACCACCTTCCATTCCTGCACAGGCCCAGCCTCCCCACCCCTGCTGTCATGCAGGCAGCTGCCTGGAACTGGACAGGAAGCTGGAGGATCTGGGCACTGGGGTGGTTCAACAGGCCCCTCCTGGTAAGAGGTAGATAGATCAGAAAACCTCTACTTCCAAACAGGTGGTGAACATCAGCACAGAACCCACAGGGCTGGGGAGGCCTGGGGAACTCTTACTCTGCTTTCTCTGCAGCCCCCACCCAGCCTCTCCCACCACCACACAGGCCTTCCAAAGAGGGTGCTTCCTACAGTCCCCAAAATGTGTCATTAAAAGCACACCCTTGCTGACTCGAATCCAGGCTTCCGTGTGTGTCTATGTAAGAAGGTATCACCTGCTGCTGCTGGGGTGGAAAGGGGTGGCATCAGCTACAGAGATGGGACCTATCCAAACCCTGGCCTTAGAGCGAGGTCATTCCAGTTCTTTTGGCTAGGCCAGGAGAAACCCAGACTGTGTTAGGAGAGGTATGGAGCTGGAGAGCATGCAGGCTTCTCAGGGCTAAGACCTTGGAAGCAGAGCCTCAGAGCTACGACTTTCTTGAGTGAAAATATTTTTCATCTTATAGTCTGGAGTGAGGAAAGAGGTGGGGCTGGGTGCTAGAAACTGGGGCAGAGGAGGGAGGAAAAGAATCAAGAAGTGGGATGTGATCATAGCATATGGGCGGTGGTGGGGTGGGGCAGGCAAGAAGTCAGGCAAACATACACCTTTTTGCGGTATAGCTTCCTGGTTTCAATTAAGATTCAGGCCCTGGCCTGCTTCCCTCCCATGCAGATGCAAGGCCTCACCTTTTGTCTCTGTCATCCTCCCCTACCTGCCCATGCTATGCTGTGTCCTCCTATATAGGCCACAGCTCTTGACCAATATGCAATTTCCAGGAAACTGCAGTCAGACCTGAGAAATGGTTAACCCTGGCCTGGGACCCCAACTGGCTTACATTCTTTTCCACCAACCACTTAGGGCCCCTGTATGCTTACTATATACCATGCACTGGGCTAAAGTCCTGGCTTTTCCCCTCAGTAGGAAAAATGCTGTGACAAAAATATGGGGTCCTCAGGGTGCAGGAACACCTAACTCATGGGAGGAGGGTAAAGTTCCAGGAAAGTAAAAAATTGAGGCTAAGGTCATTCAAGACAGACGAAGAAGACTGGAGGCAGGTGACAGGGATGTGTTTTTAACATACAGAGTTATGGCATTGCCCCATGTGTCAGGAGAGAGCAAGGAGAGGAGGTGGCTGGAGGCTGGGATACCCCAGATGAGGACCGGAGCCCAAAAGGACTTTGAACTTGATCCTGAGGGCTACAGGAACCCATGGAAGAATTTTACATAGAGAATGATTTCTATTTTATAGAGTGGAGAATGGGTTAGAGCAGGGAACCTGGATGCAGGCTCCATGTACATTTGGCGTTATACTACAGTAGACTAGGTAAGAGAGGAATGTGGCCTGCACCAGGGGCATAGAGAGGAGGGGACAGTGTGGGAGGAATGAGATGGTGGGTGCTAAGGGTCAAAGGAAAGGGACTGGGATTGACTTCACTGGGGTAGAGTCCCAGCCCAGGAATGTTAAGAAAATAAGGGAGTGAGACTCTGCTAGAGGGAAGGGGGCTGAGTTGCTGGGAAGAGGCTTAAAAGAAGTCTGGATTGGGGCCAGTGGAGATGGAGAACAAAGATGAATTCAAAAGCATTTAGGAGCAAGCATCATCTGCACTTGGTGATTGTGTGGCTGTGGAAGAGCCCTGTGTACCCCAGTTATGCCATTGTGCAGCCTGGACTTTCCTCCACTTAATCTAGGAGGTCTTCTTGAGGTTGCTGGGCAGTATACAGAGTAGAGCAGCCACTTGGTAGAGAGGTTCCAGAGGCTGATCCAGGGAAGGTACAGAGCCAGGGCAGAGAGAGCTGGACGGTTGACATCCAAAGTATAGCCCCCAGGTTCATGGGGTCCAACACTTTCATTTTACAGAAAAGGGAACTGAGGCCAAAGAGGGAAAATTTGCCATGCCTAAGGCCATAGAGAAGAAAATGACCAAGTAGTGGAGACCAGAGCTCGCCTCTTTTTATGTTCAGTAGGTACCTTTCTTTCCCATGACCCTGCCAGAGGAAAGGTGGCAGGCTCAGGATGAGCATCCCAGAGAGGTACACTACACCTGAAGGCTAGAAATGGAAAGGGAAGAGCCAAGAGGCTCCCTTCGAGGAGTGTGAGGTAGAGTTGGGCTGCTCAGGATCAGCCTTGTTCTGGGCCTCAGTGATGGGGTAGCCAGTATGAAACAGGCCTGTAAGAAAGCAGTCCAATTTACAATAGCTAAGTGCTGGAAACAACCTAGATGCCCATCAGTAAATGAATGGATCAAAAAACTATGGTACATTTACACAATGGAATTCTATGCAGCTGAAAGAAAGAAGGAACTCATACCCTTTGCAACAGCATGGATGGAGTTGGAAAGCATTATGCTAAGCGAAAATAAGCCAGGCAGTGAAAGACAAATACCATATGATCTCACCTTTAACAGGAACCTAAACAACAAAACAAAGAAACAAGTAAAATATAACAAAAGACACTGAAATAGAGTTGTCAGTGACCAGAGGGGAGAGGGGAGGGAATTTCAGGGGAGAAGGGAAGGGTTTACAGGAACAAATATAGAGGACACATGGACAAA
>CM052543.1:78002045-78025265 GCA_028533065.1 Trachops cirrhosus | reverse complement strand
CTGTGCATCTGATAGGTTGGCTATCTCTTGGTCGCTTAGTTGTATTTGCTGTGGCGCTTTGATCTGTTCTTCTGATCTGTTCTTTGGGCCATTTTTTTTCTTTTTTGCCTTTGCCTCTGTTACGTTGAGCCTTAGGTGTTCACCTGGGTGGGGCAACCCAGTGTCTATGTTGTGACACTGTATGTGGGGGCAGGGTCCGAGAGGGAACAGTGGCGCTTGCTCCGCTCTCTGTTGGATTTCAGTCCCTTCCATCACTTCCCCCAAACAAACTGGGCGCTTCTGGTGCTGATTCCCATGTGGGTGGGCTTGTGTACATTCTAGGATCCTGTGGGTCTCTACAATGGACTCTCCTGTGAGGCTGGAAGTCTTTCCCAGCACCTAAACCCCCACAGGTGTTTTCAGTCAGTGTTTTGAGGCTTTATTTCCCCACGCTGGGACCCTGGTTTGTGAGGTCTGTCTCCCTCCCCAGTTTCGCCTGGTTTATCTGCATGCGAATTTGGGACCGCCTGGTTAGCCAGCCACCTTGTGCGCCGTGCCCTGCTTCACAATCGCTGCCTCACTGGGTCTGCCCGCTGCTGTCTTGCACGCCTGGGGTCTGTCAGCTGCTACCTTGTGCCACCACTATTTTTTTTTTGCCACGACCCCTCTCCGTCCAGCCGCCTGACTCCACCCCTCCTACCAGTCTGGATGAATGTGTCTAATTTAACTCCTTGGTTGTCGGCCTTCCATACAGTTTAATTTTCTGTGAGTTCTGGTTGTTATTTTGTTTCTAAATTGTTGTTGTCCTTATTTTGGTTGTACGAGGAGGCACAGTATGTCTACCTATGCTTCCATCTTGGCCAGAAGTCTTCAACTGCAGTTCCGTAACTCTTGGTCCCCACCCTTGGTGATCCCAATGCCTATACTCCAAGAACTTCTTTATGCCCAACCCCAGGGTCTCATCCCCGGGCCCTGCTAACTAACAGTGGCTGTGGGTATGGAGATCAACACCAAAATGAGTGCCTGCTCCTTAGAGGTCCTCCCACCCCACTGTGCCCTACCCCCCCATCACTGGGGCAAATAGCCAGGAGAACCCATTTTGTATGCAGTGAGCAGGTATATCAGGCACTTTCCTCACTGCCCCACCATGGAGTCATTTCTGGGAGAGCTATACCAGAGAGAGCCTCCCTCTAAAACAGACATGGGGGTGGGGAGGCATTAATGGATGAGATGTGATTTCTAGGGTGCCTGAGCCCATTGCAGTGCCCTCCCTCCCCCATGGCCAGGCTGCTATCAGCCATCTCCTGGCACTCACAGCTCTGAAGGGTGAGGTTACTGCTGAAGTTCCACAAATGAATGTCAGCCTGTGTGCCAGGCACTGGACCCTGCCTGTCCCCACACTTGCAGGGAGAGGAGAAGAGATGGTGTCATAGAAGACTGGATTGCCCTGTCCTGCTGTAGGCCCCACCATGCCCTGACACCAGCCTCCATACGGCTCCTGGTACCCACAGCTCTCCCACACCCTTCAATCTTCACCCATGACCCAAGCCCTCCCAACTGTCTTTTCCTGTTCTTGGCTTTGTGTGGTGAAAGTTCCCCAATTATACCCACATTATATCAGCTGCTGGGCAGGCTTGGTGAGTGGAGGCTAAGGGCTGGGTATAGGGAGAACCCATTTATTCTGTTGGGAGGGCCTAGGGCTTAGCTGTTTGTCACCTGGCCAGTCAGCTCGAGTACTAAGCTGTCTGTCCCACTGACCTCACTGTAAGACTGTATCTGGGGTGGGGCCACAGTTGAACTGGGCTGCAGTTCAGGGAATCAGACAGTTAGGGCCACTGATATTGGAATTCAGACTGCTTCATCATGGAGGTGGAAAATAGAGCTCAGAGGAGGAAGTACCTGGCCAAGGTCCCTTGGTTAGCTCAAGACAGACTGGCTAGAACCCAGCCCACCTCACTTCCTGGTGGGTGCTCCTCCCTCACACTCTCACCAGCCTGCAGTACATCTGCTCAGGGACATGTCAGATCCCACAGCACAGCCAGTGGACAGCTGTAAGATGGGAATATGGAAACCCCAGGAAGCCCTGGAAGAGCTATGTAGATGTGAGGAAGCATGGAGAAGGGGAAGCATCAGGGAATCTTTCAGAGCATTGCAAAGGCCTGGCTTGGAGGGACCAAAGAGATATTTATTCAGCAGGCATTTCATGAATACCTGTGCTATGTCAAGCACAGGACATACCACAGTGACCTAGAGAGAGCTGGCCTGTTTCCCTCTAAAGGGAAAGGGGTAGACTGGGGGGCAGCCCGTTTCACGGACCATGAGCTTTGGAGACCTCAGAGGTGCCCTGCTCCCATGTCTCCACCATGCAGAGGCACAGGTGAGCTTCAGGTTCCTACTCTTGAACCCCAGACTCCCTTGGGGAGCCATGCCATTCCTTTGCCTCTGGGTCATTACAGGGAATGGCATTGATATTATTGATGGCACTCAGTTGTGCCATGAATTGACTGAGTGAAGTAAGGATGATAGGACACGGTGTGTACAAATGGCGAGAGAGAGCTGAAGCTACCCATTAGAGTAAATGGCTCCCCAAACGAAGGGGGCTAAGCCAAGTATACGGTTAAGGAAGCTCAAACAAAAGCCATTCTAGATGGGATAAAACAACTGGTGAAGAGACCATAGGGAATATATTTATTCAATTCCACTGATCATACCCTCCTCCTTGCAAATCTCTGCTCTAACTGCTTCCATTGTGATATGTAAATATTTTTAAAACAAATATCTACTGAGCACATACTGTGTGCCAGGTGCTTGGGTGGGCACTGAGGATACAGAGATGTAAAAGACACAGACCCTGCTCTGGATCAGACTGAACTTGTGGAGGAGCCAGGTGTTAACATCCAAATTCCAAGGCAGAAACGAGCTGTGATGGAGGTGGTTGGGTTAATACAACTGGGAGGATCAGGGAAGCTTCCAAGAATAGGTAGCCTGAGTAGATTATGGATGAGTAGAGGAAGGGGTGGAGGAAGGGAAGGGCCTCCTAGGGCACTGCATGAGTAAGAGTCAGGAAGTACTGGGTCTCTAGGCTCTGCTCCTTGGTGGCTGGGGCTGACTTTCTCATTAATATGATTCAAGTGCTGATAAATGGGAGGATGGCGGGAGGAAAAGACAGAAACCTGGCATTTTCTCAGTGTAGTGCCTACTTCTTTCTTCCTGGTTGGGTAAGAGAGTCCAAGCCAGTGCACCCCATGATACAGGACTTAGCTGTGAGGGAGAAGAGAGCAACAGTGGCACAGTGACAGCCACTGTGGGCCCTTGTGCTGCCTCCTCATACACTTTCTCATCCATCATATCATTTGGTTCTCCTAGCAACCCTGTGAGGTATGTACCACTGGATTTATATGCCCCGTTTGTCAGAAGAGGAAACAAAGCTCAGGAAAGGGAAATAGCTTGGTGGCTCCTCTGCTGGGCCTCTGCTCAAAAGCAGCACATTCCACCCTCTCATTAAAAATGAAGTAGACATGTACTTGCTGCCATGCAGCACCACTGATGGTATATCACCAGGTAAAAGGCAGCATATGGAACAATATGTAGAGTATGGTTCGGATTTTGTGTAAAAATAATTAATTAATTAGGGAGTTGTGTAGATATAGAGATAAAAGTAAAAGAATGTTTTCTACAAGATTATCAGTGACATTTCTGAGTGGTGGGGTCATGGGTTGTTGTAATTTTCTTCTCAGTATTTTTCAGAGTGTTTTTATGGCAAGCAATTTTCCTTTCTATAACCAGAATAAAAAGAACTGCTAGAAAATACAAGACCAGTGCCCAGGGAGTTTGGTTGGGAACTTGTGTCTGTTGTTAACCCTTCCTGCCATCTCTCTTGACCAGGTGCCCACACCCAAGTGGTCCAGGTGAACGATTCCATGTATGGTTTCATCGGCACAGATGTGGTGCTGCACTGCAGCTTTGCCAACCCACTGGCTGGTGTGAAGATTACCCAAGTCACATGGCAGAAGGCCACCAATGGCTCCAAGCAGAACGTGGCCATCTACAACCCAGCCATGGGTGTCTCTGTGCTGGCTCCCTACCGTGAGCGTGTGGAGTTCCTGCGGCCCTCCTTCACTGATGGCACCATCCGCCTCTCCCGCCTGGAGCTGGAGGATGAGGGTGTCTACATCTGCGAGTTTGCCACCTTCCCTGCTGGTAATCGAGAGAGCCAGCTTAATCTCACTGTGATGGGTAAGCTGGCCCAACCTCTCCCTCTCTGCTTGTGCAGAGGCCTGTGACCTGGGGGTTTGGCCATCCTCGGTGTGTGTTTCAGTGGCCTCAGACATTCTCCTTCTGTTGGCAAGCTCCCAAAGATCCAGCATGGCACCTCCAGTCCCTCTGGACAGGCTCTCTCACAGTTCGTTAGGGATTGGGTTCAGGACCTTACCTGTGCACAGAACTGAGGATCAGTATTCAGGTTGTAGCTCTACTGTGGGGCAATCCATGGGTGGTCTGGAGGCATGCTGAAGCATCAGACATCATAGTAGAGAAAAGGGTTGCTTGAGTTGTTTGCCTTGATCATGACAGACCCCAAGAAGTCCTGCACTTGCCAAAAGGGGATGCAAACAGTAGAGCAAGTTAGACATTACAAAATTCCTATGAGAAAGGGCAGCTGACAGGCAGTAGAGTCAGTCCCATGAATCTCTCTGGTGTCCCATGGCTCTTTCTGGTGTCCCACAGCCAAACCCACCAACTGGATAGAGAGTACCCAGGCAGTACTTCGAGCCAAGAAGGGGTACGATGATAAGGTCCTGGTGGCTACCTGCACCTCAGCCAATGGGAAGCCACCCAGTGTGTTGTCCTGGGAAACACGGTTGAAGGGCGAGGCAGAGTACCAGGAGATCCGGAACCCCAATGGCACAGTGACTGTCATCAGCCGCTACCGCCTGGTGCCCAACCGGGAAGCCCACCAGCAGTCCCTGGCCTGCATAGTCAACTACCACATGGACCGATTCCGGGAAAGCATCACCATCAACGTGCAGTGTGAGCAGGGGCCAGGTGCAGGCGGGTGGACTTCCTGGGCTGGACACCACTGTCCCTCCCCATGGCCATGTCCCTCCCCTTGCCCATCCTCCCTTCTCTTTTGCTTCTTATCTCCTGTCACACTCCCACCCCGTTTCTTCCCTTATCCACTCTATCCTTTCTTCTCCCCTCTTTTTCTTCTTCCTCTGTTTCTCTTTCTGGGGGTGCTTTGTCCTCCCCTCCTCTCTTCCCCATCATCTCTGTTGCTCATCCTTTCTCTCCTTCCTTGTTCTACTTGCTGCTTCTGTGATCTTCACCATCCCTCTCTCTCTTCCCCTCTTCTGGCTGTTTCCATGTCACTTCCAATTTTAACCCTTTGCTGTCTGAGATTCCCTTGCCCCCAAATCCTGCTCTCCTGACATTCTTATCAGACATCACCCTTTGCCCCACAGACGAGCCCAAGGTGACCATCGAGGGATTTGATGGGAACTGGTACCTGCAGCGGATGGATGTGAAGCTCACCTGCAAAGCTGATGCTAACCCCCCAGCCACCGAGTACCACTGGACCACGTAAGTGCTGTGAGGCTGACTGGTTCTTGTAAGGTATCTTGCTATCACAGAGATGCCTACCCACCCAACCTCCAGGAGCCTTAGGCAGGGAGGAAATTGGGATCTAGGTTCAGGTTTCTCAGTCAGACGGGGAGGAGCCATGAGAGACCCCACACACACATACACCCACGTGTTTGACAGAGTCAGGTCAGTGGGACAATCCATTTTGCCAGAGGGAGTTTACCTTGTGATCTACCTCCCTTCTGCTCCCTAAGAGTTTTGTCATTTTCTGTTGGTGATTCAATCTGAGTGACTGCCTCCCCAGCCCCCGGAATTTATTTTTATCAAGCTGTCCCCAGGAAAGCTGGCTTTCTGAAGCATTCCAGATTTTTCTTTGTTTCTATTCCTTCTCGCCAACACCCCCAGATTCTCAGGGAGGAGGCAGCAGTCAGCCCAGAATACCTGTGTTCATAGAGCTCTCATTCTACATCCCATGATCCCATTCTTGGCTTCACAGTCTTTAGGCCTGGCCCTTGAAGGGTTCTGTCTGCTCTCCAGTCAGTGCTTATGGTTGAGCCAAAGTTCGTCCCAGAGAAGGGCTGGATAGAACACATAGAGAGACAGGGATGTAGGTGAAGCCAAGAAGAAGATTGGCATGGGTGGTCAGACAACAGCTGTCTGGATTATATCTACACTCTTTTCCAGGAAGTAGAGGGCACAGGATACTCTGGCGATTACCCTCTACTTTCTGGAATCAAAAGTGTTTCTGAAAGTGTGAATGGGCAGTGCCTGCTTGGCAATTTCAGCTCTGTGGACCAAGAACCTACCTTTAAGTCCCGCAGAATAATTGCTTTGTGGCATTAGGGATCAGGAGTAAGGAAGAAAATTCCCTGTGTTCTGTAAACTGCCAGGATGCTCCCAACATGAAAAAGGCCTGTAACATGCCCAGTAAAGACATAAGATAGTGAAATGGAACAACTCCTAGCCATGAGTCACATCTCATTACCTGAGTAGCTTGTTAAAATACAGATTCCCAGGCTATGGCCCCAGTGGTCCAGCTTCAGTCAGTATGGAGTTAGAACCCTGACATCTGCATTGTTAACCAGCTACCCAAGAAACCAAGCATCAACAATCAAGAACAACAAGTATTAGAAAGGTCACTATGCCGGGAGTCCAAAGATCTGGGAGAAGCTCCAGTTCTGCCACCTACTAGCTGTGTTTCCTTGACCTTGAACCTCAGGTTCCCCATGTGTTATCTGCCTGTTCTATTTGCATTTCAGTGCTATGATGATCTCGTGTGAAATGCTAAATGATATAAAACTGCTGAGTGCAAGAAATTATTATTATTGTTACTGCTTTTACTCCTTCTAAGACATACCCTACCTATTAACTCAGATGAAGCACAGCTGGTGGGCTTGGAGCCAGATGGGTGTCACAGGAGAGACATAATCCTTTGCCTTTTCCCAATCTCTGCAGGCTAAATGGCTCTCTCCCCAAGGGTGTGGAGGCCCAGAACAGAACCCTCTTCTTCAGAGGACCTATCAACTATAGCCTGACGGGGACCTATATCTGTGAGGCCACCAACCCCATTGGTACCCGCTCGGGCCAGGTGGAGGTCAATATCACAGGTAGGAAGCTGTGTCCTTCCCTGCCTCTCCCCATCCACTGCTCCCTCCTCAGCTGTCATCCCCCACCTTTGGGTTGTTTTGTTGCAGGAAACTTTTGTCTCCTTTTCCTGCTTGTCTTCTTCCCTGAAGTCTGGCCATTGGTCTAGCTTTGCCTTTCTCTTTCCTCTGTTTAAGGCTGTGTGTGAGACAAACAGTCAGTGTAACCCCCAATCAGGGAGAGGAAATAAGTGCTGCTTACAGCAATGCTGTTGGTGGTGGAGTTGTTAAGAGGTTGCTATCATGTGATGCTAGGTTGGTGGGGATGGGTTTTCAGATGGAGCTCATCTCCTCCAAGCTCTGCTTCTGCAGTTCAGGAAACCATGAACTGGAAAAGGAGGCTTGCCTCAGCAGGGATACTGGAGGGATAGCTCAAAGCCATAGTGGTTTGTGTGCCCTGCCACTGAATTGCTCTTTTCCCTGCATTTTTCTCCCTGCCAATGCAGATGAAGAGGTTCAGCCACCTGACCTTTCAGGGCAAAGGGAGAACATAGGCTAGGATGTTCTGGAGGAGACTTCACATAGAATAAGAAAGGAGCATGGGCTTCGATGTCAGGCAGGTGGGACACTGGAGAAGCCCTCATTTATTAAAATGGGATGTTATGAGGTGCCTTGAAGGGTCAGAATTATACATAATGTAGGCCAAGTTCTTAGCACAGACCCATCTGCCAATAAATGGCCAATGTTCTATGATTATCTTGACCTCTGTCATTATTAAGGGAAAGATCAAAACAAGCCAATAGCAGGATAAATTGTCATCACAACTTCGCAACTGGAAGAGGGAGTATCTTTAACATTGTATCCAAGCTAGGTGCAGGGTGAGAAAGTAAACAGAAAGTGACATCATGCTGCTGCTGAGATGATAGAAGTGACATCAGAGGGTAAGTTTCATGTACAGGAAGTTAAGCCAGGCTCAGGACAGGAAGTGGGGCAGAGGTTACTGGGCTCCAATTACAGGGCTTGGGCAAACTCTGAAGCTTGTCTTAGGAGTGTGAGACCTCATTTGTGGGTATATTCAAGTCATAGCTGCAGAAGGAGCAGCCCAAAACTGTCCAGGGGCTACACTTAGCTAGCTTCAAGGCAGTTCTGTCACCTCTCTGGGCGGTGGTGGGTTATAGAGCCACTTGTCATTTGCTCTTTTCTTCAACTCCCTGCTCTTGGCCTTCAGGCTGCTTAAGGGAGAGGAAGTGTTAGAGGTGAAATCTGGGGAAAGCTGAGGCAGCCCCTCCCCCAGGCTAGGGTTTAGTGTTCCCAAAGGTGGGCAAGGAAGGGAGGACCAGAGTCATATACTTCTTCCTTCCTAGAGAGAATTTGAGCAAAGCTCAGTAAGAGCCTCATAGGTGCCTGAGCTCTGGCCCTGGGTCTGTGGGAGAAGACAAGGATGAGAAGTAGTGATGAGGGAGTATGACCACCCCAGAGAGAGGCTTGTCATATGAGGAATAGTGCAGATTTGGCCTGAGTATGTTCACATACTAGCTGTTCCTGGCTATGTGACCTTGAACAAGTCCTTCACTTCTCTGAGCCTCGGCTTCCTAGTCTGTAATATGAAAATAATCGGGTTTTTATGATCATATCAAATCCATATTATCCTGCCTGGCACACAGCAGGTAATCCCTTCATGGGGATACCCCTCACCCAGGTAGACTACCCATACCACCAATGCATACTGCATCCCCCTCTACCTCCAGGCTCTGCAGGGAAAGTACTGATTAGAAAATCAGAGGAGGAAGCCAAGAAACCCAGGAGCAATGTCCTTTCATTGACCCTAATCCCCAGCATGAGTGGACCAGCCAGAGGCCAAAGGCCCTGCTAGGCTTATGGGGCTTATGGTGCTGCTCAGCCCCAGAGACAGGGCTGGGGAGGAAGGTCAACTCTCCCTTTTCCAAAAGCGCAGGAGGATACAGGATGACTGTGAGTGCAGACTACTCATCAGGAAGACACACCAGATCTAGAAGCAGGAGGGAAGGCCAGGCTGCATTTCCTAGGTCCTGGCTGCAGAGAAGAGAGGAAAGGAAGAAAGAGAGACTAGCTGTGGAGGTGGCCATCTTTGTGGGAGTCAGGCCTAGGCAGACTTTGGGCAGGTGGTCAGGCCTTATGGGCAGGTAGGCCAGGGATTCCCAGGGCATACAACATGCCCTTCTGTGCTCCCTGGAGGTATAGAGTGGGACAAAGTTGGTAACTAAAGACACACACACACGGGTGGTGAGAAGGGCATTGCATAAATGGACTCTGTTGTTGGCAGCCCAGTTTGACAGGAGCCATGGAAGCATGACATGCAGTGAATCGCTGATGGGCCCAAGAGCTGTTTAGCTGGCCACCCTAAGAGAAGGTCTGACAGCCCCAACAGGAAGATTCAGCCAGGCAGCCCAAATCTTTTCAGAGCTGTTTATTCTTGTGCTCAGGGGCAATCTCTAAGCAGCAGTAAACCCTACCAGCCTTCACTCTGCATTGACTAGTGCCTGTCACGTTCTCTGAGGGCCCACTCTGGGGGACACAACCATGCCTTGTGCTCTCAGGTCTCACTTGTTTAGAAGGAATGCATGATTGAGACAGATAAGTGGAAATTTAAATTTTCATTCTGTCCACCCATTCAAGTAATAGCTTTGCCCTGGGCGCCTATGGAGAGAAAAATGAAGGGTAGTTGGGGCAGGGGCAGGAGAAGGTGTGCAGAGGGGAATGTGTCACAGATGCACTGTGTACAGGTCGTTTATGTCCCTGGCTACTGCACCACCTACACAGACACACTTTGACACAGGCCTCTCAAGGTTCCAGATCCTGGAAAAGGTGTTACTTGAGTTGTTCCTGCAAGGATGAGTGAGTGGGCAGTGGTGGAGGGTGGGAGTTCCCAGGCAGGGGAAGTGTGTGGGAGAAAATTGAAGGAGAGGGACTTTCTCTCTGTTTGTTGACCCAGGTGAGCCTCTGAAGGGCTTCTGCAGAGAAGCAGTGTGCCAGGGCAGGTGGTTCAGACTGAGCATTTGGGAGGCTTTGTGGTTGGTACACAGGGAACAGTTAGGGACTGTACAGTGAGGTTTTTCCTAGTGGGAAACAAGAGGCCTGGGCTGTGGCCATTGGGATGAAAGCAAAGGAGACAAACTTACCAGAATTTCCACAGGGCCTGGGGCTCTCCTGCTAAGGAGCAATTTCATGGGGTTGGCCAAATAGTCACAAAATAAATTAGTGAGCTCCCCTCTACTTTCCCTGTGGGAGTAATGCTGAAGATGGGGAGGAGTGCTCAAGGTATGGTTTTGACTAGACAAAAAGAGGCCAAATTAGGCAGTATCTATGTCCCTGGTATGGGGGATGTTAAGAGGAGAGTGTCCAAGTCACTCACAGAGCTGGGCAGGGAGGTCACTGGGTGGTAGGGTGTTATCCCAATTTCCATTTCCAGTGAAGGTAAGAGTGTATACCCATTAGGCAAGGAGGTCTTCAGACCAAGGGTTGGTGGTGCTTCATGGTCCATCTAGAAGGTAGGGCGTGTGTGAGCCTGAAAGTGTGTATGTCTGGTCCTGAGTATGGGCACGTGCCTCTGAGCAAATGAATGTGTACCCCCAGAGAAGCACATGGCCATCTGCATGCTAAGTGTGCACATGGGAGCCCGTGGCTACGCAGTGGGTTCTTGTGCCTTTCTCCAGGCTGGGAAACAGCAGTGCACTGGCAAGTCTGTGAGGAGGCAGCAGCACCTGCACCTCAGGGGAACATGGTTCTCCTCCAGCTTGATGAGGCCCTGTCTGTCGGTCTGACAGATACATAGCTGCTGCAGCTGTAAGAGGAAGACAGGGGCTTCTCACCCTCCCCACGGCCCACTGCACTGCACACCACTAGGAGATGTAATTCTCACAGCCTCCTAGCCTAATCTTCTGATGCTGCCTACATTGCTCTTAGAAGCAAATCCAAACATTTCTTTCTGAAGAAAGCCTTCAGAAAGACTTCTCCAGATCCTAGATCCAAACTGTAAATTCTAACCCTTCAATCTACCTCAAATTCATCAAAGCCCCCACAACCATCCACCTACCTCAGGAATGCAGAGTCCCCACTGCCCCAGAGGGGAGACTGCAAGCCTTCAAGAGTGGGGGCCAAGCTGCCCCCTTTATAAGATGATACAAGGGATGCAGGTGGACCCCTGCCAGCAAGCACAAGTGAGCCCACTGCTCAGCTCTTTTCTCCCCTCCCAGCTGCAGCTATTGAGGCTGTGCTCCTGACACAGAGACAACAGCTACCGGCTGAATGTGACAGCTGGAGGGACAGAGCAGGAGGGGGTGGGTTCTCCATTCCACACCAAACAGCCTTTTCTACTTATGAATTAATTAGATTCCTATATCTACTACTTTCTCCTGCACCCTCACTAAGCATCTTCACTCTCAAGTCTGCAATGATGGAAGGTCATCTTAGCCATTCTTCTTTCTCTACATGGACCTGGTCCTAAAGCAACCAAAGCAATGAGGGTTCCCTTTGGTCCAAAAAGCTCCCTAGTTGTCCTAGGTAGAGTAAACCTCTCATTAGGACTAGAAAAAAAAAAGTTTAAGCAGAAGGGCCTAGAAGGGGAAGAGACCCAGTATCATCTGTCCCCAAGCCACCACTGTCCTCCTCCTGTTACCTGCTCCAATGAAATGAGGTCTCCATTGCATGCATTTATTAGAGTATCTTCAGAATATTTGCTATGCCTGGAGCAAGACTCACCTATATGATATAACCTTGCCTTTAAACAATTTATTCAACTAATTTGAACTCCAGCCACATGCCAGTCAATCTAAATGCATGGGAATACATCATTGAGCCAAAAACGTCCCTGTCCCTATGGAGCTTACATTTTAGCACAGGAGGACAGACAACAAGCAATAGATAAGATACATTTGAAAAATTATGTAGTCATTTTGAAGGTGATATGGAGAAAAAAAGACCCTCATAAAAGGGTCCCAAGTGTTGGGGGTGGGAGCTTATGAGCTGCAACTTTAAATAGTATAGTCAGGGAGGGCCTCGATGAGAATGGGACACTTGTTCCAAGCCCTGAAGAAGGCCAGAGAGCAAGCATGGGACACCTGTGGGAGGAGCCTTCCAGGGTTGCAGAGTAGCCACTGCAAAGGTCTTGAAAGTACCTGGGGTGGAGAAGAGCAGGAGGTGGATGAAGGCAGAGGTGGAAGGCAGAGGCACAGATTATGTGGAGCATTTAAGCTCCCCAGATTTAACAGGATCTCTGTGGCTGTTGTGTTAAAAAAAATAGTCTGTAGAGGAAGTGAGTGGAATCAGGATAGACAGGTGGCTATTGTAATAATCCAGGCGAGAGATAGTGGTGGCTTGGATCTGGGTGGTGGTGATGGTAAGAGGTAGTCAGGTTCTAGATTTACTTTGAATGCAAGTGTACAGACTTTGGGACACCAGCCACTCACATGAAATAGATAATACTGTAAACTCTACCATATTATATTAATGGGGTTCAATATATTGAACCTAGTCTAGTAAAATGTAGGAGAGCTTTATTTTTTTATTGGGTCTCTGTCATCACAGAAAGCATGAAAATAAATGTAGTGGAATTCACATTATATGCAATTGTAACACACTAAATTGAGTTGATCCCAATTATCTTGAGGATCCACTCTCTTCACCTTTCTCATGCATTCCTGCAGAACAGGAGAACCTTAGCCATTTGAACACTGGCAGAAGGACTGGAGCCAATCCTGGCTAAGTTATATTTATCACAATGTGTATTATCACAGGCTCTACTATAATATGTCAATGTATGATTAATGGAATAGACTTAACTCTTGCTTATACCAGAATGAGAGGTGTAGACCATTAATATAAAAACTTGTAGAGAGAAAAGATAAGTGTGAACTGGAGAAGAGAAGGCTGCACAGGGAGGGGCTGGAGGACTGGAATAGACAGAGGGTAAGCAGAAGCGCTCTTGGCAGAATGGACAGCAAGGACAGGGTGTCAGCCAAGCCCAAGATCAAGTTACACTATGGAAGCTTTGAAAACCAGACTAGCATGTGTGACAGGTAGTAAGGAAGTCATTGCTAGTCTTGAGAAAGGGAGTGGTAGTGACTGCACAATGGAAAATAAGCCTAGTGATTGTGGATGGAATGGCTAGAGGGGCAGAGACCAAATGAAGGTGGGAGATTCAGGAATATACAACACCTGGCATAAAGTGTAAGATGTTGAATAGCAAGAGTGAAAGAGAAATGAGGTTCTAAGCTAGAAGAGTAAACAAATGGTGGTGGAAGATGTGGTGTTGATTGGAGAGGGTTTGGAGGTAAGATGGTGAACCAGGTGGACACAGATGGGTTGAGATGATGGAGAGAAGTCCACATAAAGATATGCTAAAGAAGAGTTTCCAAAGAATGTACCCAGATGCTAGTCCAGAGAATGGCCCTTCAGTCTGGAAGGGTGGGGTTCATGCTCCAGTAGGTTAGGGAACATGTTCCCTATTGTTTCCTGCATGTTCCTATTAGAGTTCACTGTGTGTGAAAAGGGCTCTGATGCTTGTCTAAACCAACATTTCCCAAAGTGTTTAACACTTGTATTTTTGCTGATGTCTAAGCCAGTGGTTTGAGTTTCCATGGACTACAGTTTGGGAAATATCTTCTGAGAGTCCTTTGGAGATAAAGTCCCAGACTTTGAAAAGCAAGCATGGTAAAGGTAACTTATGACCCTGGACCAGGTCTGTCACTAGGAAATAAAGCAGATGGTAAGGGCTGAAGGTCCACTGATGGAGTCTTCAGCCAGGTGGCTGGAGCAGAGCGTAGGCCCAGCAATGCAGCCAGAGATAGACAATCGGAGAGGAAGGCCAAGATCTGAGAATTCTTATATTAGACGGCAAGGGAAACTTTTCTAACTCCAGTCCCCATGATCTCTTCTCTTGCACTCCTGAGGCACTTTCTCTGCCAATGCCCTGGACATCTGCATACAGCTCTGTCTCTGAGAATGTCCTTTGATTCCCCAACTAGGTTGTTAGTTTCTTTTTTTGTTTGTTTGTTTGTTTTATTTTTTTTGCTTCTATTCTTTTTTTAAATATATTTTATTGATTATGCTATTACAGTTGTCCTATTATCCCCCCTTCATTCCCCTCCACCCTGAACACCCTCTCCCACCCACAGTCCCCCCCTTTACTTCAGTCCATGTGTCATAAGTTCTTTAGCTTCTACATTTCCCCTACTATTCTTGCCCTCCCCCCTGTCTATTTTCTACCTTCATTATCTTGTTACTACTAGCAAAGTAGATACTCAGGTACTTGTTTGCTGATTGGGTGGGTGGGTGGATGGATAGATGGATGGATGAGTGGATAGGAGGGTGGATGGAGCAAGTGGAGAGAGGAGAGCATTCCCATATGGGGTGACAACTGAAGAGGTAACTAATAGGCAGATGGAAAGTATAGAAGAGGCCAATTGCCTCTCGGGTTCCCCTTATGGAGGCAGCTCCCACCTCATGGGGAGCAAGGCTGCAGCCCCTTTAAAGGCAGTAAACAGATGACACCTGGTGAACCAGAGGAATCTTGATGTTCTCAGGGATACTGCTCTGGAAGTAGACAGTGAGGACAAATATTCAATAAATATTTATTGGGTAGCCACTTGGGGTGCAGCACTGAGGACAAGCTGTGGTCTCTGGTGCCACCCTGTGGTGATGGTGGCAACCACCTCCCTCAGCCTTTTCTAGGCCCCTCGGTTTGCCCCACTGGCAAAGAAAGTCACCCACCCAGCCTTCTCTTCCCTTCCTCCTGTTTCTTTTCTCTTCTTTTCATCTTTTCTGCATTTTGTTTCCACTCTTTCTCAGTATGAACATATTTGTACAGACAGACTCATCACATCAGCATAGGCATACAGGCTCACTGTGAGCAGAGGGGTGTGTGCCTGTGTATGTGTCCTCTAAGTATACGTGTCATCTTTACTATATACTCCTTTGCTCTCACATCCCATTTCTACACATCCATTCTAAGCATCTTATGCTAATTGTCCAGGCCGGTTATATCCCTAGCTTCCACCTTGCCCTGCAAGGCCTCGCCACAACCAACAACCACAGCCTTAGTTTCTGACACTCATGGGCATGTGTGGAGTCAGTACTTGGGAACCCGTCCTCTGTCTTGTACCCTAGGAGCAGATGAAATCAGGTGGCACCCAGTGACCAGCAGGTGTTGGGCAGAGGGGCAGTAGTGACATTTGCACAGGCATGTCATGTAAGAGAGCCAACATTGCATCATTGGTTGATGGCCTTGGGTGTTATTTTTCCTCTCTAAGCCTCTGCTCCCTGTGTGTTAAAAGGGAATTAATAGTACACCTACTTCACAGGGTGTCATGATAGTGACTGCATCTAGAGAACACTGGGCTGGCACCTGTGCCTCCCTGCACTTCTAGTGAGGATGATCTTTCATCCAAGGAGAAAGTTAGCATGGAGGCTCTTCGGCTGCACAACTCTCTCTGCCTCTCTTCTCTCACTCCAGCTGCTGACACTCCTGCACAATGGGCTCCTGGAGGGGAGGATTGTGAAGGAACTGGAGCTGCCCTTGGGCTCACCTCCTGGCCTTTCCACTCCCCTACCTTCCTCACTTCTTTCCACTGAGCAGACACTGACACTGTCCGTCCACCTCTTTTCTTCCCCCAGAATTCCCCTACACCCCATCTCCTCCTGAACATGGGCGGCGGGCCGGGCCAGTACCCACGGCCATCATTGGGGGCGTGGCGGGGAGTATCCTGCTGGTGCTTATCGTGGTTGGAGGGATTGTGATGGCCCTGCGCCGGCGCCGGCACACCTTCAAGGGTGACTACAGCACAAAGAAGCATGTGTATGGCAACGGCTACAGCAAGGCGGGCATTCCCCAGCACCACCCACCCATGGCCCAGAACCTGCAGTACCCTGATGACTCAGATGATGAGAAGAAGGCCGGCCCACTAGGAGGGAGCAGCTATGAGGAGGAAGAGGAGGAGGAGGGTAGTGGAGGAAGCGAACGCAAGGTGGGAGGCACTCATCCCAAATACGACGAGGATGCCAAGCGGCCCTACTTCACAGTGGATGAGGCAGAAGCCCATCAGGACAGCTATGGGGACCGGACTCTGGGCTACCAGTATGACCCTGAGCAGCTGGACTTGGCCGAGAACATGGTTTCTCAGAATGATGGCTCTTTTATTTCCAAGAAGGAATGGTACGTGTAGTCCCCTCTCCAGAGCCTCTGTCTCCACCCCTTCTCCCCAGCCCCTACCCACACACCCCCGGCCTTTCTCCCACTTACCCCTCACTGCCAAATCCTCCACAAAATGACAAGAGGCTCACCCAACTACCCAAAGCCAGCTCCTTACTCCCAGGGAGCCAGGGAGTCCAGGGCAAATACCACCTGCTTTGTTTTGATTTCCTCCCTGTCCCCTGTTCTCCCCACAGTGTCATTCTTGCTGTGGCTTTGATATTCCTGTACCTTTCCCCCCCAACTGCAGCCTCCTGCCCTTTGTGCAAGATGCCAATTCTTATCTTGTGTACCTAGGCATCTGTCCCTCCAGGGTTTGTGGAGCTAGCCCTCCCCTGTCCCAACACTGGAATTTCTCTGTGTTCTCTCCACTGGGGGCAGGAGGCTGCAGGACCTCCCAGAGGAAAAGCCTTACCCCCAGATGCTGCTCCTTTGTTCCCAAGAAGAGGGAACTCAACATCCCCGACATGAGCTGACACAGCTGGGAATTTGAACCCCAGTCTAGACAAAAGTTTCACCCAAGAGGTAGGGTGTGAGGTGTGACTTCTCTGAAGCACCCAGGGTTGTCTGGGTAAATCAGGTTGAATAGAGTTGAGGTTCCCCCTGGAGCCTTAGGCAGTGTGTTTTCCTCGTGAGGTTGGGGTTTGGTTTTTTTGGTTTTTTTTCCTCCTTATCCTACAGAGAGTAATGTTCTACATGACCCTCCTCTTTACCCACTGGCTCCCCATGGAGTGGGAATCCAAGGTGTACTCTGACCCACACTTCCCACACAGCTCTACTGACACATACACACACCCACATACACACACACCACTCATGTCTGCTTCTGTGCACCCCCAAAGGTACGTACTTTACCTAGGCTGGATACTGACCAAGGCTTGCCCCTCTCTGCTCCATTTCTTTCCCATTGCCCCCTGACAGTGGAGAGGCCTTCAGAAGCCTTCAGGACAGCTGAGACTAGGCCCCCAATGCCTCCACCTAGGATCTCAGGCTGGCCCTAAACTGCTTCTTACAGCATGGAAGTTTCTCAGATTTTTCTTATCTATTCAATGCTAGCAACTCTTGATTCTCTTCGGGAGTCAGGGCTGGGATCCCAGAAGGGAAATGCCTCCTGGAGTTAGAGGTGGGCAAGTACCCAGGTGGAAGGCATAGGGAGGAAACCTTGTGATAGAAGCTCTGCAAATACAGTCACATACTCTGAAGGGTGTAGGTAGCACCTCACCCACGAAGGCCGGAAAGTGCAAGAGGAGTAGGGGAGCCAGGGATGCTGGGTCAGAAGCTCCTTATTGCTCCTGCTCACCACTATCTACTTCCTGCTCAGCTATCCCTGGTCTTTGTTCTGGATGAGGGGCACCTTGGAGAAGCTTTCCCTTTGAGTTGTAGATTTCCCCCTTGAATGGGCTTCTGAGTTCCTGTCAGTCACCCAAGACTCAGTCTTATCATCTCTAAAATGGAAGAAGTCCCCTCCCAGCCCTCTCAGTTCCCTTAGCTCAAAGTGCCTCAGTTCCTCCATCTATACACTCATTGCCCCCTATACCCCACTCCTGGCACTCTAGATAAGAAAAGACCCTGGGATGGAAGAGGCAGGTTCATGCCTGCCCATTAGGATTCTGGTTAAATCAGCCCACGGTATGAGGAGCTCTATGGGATGGCAGCTGTTGGGGATAGGGGACAAACCACTCTATTCACCATGGACACTACCCAGCTCTGCCATAGGCTTCACAGGAAAGCTCCCAGCTCCATCCTCTACCCCATTTCTTCCTGGTGCTGCTGTTGGGCCCCTAGCCAGCTCTATCTCTGTCCTGGCAAACCTGGGCCCACCATGTGGGCCACCCTCACCTGGCCCCCATTGCCCTAGTCCCAGTCCAGGCCACTCAGTAGCCACGTAGCAGAATTCTGAAGCCATGCCAGCCCTGGGGCCATTCTCCCCTCTTGGCATTGAGGGCACTGGATGGAGTGGAGTTGAGGGAGAAAATTCTGGGGTCCTACTAACCACAGGGCAGAGGAGGGAATAGGCTGCTTCTCCCAGCAGTATTATTGTCCCCCCAAGGCAAAGGACTGCCCATGTCATATCACTGCCCATCCCACCTCATGCCACTCTGACTCTTGTGCCTGATTTTCTTGCCCCCAGGCAGGAGGAAATCCCAGGTGCCTGCCTGGTAAAGTCATTCTCTGTCCCCTTGAAACCATAAGACCAAAAGGATTCCTCCTGTGTTAACCTGACCCTGCACTGCCAGCCCCTATTTCTTACTTTCTGATGGACTTAGAAGGCCCCCAGGCCCAGCCAAAGGGGGACCCAGCACTGAGTCCCCCTTGAGACACCTCCACACCCTCCACCCAAGCAAGCACAAATTGTTATGCCTATGCCACATGCATTGGCCACATGGGAGCTCCCGCCTAGCCCAGAACCCAATTGCAACATTACCAGCAGGGAAACTGCTCCCAAGGCCAAGAGTGGGTTTGAGGCAGTGGTCAGCACTTGGGCTGGAGAGATGGGGTTTTCTGTGCCCCAAGTTTGTGGGCATGCGAGCAATGCTGCTGGGCCCACAGACACAGCCTCTAGCAAAGGGAAGGTGTGGCCCATCAGAAAGAAGAGGATGTTCTTCTCCTCTGTGATACCAGCATGAGCTAAGCTTCTGCCCTTGCTGGAAATGAAATAAACTTGGTATTCATTGTGCCAAGAGCTTCCCAGTGGTCAACCTGCCTCTTCTTGCCCTCCCTGTCCTTGCCCAGCCCCTGCTCCATCTGTACTTATATTTCCTTAAGATTTTGATGTTCTAATGTGTAATAGAATCTTCTGAGCCCCTTCTATCAGAAAAATCTGAAAGGTGGCAGCACGGGAATGCACATGCAGCCACCTGAGACCCAGCCCATGAGCACATGGGGCATACAGACCCCAGCACAGGCAGAGGCACACACTCACACTCTCAGGCATGGCAGGGGAATGGGCTGGTCCTACTGAAACCCTTGAGGACAGACAATGATTTCCCAGTGTTCAGGCCATAAGACAGACTTACAGGAGTTGTGTCTCTTGGACATGTGCCCCAAAACCCCCTTCTGTGTGCCCAAATCACTGGTGCAATAATTCTGCCATCCTCCAAGCAGAGGAACCAGGGATTGTGTTAGGTGGGTGAGGCGAGAGGCCCCAAAACCCCCTTCTCTTCACCTGGGAGAAGGCGGTTGCTCCCAGGTCTCCTAGGGGCCAGACAGAGTCCTCCAAAGTCTGACTGCCACCAGTAACCCTCTCCTGGTGAGCAGCAGGTAGGTCTCTCCCAGGCCCCACACATCCACAGGGTAACATGCTCTACCCACGGGTGTCTGGGAAGGAAGCCTGTACTGCCGCCACCCAAGTGTAAGGCCAGAGGAACCCTGCCCACTGGTGCTGCTGCTCTTCCCACTACTGCTGTGAGGAATGGGATACTTGGCCAAAACAATGGTTTTCTTTTTTGTATAAATGAAAACAAAATCCAGGAAAAGCTGTCACATTCCTCTCTGAGTGTGAGGCACACACTTTGCTTCAGTTTCTTTGTCCCCATTTTCATCTTTGGTCTTAGGGATGGCCCAGGAGAGTCTCCTGGTTCTGACCTGGGGGTGTTTGCATCACCCTCTTTTACTTGTATTTTTTAAAAAAGTAATGGGTTGAAAAGTGTACTGAGGAAAAAATGTACTTTTTTATAATAAATGTTTAAAACAATGCTGGCTGCCTTGTGTCACTTCTGTCTCCCTGGAGTGGCTGTGCCCTTCCTCTCAGCAGCCATGGGAATGGGGGCAGGGCAGAACTGGAGACCTGCCCAGCACCATAGTGAAGGGAAGGGAGCCTCCACCCCATGTTCAGATTCCATGGTTCTGGGGCAGTGATGTAAACCCCTGCATGACATCCTAGTTCACCATCTTGCAAGAGCCCCAAGGGATAATGTACTGGTCCAGCCTTTGTCCTCACCTGCAGCTCCTGGTTGCTATTGAACCATCTTTCACACAAAGACTTTGGATAGCAGCACTCAGAGGACTTGGCCTCTGCAGGCATAGGCAGGGAGGTCTTTAAGGGTGCCTGAACTGAGAGGTTGGAGACTGGAATCCTCTGCCCTCCTGCCCCAGAGCTGCAGAGATCCCACTGAGTCCCTCTCATATTTCCCCTCCTCTCTCTACTCCCTTACTCCCCACTGTCCTGCTTCTTCTTCCTATGGCTACTTGGATAAGGAAGCAAGCAGTGTCACACCCATTGTGTTAGACAGATTCCTTGAGACAGGTAAGAGATGGGAGCTTATCCTTTCATCTGTTTTGAGGATACTGCCAGGCCCCATCCCCTTCAAGCTCTCTCTCAGAACCAACTCCCATCTCTCCAAGGCACTGGTTGCAGGGAAGTTCTTGCAGTTCCTTAGTTACCTACCCCTCCTCACTCCTGCACCATCTGCTTCCCATCTCCTCTGCTGGAATGCAGGACAAATCAATCCTGGGATGGGAGTGGCAGGGGCTTCAGTGATGGCTCCCAGCCACCCCAGTAGCATTTCCCTTCACTGAAATTCATGACGTACAACCCTGAGAAAAGGGAGTGGGGATGTTGGAAGCCAAGGTGTCTGCCTAGCAGACAGCCCTTCTGGTCCAATCTGGGGCAAGGCCACATCCTCTACACCTAGGATTGGGACAGGAGGTAGAGCTTGGGACAGGTGGAATCAGGCATGAAGAACCAGCAGCTGTTGGCAGCTGGCTGGGCCCCTCACTGGAAGGCCGAATCCAACACCCTAGATTGTGTTTAGATGTTGATACTTTAACTAAATGCAAATTGGTTAAGTGGTTACTTTCTCAGTTTTCTAGGTTGCCTCTTTAAGTTAATTTTTAATTTGTACAGGCAATAAGTGCTAATTACATTATTAATATATTGGAAGAGATCAGTGGACACAATGTCCTAGTTGGCATTTAACTAGAACGTTCCAGAAAATTAACAAAGACATTCTTCTGCAGTGGAAGGAGGGCAAGTCAGTTAGTCTCAGGCACAGCCTTTCTGGGCTGGTAAATCCAGACCTGGTCCCTTCCCCCAGGATACCAGGAGTCCAGAGCACACCTACCTTCTCCTTGAGCTAAGTGTAGGAAGAACTTTCTGCTAAGTTAGGCTTCTTCCACTCAAATCTCAATCCTTGTCCCCAGCCCCCCACCCAACCAATACTCAACAGAGCAGACAACCAAATGCTGGATGGCCTGGGGACAAAACCCACCTGGGGTGTGCCCACCATCACCCTACCTCAGCTGTGGGCCCAGGACTAAGACGTCTGGGTGGTTAGAGCCCTTCTCTCTGGATACTATGGAGGCTCCTCTCCCATCCTTCTTACCTTACCCTCTCTGGTTCCACATGGTTAAGGGAATGAACTTGATGAATTGAGGGATATATTTATTCACTTATGCATTCATTCATTCACTTGGTCACCCTGGGCCATATGCTGTGTGATATTTTGACAGTCTCACCCAGAGTCCCTACTTTTAAAGAGTTCAGATCCTCCAGGAGTCTCAAATTCCAAAACAGCCTGTGCAGTGCTGGGTGTGGGCTGAAGCAGAGCTGTGCATAAAACACTATGGTAGCAAAGAACAGAAATGGCTACTTTTGTTTTGGAAGGTCTGAGAGGTTTGATGGATGAGATGACATTTCCGCTGGGCTTAGAAGGATGGATACGAGTTCTTCAGACCATGGATAAATTAAGAGTATTCCAAACCAGTTGAGAATTTAGTATCTTATATCAGTTCTTTTTTTATTACTGTTGTTGGAATACAGTTTTCTCCATTTTCCTGCCACCACTTTCCCTTGCCCCACCCATCCCTATCTACAACCCTCCATCCTACCCCCATTTACTTAGTCCATGGGTCCTTTGTACGTGTTCCTTAACAACTCCTTTCCCTTCTTTCCACCATTATCTCCCTCCTCCTGCAGTGGAAGGAGGTTTGGAAGGAGTAACTCAGGTTACTGTCACTTTGTTCTTTATTTCAATGTTTCTGGTTATATTTTGCTTGCTTCTTTGTTCTGTGCATTAGATTTTACTTATAGGTAAGATCATATGTTATTTGTCTTTGATTGCCTGGCTTATTTCACTTAGCATAATGTTCTCCAGTTCCATCCATGCTGTAGTGAAAGGTAGGAGCTCCTTCTTTCTTTCTGCTGCATAGTTTTCCATTGTGTAAATGTGCCACAGTGTTTTTACCCACTCATTTACTGATGGGCAGCTAGGTTGCTTCCAGCACTTGGCTATTGTAAATTGTGCTGCTATGAACAATGGGGTGCATAGGTTCTTTGGAATTAGTGTTTCAGGATTCTTAGGGTTTAATCCCAGTGGTGGAATTGCTGGATCAAAAAGCAGTTTCATTTTTATTTTTTATTTTATTTTTTAAATCATTTATTTATTTATTTTTAGAGAGAGGGGAAGGGAAGGAGAGAGGGAGAGAAATATCAGCGTGTGGTTGCCTGTTGCCCAACCCCTACTAGGGACCTGGCCTGTAACCCAGATGTGTACCCTGACTGGGAATCGAACCACTGACCCTCTGGTTCCCAGCCTGTGCTCAATCCACTGAGCTACATCAGCCAGGGAAGCAGTTCCATCTTTAGTTTTCTGAGGAAATTCCATACTGTTTTCCACAGTGGCTACACCAGTCTGCATTCCCACCAACAATGTACTGGGGTTACTTTTCCTCTGCAACCTCACCAGCATTTATTGTTTGTTGATTTGTTTATGATGACCATTCTGACCATTGTGAAGTGATGTCTCATTGCGGTTTTAATTTGCATCTCTTTGATGGCTAGTGATGCCAAGCATACTTTCATATGTCTCTGGGCCCTCTGTATGTCCTCCTTGGAGAAGTGTCTGTTCAGGTCCTTTG
>CM052543.1:77960458-78001545 GCA_028533065.1 Trachops cirrhosus | reverse complement strand
CAACCACACCTAAAACAAAAACAAAAAGAAACTAAGCAAACAACTAGAACAGGAACAGAACCACAGAAATGGAGATCACATGGAGGGTTAGCAGCAGGGGAGTGGGAGGAGGAGAGAGGGGGAAAAGGTACAGAGAATAAGTAGCATAGATGGTAGATAGAAAATAGGGGGAGGGCAAGAATAGTATGGGAAATGTAAAAGCTAAAGAACTTATGACACATGGACATGAACTAAAGGGGGGAATGTGGGTGGGAGAGGGTGTGCAGGGTGGAGGGGAATGAAGGGGGGAAATGGGACAATTGTAATAGCATAATCAATAAAATACATTTTTTTTAAAAAAAAGCAAGAGAAAAGGAGTCAGTTACTACAAAGGAGTTCCCATTAGACTATCAGCTGACTTCTCAAAACAAAACAAAAAAAATTGCAGGCAAGAAGGCACTGGAAAGAAGTATTCCAAGTCATAAAAGGCAAGGACCTACATCCAATATTATTCTATCCAGCAAAGCTATCATTTAGAATGGAAGGGCAGATAAAGTACTTTCCAGATAAGGTCAAGTTCAAGGAGTTCATCATCACCTAGCCCTTATTATATGAATTGTTAAAGGGACTTATCTAAGAAAAAGAAGATCAAAAATATGAACAGTAAAATGACAACACACTCACAGTTACTAACAACCAAACCTAAAATAAATAAAATAAATAAATAAATAAATAAATAAATAAATAAATAAATAAGCAAGCAAACAACTAGAACAGGAACAGAATCACAGAAATGGAGATCACATGGAGGGTTATCAGTGGGGGAGTGGGAGGGGGTGAGGGGAAAAAGTTACAGAGAATAAGTAGCATAAATGGTAGGTAGAAAATAGACAGGGGGAGGTTAGGAATAGTATAGGAAATGTAGAAGACAAAGAACTTCTGTGTACAACCCATGGGCATGATCTAAAGCGGGGGAATGTGGGTGGGAGGGGGTGTACAGGGTGGATGGGAATAAAGGGGGGAAATGTGACAACTGTAATAGCATAATCAATAAAATATATTAAAAACAACCGGGTAAGACAGGGAAAAATTAAAAATTTGAGACAAAGAAAAGAGTAGGAGAAGTAAAATTTGGTATTTGAAATACAATATTAGTGAAACTCTAGAGATAAAAATGAAAAAATGCAATAACAAATACCCTACCCAAAACCAACTAGCAAAGATTGCCAAGGGTGGAGAGAGACCTCGGGTATTTTAAGAGCAGGGAAAAAGGATATGAGATGACCCTTGACAAGAAAATTGGTTTTGTGTGTCTGGATGGGGGAGAAATAGTAAGAGTGTGGAATGGAAACAAATTGTAAAAAGAGAGAAAACAAAATTTGAAATGAAAATAATGTGAGGAAAGAAGACAGTCAAATGAGGTAAGAAGGGAGGGGCAAAATATGTGAATTGAAATACACTGTAGTATAAAATACAGTGATTTAATATGTACAAACTTGCTGGACACGAAATGAATGTTAAAAAGCTATGCAGGAAAGAAAATATCTCAAACTTTGGAGAAGACCACAGTGGATTTCGTCTCAGTAGCCTGTTATATTTACCAGTTTTTTTCCTTCTGGATCCACTTCTAGTGGTGTCAGCTGATTTCTAGTGGTGTCAGCTGATTTCAAAGTCAGGTGATGACTTTGTCTGACCTTAGGCAGTCTGTTTGAGATTTCCAGCAATCTACTGTCTGTGGCTGTCTCCTTCAGTTGTTAATCTAGTCACTCTGCACTCAGCAATCAGGTTCAAGCACCAAAGGACGGGGCGTTACCCTTCTAGTGTTGGGGCTATTGCTTCTCCTCAGACTGCTGCCACTCTGAGGGGAGTGGTCTACCTGACCACAATGGCTGCTGCTATATGGGGGATGACTCAGCACTGGGATCCCAGCATCTACTCTCTCAGTTCTCTCCCCAAAGCTTCCATCCCCAGTCTCTCCTCAGGTATCTCCAGCTCACTCTGCCCCTGCCTTTGCCAGAGCCCAGGGTAAGCGGCTGCAAATGAAAATTTGTGTGTTGGCCCTTTGAATGGCTCTTTGTGTCTCCAGCTGTCAATCTCTGGCAGAGAGCAACCCTGCACTTTTCCCAGCTGGTTGTTATCTGTGTACTTTTTGGGCTCTGGTACTCTAGTCTGGGAATGCTAGCTTATGGTTTAGACCCCATTGTTCTCATGGGGATCCAACTGGCTGCTTAATTATCCCTCCAGCACTGCTACCTATGGGCACCCAGGCAGTCCTCTCGAGCCTCTACCCCACTCCTTACCAGACAGGTTGTGCTGAAGCTGAATCTTCTGTCTGTCCGAGGTAATGTGACTTCTCTCTTGCTATTGCTTAGTTGTTTGTTCTGGGTGGTTTCTCCACAATTGAGTTGTAATTCCAGATTGGTCCTGGGAGGTTCATGTGACTTCCATTCACTCCTCCACTATTTCCTACCTCTCCTATATTGTTTTAAAAGAGATATTCCTAGTCCAACATGCTCATTTGGCATATGAACTAAAGCCCAGAGAGTAACTAAGGTTTGGCAACCAGACAATCAGAAAGCGAATTCTAATCATGCTCAAGGGCAGAACCATGTCCTGAGAGCAGTAGGAGGGGCAGGAATCTAGGGGAAAGGGGTGGCACCAGCCCACCTTCTGGGAGATACTATATGTGACACAAGTTTTAGTCCAGCCACATAGCAGTATAAAACCCCATAGGCAAAACTGACCCTGTCAGAGCCACAGAGTCAGGGCTGGGTATGGGGGGAAAATTTCCTTGAAAAGGTGGTACATTGCTTACACCAACTTCAATACATGTTCTTTTCCACATAGCCAAGCATTTAGCTTAGTTTTGACACTAGCTGAAGATAACTCAGATGCCACAGGTTAAGGGCTCAATCTCACAAAACTGCTCCCACTTCAGATGCCAGCCACAAGTCCAGGTGCTTCTGACTGACTGGCTATAAATCAGAGGTCCCCACAACCCTGTCCTTGTATTTGGTTAATTTGCTAGAGTGCCTCACAGAATTTAGGTAACCAGTTTACTCACTAGATCACTTGTTTATTATTAAAGGATATTACTCAAGAACAGCCAAATGGAAGAGATGCATAGGGCAAGGTAAGTGGGAAAGGGTGCAGGGCTTCCATGCCTTTTCTAAACATACCACCCTCACAGTACCTCTATGTGTTCAC
The DNA here is from genome assembly GCA_028533065.1 of Trachops cirrhosus. Classification (NCBI taxonomy): domain Eukaryota; kingdom Metazoa; phylum Chordata; class Mammalia; order Chiroptera; family Phyllostomidae; genus Trachops; species Trachops cirrhosus. Next base: position 77,998,359 of record CM052543.1, on the reverse strand, counting down.
CCAATGCAGAAGCTCTCTGAACTCTGTCTTTTGGGTTTATGTGGGGATTTCATTATGTAGGTATGATTGGTTAAATAATTGGCTTCAATCTCTAGTCCCTTTCACATTCCTGGATGTTAGAGGTGGGGCTGAAAGTTTCAACTTTCTAATCACATGATTGACTCCCCTAAGGTGCTTCCAGAAGTCACCCCATTTACATAAACTCTGCTATGGGTGAAAGGGATTTCTTATGACTATCAAGACTCTTTTATGCCTCTTTTTGCTTAGTAAATTCAGGTTTTAGGAGCTCTGTGTCAGGAACCAGGACAAAGACAAAACACATACTTTTTACAGGGTCCAGCACAAATAACACCCCCATTTTATTACAAAATCATAAGTATGTAATTGAGTGTGATAACAATATCACACTCAAGCATTCCATATGACATTTTTGGTGAAATGTTCAAATTAAAACTCTAAGTTATTACACCCATATTATTACCCTACCAACCACACACAAAAAGGCATTACTTCTGCCAGACCCTGTATTGTAAATCACATATCACAGGAGGTATCTGTGAAGGTTTTGAAGAATGGAAGGCAGGTGGGATGGAGGAGGAAGGGCCTCTGTAAAGCTGGCGAGACCCTACTCCTGGAACTACCCCTATCCCCACAGCTGGACACTTCTGGGGAGTAGTCCTCAGGATCCACCTTGATACTAGATTTTGTGTCCTCCAAACCCTGTTTTCTCCCCTGGTTTACAGGCTTGATGGCACAGCCAGGCCAATTCCCACTCCCCATCCCCACCACCAGCTCCCAGAGGGGAAACTGCAGGCACCACCCTCTTGCCTCCCTTCCCTCTGCCAACCACTCCTTCCCCTACATGTGCAGCATACACACACACAGAGTCCATTATCTGAGGCCTCATGTAAGCTGGCCCCTTCTGGCCCTGTAGTACACAAACTTATCTTGAGCCCCCCCCCTAGGAAGTGCACAGGAACAGTCTTGCTTCTGGGTATCATCAACACACAGCACAAGCTTCATTGAACCATACAGCTAAACCATGGGCTTACACAAGAATCACCTGGGGATTTAAAATATCAAATGGGGCAGTGGAGTCAGAGCCTCTAGGATTGGGGCCTAGGCAGGTGTATTTTCAACAAGCTACCCAGGAGATTCTAATGGACAACCAGATTCGGAGCCCCTGCCTTGAGGACAGGCAGGTCCTGAGATAGGAAGCTGTGATTGAGAGGTATATAGTTAGTTGAGTGATGTGGAGAGTTAATGTACAAATATCTTGGATGCCAAGTATACTATTAGTTGTCTTGATCATCAGTCATTTCCATCATCACCATCATCATCACCTCTGAGATGTAAGATCCCGGCTGATGGTGACTGTAATGGAGGCCAATACCTAGAGGAAAGTAGGGAGCCAGGTTGAAGCCATACTTGCATTTCTAATGAAGCTGGCCTTCTGGTTTTAGACATTTAGACATTTCTGGGCTCTTGGGCTTTGGCACCTGTGGGAATGGAAAGCAGAAATCTGAGTTAAAAGCCACTATTCAAACAAAATTTCCCTCCACTGAAATTTACCCATTGGTCTAGGTATTTCCCTGAGAAGTTACATGGTCTGACCTTTCTAGGACAGTCTTAGGTATTTGGAGATGGTTACTATCTGTCTAAGCTTCTTTTTAATATGCTTATCCCTCTGCTCCAGTCATCAGGCCACTTAGCAACTGTTAGGAGTCTGGACTTGGAAGTCAGGCAAACCAGGATTCAAGTCTTGGCTCAGTTGCACAGTAGCTGTGGAAAAGCATTATCACAATTACCAGCACAGAGCAAGCTCTTAAACCTACATCAAAAACCCTCAATACCTGTAGACTTTGGGTGTTTATACTATATCAATAGAGGGTCACTGATTGTAACAAATGTACCACCCTGATGTAGAATTTTGGTAGTAGAGGAGGCTGTACACACACATGGGGTAGGGACTCTGTGGGAACTATCTATATCTTGCACTCAACTTTGCTGTGAACCTTTGCTGCTTTACAAAATAGTATTTTTTAAAGAAAAATCCAGTTAATTCAGCTATTCTGGAGGGAAAAACATATTATGCCTCCCTCTCATTCTGGAGGCCAGGGATAAAATACCATTTCCTAGAACTGAAACTGATCTCACCAGGGAATGGGGATATAAGATGTGGAGGGATGGGGAGTTATCTGCTTGTCCTCCCTGAACCTGGCCTACATTCCTCTTTCACTGTCAGCACAGCTGATCCAGCTGACTTCATGGTAGTGACAATGAACACAGAGGGGTTCCATCATGTGGTTAAATTTCTGAGGGCAGGGCTTGGATGGGTGGAGGGAGGAATTAATGGATGAGTCTTTTTCATGTGTGCTACCTCTAAGCAAATCTCTCTCACCCTGTACTTGGGCTATTTTTTCTCTAAAAACAGTGATGATTTTCAAGTATCTATGCTATATTTTATCTTAATGATCAGGGTCAGCATTTCAGCCTGTTGTGGTCCTTTTAGATGGATCTATTTAGTTCACAGCAGACATTTATTAAAAACCTGGTAAAGGGAAAGAGGCAAGGTTTTGGGCTCCAACTGACCTTGATTCAGTCCTTGGTTCTACCACTTATAAGCTGTGTAGACCTGAGACAAGTTGCTTGCTTTCCCTGAGCATGATTTCTCAATCCTAGACTGCTGGGATGAATAAAGATAGTGGTATATAGAGAAAGTTATTTGTAAAACAGATAATGGTGACACCTACCACAGAAAGGTGCTGTAAGAATTGAATGAGAATAATCCTTTTGTAAAGTACTTAACACAATGCCTGGAACTGAGTGCATGTTCAGTTCAAGTTAGGATAATATTGTCTCTTACTGTTATTTTCATCACTGTCTATCTGTCCTAAGCAGCAAACTGCAGCAGCAAAATGGTACCTATCATGGAAATGACATCAGGTATTAGAACACTTGCCAAGTCCCAAGTAGGGTCCCAGCTCTGTGCATTTCTGGCCAAGTGGTGACCACCATCCCCTTAGCTCCTGTCTCCCTGATTTGCATCATTCCACACAAGTGTAGAAGAGCTGGAGTGTGTCTCTCAAGGGCAAGGCACTGGGCTACCCCCATGCTGGGGAATTGGGCCAGCTTTGGGAACATGAGGCCATGTGTACTGCAGAATGAAGGCTTCTAGCACATCCCAGTTTCATCTGCAGAAATGCCCTAGGAGCCACCAGAGGTGAAAAGCAAGAGGGGTCACAGCTTTTATCTGTTTTACTTTCTTGTTGTTATTGTTTTTAATATATAACTTTTTTACTATATTTTTGCTATTACCATTTATCCTCTTTATACTGTCTCCCTCTGCCACCCACCCCCACTTGCCCCCCAACCCCTGCAATCACCACACTGTTGTCCATGTCCCTGAATCCTTTTTCTTTTTTTGCTCAATCCCTCCACATCACTCCCAACCTGAGGTTGTCAGCCTGCTCTCTATCTATGAGTCTGTCCATTTCCCAGGATATTGTGTAAGGCTTTAGCAGTTTGTTATTTTTAACTAGAAATTATCAAAAAATACAAATGATAAGGTGTACAAACATTCAAGGTACAGCTCCATATATATATGCACCCATGTTCTCAGCCCCAGATCATGGCACAGAGGCTCACTCAAGTTCCCTCCCAGGCAATATCCCATTCTGGAACTTTACATAAATGGAATCATACAAAGTACTCACATAAATAGAATCATACAAAGTGTATGTGTGTGCCTTCATTCACTCAATATGCTATCTGAGATATATCCATGTAGTGTGTGTCTTCTTGATGTGTAATTTTCCAGTGTTGAATATGCCTCAGTGTAGTCTTCTATTCTGGCATCAGTGAAATGTATGGTTTCCAGTCTGGGGCAATTATTAATAAAATTGCTACAAACATTCTTGTATGTAACTTTGGGACACATAGCATTCTGTTTAGTATACACCCAAGATAGAATTAGGATTAGTAGATGCAACCGGTTTCCCAAAGTGGCTGTGCCAATGTATGTCTCCACCAGGAGTGTGTGAGAGTTCTGGTTACTCCACCTCTGTGCCCACATTTGCTATCACCTGTTCTTTGAGTTTCAGCCATTCTGGAAAGGGCATCATGGCATCTCATAATCAGCCCTCCCCTGATGACTAAGTATGTCAAGCACTTTTTCATATAACTGTCATATATTTGAGGTTTTCTTCCTTTCTCTTCCAGAAAGGGGCCTGGAAGAGAAAGGAAGAAAAGAAAGAAAAGGAAGGAAGGGAGGAAGGAAGGAAGGAAGGAAGGAAGGAAGGAAGGAAGGAAGGAAGGAAGGAAGGAAGGAAGGAAGGAGAGAGAGAGAAAGAAAAAAGAAGAGTTTGAAAACCCATTGTCATGCATTCCCTGGAGGAAGAGTTAGTGTCCAGCCAGTCATCTGTGGTCTTCCGGGGACAGGTCCCTGTCCTGGGTGCCAAGGAGGCACTAGGGGGGTACAGGGACAGGATGGGTAGAGCCAGAGGAGTGGGGGGATGGCGTGTGCTCTGGAGGAGACCCAGAGGAGCAGGAAAGAAGAGGTGGCAATCAAGAAACAGGAATTCTAACACAAAACACTGAGTAATGCCCTGTGCCTGCAATGAGGGACTGAGATAGCACAATGACCACACTGGGTGAGTTTAGCTGGGAAACCTTTCCCTTCTCCCCAGATTAATTCCTCAGCAATGCAGGTTTTCTGAGGTTTCACCAGAACAGCAAGGGATAGTGAGCCACATCCAGATGGGGTTTTCACTGATGACTGTAATGGGTTGGAGGGGAACAGCTGGTGGTCAGGGCTGGACCACAGGTAAGCAGGTAACGTGATTGAAAGAAGTCTGCCCTGGGAGTGAGGAGGCTGGGTTCTGTGTCTGCTCTGCCACTTCTCACCCAGGGACCTTGAGCAAGGCCCTTAGCCTCTCTGATTCCGGATGGGCCTTCTGGGAGAGGCAACCTGGAGGCCTGTCCTGGGCTATTCCCAGAGATAAAGTAGGGCTGTGTATCAGGTCCTTGGAGCTCCTCCCCCACACTGCCCAGCCCTGACAGTGATAAAGCACCATGCCCAATTCCATCACCTCCATCTACTGCAGTTGATCCTGAGACCAGGTGACTGTGGTGATAGTGGCCAGGGGCAGCTTCCAGAAGAGTCTGGCTTGCTGCAGCCGTGGGAGTGTTGCATAAGGGTAGGCAGCAGCCAGCCAAGCTGTTCTTACCCCCTTACTGGTGAGAACACCCCACACTGCTCTCCTCTGTAGAGAAGTGAAGGATCTACCCTGCTAACAGAGCAAAGATCCAAGCCCCTACATGAGCTAAGCAAAGAAGGGGTCCCAACTAGGAAATCTATGATGGGCGTGGGCTCCCCATGTTTCTTCTGACAGCTCGCTTAAGGAGTGCTGGGGTTGGGGGAGGCCAGATTCTGCCCCCCACCCCAAGAAAAGATGGTGACAGCTTTCTTTCTCCAGGATTTTGGAGAAGTTCATCCTAGGTAGATTTGGGGTTTTGATCAATGAAAGGTGTAGACCCCTTATATGCAGCTCTTTCAGGAGATATGCCAGCTCACATGGGAACTGGGGCACCCAGCTGGTTGGTACTCTGTATAAAGAGCACACAGGACCTCCCTGATTAGAAAGGTTTGCCTTCCAACATATGTTGCCTCCTCTTGGATGTTTTCTGCCATTACCTCCCAGAGATCAGGTTATCCCTTCCAAAGTCTGGACCCTTGGTTGTCATGCCCTGTGCCCTATTCTTTTGCCCCTACAGGACAATACATGCAGATTCCAAGCAAGACATTCATCTGCCCATTTCAGAGTTGCAGACCATTAGGCTCTCAAAGATCATTTGCCCCAACCCTGAAAGTGGAAAAACAGTCCCAAAAAGGCTAACAACAGCAAGAACTTCTTACATTTATACAATGTTTGAAAATTACAAAGGGACCTAGCATCTTTCAATAATAGGTAAGACTTACAATATCACTCACTATGTGCCAGCTGCTGTTCAAGGTCCTTTACAATATTATATCTTCACCTCAGTCCTGGGATGTAGGAATTATTATTACCATTATCCCAAGACGCAAGGCCCATGCCTCCTCACCCTTCTAAATATGTCTAGGTCCTGAAGTCCCCCAGATGTCTTGAGGTTTCTGCACCTTCACCCCAGGCCATCGGAGCTCATCCATGACCTACAACAACACACCCCACTTTAGAACTAGAGTTATTCCTGAGGGGGTAGATTTGTTCCTTCTACTTTGTCAAGGCCCAGAGAAAAGCCATTGAATTCAATTGCATTTTAACATAAGCATTTCCATATCCCCTCTCACTTCAATAACTTCAGACCTGCTGGGGTTACTCTCAATATATACTTGTTATGGGGGAATTTCTACAGGGTGAGGCCATGGTTTGGAGGTCTAGGATGGCAGAAGGCACCCTGCCAAGCAAAGACAGACATCAACACCTATCATTCCCAAGGAGATAGACAGCCCCTCAGCTTCTGGCCTTTGCTTTAGGAATTCTAGCCTTTTCAGGTCCCTCCCCTGCCTAGCCCCAAGAGTCTGTCTTACTAATGGGTCCCTGTAGGAAGGTGATATTTCCACTCAATCTGCTGAGGGCCCATTAACTCCAGAATCCCCTTTGCCACCTCCTAAGTACCCTACAAGTCTGGGCCAACCTGGAAGAGACAAATTGGTGGGATATTCTCCACTCAGTATTCAGTAAGGAAAGAACTGCAGATTCTCTAAGTTGGGGAAGCTGTGCCCCAGGGAGTACAGAATGTGAACTCCAACAAGTGTGGTTACTACCTCTAGGTGATTTCGGAAAAGTCACTTCTATCTTGTGTCTGTTTTCTTATCTGCAAAACAGTTATATTAATCCACATTCTGCCTGTTTCCTGGGATTATAACAAAGACAGAGAAAACAAATGAAAGACCTTTGTCAACCCTGAAGTTCTGTGTCAGCGTAAAGGAACATCTTTATGTAATGACCTTTCAAGGTCACTCCCCACCAAGAATACTTTAAGGCCCTGCTAGAACACTTCCAATGACAGGAACCTCACTTCCTTCCAGGGAAGCCCAAGCTTTCTGCCGGCAATGCTGACCTTCAGAGATTTCTAGCAAGTCTGTGGCTGAATGGTAAATTATATTAGGAGAGGAACCAAATTCTCTGTGAACTCAGCCACTACTTTGTTTTTATGTCTTCTGTTCTTAGTTGCCTAACAATGTTCCTTTTGAAAAATGCTTATCTTGTCCCAGGTAAAATAAAATAGAAGAATGATTTGTCACTGTGGGTAGTAACTGTAATGGCAAGAAGTCCAGGCTGGCAAGGGCAAACTTCTGGGGTGGGAGCAAGGGAGTTTAGAATCCCTCAAACCCAGAGCCTGTTGAGGCAGGACCAGGAAAAGAGCCTGAAAAAGCTCTCAGGGTAGCCCATCCCCAGGCCATTCCTTACCACAAGTGGCAAACACAAAGCCCGAGGGCCGAACCTGGCCCTCCACCTTGTTTTATCTGGCCCGGCACCTTGTTGCTACCCAGTGGCAGCGCCAAGCTCTCACTTAACTGTTAAGGAGTAGTTACATTTATACAGCCCTAAAGTTACATTTGACCCTTTGAAGGCAACTGCAAGGCTAATGTGGCCCCCAGTGAAAATGAGTTTGACACCCCTGCCTTAAACCATGCAGTGGAAGTCCCAAGGTATGTAGGGTGGGTGAGGGTTTCCTTGGTCACCACTCAGCCTAGGAAAGAATGAAGGACCCCCAGATAAGGAGGAAGGTGGCTTAGGGGGCAGGTTGTTTCTGAGATTTGGGGTAATGTGTATGTAGGGTGGGGATAGGGGCACTTAGGCTGCTCCTTCCTCTTTCCACCCAATGAGCTCCAGAACTTGCCCTGCGAGGGCAGCTGACTTTTGAATCCACTGGCCATTGCAGCCTTCTATCCAACTCCCAGATTCCTAGGGACTGTCCCAGCTGGCCTTGACCTCACCTCTTCTATTCCAAGTGTAGTGCTGACACCTCCATGCCACAGTAAGGGAGAGTCAGACTTGACAGCTTTAATGCTGTTATCATTCGGCCTTCATACCCTCCAGCCTTGCAGCCCAGTCCCAAAAAGGCAGGCCATGGTTGCAAGATCCCCTACTAGGCTAAAAGAGAGAGGAGGCTCCCTCATGGCCACCTAAACCCACTGGAATTCCCAGGGGACAACAGAGGCTCCAACAGCGCAGGGACGCAGTGCCCAACAACTGAGAGTGGGAAGGTGGCTGGAGAGACCTGGCTGAGACTTCAGGCAACACTGACCCCATGCCAGTGAGGTTTGGTTTCTGAAGGGACAGAGTGAGCCCCCTTTCTATGTCCAGTTCTCCTGCTGGGTGCTAGACAGTGGCTTCAGGGACAGCAGTGTTGTGGGGGGGAGTATTGGGGGGTGTGTTGGAAGGAGGCTCTTATTGTGCTGAGAGAATCTGGAGCTACACACATGCTACTGGCACTTCCTCTATCATCCAGACAAAGGGAAAAATTTCCCCTACACCAACACTGTACTTTAATGTCAAGATACTGGTAATAATGGTAGTAATAATAGTACTAATGTTAGAATACTACCACTGCTGCTACTGTGATTTATAGAGGCCATTCTGTGCCAGGCACTCTAGGAGAAATCTGGGGCTCAGAACAGTTTCGGTCACACTGCTAGTGTGGAGAATCGAGTCATTATTTTTCCCACTGCATATACGTCTGCTCAGATTTGGTCTTTTTTTCCCCCTTCAAAGCAACCCTTTATGAAAGGAGAAAGATAGGAGAGAGTTAAGAGCTGGCAGAGTGAGGGAACAGGGAATGCACAGGGTTACAGATAAATGGTTACCCTGTGCCTCTCCCCAGCTTTCTCCACCTGGCTGGGCAATATCCTTGCTCATTTCTCTTTCTCAGAGATGGCTGGGGGCCAGGTTCCTGCCTGGCAGGGTCTTCAACAATGAGGTCATCCCTCTCCCCTCAGGAATGTGCGTGAAATCCCATTAACTCCCTCCAGCTGGGCCTGACCTAGGAGGGTCTGGAGCACAAACCCTGTGGTAAGGGGGTGAGGGAAAGCCAGGTTCCATCATGTTCCTTCTCTCTCCCAATGGCAACTCAGGGTGTAAAGGGCCAGATGGAAGGGGTTGGGAAGCCTAGGAACAATGGGAGAGCATTCCAGATGGTGGACTACTACATGCAAAGTGGAGAGTAACTGCCCTTAACCTTCCCCAAGGAGTGTCACAGTCACACACACACACACACACACACACACACACACACACACACACACACACACATGCCCTGACCCCAGTCCTGATGCCTATGTAGGCTTAGACAAGCTGGGATTTATTTGTGCATCATGACCAGCAAGGATCTAGAGAAAGCTGAGGACAGGGATGAAATAGGCCAGTAGGCAGGATTGGAGCAGGGTCCAAGCCCTGCAGCCTAGGATTTACCCAGGGAGCAGACATGGCCCTGTCCTACTAGAACCAATGCTTACTAAACACTGACTAGGCACAGACACTGTACTAAGGGTTCTAACAGGCATTACCTCATTTATACCTAACAACAGCCTTATCGTTATTCCCATTTTACAGATGAAGACACTCAGGCCCAGAGGGTTTGAGTGACTTGAAAGATTATACAGCTAAGTAAGTGGCAAATTCAAGAGTGAGCTGGCCTCTCTTCCTCTGAAAATAAACTGGGAAATGCAGGCAGTAGGGAGCATGAAAATGGATCCAGGTGGGATCCACATCAAAGCCACTCAGAGCTCTGCACTGCGGATCTTGATGTCTGGGTTCCTGTCTCACTTCTACTATCAGTGAGTTGTGTGACCTTGACCATTCATACACTTCTCTGAGCCTCCAGTTACCCATCTGCCAACAGAGCAAACGTGTGGAAGCATCAAATGAGGTAATTTAAGTAGAAGTACATGTAAGATATAATTAATATTATATTAATTTGGCCACAGATATAATTTGGCCTAGAGTGCTGGCTTGGGCACCAAGCCAGAAGTTGGGAAACTGAACTTCTATCGAGGGAAGAAACACCAAATCACCACCACCATCAGTTTGCTTTTATTAAGTAGCTAATAACAAAAATAGCAACAATTTAGTACATATTAATTATATGCCAGTCACTGTGTTAAGAATTTATTCATAATTTCTGTCTGATCCCAACAAATGAAATGGAAGTCAGGGGCAAGGGAGAAAAGAGGGCAGGCTACAGAGCCTGGAGCCTCCAGCCCCCATCTAGGTCTGAAGTGACTACAAAGTGACCTCCACCTGAATTTAGAACCAGAGCACTTTCTGTAGCCAAAGAGAAAAGGCTTTTTGCACTAATACTAATATACCACAGCAGATACAAGGCTTATGTGCAATCCAGCCCAGGGCTGAGAGACTGACCAGGAGCCCACCCCAGGGAAGAGGCAGGCTGAGGCTCCCAGCAGCTTTAGTCCCTAGAGTCAGACCTCCTACCCCTGTAGCCCAAAGGAAAGAGAGGGCAGTGGCCTGGCCAAGTCTGAGCCATGTGGCCAGGTAGTTCCTGGCTGGCTGCATTCAGCTGAGGAAAGAGCTATGTGAATCCTCCAGTTCTAGGCTCTGGGTGGGCTCCCTCACCACCCTGGGCCAGAGGAAAGTGCCTGAAAGGCACTTCAGTATGGACTGAGCTGAGGAAAAGAGGGTTAAGTTCACTCCTGGGCTAGCAGAGAAGAGATTGCCACACCCCTAAATGTGATGGTGCTACAGCCACCCCTCTGGGAGTCATGGAAAGAAAGAATTAAAATGAGAGACAGCGATAATAAAGAGCTGGAGCAAGCCTGAACACACAGACTCTAACAGGAAGGATGTGGGCCTGGCTAGGAGCTCATATAGGACCTTGGAGGGCAGGCTGCAGCTTAGTCCTGATGCTGAGGCTACAGGACTGCGGGGACACACCACTGTTGGCCCCCAAGCACAGAGGACTATGCCAGTGGCCCTGCTGCCCTTCACTGTCTGAAGCTCCAGCCTCAGGGCTACTCTGGCCTTTGCAGTTAGAAGCTCTTTGTCACTTGTGGGTCAGGTCCTGGGTTCTCACAGCTGGACTTAGATATAACAAGATTAAAATGGGTTTTCAGAGCCCTGCTTCCATCTATGACTTGAAGATGAAAGGTACCCAGTGAGACTGCTGGATTCTGCTTTCAGACCTTCTGGAGAGAGGGGAGTTGACCCAGAGTGCCCAAACTGCCTCTGGCCAGCAGGAAGGAGCCACTCCTGCACACCTGAGCTGGAGAATCTAAACCTCTGAGCCAGGTCTGTCTGCTACTTACCCTTAACCCCAGATTCCTGCTCTGTCTATCCCCTTTGTATCCCCACTCTTCAGCCATATCTGATACTGGTAATTTCCCTCATGTACCCCACATTTTACATGTACATCCCTGCAGCACTCCTCATTCTACCTATAATGTTATTCTCCCTTTATTCTCCTGGTGAACTCCTATTGTGCTTTCAAAAGTCTGATCAGAAGGCCCACCTCTGTGAAGCCACTAACCACCAGAGTTAATTAGTCTCTTTTCTACACTCATCCTGGCCCTTGGACAGACTTCTCTTGAGGCATGAGTCACAAAACAGGTACTTATTTGTGTACACGTCTAACTCCCTATTAGCCAAGGGGCAAGACCCTCAGCACCTGGCACAGTTCTGACACATAGTAGGTGTTTGGGATGGTTATTGAATTGAATGAGGAAAGGGAGCGTGCTGTGAGCAGGAGGTCTGGACTAACTTTCCACCACTGAGCATAACTGGGTTCAGGACCATGGAGGTCTGGCAAAGATGGCGGTTGGAGGGAAGAGCAAACTGGAATTGCTGGATACCTGGGTGAGATCCAAAGCTCCTCCCACAGGCCACCTTGGGGCCTCCATGTAGTGGACAAGTATGGTTCCAGGAAATACCAAGAAGCCCCTGACTCTGCCAGGCCTACAGCCCTCCTGCCCCCAGGACTGAAACCCAAGCCTGTATTTACCTTCTAACTAGGGATTTAACTTTCATAGTGTTTGGGAGGGGAAAACCAGGTGTGTTTTCACCATGTGACAGGTGAGAGCCCTGAGGCTTAGAGGGTATTACTGTTATGACCCCAGAAACAGAGAGGAGGAAATTGGTCAAAGGCCATCCTTGGGGTGGGCCTGAGCCAAGAGAGATGCAGGCTCTGCCTAGACAGAGAAGCTCCCGGGATGCAGAGAGACCAGGCCCTCCTGACAGAAAGGAAAAGAAGGACTTTAGAAATTGGCCTGGATCCAATTCCAGCTGTGGCATTTCAGGCTGTGGAACAAATGGCTTTACCTCTCTGAGCCTTCTCAGTAGAATAAGACCAACAAGAGCAAGCCCAATCCAGAAGCCAGCCTGACTCACAGGAGGCACTGACAGGAGGCTCACCCCCTCACACACAGATTTCTAACTTTCCCAGCCCTGGCCAAACCCTAAAGCCTATGGAGTTGGGGGTGGGGAAACAGATTTGTCCTGGTGTAACCAGAGACCATTTGGAGGCCCAATGCCAGAGCACCAACTGGGGCCTGCTCTGGGCCCCTTCTCACAGATGTCGAGGGGAGGCTCAGAGACAAAACAAGGATAGGGTGGGCATAGGTAGGGATGAGTCTGGGAAGGGTGAGCGGAAGTGGGGGTGTGCCTCCATGTTGTAAGAGACCAGGACTAAGAACACCCTGCAGACTGATCAAGAAACTTCACACAGATGCAAGTTCTAGTTCTCACTGTGCCACTCACCAACACAGCCAGCAAGTGCTCTGGCAAGTGGGGGGAGGCATGGACCACTTCCTCCAGAGTGAGCAAGTCCCAGGTTGTTAAGGGCCTCACAGCCTCAGAGCTCAAACACTTCTCTGAGGGCTACAAGTCCCTCTTGGAAGATTTTAAGCAGGAATATGGTCTAATCAGATTTATTTTTAGAAAAATCACTTAGGTTCAAGGGTGGAGAGCTGCCTGGAGGGGACAAGACTGGGGCAGGGAGACTAGTTAGTCTGTTGCAGCAGTTCAGGTGATGCTGGTGGCTTGGACCAGGGTGGTGGCACTGGTGACAGGAAGGAGCAGCCATACCTGAGAACTGTCCAGGAAGAAGTGAGGTGAAAGGGAAATAGTGCAGCTCACAGGCTGGGCTATATGTTGCCTAGTGCCAGAACAGTGTCTAGACACAGTAGGTACTCAGTAAATGCTTACTAAACCAAAGGAGAAGCAGAGGTGGAAGACTGTAGGAGTGGAAGCAGGAAGGCTTGAGAATAAAGAGTATGGGAAGGAGGTTATAGTGGGTGCTAACATGCCAAGGCTTAGAGAGAATGGCAAGGTTTGTTTAACTGATCACCATATCCTAGCCCAAGAAGTCTGTGAAAGGAGAGGAGTGTAGGTGCTGGTGAAGCATCAAGGGTCCAAGGAGGAGTCTGGGGTTCCTGAGTCCCAATGATACACACACACAACTCAGCCCTGGAGCTCATGATTCTCATACCAGGGCAGCCTTCCCCACAGACACTGTCTTCCCAACAGGGCCACAGCCCACAAGCTGTGGATGGATGGATACTGGGGCCAGAGATTTTACAGAATACTCCTTCTGATGCTCAGAGAAGGCCTTCAGACTCCCCAGGAACTGGATACCTCCTTCAGAGCCTAGGAATGGAGCAGAGAGATGGAGCAGTTGCTTTGAATCCTGCTTTAGAAAAATCGGTTCCATGATGTTTATGGCAAACTGCAATTTAGCGTCTCTATCCAGGTGCTCTCTGTGTTGAATTACATATAACATGGTGTCAGGAGGAAGAAGAGAAGGAAGTAAATATGATTTTCTCCTTAGTCTTCTCCCCCCTGGGTATTGCAAAGGTCAGAGGTGAGAAATGGAGCCCAGCACAGGGAAGGAAAGGAAAGGCCAGACACTGTCTTGTGACATCACACACCAAACCTGAGCCAGCACGGTCAGCCAGAAAGCAACTTGTGCCCCTGGCCACAAGCTCAGGTCCGGCATCTCATGGTGTTCTTGTCTTCAGGGACAGCCAGATGTTCCAGCTCAAACCGAGAAATTGTTCAACAAACCTCCACAAACCTCCCAGGTTCTTATCTTTCTGAGGCCTGGAGAGATTGAGTGACTTATCCCACCCATCATGGAGCAAGTTGAAAGGGGCTGCCCTGTATGGACCCCAGTTCTACTTTCCACCACTGGGGCTAATGCTCCCAGGGCAATGGCCAGGCAGGTCCAGACAGAGGTGGGCTTATACCACAGCCCTCTGGGTTTTTCAGCTTCTCAGGGCTGGATCGACTTGGTTTCCGCTAGGATCTCCATCCAAATCTCACAATTTTCATCTTCCAGTGTCTGATCCTTGCTCTCCAGAGCTTATAGGGCAAGGCACCAATTAGTTCATTTGCTTATTTAATTGGGTAGAGAAGGGGAAGGAAATTAAAATCCTCAAGAGGAATCTTCCATGCAGGACCAGAGACAGAATGAGAAGCACAGACCCCCATCTCTGAGCACCCCTTAGCCTGCCCTGTGTTCCCATCCCCCACCCCTATCTCCATTCCTCAGCTCCCAAGATGGGAGCAGAGTCTGGGATTATAGGGCTCTGAGAAACCCAAGTATGAGTTCTGTCCCACCCTAACTGGGACAGCCTCTTCCCAACTGGAGTGAGGTAAGGAGGGGAACTGTAGGGAGGGGGAGAGGATGAGGTCTGGGCACTTCCTCAGGGTCTGATTTCCTTATGTTTTGCTCTCTCTGAGTCTTCTCCCTCTCTCTCTCCCACTCTCTTTCTTTCTCCTTCTCTCCCTCTCTCATTCTCTGTCCTGGTCTCTTGGATCCAGAAACACCCCTCCCCCAGGGGAACCCAGGAAGTTTGGCCAGGTTCCTGAGAGGCACCATGACCATGGTCCTCATTCTTGGCATGGCTCTTGCTGTCTTATTTCTTTATCACCTGCAGCCGAAGCCTCCTGGAAATGGATAGTGAAAGATGAGTATCATTAAGCCCATCCATCTACCCACCCACACTCCCCTCCTTGTTGGCCCAGGGCTTTCCCAAACTAAAAGGTCTTATTTCCTCCCAGGACCCTGCCAGGAGGGAGGGCCTCTAATCCTTCTGTAGGAAGAGCTAACCCTTAAGAGAGTTTGCTGTGTGCCAGACACTCTCAAGTGTTTACTCTGAGTTACTAAAGATTCATTTTACCCTCTCAGCAATTCTGAGAAGCAGGTGTACAATTATAATTCACTATTTACAGATGAGGAAACTGAGGCACATAGAGGTTAAATATGTTACACGAGTTCACCTTTTCCCAGCCACTGACAAGGGGAGGACCCAGGCCAGGGTGAGGTAAGTGGGGCACTTTCCCCTGGCACAAAGTTTAATGGAATGCCAAAAACCTCACTCATCATGATAATCTTACCTTTTAATAAAGGTAAGATTAATATTGCTGATTTTTCCTTTTGCCACAGGTTCCAGTATGGCTTGGGATGGCACTATTACTGATCCTGTCTTTACTTGAAATGTTGGTATTTCATTCACTATGGATTTTTGTATTCATTTTATTTTTTAAAATATTACATTATCATAATAACAGACTTCTTGTGTTCTCATAAGCTTTGCACCTGAGCCTCACCCCCTTCACTCTTGTCCTGGTGAGGGCCCATGTGTATCCTCTGGATTTCTGGCTGTCCGCTATGCTAGGACACTGGAAACTCACATGGTTCCTGTACCCAGGCTGGAGGGAGGGACAGGCTGGGCTGGGCTGGGCTGAGAGCAGAGACATGTGAGAAGGTGGGAGAATCATTCTTAGTCACCACCGCACTATGCTGAGTGACCATATCCCAAACTCTGACCACTTCAGTGGCCACCTGGAAGCAGAGTTCTGGGGGACATCCCTATGAGTGGCACTCAGAGACTAGTACTGTCAGGTGACCTGGCTGAGGCAAAGACTCCCATGTGAGCCCCATTCTGTTCCCCCAAGACTGCCTGTCCCCTTTCCCAGAAGCTGAAGCCTTGTCCTGAGGACCTCCAGGTGGACCCAAGTCCCTGGAACAAGGGGGCAGGAACTAAAAAATGGGAGGTGGCCCCAGGAGGGGCCCAACCTGAAAGCAGAGCCCTTCCTCCTGCTTGGGCCCCTGAACAGTTCCCAGCACATCAATAGCCCTGGCTGGTTCCCACAGGCCAGGGCTCAGGCTTTCCCTCTCCCCTACCTGCAGAAATGACAAACAAGGCCCCTCCCTACCCTGAGCCCCAAAGGAGGCCCTTCCTCCACCTCTCACTGCATTTATTCTCTAAAAGAAAATCACCAAGGACCTAGCAGCAGTCTGGCCATGTACTCCCAGCAGGAGAGCCCACAGAGTTGCAGATTCAGTTGCACGTGTACCTTCCAGACAGTCAGAAGTGCAGCAAATGCTAGAATAGGGTGCATAAGAACCCAGGAGGGGAACCCTGATCAAACTGGAGTTGTCTGAGAAGGCTGCCTAGAGCAGGGGCACAGAAGATTCTGTAGCTGCTCACCCACTTCTTTTCCAGATTCTCCACCTGAAGCTGGGGAAGCTGCCACTGCAGCAGGAAAAGGAGAAACAGCAGGAGTTGCCCCTGCAGACCCTCTACTATGATCTGGGGCCTTCCTTCTCTTATGGTCCCTCAGTAAGAACCAGTGAACCTCAAGGACAGTGCTCCAACCCACATTCATTGCAGCTTCCTTAGAGTGAAAGAGGATAGAGGAGGGCAGAGGAGACTGAGGAGGCAGGACAGAGACAGCTTGGGGCAGGGGCAGGTCCCTCGGTGTTGTTCCACTGCAGTTACTCTGGGAAAAGCAGGTATGGGATGCCGACAGACCAGGAAAGAAGTGTGGGCTTTCTGATGAGGCAGAATCCCAATCTGATGCCCAGCTGTGTCTCCCCAAATCCGACTCCCATCTCTGTACCCTGCTCCTCAGTCCCCAATCCCATCAATGACCACCAGAAAACCAGCCATAACCACTCCTCCTGGCCCCACTCCCAGGTGCTCAGAAAGCCAGCATCCCCTTGAATGGCTGCCACCTCTGCCCATAGCTCTGGCCTTTCAGCAGTCTTGGGGATGGAGGTGGTACCCATTCAGTGCTGGCTCTGAGATCTAGGCCAGACCACCTGGGCCCAAAGATAACAGTCTCTCCTGGTGTGAGTGGCATGGCCAGTCCCTTGTCTCCACAGCACAGCCATCCTCCTTCTCACCTGGAAGTGCCAAAGTGAGCATATGTTGAGGTGCTAAATGCTACCCCAGGAGGCAGCATTCCTATCTCAGGGTGCCAAGGCCAGAGAGCCAACCTAGTCCCCATTTTTATGTAGGGAGTAAGAAGACCACCAGCTGTTTATTATTCCTCAACCAACCTAGAGACTTGGAAGTAACTTGAAACTCACTGAGGATACAAGCTCTATTCTTCAAACAGCAGCTGGAAAACCTTTTCCCATCTGAGAATGTACCCTTCACTCCCCACCCCCACATCCCAGGCTATATCACACAGCCCTGTTATTTCCCAAAAAAGGAAATGTTGAATATTTGCTCTGTGACAAGTACCTTGCTAAGACCTCAAACACTATTCCATTTAATCCTCATAACAATCTATGTAATAAATACTGTCATTGTACCCATTTTATAGATAAGGAAACTGAGGTTTAGTGGATCTTAGTGTCTTATACAAAATCACCCAGCGAGTAATTGGGAAAAGCATCATTCAGAACCCTGGTCCTCTGGCTTCCAAGTTTAGGCCCTAACTACACAGCAGCCACTGGTGACCAGACAATTTACCTGAAGACAGAGATACCCAGAGATACCTGAAGACAGAGAAGAGCCTTAGGCTGGGTACTGGCAGATGCAGAGTCCTCTTTAGCTTCAGGCTTCCTATGCTCTGCAGAAGGTCCGGCTCTGTAGCTTGGCTGCCTATCAGCTCCAGTGGCCTGGGGAGCAGGCAAAGCAGCCCTGAGAGCTTGGGTTCAATGTCCTGAGTTGGGGATCAGGTGCCACTTTGGATCACACAAATACCAGGCAGGGTAGACTCTCTGGAGAGCCTCATCTCATCCTTCCCTCCCTCAGGATAGTGAGAAAGAACATTATTCCCAGGCCTAAAAGTGGGTGAGATAGGAGGCAGGGAGGGCAGAGAGCCTAATATTTCCAGAAAGGTGAAAGCCATGTGCCCTCAGGATTCTCCAAAGCAGCCTTTTCCCTCAGTTCAGCCCAAAGCCAAGCATCAATAACCTTGTCAGAGCCCCAGATTGAAGGAGAAGGGGGAAGAAGGGTCTTGAGGCACAGAGAAGGAGGTGAGATGATAGAAGTTAGCAATTTGAAAGTCATGGAAGACTCCAATGCAATTCCCTGAAGAGTTGGCCCAGGCTCAGCATAAAAATCACTGTGATGTAATGGGACAGCTGCAGCTTGCCCTGATCCCCACTAATGACTTCTCTCCATCTATTCTCTGACTGCTGGCCCCTCAAGCCTGGCATGCACAGCTCTTCTGGGGGGCACAAGAGGAACCAGTCCAAGCCTGGAAGCTCCAGCTCAAGGACAACCTCTACCACTTCAATTCCCCCTCCATGCACACTCCTCCAGACCCTCTCTCATACAAAGCCCACACCTAGCACATAGCTCTGACCCTGTGCCCTCCCTGACAGCCCTCTTTCCCTGGCCTCTGCTCATATTGGATTGATGGAAACCCTGACTGAGCTTATGCGTTAAATAGACACAAAACCACATGAGACAAAGAGGAGAGTGAGCCAACCTCTACCCACCAACAATGTGATGGGGACACTCTATGTCCTAAACCATGTGATTAGTACATCAGGGAGCACAAGTTCTCCTGAGAATGACTTGTGGGGTGGTGTAATAATGGTCAACTCACATCCTGGGGAGGTGCTGCTGTTGCTGCCTTTGGACTTAGAGAGCAATTGCTGGGCCAGGACAAGATTTATCCCCAGCACTCAGTTTGTTTGTGGTGCGGCTTGTATACAAGTCACATTATTGATGTTGTCATCAATTCTCCTTCCCAACAAGTAGTGAGAGGGAGTCAGACAGAAAGCATGCACTGTTCAGAAAGGCAGGGCTTGAGAGGGGAGTGGGAAGGCTTTAGGGGGTCTGGGGGGCCAGTAAATAGAGGCTCTTCCAAGTTCAGTGGGCCCCAGGCCCCGTGCTACACACATACCCAAGGGCACTAACTAAGGCATTCAATTTCTGTCAAGGTTTCTGGGCTAGGAATCCACTTGGGCAGGTACAATTTGAAAAGCTGGGTGGCTCTAGGCTAGACTTCAGGGAGGACTTCCAGAGGAGCCAAAGAAGAGGTCTACAAGAAGTAGTTGGAGGAAATGCTCCCTTAAGGAGAGGGGCTTCCATCTCTTCAATCTTATGAAGACAGCCCAGACTAGAAACAGAAGATTGAACACTATGATCATTGGAGGGATGGGGTTCTGAAACTGGTGTGTCCATTCAGGTCTCCCAAGTAGGAGACACAAGGTGGAATTAGACATGCGAAGTCATTGGAGGAACACCTGGGAAGGATGGAAGAGGGAGCAGGAGTAGGCAGAGAGAGACTTTAGCCCACAGGTGGCAAACACAAGGCCTTCAGGTCAAGTCTAGCCCTCTACCTTGTTTTATATGGCCTGGCACCTTGTTTCTAACCAGTGTCAGCACCGAGCTCCTTGTCCCTACTTAAGGAGTAGTTACATTATACAGTCCTAAAGTTAAATTCGGCTCTCTGAAGGCAACTGCGAGGCTGATACAGCCCCCCGGTGAAAATGAGTTTGACACCCCTGCTTTAGTCCATGATGCAAGTCTGACACCTAGAAGATGAAAGGGGGAGGGAAGGAGGATTGGGTGGCAAGAGTCTCAGAAAGTCACACATCCTCCGAAAGTTCTGGGTAAGCCAGTTGCCATTAGAGGAGTCTGGGCCTGTACTAGATCCTCATCATGTTCAGTCATTGGTGGGAATAGCCTGGGGGAATGTGGTCTCAGCACAAGTGCTGTGGGGACCCAGAGGACAGCAGTTTTGGCTATAGGTAGTCATGCCACCCAGAGCAGATATGAGCCATGCATGTCCACAGCTGCCACAGTCCACCTTTCTCCTCCATAATTGGTGGGCCACTCTTCCTGATGCATGTTGTTCTAGTAGATCTTAGGGCCACAACTGGTACTCATGTTCTCTTTTCCATATCCCTGTAAATTCCCCTTACTCAGCTATTGCCTCGCCAGGTCTTAGTTGCTTACCTGGTGCTATGAACCAAATCTACATTCCTAAGTACTCTGAGCCCTTGATCATCATACTCTTCTCAAGCCAGTGCTTTTGCACTTGCTCATTTACCATTAAAGCAGAAGCCCAAGTAGTAACCTATGCCCTACACATATCTCTCCCACCCCACTGTCTGACAGAAGCCTAACCTCCTACAGACCAAAGCCAATTACTCCCAGTTGGCCCCTGAACACAAGGAGCCCAATTGCCCTGGCAGCAGCCTGAGTTTCTAGTTCAATGGGGCTCTCCACCCTGCAGATCTCAGAGTTGTGGGGTGGGAGGCACTGAGTCATTGACAGCAATGGTGAGTGGGGCCACTCTTGTTTTCATCCCTTGGTTCTTAGGCCCATACTTTCTTCCTTTTGGGGACACAGCACCATATAGAGGCCTTTCAGAGTATTTCACAAAGCTGGCACTTTGCTGGCATTTAGAAGACTGTTTCAACTGCTGTAATCAGGGCTGCCATTAAGCTTGTGGTAGTCAACAGTCATTTTGTAGGATCCATACAGTTTCTGCAGAGGCCAAATTGATTAATTAAATGGAGATAAAGTAAAGACAACCTTCCCTGCATCCTTTAGGGATTTAATGACACTAATCTCTCACCAACTTCAATCACTTTTATTTACATCTTTAGCTGTTAGGAGCTCTTTTGGACATTTTCACTTAGCTCTTGTCCCACAGACCAAGGGACCAATGTGGTGTTAACATGTAAATCCCAATTCTGCCCTTGTGACTGGGGAAATGCCATGCCCTTTAGAAGTGAATTTGTCCTCTTATCTGGGGTCCTGGCCAGGGTGTTCAATCCCATATCCTAAGTAAGTGCCCCCAACTCAATGCATTCTTATTTATTCAGCCTTTGTTCTGGCCCCCTGCATCAAGAACCCCCAAACTCCAATGCAGGAAAGCTATTTTGACTTCTGCTCAGACATGCTAGTTAATTCCCACCACTCCTTTCTTCTTGGGTAAAATCCCTCCTCCCTCATGAGGTCTGGCTATCTTGAGCTCAGTCATGCTAGGCTTTTTCCTTAGTGATCTGCCAGGCAGCCAGGAACCAAGGTGGGGCAGCTTTCAAGGGGATGCCTGATTCCTTGCCAGGAAAGGCCTCTGTGGTGTCTTCCAGCATGGGTTAGCTTTCATTAGGAGAAGGCAGGCCACCTCTGCTTAATCTGAAAGACACATCTTCAAGGGCCTCCATCCATTTATTCTTACCTTCCTTTTAGAGTCCCTGATTTTCCAGCCAGAGCTCTCATCTTACCATAATAAGTCTGTCTCAGCTGAGCATCTGTGATTCTTACTCTCCAATCCTGTGTCTGTTCCTCTGCTGTATCCACTTCTCTATCACAGGAGAAGATGAGGCTTCTTTGTAAGCTACCTAAGAGGATGTCTGGCTCTCACATTGAGCCTCAGCTGCTGATGGCCCTCAGTTTTTCGTTATCTCTCAATATATGCCAATATAGCTAAACAATAAACAGTCAACTCTGTTGCTCCCCTGGCATTGTCTCCTACACATCTCAAATACCTGAAGGGACCTGAAAGAGCAATCCCCTTAACCAGGAGGTTCTCTCAGGACACCATTGCTGAAAACATCAGCAGGGACTCTCCATGCCCTACTTTCCACTCAGGGTGGGGGCCTCCTTGATGACAGGCAGTGAGTGAGCCAGACCCCAAACTCCATTTTATCTTTTGCTATCTATTTTCTCAGACCACTTCTGGTATCACTTGTGTCAGTTTGAGACCCCCAGATGAGACAGCAAGACAAGATTTAATGTACAAGAACTTCATCGGGGGAAATACCTGTGAAGGATAAAGGGTAGAGGACAGAAGAAGGCAGGACAGGCTTCAGACACAGGTCTGGCCCTGAAAATGGAGAGGGGAAAGGAAGGAGAAGCATGTGAGAAGAATCTCAGACAGCAGCAAAGCTCTGAAAAAGCTTTGGTCAAGCCAACAGGGAGTCCTCAAGCCTGAGTTGCCCACTAGAGGAGTCTCACCCTGCAGGACCAAGCCTGCACTAGTATCCCAACTATGCTCATTAGTGGGAGCAGCTAGGGGAAGTGGGTCTCTGCAAATGTGATGGTAGCTCCAGCCAGGCAGCAGCTGAGTATCAATCAACAGTGCTCCCCACAGTAGATCTGAGTAGTGCATTTCCATGGCTGCCACAGCTACAGACAGCACAGGGAGCATGGGAACCCTGGGGCATAACAACCTTGAGATGAAATTGATGGTTGAGGTTGCTAAGAAGCCAACTAAGGGTGTACTTCTACCAGTTCCCTGAACTTGTGCTGGGAGGTGTGTGCCTTCTGGGGTGAAATGGGGCCAGAGCAAGGCTGATGCCCAGGGCCAGGGATATGCCTGACCTACAAGGTGCTGGCTCCCTGACCTGTCACCAGTGCTTCCCCAACTCTAAGCAGGAGTCTCAGATCACTGCTCAGTTTCCATCTTTGAAAGGATTCTGTCAAGGCAAAGCATCCAGGGCATAACCACACCCTTGGAACCTATAGAATGAACTGGAGAACACCATTTTACCCATGAGGATGAGATGGTACCTAACGCCTTTTGCCAACACCCCCCAATCTCCCAGGCCTCCTTGGGGCAGAACCAAGGTTGCTCCAAAGAGATGGTGTTCAGTTGAGCAGGGTCCATGAAGAGAAGTTATCTGTGCACTGCTGGTCCCTCTGCAGATAGCCTCAGTGAGAACCCATAGTCTGGGCAGCTCCAGGACACCCCTGGCCTCTCATCCACTTAAAGCACCTGTCCTCAGGCATCCTTATAATAATAGGAAGGACAAGAGGTGGAGACATCCATCCTGCCACACCATTGGTGTAAAAAATAAGAACACAGTTGATGTATTCATCCTCTGTCTCTGAAGGATGGTCTCCATACCATCCCAGACTCCCTGCATGAGGAGTCCAAGCTCCTCCTTCCTCCAGTGGCCCTCAGAGACAAGGTGAGTCTAGGATGCCTACAGGAGGCCTTTTCCTTTTAAAACTCCTACTCACACACTGCTCTGCTTGCTTTGATCCCCCCTTCATGTCCATCTGCCACCCTCACAGGCCCTCCAGCTTATGGCTTGGAGTCAGACCTCCTGTCTGTGCAGTCCCCTTCCCCATCCTTCTGCTTCTAGCCTCCTTCTACCCCCAGCCTCCTCCTTTGGGCTGCTTTCTCTGGAAAAGAGGTGTTTCTTTGCTTTCACTCCCAGGACGGCTCTGGAGGTATGAGTGCTGAAGAACAAAAGGTGTCAAGGTATGAGTTTCACTTCTGAGAAATCAGGAGCTAACTGCTCTAATCTTAGCCCTGTCACATGTTCCAACCAGTATGGCTGATGGGTATGAGATGAGCATTGCTGAAAGACAGCAGAAATCAACACACTCAGCCTTCCTGCCAAAGGCTGCCAAGCCGAGGTGAAGAGTGGGCACCAGTCTAGGTCACAGGAATCTGCCACCCATCACACAGACCCCTCCTCCCTGTCCCCAGTCTCTTGCCCTCTTGGCTCAAGAAAGCCATCTCTCCCTGCAGTCCTGCATCTGTCTGTATGCCTAAACATTGGTGTTGAGCTGAGGAGGAAGGGAAGCTTCTGAGGAAATCTGCAAGGCACTGGGAAGGCCTCAGATATCATTGAGCTACCCTCTCGTTTTGCTGAAGGGAAAACTGAGGCCAGGTGAGGGAAAGGCACAGCCAGAGTGAGTTGTCAGTAAAGCAAACTCCCATAGGTAGCAGTGCCTGCCCTCAGAATACTCTTATGCTAATAATTTCCAAATCAAACCAAAGTCAGAAGTGCTTCTGGAGAGCGGGGTGGAAGCTGGAGCCCTGGGTTATAATGACAATGATAATTCATGGAAGTTTTTTTCCTCTGTTTTACAAGTGAAAAGCTAGACTCACATGGGTTGAATAATTTCACTGTCCACAACAAGTGGCCCAGTTAATATTCAAAGTCAGGTCTTCCGACTCCAAGTTCCACTTTATGCCACTGCTACCCTGCTAGCAACCTCCCTATGACCCTGGGCACATCACACTTCCTCTTTCTGGGTCTTTCTCTTCCCTATGCAAAATGAAATGGTTGACCCAGATAATCTCTCAGAGCCAAGTACAGTGGGACCAAAAGTAGGTCCCACCCTGCTTCTTCCCACTCCATGCTCAGAGCCCCCTCCACTAGTCTGACAGCTCAGCAGAGCATATATATGCTTTGTGACCAATTTTGTAAACATCCTCGCCACATCCTCTTTTTCTCTGTTATCACTGATTGACTGCTCTTTTTGTTCTTTCCCCCCTTCCCTCCATACAGTTCTCCCTGGTTCCCTTTTCTCCCTCATGCATCCCTTCCACTCTCACACTTCCCCATTTCATACTTGATGATACCTGGCATTCCTTCCATCTCTCCCTTCTGCCTCATTCCTAGGATCTTGCCTAAAGGACACCACCACACACTACGCAGAGCTGGACACCTTAGCCCTGCAACTTGTGCCAGGGCCTGGAGAGGTTGTGGAACATGCCATCACCCAGTTGAGCCCACCCTCACACATGAGACATAGCTACCACCACTGCCTCTGGACTACAGGTCACTCTGCTCACCATCCTGCCCAGCAGTGCAAACACCCAGCTGCATGGAGGGCTGAAAGGATGCAGAGCTGGGAGCTTCAGTAGTGGGGCCAGACAGGTGCAAGAGAAGGAAACTAGATTGGGAGCCCAGAGGTGTAGAATGCAGTTTCACTTCTGCCATCAATTTCCTGTGCTACTCTGAATGTCTCATATTCCCTCTCAGAGACTCAGTTTCCCCACTTGTGAAACAAGGCAGTTGGATTCGATAATCTCTAGGGCTCTTTCCTGCTCCAATGGTCCCTATTTATCCTTCTATGGGCAGACACTTCCAGAAACTGCCTCACTCCCTGCATTACAGATGGCCTCTTAGCCCTCACCAGGCACCTGCATGCTCCAATTTGTTTTCTAACCATGGGACTCCTGTAGTCAAGGCTACACACCCACATTTCTTCTTGACCTTCATTGGCTTAGTTGAACAGTTTAATTCAACCAACATTTATTGAGCACCCGCTCTGTGTCAGGCACTGTGCTGAGAGCTCAGGGTTCAGAGAGGGACAAGATCCCTGCCAAGGGACTCCCCAGCCCCCCAGCCCCTGGGCTGGAAGGGGAACTGCTGGGTTCTGCAAGAAGTGACGAGTAGAGCTCTTGGCAAGATAGGTCCTGGAGTTACATGGAGACCACAGAGCATAGAACCCAGATATTGACTTAGATAGTGAGGTCAGAGGGGTTTTAGCAAACACGTGATCTGTCCTGAGTAGTTAAAGGAAGCTGAAAACCCCCTCAAGTTGAGAAACGAGAATCATAGGGCTGGAGACCCAAGTCAAAATGTTCTCTTCTCTGGCTATAGATGAAGAAGCCTTACCTTGAGACCTTGTACTGAGCTGATTTGGGGGATGAGCAGGGTGGGAGAGGAGAGAGAAAAATACAGGATGGAGAAGGTAAGGATAGGCTAAAAGAGACATGGAAGTATGGAGTGTGAAAAAGCCCCACAAGACCTGTTGGGGCTAGCATTGAAGGAAAGCCCACAAGAGACTCACTAGTGGCCCTGCAGAATGTTTTCCACTGACAGGGAGTTACTTGGGTCCTGGAACCTAAGAAGGGCCAGGACACTGCTCCCCCACATCTGACAGTTGTTTTCCACCTCAACAATCTCTTGTGCTCCCCAAACCACCTCTACAGACAAAAGTTTACTTAGCTTCCAAACCCCCATTAGATATGGAGGACTGAAGACCCAAAGAGGCACAGGGTCCTCCCAGGGTCCCTGCACAGCCATGCATGGAGAAGCTGCTACTGGAATCAGTGGTCTCACTGCTCCTACTTCTCCTCCAGCTTGGTAAGGAAGGAGTGATGCAGGCATGAAGAAGGGGGTGGTGCTAGGCAGGGGTACCTGTCCTCCCCAGACCCTATGATCAAGGGAACCATGCTCAGCTACTGCAGAGACTTCTTGTGAGGTCTAGGCACCTGGCAGAGGTCCACTGGGAGGAGGTCATGAGGGTTGCTGTGAGGGAGACAGGCCATGGAGTTGGGGTGAGAGGAGCCATTAATCTCGCAAGTTCTAATTTGGAAGCCCTCCGAGCCTCTTTTAAGTGGGGAGTTGGCATGGATATAATTCTGAGCGCTCCTGGCAGGAACCCAGGACAAGGAGGGGTTCTGCTGCCTCCTTCATGGGCTTTCACTTAGCTCTTTCCCTTCAACTGTGCCCAACATTTTCACCATCAACAAAGTTGAGGTCCCAGGAAGGCCCTCTGTTTGGATCTGAAAGATGCTAAGCCAGAATGCCTTACACAGGGTTGAAACCAGCTTCTGGGAAACCTGGGCAGTATTGAGGTTGGAGAGCACAGCAGAAACACAGGGCACAGGGGCAGGACTCTGAGTTGGGAGGTGGTTTGGTGAGAGGAAGGAGGCTGTTAAGCTTGTCGCAGGGGGGTAGGCATTGCAAATAAGCCACTTCTGACTGCTGGCCCCTTCCTATTACTACTCTCACTTGCCTGCTTGTTGTAGTCTCACAGGAAAAACTGGGATGTCAGACAGGAACAGGTGTGTGCCACTCGAGCAAACCCTCCCATTCATTTCCAGCCTGGGCCTTGGACCCCAGGAAATGTCTGAGATGTGAGCTCCTCACCTCCCCCTCACACTATCACTTGGACCATTCGATGTCCTCAATGAGGCCTGAGCCAGAAACTTGTTGGAACCTCCGAACCATTAGCTAACAACAGTCAGTCCTCAGCAGAACTGGCCAGAGGTGTCTCCCCTGGAAGGAAAGGGAACATGGCAGGTGAGGAACAATGGGTGGACTTTATTGTGGAGGCTCACCCCACAACCCAGATTCCTGAGTAGAAGAGGCTGGAAGCTGGAGCTCCATGACCTGGCCCCCCTCCACCCTATACACCCAGTGCTTTTTCTCCAGCCTCTGCTCCTGGGCCTGGTTGGCCCACGGGATTTTCTCCCTTCACCCTCCCTCTACCCCACCAGCCTTTCACTCTCCCTTTCACCAGTTGCCTTATTCATACATCTGTTTTTCTCTTCTGTCTCTTCATACCCCACTTTCTATACCCTCCCTTCTCTCTCCTACACTGGCTTTTCCTGACCTTTCATCTCCCCCTCTCCTGTGGCCTCCCCACTGAAGTTACTTGTTCAAGGGGCCAGGACTTCAAAAGGAGATCAAAGCTGGGCTCCCTCATCAAAGACCAGGTTGCCAGGAGCACCCCCACACACATAGACTGTAACTTTTCCTGACATGCCAGAGTCACACATCCCAAAGAACTAGCTGGAAACCTAATATATAGCCAGTTCCTTCCTGGCTGTGTGACCTTGGACAAATCACTGAAACTTTCTGACCCACAGTTATATTATATTTTATTTATTTATTTATTTATTTATTTATTTATTTAATTGTCATTTAAGTACAGTTGTCTCCATTTCCACCCACCACATCTGCCCACCCCAACCATCCCCACCTCCCACCCTCCATCCTGTAACCTTTTGGCTTTATCCATGTGCCTCTTATACAAGTTCTTCAATGACCCTTCCCCCTTTTCCCCCCTTTTATTCCCTCCCTCCTCCCCACTGGTTACTGTCAGTTTGTTCTTTATTTCAATGTCTGTGGTTATATTTTGCTTGCTTGTTATTGATTCTATTGATTAGGTTCCATTTATAGTTGAGATCATACAGTATTTGTCTTTCACTGCCTGTGTTATTTCACTTAGCATAACACTCTCCAATTCCATCCATGCTGTTGCAAAGGGTAGGAGCTTCTTCTTTCTTTCTACTGCATAGTATTCCATTGTGTAAATGTAACATAGCTCTTTTTTTATCCACTCATTTACTGGTGGGCACTTAGGTTGCTTCCAGCATTTAGCTGTTGTAAATTGTGCTGCTATGAACATTGGGGTGCAAAGGTTCTTTTGGATTGGTGTTTCAGGGTTCTTAGGGTATAATCCCAACAGTGGAATTGCTGGGTGAAAAGACAGTTCCATTTTTAGTTTTCTGAGGAAATTACATACCGTTTTTCACAGTGGCTGCACCTGTCTGCATTCCCACCAACAATGCACTAGTGTTCCCTTTTCTCTACAACCTCTCCAACACTTGTTGTTTGTTGAGTTGTTTATAATGGCCATTCTCATGGATGTGAAGTGGTATCTGGTGATTTTAATGTGCATCTGTCTGATGACTAGTGATGCTGAGCATCTTTCCATATGCCTCTGGGCCCTCTGTATATCCTCCTTGGAGAATTGTCTGTTCAGATCCTTTGCCCACTTTTAATTAGGTTGTTTGTCTTCCTGGAGTGGAGTCATGTGTATATATTGGAGATCAAACCCTTGTCCAAGGTATCATTGGCAAATATGTTTTCCCATACGGTTGGTTCCCTTTTATTTTGCTGATTTTTTTCCAGAAGTGCAGAAGCTTTTTATTTTGATGAAGTCCCATTTGTCTATTCTTTCTTTTATGTCCCTTGGGGACATATCAGTGAAAATATTTCTGTGGGAATATCTGAGATTTTCCTGCCCATGTTTTCCTCTAGGACTTTTATGGTGTCACTATTTATATTTAAGTCTTTTATTCATCTTGAGTTTATTTTTGTGTATGGTGTAGGTTGGTGGTCAAGTTTCATATTTTCTGCATAGCTGTCCAGTTCTCCCAACACCATTTGTTGAAGAGGCTATTTTTACTCCATTTTATGTTGCTGCTCCCTTTGTCAAATATTAATTGACCATAGAGATTTGGGTTTATTTCTAGGCTCTCTATTCTGTTCCACTGATCTATGTGTCTGTTCTTATGCCAGTATCAGACTGTTTTGATTACCGTGGCCTTGTAATATAGTTTGATGTCAGGTATTGTGATCCCTCCCACTTTGTCCTTCTTTCTCAAAATTGCTGCAGCTATTTGGGGTCATTTATGGTTCCATATAAATTTTTGAAATGTTTGTTCTATATCTGTGAAATATATCATTGATATTTTAATAGGGATTGCATTTTTCTTTCTTTTTTAAGTTTTTTTTAACTGATTATGCTATTACAGTTTTTCCAATTTTTCCCTCTTTTTCCATCCTCTGCCATGTCACACCAACCCTCCAGCATTCCCCTCCCCTTAGTTCATGTCCATGGGTTGTACATGTAAGTTCTTTGAGTCCTCTGTTTCTTATACCATTTTTTATCTCTCCCCGTCTATTTTATCCCTACTAATTATGCTTCTTCTTCCCTGTACCTTTTCCCCCTGTTCCTCCTTTCCCCCTCCCCACTGAAATCCCTCCATGTGATGACCGTTTCTCTGATTCTGTTCCTGTTATAGTTGTTTGCTTAGTTTTTGTTTTCATTGTCTTTCTTTTCTTTTAGGTTCATTTGTTGATGTTGTGAGTTTGTTGTCATTTTATTATTCATACTTTTAATCTTCTTTTTCTTAGATAAATCCCTTTAACATTTCATATAATAAAGTCTTGGTGATCGTGAACTCCTTTAACTTGACCTTATTTGGAAAGCACTTTGTCTGTCCTTCCAGTCTAAATGAAAGCTTTGCCAGATAGAGCAATCTTGGATGCAGGTCCTTGCCTTTCATGACTGCAAATACTTGTTTCCAGCCCCTTCTTGCCTATAAGGTTTCTTTTGCGAAATCAGCTGATAGCCTTATGGGAACTCCTTTGTAGGTAACTGTCTTTTTTTCTCTTGCTGCTTTTAAGATTATCTCCTTATCTTTAATCTTGGATAGCTTAATGATGTTGTACCTTGGTGTATTCTTCTTTGGGTCCAACTTCTTTGGGACTCTCTGGGCTTTCTGGACTTCCTGGAAGACTATTGCCTTCACCAGATCGGGAAGTTTTCCTTCATTATTTGTTCAAATAAGTTTTCAATTTCTTGCTATTGTTCTTCTCCTTCTGGCACCCCTATAATTTGGATATTGGAACATTTCAGGTCATCCCAGAGGTCTATAAGTCTCTCTTCACTTTTTGAATTCTTGTTTCTTCATTGTGTTCCAGTTGGATGTTTATTTTTTCTTTTCTTCCAAATCATTGCTTTGAGTCCTGGTTTCCTTCCTGTCACTGTTGGTTCCCTGAATATTTTGCTTTATTTCATTTTAGGTATCTTCCATTTGTTTTTTCATTTTTCCACCAAGCTCAATCAAATCTGTGAGCATTTTGATAACAGTGCTTTAAATTCTCCATCAGATAGGTTGGCTATCACCTCATCACTTAGTTCTCTTTCTGAACTTTTGTTCTGTTCTTTCATTTAGGCCATATTTCTTTGTCTTGGTGCACCTGATAAGTTGTAAAGGGGCAGGGCCTTAGGTATTCACCCAGGCAAGGCAACCCTCCTGCTGTGCTGCAGCACTACTTGGAGTTGGGGGCAGGGTGCCAGAGAGGGAACAATGCAGCTCAGCTGCTCATCCCTAGCACACTTTCCAATGGACTGTCATGTGAGATTGGAAGTTTCTCCCACTGTGGCAACCCTCACCATAGTCCACAGTCAATTCTGACCCTCAGATTTGCCTTCAGCCAGTACCACCCATGCAGTCCGCCATCTCACCATAGCCAGCCCAGCCTGCCTAGTGTGCTGCCTCAATTTGGTTTTTCTGAGCTGTCCAGCCCTCACAATCCGCCTCCTTACCAGTCTGGTTGTTCTAGTTGATTTTTTTTTTGATTCCTTGGTTGTTGGAGTTCCATGCATTTTGCTTTTCTGGCGCTTCTGGTCGTTTATTGATTTTAGATTGTTTTTTATCCTCCTTTTGGCTGTGCAAGAAAGTGAAGGGTTTCTACCTATGCCTCCATCTTGGCAGGAACTCCCATTTTTCTATAAATTGTTTTGGGTAATATGCACATTTTGATGATGTTACTTCTTCCAATCCATGAACATGGTACATGCTTCTGTTTGTTTGTGTCTTCCTTAATTTCTTTCTTCAGCATTCTGTAGTTTTCTGAGTACAGGACTTTTACCTCATGGGTAGGTTTATTCCTAGGTACTTTATTTTTCTTGTTGCTATAGCAAATGGGATCTTTTTCTGATATCTGTTTCTGATATTTCATTGTTGGTGTACAAATATGCCTTTGATTTCTGAATATTGACTTTGTATCATGCTGCTTTGCCAAATTCACTTAGTAGTTTGAGTGGTTTTGGTGGAATCTATAGGGCTTTCTATTTACACTGTCATGTCATCTACAAACAATAACAGTTTTGCTTCCTTCTTTCCAATTTGGATGCCATTTATTTTTTTTCCTTGTCTGATCACTGTGACTAGGACTTGCAATACTATGTTGAATAGAAGTGGTGAAAACGGGCATCCTTGTCTCATTCCTGATCTTAGTGGGAAAGCTTTTAGTTTTTGCCCATTGAATGTGATGTTGGCTGTAGGTCTCTCATATATGGCTTTTATTATGTTGAGGAATGCTCCCTCTGTTCCCACTTTGCTAAGTGTTTTTATCATACATGGGTGCTGTACACCATCAAATGCTTTTTCCACATCTATTGATATGATCATGTGATTTTTGTCTTTTGTTTAGGCGATATATTACATTTATTGATTTGTGAATATTGTACCATCCTTCCATCTCTGGGATGAATCCCACTTGATCATGGTGTGTTATCTTTAAAATGTATTGCTGGATGCAGTTTGCCAATATTTTGTTGTGGATTTTAGCATCTATGTTAATCAGAGATATTGGCCTGTAGTTTTCTTTCTTTGTTGTATCTTTATCTGTTTGGGGGATTATGATGATACTGACTTCATAAAAAGAATTTGGGAGTCTTCCTGCTCCTTGGATTTTTTGGAATAGTCTGTGAAGGATAGAGGTTAGCTTCTCCTTAAATGGTTTGTAAAATTGTCCTATGAAACATTCTGATCCAGTGCTTTTGTGTGCCATGAGCTTTTTGATTACTGCTTCAATTTCATCTGCTGTTATTGGTCTGTTCAGGCTTTCTGCTTCTTCTTGATTCAGTTTTGGAAGATTATATTTTTCTGTATTATAAGTGAAAACCTAAGTGAAATTTGTCCACTCCACCCAGATTTTCAAATTTCTTGGCATATAGTTGTTTGTAGTAATTTCTTCCAATACTTTTTAGTTCTGTGGTATCGGTTGTAATCTCTCCTCTTTCAATTCTGATTTTGTGTATTTGAGTCCCCTCTCTTTTTTTTCTTGATGAGTCTACTAAAGGTTTTTTGACTTTGCTTACCTTTTCAAAGAATCAGGTCCTTAATTGATTTACCCTTTGAATTGTTCTTTTAGTCTCTATGTTGTTTAATTCTGCTCTAATCTTTGTTACTTCCTTCCTTCTACTTGCTCTGGACTTTGTTTATTGTTGTTCCTCCAGTTCTTGTAGATGTGGTGTTAGGTTGTTTATTTGAAGTGTTTCTATCTTTTTTAGGTAGGCCTGTATCACTATGAACTTCCCTCTCAGGTCTGCCTTTGCTGTGTCCTATGGGTTTTGGACTGTTGTGGGTTCATTTTCATTTGTTTCCAGAAACTTTTTGAGTTCTTCTTTGATCTAAATATTAACCATGCACTGTTTAACAGCATACTATTCAATCTCCATGAATATGAGTGTTTTTTAGTTAATTCCTTGAAGTTGGTGTCTAGTTTCAGGCCCTTGTTGTCTGAGAAAATGCTTGATATGGTTTCAATTTTCTTGAATTTGTTGAGGCTTGTTTTGTGGCCTATCATGTGGTATATCTTTGACAATGTTCCATGTAGATTTGAAAAGAATATGCATTTTGCTTCTTTGGGAAGAAAGGTTCTATATATATATCACTTAAGTCCATTTCACCTAATGCATGTTTCACTTCCACAATATTCTTGTTGATATTTTGTTTGGAAAGTCTATCCATTTTTTACATGGGGTGTTAAAATCCCCTTGTCTAAGTGTGTTACTGTCTATATGTTTCTTAAAGTCCTCCAAGATTTTCCTTATGTATTCAGATGCTCCTATTTGGGGTACATAAGTATTTACAATGTTTATGTCTTCTTAATTGATTTGTCCCTTAAGTATTATGAAGTGACCTTCTTGGTCTCTTTTTATGGCCTTTGTTTTGAAGTCTATTTTGTCTGATATGAGTATTACTACCCTGGCTTTTTTTTTCTGTCCATTTGCTTGGAATATTTGTTTCCAGCCCTTCACTTTCAGTCTGTGTAGGTCTTTTGTTCTAACTTGTTTCTCTTGTAGGCAGCATATGTGTGGGCCATGTTTTCTTATCCATTCAGCTATTCTATGTGTTTTGATTGGAGCATTTAATCCATTTTGTTTTAAGGTTATTATTGATAGGTACTTATTCATTGCCATTTTAACCCCTTGATACCTGTGTTCCTCTCTCTCTTACTCTTTTTATTCCTCTTCTATTAACAGTCCCTTTAGCATATCTTGCAGTGCTAGTTTGGTGGAGGTGTATTCTTTAAGGCTTCTTTTGTCTGGGAAACTCCTTATTTGGCCTTCCATTTTAATTGAGAGCCTTGCTGGGTAGAGTAATGTTGGTTTCAGGCCTTTGCTTTTCATTGCTTGGAATATTTCTGTCCATTCCCTTCTGGCTTGTAATGTTTCCATTGGGAAATCAGCTTCTAACCTTATCAGCACTCCCTTGTATGTTACTAGCTTTTTCTCCCTTGCTGCATTGAAGATTCTTTCTTTGTCTTCGAATTTTGCCATTTTAATTATTAAGTGTTTTGGAGTGGGCCTCTTTGGTTTTCTCTTGATTGGGACTCTTCCTGCTTCCTGCACTTGTGTGGCTTTGTCTCTCATCAAATTAGGGAAGTTTTCCATCATTATTTTTTCAAACAGGTTTTCTGTTCCTTGCTCCTCCTCTTCTTCTGGTATCCCTATTATATGAATATTATTATGTTTCATGTTGACCTGCATTTCCCATAACCCCTCTCCATTCTTTTTCAGACTTTTTTCCTTTTCTTGCTCTTTCTGGGAGATTTTTTTGTACCTTGTTCTCCAGCTTGATGATTCAATCCTCTGATTCATCGAGCTTGTTTTTCATTCCTTCTACTGTGTTCTTCAATTCAGAATTGTATTCCTCATTTCCTCTTGGCTCTTGTTGATTATTTTGATGTCCTTTTTCATGCTGATATAGTTTGCAGTAAGCTTGTCATAGTTTCCCTGTACTTTTTCGTATTTTGCACTGAACTCATTGACCTTCCTTATAACCATTGTTTTGAACTCAATGTCTCATAGTTTACTTGCCTCTGTTTCACTTACCACTCTTTCTGAGGATGTTTCCTTTTGTTTTGATTGGGGGTTGTTTCTTTGTCTTCCCATTATTTGTGAGACTCTTCTTGCTTGCTTTCACTTCTCAAATTGATTTGTTTTAACTCCCTGAGTTTGTGGTGTGAACTTCTATGGTATGAGACCTGTGAGATTCAGTGATACAGTCTCCACTGAACTTAATGCTCTTGGGATGCCCTTTATGCCATTTATGTTGGCTCTCTGGATGTGTCTGGGTTTTGATTGTTGCTGAGTCTTTCTTTGGTGGGTACTTCCCTCCAACTGGTTGACTGAGGGTCACTTATCCACCACATCTTGTGCACTGTTGCACAGTTGCTTCCAGAAGAAAACTACAAAGCCCAGGAAACATACCCACATCCACAAATTACCTCCATGCCCCCCTTAATTCCAGTATCAACAGCAAATGAACCAGTATTAATATAGGTGTAAAGAGATTAAGACTATTATGAGAAAGAATAGAAATAAGCTACAGTATAAAATCTAGTGACCTAATATGCACAAACTTGACAGACAAGAAATGAATTGTAAAAAGCTATTCAGGTAAGAAATTATCACTAATCATGGAGAAGACCCCAGAGGATTTCTCCTCAGTAGCTTCTAATAATTGCCACTGTTTTTTCTTTCCTAATCCACCTCTGGTGATGTCAGATGTGGACCCCATCTGACTTTAAACAGCCTGCCCTAAGACTGCCAGGGATCTACCATACTTGGCTGTCTCCTTCAGTTGTTAATCTAGTCACTCTGCACTCAGAAGTCAGGCTTAAGCCCCATAGGGTGGGGCAGAATCCCTCCTGGGGTTGTAGTTATTGTTTCTCTTCAGTCTGCCACTGTTCAGAGGTAGTGGTCTGCCTGAGCAGGATAGCTGCTGCTATATGGGGGATGACTCAGTACCAGGATCCCAGTGGATACTCTCTCAGTTCTCTTTCCAAAGTCTCTGTCCCCAATCTCTCCTTACATATTTCTAGTCAACTGTGCCCCTGCCTGTTCCATAGCCCCAGGTAAGTGTCTGCAAATGAAAATTTGTGCGTTGGCCCTTTAAACATCTCTTTGCTTCTCTAGCCATCAGTCTCTGACAGAGAGCAACCCTGCCAGTTTTTGCCACCAGTTATCTGTGAACTTTTTGGGCTCTGGTGCTCTAGGCTGTGGATGCCAGCTTAGGGGTTAGATCTCACACTTCTCAGGAGGATCCAACCGGTTGCTTAATTATGTCACTGGCACTGCTGCCTATGAGTGCCTAGCCAGCCTTCTCAAGTCTCCACCACATTCCTTACCAGTCAGGTTGTGCTGAAGCTGATTCATCTATCCAAGGTTATAAGTCTTGTCTCTATTTTTCAGTCATTTTTTCCAGGTGATTTCACCACAATTTAGTTGTAGTTTCAAATTGGTCCTGGAAGGAGGTTAGTGTGGCTTCCATTTACTCCTATGCCATCTTGTACTCTTACATTAGGCTTAAATGAGACTATTGCACACCTTATAGAATCATTGAGTGGATAAAGGAGAGAATACAGGTAAAATATTAGTACTATGCCTATCTAATAGTAGGTGCTCAATAAATTGTTGCTCTTAATATTACTGCTATTACAAAGTCATCCAGGGATGGTAGAATGTAGAGATGGCTGCAGAGGTATCCAGGAAGAGAGGCCTGCTGCTACCCCAAAGGACAGGAGTACTAGGACATTCCAGTTCTGATCTTTGAAGGACTCACTCTGCAAAGATGCTCTACTTGAACCCTATTCTCTGGTTCTGGACCTCACTAGGATGTGTTGGCCACTTAGAAGCACTGCCCCACCTGTCCATATCACCCTCACCAGACACTCAGCTCCCTCCCTAGTCTTGGTTCTCCTGCCCAAGCAACCACCTCTCTCTGAGCCTCTGGCCCAAGTTCTCACCCCAGCTTCAGCCCAGCCCCACAACTGTCAATGGGATGATGGCACCTGGATGGGATGGGGCTGAGGTTGAGGATCTGAAGTTGCACTTAAGAAACTTTTTTTGGCTTCGAATATCTGGAAACTCCAGGGAAAACATGACTTGAGTAAGGCCCCAAACCTCTTAAAGCATATTTTCTCATTTGTAAAATAAGAAGTTAGCTGTCTCAAATCTTGCCTTGGCAGCAAATTCTGCATACATTATAATTATAAAGAACCAGGGAGGTAGGGCTCAGGGCTCTCAGAGGTCCTTCAGGACTAGAAATGAAGATCTGAGCTTCAGTCTGCTTGCTTCCCACAGCCAGCAGCCATTAACTCTCACCATCTCTCCAGAACCTCTACTGGTCCTATTTTACCAGGGAGTGACTGAGGCTCCAGGAGATAAGTCGGCTTGCCCTGAGGTCATTCAGCCAGCAGAGATAGAACCACAAAGCTAGCCCAGGCCTCTCCCAGATCCTCTTCTCTATACCATTACATGGGAATTCCTCTTTCCAGGTTGTCAATGGACATGTGGAAGCTCAAAGATTAGTCCACAGCTATTTCAGGGCTCCTGGCCTGTCTGGTAGCCTGCAACCAGTCTCCTCCCCTTTCTCTGATGTTTCTTCCTGAACCCCCTAATCCCCAGGCTCCAGATGGCAGCACCCACCCTCCAGACTACTTGCCTGACACACACTGTAAGAAAAGCAACCTGCTCCTCTCCAGCCTCCCTGACATTGGGGTCCTCCAGGCATTGAAGGTCTAGTCCAGAGCTGTCTAGTAAAACTGTCTACAACAGCAGAAGCATTCTACCTCTGTACTCTCCGGTGCATAGCCACTAGACACATATTGATATGTCAATGTAAAAATATTTAATTTTTACTTTAATTTAAACAGATACACATGGCTAGGGGCTGATAGAGATACCACCAAAATGTCTGGCCTCTACCCCTCTCCTGGGCAGGCACATTCAACTCAGCAGGGGGTACTTCTGAAGCCAGCCTGTGAAATATGTCAGGTGGTAAGTTGGACAAGAAAAGTCCCTGTGCCCTGAATTCCTCATCCCAAGGTGAGCCCCAAGCAGCCATTTCCCAGATGTGGCAAAGGGCAAGGTGGACCAGTGCAGAGTGGAGAGCTGCCTTGAGAAGCAAGGTGCAGAGTGGAGGAGTGGCCTGACCCAGTAAGTCCCTGAGTGGTGGTGCACAGACTGGAGACCCTGCCAGCCTGAACTCCCTCTGAGGCCTCTGATGAATCTCCTTCCCTTCTGAGGACAGCCTTTACTCCTAGGATACCTCACCATCTCAGCTGTTCTTCCTTCTTTCTAAACCTGAAGGAGGTGAGAAGCACAAGCTCACCACAGGAGGAGTTTGGGAACCCAATGACCTGAGTCTCATGTCCAACTTCATTCAAGGTCAGCTGTCCCATAGACCAGGCAAGCCAGAGATAGAAAGGGCAGTGACACCTTCCCCAGAGCAAGCCAGGCTCCTTCACTCATTAGGGGAAGCAACTGTGGCCTCAGCTGTCTTTAGAAG
>CM052543.1:77940786-77959958 GCA_028533065.1 Trachops cirrhosus | reverse complement strand
GATGACATGATAGTGTACATAGAAAATCCGATAGACTCGGCCAAAAAACTGCGTGACCTAATAAATGAATTTGGCAAAACAGCAGGATACAAAGTCAATATCCAGAAATCAAAGGCATTTTTGTACACCAATAATGAAACAGCAGAAGCAGAAATCAAGGAAAAAATCCCATTTGATATAGCAAAAAGAAAAATAAAATGCCTAGGAATAAACCTAACCAAGGAGGTAAAAGACCTGTATTCAGAAAACTACATAACACTGAAGAAAGAAATCAAGGAGGACACAAACAAATGGAAACATATACCTTGTCCATGGATTGGAAGAATTAACATCATCAAAATGTCCATGCTAACCAAAGCAATCTACACATTCAATGCAATACCTATTAAGGTACCAATGGCGTATTTCACTGACATAGAACAAACACTTCAAAAATTTATATGGAAGCATAAACCACCCCGAATAGCTGCTGCAATTCTGTGGAAGAAGAGTAAAATAGGAGGGATCACAATACCTGATACTAAACTATATTACAAGACCACTGTAATCAAAACAGCCTGGCACTGGCATGAAAACAGGCACATTGACCAGTGGAATGGAACAGAGAGGCCAGAAATAAACCCAAGTCTCCATGGTCAATTAATATTTGACAAAGGGGGTAGACACATAAAATGGAGTAAAATAGCCTCTTCAACAAATGGTGTTGGGAGAACTGGACAGCTACATGCAAAAAAATGAAACTCGAGCACCAACTTTCATCATACATGAAAATAAATTCAAAGTGGATAAAAGATTTAAATATAAACTGTGACACCATTAAAGTCCTAGAGGAGAACATAGGCAGGAAAATCTCATATGTTTCACACAGAAACATTTTTACAGACATGTCCCCTAGAGGAAGGGACATAAAGGAAAGGATAAAAAAATTGGATCTCATAAAAATAATAAGCTTCTGCATTGCTAAAGAAAACAGCATTAAATTAAGAAGAGAACCAACTGTATGGGAAAATATATTTGCCCATGATACCTGAGGGAAGGGTTTAATCTACAAAATATATAAAGAACTTACAGGACTCCACTCTAAGAAGACAAGCAACCTAATTATAAATGGGCAAAGGACTTGAACAGACACTTCCCCAAGGAGGACACACAGAGGATTCAGAGACCCATGAAAAGATGCTCAATATCGCTAGCTATTAGAGAGATGCAAATTAAAACCACAATGAGATACCACTTCACAGCAGTCAGAATGGCCATCATAAACAAAACAACAAACATCAAGTGCTGGAGAGGTTGTGGAGAAAAAGGTACCCTAGTGCACTGTTGGGATTGCAGACTTGTAAGACCACTGTGAAAAGTGTATGGAACTTCCTCAGAAAATTGAAAATGGGTCTGCCCTTTATTCCAGCAATTCCACTGCTGGGACTATATCCTAAGAACTCTGAAACAGCAATCCAAAAGATCCTATGCACCACAATATTCATAGCCCAATTTACAATATCTATCTAAGTGCTGGAAGCAACCTAGGTGCCCCTTAGTAAATGAATGGATGAAAAAACTATGGTACATTTACACAATGGAATACTATGTAGCAGAAAGAAAGAAGGAGCTCATACCCTTGGAAACAGAATGGATGGAGCTGGAATGCATTACGCTAATTGAAATAAGCCAGGTAGTGAAAGACAAATACCATATGATCTCGCCTTTAACAGGTACCTAAACAACAAAAGAAAGAAACAAGCAACATATTGCCACAGACAATGAAATAGAGGACAGGTTTTCAGCGACCAGAGGGGAGGGAAATTTCAGGGGAGAAGGGAAAGGTTTACAGGAACAAATATAAAGGACACATGGATAAAAACTAGGGAGGTTGGAAATGGGAGGGAGGAGGGGAAGGATGGGTGGGTGCACTGGGATGGCAGTAAAGGATAGGAACTGTAGTTGAATAATGATAAAATAAAAAAATAAAAAAAGATAGAAAATAGGAATAGAATCTGTTGTCCAAATGGCAGGTTTAGAATACTAGAAAACCTGATAGAAGTAGAGGTGCACATTAAAAAAATATATTTATTTATTTATTTATTTATTTATTTATTTATTTATTTATGTTTAGAGAGAGAGGAAAAGAGGGAGAAAGAGGGAGAGAAATATCAATGTGTGGGTGCCTCTTGTTCACACCCTACTGGGGGCCTGGCCCACAACCCAGGTATGTGTCCTGACTGGGAATTGAACCAGTGACCCTTTGTTTCCCAGGCTGGCACTCAATCCATTAAGGTACACCAGCCAGGGCTACGTGTAGTGTTCTAAAGTCTAAATCACACAATAACCTCACTCTAACATTCCAAGAGTTTCTATCCCCAGATGAGATCCCTATGAGTTGCCTTAAGTGGAAGTTACAGAAACAGTACTGTCCCAGTCTTTGGGGGAATCCTTTTGAACAGAGCCTGGCACAGAGGAGGTGTTCTGTAGATAGTATATGCCATTCTATTTCCCAGTAAGTGGAACAGTTTAGCAGGATGTCTTATTTTTTTCTAGGAGGAATAAAAAAGTTCTCTAAGGGACAAATTGTAACCACTAAACCAGCTCAAAATGGTCCTATCCTGTTTCTGATGAGATACTCAATTGCCTTTCAGAGACATCAGACAAAAACCACAAGTCACACAGCTGAAGTATGCACAGAGGAGAGGATTTTGACCTGTCCTCCACCTGCCCCTGGAAAGAAACAGTCTTGTTCACCCCACACAGAACCAAAGGACTGAAACTTGAACACCTGAAAACTGTGAGAAGCAAAGTGTTCATTGTACAGGAGGATCTGTTGCTTAAACCCCTGATGCAGATCCCAGCTCCTAGAGTCTGTGGTATTATGGCTGAGACACGACAAATTCACACAGACTACTGAGTCTTGTGGAGGAAAAGGGATGGCGTAGCTTCTCTCTCAAGGATAAAAAGCCTTGGAGCACCTTGGCCACCCTCTCAAGAGGAGAGTGTCTCAACCCTTGCCTTGACAAGCCTTTATTGGGTTCAATTCACACAGGAATACAGGGTGCATACATAATGCTCATCAATCATTGTCAGGCAGAAATGATTAAATAATAGATAATATTCAAAGAATTCTGAGGGCTTATTCTGAGTCAGGGTCAGATAGTTAAAGGGCCATAAAATGTTGGGCGACAAACTCACTTCCTGCTTGGACCCTTATCATTTAAATTGAGGGTATCAGCAAAGTAGGTTTCATAGGGTTTTATGCATTCTTTCTTAGGCCTGATCACCCTAGGGAACCTGCCCTTTTCAGGACAGGGCCGCACCCACCTCCAGCATTGTTTCAGGCTTAAGGCACTGTTTCAATCAGGCTTAAGTCAGGCAAGGGAAGTAAGGCAGCCAAGAGATTAGGAGACTTCTTGCAGAAAGAATGAGGACTCAGGCTATGTCAAAGCTGAGGGTTGAGGGTCCATCACCCCCTTTTCCTATAGGCCCCCAAGTCTTTCCCTGAGAGCCCCTTTGTGACCATGCCTGTCTTAGGTTGTCCCTCTTTTGAGGAATCTTACCCGTTATTGGCTAACCAGTCATCTTCCTGGGGCCAAGCAGGGTGAAGAGAAAGGGGGCAGAAGTGGTGCCCCTACAAGGAAGATAAGCTTTGTCTCCTAAGTGGCTTATGGTCCCAAGGTCCTTTACTCAGCTTTAGCCACTGGGGATTACAGCTTCTGAAACCAGGCAGGGCAGTTCCCAACAAACCCCTTAATATATCTTCCCATAAATGGCCAAGTTCCAAGGTTTCCAGTTAAGACCTGCATCACCAGTGCTGCCTGTTACCCCTAAGATTTAATCTTTGCCTTTAAAAACTCTTGATTTAAAGCCATTAGGAAGTTCAAGTTTTAAGAGAAAGCCTTCTGTTTTCTTTTCTTGGTGCCTTGAAAATAAAATGGCTTAATTTCATCACAAACCTTGATATTCAGTGTTTGGCTTTGCTAGGCATAGGGTGGGCACACACCAGTTTGGTTCTGTAACAAAACCTTTCTATAAATTGAGCCCCTTGAGTCTAAGCCTACCCTGACTCCCCACCATCCTGCCAGTTAGAAGGCTGAATAATGGTTTTGAAATATTAAACTGATGTGTTTTATTGCAGGGTAGTCTGCACCTACTGAGTCAATGGCATTGATGCTTCTGGGGAGTGCAGCTATAGCCTAGAATAAAGAAGTCAACTGAGTTGCTGAATGAATTTTTCAATTTAAGGCAAACACAGATACTATAGTGTATGAGAAAAGCAACTGTGATTGGCAATATCTAGAGCTTAAGAGATAAACCATTTTTAGCTTGTCAACTGATGTTTGATGGTGTCAATTGAATGCCAACAGGAATCCCCAATTTGGGGTGCAGTGAAGAAGGAAACTTTATTCAGTACAAAACAGCTCAATTGTGACACAGTATGGCTGTGAAAACAGAGTGGCTATCAGGTGGCCCCAGGATCAGGCCCCTCCCCAGCCAGATAGCCCTGTTTTTTTCCTCAATGGTTCACTCTGCTCTGTTCTGGGGAGATATCTTTGGTGTTCCAGCTCAGCCAGGGAAACACAGTCTTCAGTGGAAAGGGAAAGCACACTCTCAAGCCAAAGGGGAGCTGGGTTATATGAACAGAAGGCACCACCCTTCTTACCGGATTGATTCATCCTCAAAATTTAATTAGTCTAAAAGGCACTGTCCTGATTGGTTAGAATAGAGCTCTTCTTATTGGCCAGAGCTGTGTAGCTTTGATTGACTGGGGAAAGCCTTAGTCCTATTGGTTGAAGTAGGATTCTGAACTTGATATTTAGAACTTCTTTACAAGGACTGGCTCGGGTGGCAGAAACACAGTGCAGGCAGAAAGTTCAGTGCAGGCTTCTCCCTGCAGTGTAGTTTGGGTGAGAGACTCCTGTGTAGAAATAGCTGCTAGTCTCTGTTTTTTAAATTTAAGCACAGCAAATTTAGCAACTAGGAGCCATTCTTAGAAAGTGTCATCTCCCCACCAGCCCAAAGTTTTCACAAGCTTTAAATTCCAAAAAGACTTAGCTTAAAGGTGGGACTGCTGATTGAATTATTAAAGTTCACTATAGGTCAGATGGGTACTAGACTTATTGAGGTGATTACTTTGTAAGGCATACAAATGTCTAATTACTCTGTTATGTATCTGAAATGAAATCAATTTGTTTGTTAACCATTATTTTAAAATAAAATTTAAAAAGTTAATTATACAGTATTTAGGAATGTAGTAGATGCTGAAGGGGTGATTGAATTAACCTTTCTCCATGTGA
Source organism: Trachops cirrhosus (assembly GCA_028533065.1). Lineage (NCBI taxonomy): Eukaryota > Metazoa > Chordata > Mammalia > Chiroptera > Phyllostomidae > Trachops > Trachops cirrhosus. The sequence continues at coordinate 77,954,676 of CM052543.1, read as the reverse complement.
AAAATCTATGAGACTAAACTTTTATTCTCATGCAATTGTTCTAATATTAGTTTGAAGATTTAACAAGCAATAGTAGTTAACATTGCACTTACACAGTTGCTTACTATGTGCTAGGCACTATTTAGTATATCTCATTTAATACATTCAACAACTTCATAAGGGGGTGTCATGATTGTCCCCAGGTTATGGATGAATTTATGTAAATTGCCTAATAATTTGCCTGGTAACAATGCCTCTCTCTCTTAAGTAAAGCCCATTACTTTTATTCCCACTTCTGCTACTCCAGTCCAGGTTCTTGTGTGTGTTCCTCTCTTGGAGAGTATCTATTGACACTTTGTTTGCCTGGGGAGATCCAATTGCCTCTGTTCTAAGGCTTCTAGGGAGAGGTAATTACTCCTTCTTCTACACTACACCCAAACTCATGTACACTCTGATTTTCACATTTTATATGTCATGCTTTACTATAATTATGTGTGTATGTTGGTTCCTCTTGTGCTCATTCCACAAGTAGTGTTTTTTTCCTCTGTATTGCAAAAATGTAGCAAATATTACTTAGCACATAGAACAGATCAAGGATTGACAGTGAAATAAATTACTGAATGTGTGAATGAAGAAATATTAACCACAGGGCAAGGACTGGCTGGTGGTTGCCTAAAACACAGGAAGGCCCTTGTTCCTGGAAAGCTGGGCAGCCCAAAGAGGCAGAGAACCAGAGTCCAGAAGGAGCAGTTGGGCCTTCCTCTGTCCCCCAATTCAATTACCTTTAGGTGGCAAGATTACATGTTCTCTGTTATGAGTAGAAATAGGGATTCAGATCCATATTAATTTATCTATTGCTGTGTAACAAATTACCTCAAAAGTTAGTGGCTTAGAATAGCAATAACATTTTTTTATCAGTCTCTGTGGGTCAGGAAGTCAGTGAAGGAACAGCAGGGTCAGCTAGTCTCTGCTCCATGGTGACTGTGGCCACAGCTGGAAAACACAAAAGTCAAGGCTGGAGTTACCTGAGGACTTCACTGGGTCTGAGTATCTGCTTCCAGCCACTCACATGGCTGGCAAGTTGGTGTTAGCTGTTGATGGGAGGGGCTCATTCCTTTCCATGTTGAGTTTTTCACAGGGATGTTTGAGTATACTCAATGGATGGCTGCTGGCTTTCCCCAGAGCAAGCAATCCAGAGGAGGTGAAGTGGGGAAAGGATAAGGAAGGAGGGAGAGAGGGACTGGGAGGGGACCGGGAGAAGGAGAGGAATCCTTCTATAATCTAGCCTTGGCAATTACATAGCATTACTTCTGTCACAATGTATTCATTAGAAGTAAGTCACTAATTTTGGTCCATATTTTGAGGACATTTTTAAAAACCACCACAAGAACAAGTTAATTATAGAGATAAAGAAAGGTATATTCCTGCACATTGCAGTTATGAATGTATATGTCTTAACTTGCAATATTCATCCTAAATATTTCTTGGACCTGACCTCTTCTCTCCATCCCCATGGCCACTTCCTTTGAATGGGCCACCATTATCTCTCACTGAGAGTCTTTTAATAGCATCATAACTGTCAGGATTTCTCTGCCTCTAGTCTGTTTTTTACACTGTGGCCAGAACATGTTCTTTCTAGCTTCTGGTGGTGTCTGGTCATCCTGAGTGTTCCTTGGTTTGTAGAGTTATCACTCCAATCTGCCTCTGTCTTCACATGCATACTTTTTGGGTGTCTTGGTTTCCATATTTCCCTTTTCTGAAAAGGATACCAGTTATCTTGGGTTTAGATCCCATCATACTCTAATATAACCTCATTTCAACTAACTGCATCTGCAGAGACCCTATTTCCAAATAAGTTCACATTCACAGGTTCTGGGTAGGCAAGAATTTTTGGGGGACACTATTCACCCCACTATAAGAAATAATCCCTGCTCTCAAGGAGTGCATAGTCTGGTGGAAGGGGATCAGACATACTCACAGGACAGATGCAGTGATGGAGAGAAAGGCATGTTGGAGTGGAGACCTCATGCCAAGGTAGGGAGGGTAGAAGAAGGAAGGGGGACATCTGAACCAAACTAGCATCCTAGGGGATAGGAATTGGTAAAGGAAGAATGTCAGATGGAGATTCCTAGTAGGGTAAATAGCATGACTGGAGGCATGCAGAAATGGATTGGGTGTGCAAAGAACTACTAGGAGTTGGTGATGCTGGAGCATTAAGTGGGGGAGGGGCAGGAAGTGGTGAGAGAGAAGGCTGGTCAGGTGAGCAGGGACTTATCCTATAGGTTATTGGAAGCCATCAAAAAATTTTAAGCAGAAAAATAAGATCACATATGTCTAGAAAGATGGCTCTGGTATCTGTGAGGGTGAGACTGGAGGCCGGCTTAAGGGACTGAATATTTGGCCCCCTAAAATTCATATGTCAAAATCCTAACATTCAATGTGATTGTATTAGAATCAACTTTGGGAGGTCATTATGTTATGATCCCTCATGAATGTGGTTAGTGCCTGCATAAAAGAAACCCAGAGAACTCTCTCCATCTCTTTTCCACCATGTGAGGATACAATAAGAGGTCTGCAAGCTGGAAGAGGGTCTCACCACCATCTGACCATGATAGCACCCTGATCTGACTTCCAACCTCTAGAACTGTGAGAAATACATTTCTGTTGCTTATAAGCCACATAGTCTATGGTATTTTGCTATAGCTGCCTGAACAGACTGAAACACTGGCAAACTGTTTATAGCTGTATCTAGTCTTGAAATATGAGGTTGTCTACTGCTGCTGAGTATTTTGTTAAGTTTGCATGGACTGTTCTTCCAGAGTTAAGTATCATGGTCCTGCATCACAAACTCCATTTTGTAGGTGGAATTTGACCTTCATAAAAGGAAGGCAGAGAAAAACATCAGAAATTGTTTTCCAAGAGCCAAGGCTGACTTTCCAGGACATCTGAAGTCAAGGCTGAATTTCCCAATGAATTAGTTCTGGTTGGATTTAGATATACCAGAGTTTGCTTTCCATTGATTTTCCTGTGGGGAACTTCTCCCATATACCTACCTACTTTAACATTCTCAGTCCCTTGTCAGGTGCAATTTCTGGAAAGATCCAAACTTTTTGACAATTACCAGTTAGTAAAGGAGCCCTTGGGCCTGAGCAGCCTGATGATGCCCCTTTCCTGTAAGACTGTATAATATACCCTCTTTTTTGGGCTAAGGAGATCTTTCAGAGTCAGGGTCCTCTCCTCTCCAGCTTACCTGTGCCCTTACTGTTGGCTTTTCAGCATAAGAGGCACCCTTCTTTTTAGAACATTGTAATGCAACCTTCTTTTTCCAGAATAAACAAAGGAAATACTCCACAGGCAGTTGTGAATGTGAGTTTTGGATGTTAATATCACTGTGGGTGGGAGTCAAAAGGCCTAGGGGCCAGGCTGTGGGACCAACCCTGTTTGGTGGAGATGTAATGGGGAAAACACCCCCCACCCCTGAAATGGGGGTGGGGTTTGAGCTGCTCATGCATGACTGGATACTGTCTTCTTGCTGAACATGGCAGCTGGAAGACAGGCAAAGGCTAATATGGCTGACAATGGCCCTCATTGGCTATAAGGCTGGACACTCCCACTGGGTTTTGGCATGCATGGGATTCTGGGAGAGGACTTTTTACTGGGAAGTGAAGTCAGTTGGTTCTTCCCCTCCCCAGTCAAGGGGTTCTGCCAATGGTATCCAGGGCAGGCCTGTGAGTGGAGGACTGGGGGCACAGACTCTAAAAGATGCCTGAAGCTGGACAGCAACTGGAGACCAGATAAGCTACCTATGTTAATGATAATTTTGGGTGGGAGAAGCGGTTCCTGGTACAACCTTGAACTGAGCTGGCAGAGGGTGACAGGGTGATTTTTCTTCAGGTGTCTTAGAGGAAACAAGATGTGAGGCAGAAACTTGCCATTATTTCCAAAGACCTCGGTGCTAATAGTCAGCACTTTGAACAGATTTTTGTTCTTGTGTTATTTTCAGTTCTTGAACCTATGTAGTAGTTGTAATGAATCTATTTTTGATGTCATAGTCTGACTTTTTCTTTCCCCTTACTTTTGTTACCCAGGTATTTTAGGCAAAAACTTGCCATTAAAAAATGATTCTTTTCTTTTCCACTGAACTTTGTTTTTGGAGATTTGCCTGGTAGGGGGCCAGTGATAGGACCCCTCCTTTCTGCCACTGGTTGGGTTTGGTAACCGAGGTAGAGTGATGAAAGAAGTGTGCAAAAGTGAAATTCAGGAGATGAAATTAGGGGGTATTTGGGGGAGCAGACACTTTATGTGGTAGCCCAGACTACTACTTTTATTACTTCATTTATTTTTTCTATAGGGAAACATTGTAAAAGACTGAAATGGATGAAAATATTATCAGTGTCTTAACCAGCACATTGTTGTTTCTTTGAAATCTTTACTGTCTTTGAGCTATTTTACAGCCATGGAAGTTGTAGAAATCTGGTGATAATGCAAATACTTGTTGTCTTTAAGAATTCAACTTAATTATATTCAGAAGAATGCGATTGATTGTTGCCACATGGATAGAACCAATTGCAACATCTTACTGGCTCCCCCATTAATAATGAGTTAAGAGAAGAATTTTGAACAAGGTTAATTTTATATTTGTATATGAGAATCATGATTTTATCCTTAAGACAAAAAAAATATTCTTGTTGGTGCCTTCTGTTGTAATGGTGGCCTCCCAACAACCCAGAAATGGGGAAGGGGTTGGAGATTGTCAAAAATAGTGCATGAGCAGCAGCCATACTGCAGCTATTCAACCAGTTGGCCCAGCAGGACATTCTGAGGGAAGTCTTTATGTAGGAGAGCATGCAGAAATGCAGCTCTCTTGGATTTTCCCCTCTTTCCCAACCACTGCGGGGCTGGAGTTCCCAGAACTCAGGCCTTGGGGACTGTGTGGTCCTGGAATGTTCCCAGTGCTCCTCCCTGAGCATTCCAGGCCCTGCCGGGCACACAATAGGCACTAGGCCAGTAAGAAAAGAGGGGAGGAGGCTCCACTATGGACCTGGAAAGCATGGCTGGGCAGCAAGCCCCACACCCCTCCCACATACAGGAAGCCATTTTGGCAGCTGCTCATCACCTATACGTCCAGCATGGACCTGTTAGCACCAGGCACCCACCACTGCTGCTGCTCTGCCTACTTTAGCCCAAGCAGGGCCTCAGACCCAACTTGCGGAGAAGAGCTTCCTCCACCCCCTGCATGGGAAGTCACAGCGCAGCCTTAGCGGACCTGCCAGTGCCAGTTGCGGAGGTAGCATAACAGGATGAGAGGTGTTAAAGGGGAGGGGATCCAGGCTGGCAGACCCTGGGTGCCGCAAGACTGGGCAATAGCCCTGTGCCCCTACTCCCACAGGGGAAGCTGCAGCTGCAACTATAACTGCTGTGAGGGACACACGTGTGAGCAGCAGTTGCAGGAAGAGGACAGCATGCCATGAGCAGGAAGTCTGGATGCACAGACTCCTAAAGATGCCTGAAGCAAGACAGAGACTGGAAACCAGCTAAATCACCTATACTTCTTAAAGAAAGATATTTTGGGGTGGGAAAAGAGGTTCCATGTGCAACTTTGAACTGAGCTGCCACAGGGTGGCAGGGTTATTTTTTGGGTGTGTCTTAGAGGAAATGAGCTTTGAGGCAGAAAACTGCCATTGTCACAGGTGGGCACAGATAACCAGGTTCTTGGTGAATTAAACCAAACATCCAGAGTTTATAGCAGAGAACATGGGAACAGGCCAACTCCAAGCAGAGATTGACCTCATGGGCTGGAGGGAGTCTATTCTTATAGGGTGGACCCTTTCCAGCTAGTTTTGGCGGGCTTTTACTGTGCGTGTACAAGTAGTTGTATTACTTTAAAGCTACTGTGCCTGTGGTCTCCCATGGTTTTCCATGATTGGCCACCAGGGAAGGGGGTCCTACAATGTTATTGAATAGACACCCCCTTCTCATGGGGTCCCCCCGTACTAGGTTCGCCCTGTCCATTGCCAGAGAATTATAGCTTCCATGTTAGAGATTGGTGAAAAGGAAAGGAATTATTTATTCAAGTTATACAGACTTAAGAGTAATGACTTAATGTCTTCATCAAAATCCCAAAGTCCCTTAAAACACCCACAAACACACACAGTCCTTCCTTCTCCCCTTTGCCCAGTCTTGGGTACCATATCTCAGGAAAATAAATAGAAGTCTGTGGCTCAGGCAGCCCCCGGTTCTTCCCAGTACTCTTTCCTCAGCTGGTAGGCTTCCCTCGGTTCCCGGCACCATCAGGTGTGTCATCGGGATCTCCAGTTCTTATTCCAAAACCACATGGCACCATCTCATGGCCCACCAGTGAGAGTCTTTTCACCTTTTTCCTTTCTGTAGCATCTCTCCTGCATTCTTCTGAACTGCTAAGAAAGAACTCTGCATCACTGCTACATCTTGCTTTCCTACTTCCTAAGCTGCGTGGCAAAGGGAGACCCAAAGCCACATGGTGATTCTTGTCATGGCTTCTGCACCTAAGTTTAAATCCCAGTGCTAATCTTCCTCTGCAGCCCCATTTTCAACTCCTCCCCACAATCAACTATACTTGCCAGCACTCCCATATTTTCCAGCTTTTCTGGGCTGTCATAGTAAGTCTGGACAGGTGTGGTGCTGTGGCTTGGAGCCAATCATCTCCAAGTTCTCACACAGGTGCTGTAGCCAGGGGGAGTTGTCTCCCACTTACATCCTGGGTGGAAGTCACTCCCTTCTCCCTGGCTCAAAGCATGGCAACAGCTATTTAACATATCTATGAAACCAGTTGAAGGTTATAGATATGTTAAATGAACATTCTAGAGGTTATCTGCAAAACTGTTGCTATGCAAAACAACTCAATGGCCCTGCTCCATGGATCCCATCCCCCAGCTCAGACTTGTGGGGGTGAGGACATCCCATATTTTTAATATTTCCTGGATACCCTAAGTCCTGGACCCCATTACAAATCCGTCTTTTGGGGGCCTCCCAGCTGCACCCTCTTACACCATTATTTCAAACATATAGACTTTGAATAAAATATTCTTTTCTTTTCCACTGAACTGTGCTTCCAGAATTTTTGCTTGTTGGCAGTAAGTAGTAGGACACCACAGGTTGTTTGGTAACAATAATGGTGACCAACATGGGGTCCTAGCCACTTATGGCATGTTGACCCTTGAAGAATGGGACTGTGGAGTTTCCCAGTTGTTGGGAGATTCTCTTCACACCCACTAGAAGCATAGACCACTTAAACGTTCCTGGCAGGAGAAAAGGAAATGGGTCTGGGAAGGAGGAGGATCACCCAATTTTGGGGCTGTGAACCAGGATCTGGATGAGGACTGGCCAACCTTTGGGGAAGCCATTGCTTGGGGCCAGTGTTTGTGAGATAGGTTGGCAGAAAACTTGCTTGTGAGCATTCATTTGAAATCATGGAATGTGCTTTCAAATTTTCCTTATATTTTCTCAGTTTGCCTGCATTTTTTGCTATTATAGCCTTAGGCCTCTATATCTGGGCCAACAGGGGCTATTCAAAGTTGGTTCCTGGAGGGAGCCCACTGGGTAGAATTTTAGCAGACTGGAGTACTTATAGTTATTATTCAATATACAAGGAGGTGTTGGTTTATTATTGCAACACTGTGTGGCCTATGTATATTTTGGATTGTGGGGAAAGGTGGCCCATGGGTGGTTCCATAGATTACTGTACCCTTATGCTCTTGGAATAGTATTGCCAACAGTTACACTAATGGGATGAAACCTGTTATGTCAAGGCATTTATGTCATTGAATAATATGATTTCACCAGAGACAGAGGTCTGCTTGAAGGTGCAGAGAAGGGAAGGGGCCTTGAAACCTCTTCCTGATAGTAGGGCACAGGAAGAAAAAGAGAATGAGGAAATAAGCCTTATTAATGCCCTGAACCCAAGGGACACAGGGTTACTAGCAGGGGGACCCCCTCTGTTGCCACCCTCACCTCTAGCTACCACTGAAATAGGTCCCAGAGAGCCAACAGCCCCACCCCTGAATGACAAAGGATGGGTTTCCCCTTTGAAGACCTGTCAGAGCATGCAGTTTGGCCAGGGAGCCTCCCTATCCAGAGCAAGGCAGTTTTCTCTGAGGCTATACCCTATAGACAGAGAAACTCAGGAAGGCCAGCCTGCTGGTGGCTATTGGGCCCATACTCTGTTCTTCACTTCAGACTTACTGAACTGGAAGAATTCCAACCCTTCATATATGGAGGATCCTCAGATAATGGCATATTTTACCATCTCCATTTTGCCACTTATCATCCAAAGTGGGCAGAGGTACAGGCTTTCCTTAACATTTTGTTAGCCACAGTTGAGAGATAGCTGGCTATAAATAAAGCAAATAAGGAAACCTAACATTTCCACCAAGAGAATCCCAATGGGACCCCCAACTCAGCTGGGGCAATTCCCTTGACAGAACTTAACTGGGACACAAATGATTGGGGCCTATCCTTCCTGGGACATTACAGAAAGTGCATACTGGAAGGGCTTAAAAAAGGGGTGCTCAAACAAAGGAGCCTGAATATAATACAGGCCCTTCAAGAAAAAAAAATGAATGAAGACCCTTCTAAATTTTGAGAAAAGATCTTTGAAGCCTTTAGAAAACACACTGATGTGACCCACAGGCTCCAGAAAATGTGTGGATGATGAACATAACCTTTATTGGGCAAAATGCTCTGGATAATAGAAGGGAACTCCAGCAGTTAGATGGGGCATTGGGAATGAATCCCTCTCAACTGGTAGACATAGTCTTTAAAGTATACAATGCCCAGGAAGCAAGGACGATAAAACAGGACATTGTGTTTATAGAAACAGGGTGGTGAGACTAGAAGGAGAGGCAGGACCCAAAACAGAAAAAGAGGGGCCCAGCAAGTGTCAATCAATGTACCTATTGCAAGAGGGAGGGCCACTGGAGAAGAGAATGCCCAAAACTCAAAAGGGAAATTAGAGATGAAAACCCTTGCTGAGAAATGCTAAAAAGGTAAGGGAGTCTGATGATGAATGAGGAGGCCCAGGAGCTCTCTTGGACATTTCCTGACCTATTACTATTTCCACATAGAAGCTCCAGGTACAGTTGATGGTGGGAAACAAGCCAACTGATTTCCTCGTAGATACGGAAGCTACATACTCAGTGCTGAATACAGAAGTAACAAAGAAAAGTTTGGAGTCAGTAACAGCTCTTGGGGTGACTGGACAATTACAAAAACAGGCATTCCTTCAACCTCTAGAATGCCAGCATGGGGATTGGAGGATTGTACATAGTTTTCTCTACATGTCAGACTGCCCCATTCCATTGTTGGGCTGAGATTTACTTTGCAAATTGCATGCTCCTGAGAAGCAGCAATTCTGTGTACAGGTCTCACTGGAACATGCTTTCCAGCTCCTGGTGCTCCTGACTTGTTCAGAAGGTCCAAGATGCCAACTTTTCCCACCCGAGATCTATGACCAGGTTGATCAAACCATTTTGGGCTGGTGGAACCTCAGGTAAAGAGGTTAACATACAACTCATGAAAGTTAATCTAAAAGAAGGCGTGTGCTACCACAAGGATTTAAAAACTACCTGACTACATTTGGTGAAGTATTAGCCAAGGATTTAAGGGAGATCAGGTTCTGCAATATGTAGATGACATTGATAACTAGAGCACCTATGAGGACTGTTTTCTCAACACCCTCACAGTCTAAATCATTTGACAAAAAGGGAATACAAGGTATTGCTTCACAAGGCCCAGATTTGCAAACAGAAGGTGCCATACCTGGTATTTCAACTGAAACAGGGCACTAGGAGCTTGATGGCACATGAAAACAAGCAATTGCTACACTAAAATTCCCAGAGAGTCAAAAGGAGTTTCACTGGTTCTTAGGGATTACAGTGTTCTGCCAAATTTGGACATCAAACTTTGGACTGATAGCAAAACCACTGTATGATTCCTTGAAAGGACTGAACTCTGAACCTTTCAAATAGATGAGGGATTGTCAGGTAGTATTTGATACCTTCAAGGAAAAGCTAGCTTTGGCACTCACACCAGGATTGCCTAATTTACAGAAACCTTTCAAATTGTACATTCATGAAAAGCAGGGGATTGAACTGGGGTTATTAACCAAGACTCTGGGAAACATCCCCTGACCTCTCAAAGAACTTTGATTACATGACAAAGGGATGGTTGCCATGCCACCAGGCTGTAACAGCTACCTGACATCTTGCAGGAAACTGAGAAGTTCACTTTGGGATAACCTAGTATGGTATTGGTACCACACCAGGGCCTAACCCTATTGGAATGGAAAGAAGTGTTAAAAGTGGGGAATTGTAACAGTCCCTACCTTTGGTTATTTAGTTCTTGAGGTTGACTGTGCCTTCTAACCCTCTTGCCAAATTTGTCACCTCCAGAATATAACAAGGTTGCCAACCTATCCAGCAATGCTATCCTTTGGATGTTGTGCACACAACCAACTGACCTGGACCTTACAAAATCCTTCTGCCTCATGGGAAGACTTCCCTCCACTACAGATCCCCTTTAGTTAGGGAGCTCTGGAACAGGGGATAGGTAGTACTATGCCCTTGGCCAGTAGGAAGCAGTTACAGAAGAATGAGACCTTCGTTCATTTGCCCTTGAAGATTAAGTGCCTAGAGTGTTAAAAGGGGGAATTATAAAGGGGGGACCCCTTGATCTGGAAATGGAGGAGGGATTGGGGAGCACCAAGGATGGCACCAGCACACTGGCCATGCAGGGGATTCTGGGGGAAGCCTTTATATAGGACAGTGTGTGGAAACACCACTCTCTTAGATTTTTCCCTCTTTCCTAGCTGGCTGGGAGCTTGAGTTCCTGGGTCCCATACCTTAAGGACTGTGTGGTCCAGAATGTTCCCAGGGTCCCTGGAGTAAAGGCACTAAGCTGGTAAGAGGGGAGGGGAGGAGGCTCGGTTGATGGGCCCAGGAAGTGTGGCTAGGTGGCAAGCCCTATGCCTCTCCCTGCATGGAGGCCACAGTGGTAGCTGCCTGCCTGTATGGAGGCCACAGTGGCAGGTGTCTAGCATGGGACCATCAGTGGTGGTTTCCCACCAATGCTGCTACTCTGTTTGTTCCAGCCTGGGCAAGGCCTCAGACCCAATGAACAGGGAGGAACTTTCCCCTCCTGCATGGGAAGCCACAGTGGTAGCTGCCCATGCCTCCAGCGTGGGCCTACAAGTGGCAGTTGCCTGCTGCTGCTGCTGCTCTGCCTGCACCAGCCTGGGTAGGCTTAGCAGACCAGTCAATGCATGGTCCTGGAGATAGTGTAGCAAGAAGAGGTGTGTTAAAAGCGGGGAGGCCTGGGCCAGTGGACCCTGAGTACCACGTGGCAGGGTGATGAGTGCTACATGGCAGGGTGATAAGCCCCGAGTCCCTTCTTCTGCTTGGGAAGCTGCAGAGGCAATGAAACTGCTATGTGGGATACGCTGGAAGACAGTGGCTGGAGGAAGAGGACTGTGTACTGCAAGCAGGATGTTTGGACGCACAGACACTGAACAATGCATGAAGCCAGATAGGCACTGGAAACAAGCTACATCAACAACATTTCTTAAAGAAAGATACTTTTGGGTGGGAGAAGAGGTTCTTGGCGCAAACTTGAGTTAAGTTGGCAGAGGGCAACAGTGATTTTTGGTGGGTGTCTTAGAGAAGCCGGGCTTTGAGGCAGAAACCTGCCATTGTTTCAAACTTTATAGACTTTGAATAAAAGATTTCTTTCCCTTTCCACCAAACTATGCCACCAGAGATTTTGCCTATTGGCAAAGAGTGGTACAACACCACTAGTTTTTCAGTAATATTGTAGCCCAGGCACTGTGCTCATGGTTGGGAATAAAAAGATAATTTTAATACATGCCATGTCCTCAAAGATCTGGTTGTATACAAGCAAGGATGTCTACAGGATGTTTCCCAATCAGGCGAGCAGAGAAATCAGCGATTATTATAGAGTGATGTTGCTGAGGCTGTACTTGGCATAGGTGGCTTTCAGCAGGAATTTCAGCAGGAATTTCTAGTGGGAAACACATAACTTTTGAATCAGACAGGTCTATGGTCAAGTCCAATAGGCACTACTTCAAAGTTGTGTAACTTCACATAAATTAATTTTCTTATCTGGAAAGTATTTTAGTCTTTTTTTTAAAAAGTATACTTTATTGATTATGCTATTAGAGTTGTCCCAATTTTTCTCCCCTTTATTCCCCTATGTCAAGCACACCCTTCCCACAAGCATCTCCTCCCCACTTAGTTCATGTCCCTGGGTTGTACATAAAAGTTCTTTGGCTTCTCCATTTCTTTTATTGTTTGTTTGTTTTTTTTAAATTTTATTTTAATCATTGTTCAATTACAGTTTTCTGTCCTTTACTCCCATCCCAGCCCACCCACCCATCCCCCCCACCTCCCTCCCATTTCCATCCACCCTAGGTTTTGTCCATGTGTCCTTAATATTTGTTCCTGTAAACCATTCCCATTCTCTCCTGAAATTCCCCTGAAATTCCCTCCCCTCTCCCTTCTGGTCACTGAAAACCTATCCTCTATTTCAGTGTCTTTGGCTATATTTTGCTTGTTTCTTTGTTTTGTTGTTTAGGTACCTGTTAAAGGCGAGATCATATGGTATTTGTCTTTCACTGCCTGGCTTATTTCACTAGCATAATGTATTCCAGCTCCATCCATGCTGTTGCAAAGGGTATGAGTTCCTTCTTCCTTTCAGCTGCATAGTATTGCATTGTATAAATGTACCATAGTTTTTGATCCATTCATTTACTAATGGGCACCTAGGTTGCTTCCAGCACTTAGCTATTGTAAATTGTACTGCTATGAACATTGTGGTGCATAGGTTCTTTTGGATTGGTGTTTCAGGGTTCTTAGGATATGATCCCAGCAGTGGAATTGCTGGGTCAAAAGGCAGATCCATTTTTAGTTTTCTGAGGAAGTTCCATACTGTTTCCAACAGTGGTGGTACCAGTCTGCAATCCCACCAACAGTGTATTAGGGTCCCCTTTTCTCCACAACCTTTCCAGCACCTGTCTGTCATTTTTTTATGATGGCCATTCTGACCAGTGTGAAGTGGTATCTCAGTGTGGTTTTAATTTGCATCTCTCTGATAGCTAGCCATGCTGAGCATCTATTCATGAGTCTCTGAATCCTCTGTGTGTCCTCCTTGGGGAAGTGTCTGTTCAAGTCCTTTGCCCATTTTTTAATTGGTATGCCTGTCTTCTTAGAGTGGAGTCATGTAAGTTCTTTATATATTCTGTAGATTAAACCCTTGTGTGAGGTATCATTGACAAATATGTTTCCCCATACAGTTGGTTCTCTTTTTATTTTAATGCTGTTTTCTTTTTCTTTTTTAAAAGATTTTATTTATTTATTTTTAGAGAGGGGAAGGGAGGGAGAAGGAGAGAGAGAGAAACATCAATGTGTGGTTGCCTCTCATGTGGTCCCCACTGGGGACTTGGCCCGCAACCCAGGCATGTGCCCGGACTGGGAATCAAACCTGCGATGCTTTCGTTCGCAGCCCACACTCAATCCACTGAGCTATGCCAGCCAGTACAATGATGTTTTCTTTAGCCATGCAGAAGCTTTTTATTTTGATGAGATCCCATTTGTTTATTCTTTCCTTTATGTCCCTTGCTCTAGGGGACAGGTCTGTAAAAATGTTTCTGCATGAAATATCTGAGATTTTCCTGCCTATGTTCTCCTCTAGGACTTTGATTGTGTCACGGTTTATATTCAAGTCTTTTATCCACCTTGAATTTATTTTTGTGTATGGTGTAAGTTGGTGCTCGAGTTTCATTTTTTTGCATGCAGCTGTCCAGTTCTCCCAACACCATTTGTTGAAGAGGCTATTGTTACTCTGTTTTACGTTGCTGCCCCC
>CM052543.1:77924552-77940286 GCA_028533065.1 Trachops cirrhosus | reverse complement strand
AAAAAAATTAAAAAGAAGAAGAAAAAAAAAGAAATTGCATTGAATCTATAAATTGCTTTGGGTAGTATGGACACTTTCATTATGTTAATTCTTCCAATGTGTGAGCATGGTACATGTTTCCACTTGTTTCTGTATCCCTTAATTTCTTTCTTCAGTGTTGTGTAGTTTTCTGAGTACAGGTCTTTTGCCTCCTTAGTTAGGTTTATTCCTAGGTGTTTTATTTTTCTTTTTGCTATATCAAATGGGATGTTTTTCTTCATTTCTGTTTCTGCTGTTTCATTGTTGGTGTGCAAAAATGCCTTTGATTTCTGGATATTGACTTTGTATCCTGCTGTTTTGCCAAATTTACTGATTAGATGAAGCAGTTTTTTTGTTAGTCTATAGGATTATCTATGTACATTATCATGTTGTCTGTGAACAACGACACTTTTGCTCCTCTTTTCAAATATGGATGCCTTTTCTTTCTTTTTTTTCTTTGCCTCATTGCTGTAGCTAAGACTTCCAATACTATGTTAAATAGGAGTGGTGAAAGTGGACATCCTTGTCTTGTTCCTGATCTTAGTGGAAAAGATTTTAGTTTTTGCCCCTTGACTATGACGTCGGCTGTAGGTCTGTCATATATGGCCTTTATTATGTTGAGGAATGCTCCCTCTATTCCCACTTTGCTGAGTGTTTTTATCATAAATGGGTGCTGTACCTTATGAAATGCTTTTTCTGCATCCATTGATATGATCATATGATTTTTGCCTTTGTTTTTGTTTATGTGATATATTACATTTACTGATTTGCACATACTGTACCATCCTTGCATTCCTGGGATGAATTCCACTTGGTCATGGTTTATGATCTTTTTAATGTATTGTTGGATGTGGTTTGCCAATATTTTGTTGAGGATTTCAGTGTCTATGTTCATCAGTGATATTGGCCTGAAGTTTTCTTTCTTTGTTGTGTCTTTATCTGGTTTTGGAATTAGGATGATGCTGGCTTCATAAAAAGAGTTTGGGAGTCTTCCATCATTTTGGATTTTTTTCAATAATCTGTGAAGGTTGGGGTTTAGCTCTTCCTTCAGTGCTTTATAGAATTCTCCTGTGAAACCATCTGGTCCAGGGATTTTGTGTGCCCGGAGCTTTTTGATTACTGCTTCAATTTCATCTGCTGTTATTGATCTGTTCAGGCTTTTTCCTTCTTCATTCAGTTTTGGTAGATTATATTTTTCTAGGAATTTGTCCATTTCACCTAGGTTTTCAAATTTCTTGGCATACAGTTCTTCATAGTAATTTCTTACAATCCTTTGTATTTCTGTGGTATCAGTTGTAATATCTCCTCTTTCATTTCTGATTGTGTTTATTTGGGTCTTCTCTCTTTTTTTCTTGATGAGTCTGCGTAAAGGCTTGTCGATTTTGTTTATCTTTTCAAAGAACCAGCTCCTGGATTGATTGATCCTTAGAATTGTGCATTTAGTCTTTATGTCATTTCATTCTGCTCAGATCTTGGTTATTTCCTTTTTTCTACTTGCTCTGGGCTGTCTTTGTTGTTGTTCCTTGAGTTCTTGTAGATGTAGAGTTAGGTTGTTTGTTTGAAATGTTTCTATCTTTAAGGTAGGCCTGTATTGCTATGAACTTCCCTCTCCGGACTGCCTTCACTGTGTCCCATAAATTTTGGGTTGTTGTGAGTTCATTTTCATTTGTTTCCAGGAACTTCTTGATTTCTTTCTCAATCTTATTCTTGACCCATTCATTGTTTAATAACATGCTATTCAATCTCCATGACTTTGAGTGTTTTGGGTTTTTTACCTTTGTGTTTGTTTCTAGTTTCAGTCCCTTGTCATCAGAGAAAATGATTGGGATGATTTCAACTTTCTTGAACTTGTTAAGGCTTGCTTTGTGTCCTATCATGTGGTCTATCTTTGAAAATGTTCCATGTACATTTGAAAAGAATGTGTATTTTGCTTCTTTGGGATGAAGGGCTCTATATGTATCAGTTAAGTCTATTTCATCTAGGGCATTGTTCAATGCCACAATATGTTTGTTAATATTTTGTTTGGAAGATCTGTTCATTTTTGACAGTGGGGTGTTAAAATCCCCTATTATAATTGTGTTGCTGTCAATATTTTTCCTGAAGTCCTCTAAGATTTTTTATGTATTTAGCTGCCCTTATGTTGGGTGCATATATGTTTACAATGTTTATTTCTTCTTGATGAATTATTCCCTTGAGTATTATGGAGTGACCTTCTGGGTCTCTTCTTATGGCCCTTTTTTAAAGTCTATTTTGTCTCACATGAGTATTTGTACCCCGGCTTTTTTTTCCTGTCCATTTGCTTGGAATATTTTTTTCCAGCTCTTCACTTTCAGTCTGTGTAGTTCTTTCGTTCTCAGGTGGGTGTCTTGTAGGCAGCACATGTGTGGTTCATGCTTTTTTATCCATTCAGCTATTCTATGTCTTTTGATAGGGACATTTAATCCATTTTCATTTAAGGTTATTATTGACAGGTACTTATTCATTGTCATTTTCATACCTGTGCTCCTCTCTCACTCTTTTTCTTCCTCTTCCTAAAGCAGACCCTTTAGCATCTCTTGCAGCACTGGTGTGGTGGAGGCTTTTTCTTTAGGCTTCTTTTGTCTAGGGAGCTCCTTATTTGGCCTTCCATTTTAATTGAAAGCCTTGCTGGGTAGAGTAAACTTGGTTGCAGACCTCTGACTTTCATTACTTGGAGTATTTCTTGCCATTCTCTTCTGGCTTGGAGCATTTCCATTGAGAAATCAGCTCCTAGCCTTATTGGGGTTCCTTGCATGTTACTTTTTTTTCTCTCTTGCTGCCTTTAAGATTCTCTCTTTATCTTGGAATTTTGCCATTTCAATGATGATGTGTCTTGAGGTGGGCCTCTTTGGGTTCCTCTTGATTGGGACTCTCTGTGTTTCCTGGATTTGTGTGACTTTTTCTCTCATCAAATTAGGGGAGTTTTTCATCATGACTTTTTCAAACAGGTTTTCTATCCCATGCCCTTCTTCTTCTCCTTCTGGTATCCCTATTATATGGATGCTATTACATTATTTGTTGTCTTGCAGTTCCTTTAACACCGCTTCATTCTTTCTGAGTCTCTTTTCCTTTTGTTGCTTTTTCTGAGTGTTTTTTCCTACTTTGTCCTCCAGCTTCTGATTCGATCCTCTTCTTCATGTAGCCTGCTTTTAATTCCTTCTACTGTGTTCCTCAATTCAGAAATTGTGTTCTTTATTTCCTCCTGGCCCTTGTGGATAGTGTCTATTTCCTTTTACATGTTGATATAGTTTGCAGTGAGTTCATTGCAGTTTCCCTGTAGTTTTTGGTCATTCTCTGTGACCTCAGTTAGCTTCCTTGTTACCATCACTTTGAACTCAATATCTGATACTTGACTTGTTTCTGTTTCATTTAGCATTCGTTCTGAGGTTTCCTCCTTTGCTTTTATTTGGGGTTTCTTTCTTTGTCTTTGTATTGTTTGTAAGATCCTTCCTGTTAGCCTCTTCTTGTTAAGTTGATCTGTTCTGACTCCCTGTGTTTGTGGTGTGAACTTCTATGGTAGGAGACCTGTGAGATTCAGTATTGTAGTGTCCTTGATCACCTGAACTTACTGCTCTTGGGCTGTCATTTATGTTGTCTTTCTGGATGTCTTTGGGTTTTAATTGTTGTTGGGTTTTTCTTTGGTGGGTCCTTCTCTTCAACTAGCTAAATGAAGGGAACTCCAGCCACCCTGTCTTGTATACTGTTTTGCAGATGTGGAAAGGTTGTGTTTAAGCTGGTTGTGTTTAAAGGTTTTGAGGCTTTTCTCTCGCTATTGTTCAGTTATTTGTTCTGGATATTCTTCACCATTTAGTTCTATGTCCAGATTGGTCCTGGGTGGAGGTTAGTGTGACTTACACTCACTCCTTCACCTTCTTCTTTTTTTAAAAAAAAGATTTTATTTATTTATTTTTAGAGAAGGGAAGGAGGGAGAAGGAGAGAGGTAGAAACATCAATATGTGGTTGCCTCTCTTGTGGTCCCCACTGGGGACCTGGCCTGCAACCCAGGCATGTGCCCTGACTGGGAATCGAACTTGCAATGCTTTGGTTCGCAGCCCACACTCAATCCACTGAGCTACGCCAGCCAGGGACCTTCTTCTGTTATTATCTGTTGGTGGTTCCTTTGTTGGTGGGTTCTGTATTCCAGCAGGTATACTGGTGTTCATAGCTTCCACCTACTCTTTTATGCGGTGAGTTGGAGGGGGAAGGCATAGTGGATTAAGGCAGTGGGAGTGTATTATTTGGGACTTAAAGTACAAACTGGTAGAAAAGAGATAAGTGATCCTTTGGATAAGTATAGTGTTAACTGTGATATTTCACTCTACTAGCCACTTTTTAGATGGTAAAAAAAAAAAAAAATAAGACTCCTGTAGAGGAGGGAAGGATTGTGAATTGGATCCAGAAAACAGCTCGTGGGAGGTCAGATTATGAGATATAGTGACACTAAAGGATAGAAATAGGTGTAGTGTGTAGAGAATAGAGTTAACCACAACAGTAATAAAGTTCCGGAAGACAGTGAAATGGGCTTAGATCAACCGGGAGGGGTGCTGTTTAGTATTTACAATTGTATGGTACAACAATTATTTACAATAGTTATGGAGCAACAATCATATGACAGAATCTATGTGTTCTGAATAACAAGAATAGGAAGTACACGACCTAGAGTAGTGTGCTACTGGAACACAAGTGAAGTGAAAGAAGGAAAATTAAAAATACACTATGAAAGAGAATAAGGAAAATGAAACAATGGAATTAAACAAACAAAATGAAGAAAACTAAACAGAAAGAAGAGAAAAATACTAATGAAAGAAAAGAAGTAGAAATAATGAAAAAATAATAATAATACAAATAACAATTTTCATGTTCACTGGAATAGCAAAGTGAAGTTTGTTTCAGTTTCTTAGTTGTCTTATTGTCTCACTTGTGGAAGAGCTCAGGTCTTCTGAATGCACATCCCAACATGCTGTCACCCATCTGAGGATAGAGGGGGTTACAGTGGATAGACATAGAGAACAGTGCAGCATCCTTCAGTCCCTGTAACCACCGTAGTTCTATCTCTCAAGCTGTAATTCCTCCCTCACTGATTCCAACCCAAAGGCCCATTTATGTGCCTCTGCCAAGCACAGTTGGGAACAGGGAAGACAGGAGAGAGCAAGAGGCTAGAAAGCATATTGCACCCATTAACTGACAACCCCTCTGGAAGAACAGCTTTGGAAATTGGCAGGGAAGATCAGCTGGTATTTGGGCTACAGAAACACCCTGCTTTCTTCCTTGCAGTCCTTTCCTGGGCTCTACTTTTGTAGTTTGCTCTCCCAAATTGCTCCAACCAAAGAATTCACTTTTAGGCTGATTCAAAAGAGGACCAGGTGGGGCTAGAATTAAATTTCAACAAAGCAAAAAATGAAATTTCAAGGTCTTAGATTGCTTAAACACAAAACCTTCTGAAAAGATGGCCCAGGAATTTACAGGTGACATCAACAGTAACTTATTTTCTAATGCAAGTGTAAATGACTCCTAGAAGTACTTTGCTAAAAACATAGTGATGGAGCAGATAGCATGAGGACTTTAAGCCCTGCAAGGGTGGGGAAAGGGTGTGACATAGAAGGACAGTGATGAAGGAGGGTTTTCCTTATATATCTTGTTGAAGTTTACCTCAGCATCTGGGTCTAAGCCTCTTTCTTGTGATGTGTCAGAATAAACTGGTAACATCCTTTGCCACCCTAACTTCCATGTGATCATAGTTTCCCCTCCTAGATCATGTTTTAAGCCAAAGGGATATTTTTAAGTGACCCATCTCTCTCAGCTTTCTCATCCTATGGCCACTTTGATGGACCTGTTCCCTGAGTGACATGGCAACATCCATTCACTACTGCATGGGAGGAAGCTGTGAAGGTAGACTTGGTGGGGGAGTGGTAGAATAAACTGGGCTGGGACCTAGAAAGTAGATGTTTTCTGATTTGGGAAGAAATCTGAGTGAGACCATATAGAAAAGATATCCATCTGCTGATTTGTACAGATAAATTGTCCACGCTGTATTTTCATTGGAGGAAAATTACCCACATTCATGTTGAGAACATCCTCCCTCTATTTGTTCTCCAGCTTCCAAGAACTCAGAAGGTGTCACACAACCTCAAAAAGACAACTCATAAAATTAAAAAAGGAAGAAATTCTGGGCAATCTGGAGTTCTTTTTATAAAAATTATTTTATTGTTGTTCAAGTACAGTTGTCTGCATTTCCCCCCAACCACTCCCCACTACCACAACCATCCCCACCTCCTTCCCCTGATTCCACCCTCCATTGGTTTTGTCCATGTGTCCTTTATAGTTGTTCCTGAAAACCCTCCCCCCATTCCCCCCATTATCTCCTCCCACCTCCCCTCTGGTTACTGTCAGATTGTTCTTAATTTCAATGTCTCTCGTTATATTTTGCTTGCTTGTTTGTTTTGTTGATTAGGTTCTACTTAAAAGTCACTAGGTTATCCTGGGAATGTGCAGGAACACCCCTCAAGGACTGATTGAAAGGAAGGTAGAGAGCTTCCAGATGCACCTCTAGCTGTGTCTTAGTTCCAGCCCTCGGGGATGCTGAGGAGTCTCAGATCACTCAGGCCTGGGGAGTCTGGTCTACATGCCTCTTCATCCCAAAGATCCTGGACTAACCACCTCAACACTCCACTGAGTTGGTTTCAAGTTCCTACTGGGACTATGAAAAGAGGACAGGGCCATTCCACTGCCCAGAAAGTATGGTTTCCTGGGCCTTCTCAAACCTCAGGGGCTAAGTGTTTAGATCCTTTAAGATCTCCAGAACTACAGAATGACTGAGAATACTGCCAGCCTCTGTATGCTGCAATTGAAGAGATTAAGGCCAGGGACTTATCCAGGTCACACAAGTGGTTAGAAGAAATGCCAATATATAGTCCCACCCCTTACCCCCCGCCCTAGGATTGTTGTCTGAGCAATTAGCTTCTCAGGTGGTCCCTGAAGTTGAGCTCATGCTTGGCTCAGGGGTGCATATGGACACCCCCACAACCTGTATATTGAGGGACCCTCTGTGTGAACTCAAGATGGTCACAAAGGATTGCCACAATCCAGTCCTCCTTACTCTTGATTCCCCTTCACAGTCCAGGCCTATTTCTTGACTCTGCTGTACCTTGGCAGCTATCTGCCCTTACCAGAGAAACTGATTCAAATGTTTGCATCTCATTTCCTTGTTTGGAAATATCTGGAGGCAGTTGAGGCTGCAGGGAAAGTGGGACTGATAGGTTGCAATCATACGAAGACTGGCTGGTGGCTAGGAGCTGGGGTCTGCCTCTGTACCCTTGCACCTTCCCTTGAGGACCAGGTACAGATCTCCCCATAATAGCCCTGCAGGCTCTCCACCATTGCTAGACCCCATCAAAGGTCACCTGCCAATTTGTCTGCCTTCAGACCTTTAAATAAATCTGCACCTCCAGCTACTGGTCCTCCCCCACAGGCAGTCCTTCCTGATGTCTAACATAAATCTTTAGCTTTGGCACAACACCTCATCTTCATAGGAAGGAACATTGTGCCCTCCTGCTGGTCCCTTTCTCCACACCTAGACATCAGTCCCATTGGGATTTTTCTCTGTGCAGACAAGCAATTTGTGAGGAGCAGGACCTTCCCTCAGGCAACATTCTTTTTTTATTATTATTATTTTTTTTTAGTCAGTATAGTTTCCATCCTTTATTCCCATTCCAGCCCACCCACCCATTCCTCCCCTCCTCCCTACCCTTTCCAACCCCCCTAGTTTTGTCCATGTGTCCTCAATATTTGTTCCTTCCCTTCCCTTCCCTTTTCCCCTGAAATTCCCTCCCCTCTCCCCTCTGGTCACTGACATCCCATCCTCCATTTCAGTGTCTTTTGTTATATTTTACTTGTTTCTTTGTTTTGTTGTTTAGGTTCCTGTTAAAGGCGAGATCATATGGTATTTGTCAGGCAGCATTCTAAATGGGAGCTGAGGAGGGGTGTGTGGATGTGTTTTAAAGAGATCCAAATTAAAGATCCAATCTGCCAAGTCCTGTGTGATTCAATGTGATTCATTTTCTCTGAGCTCCCCACTGGGATGGCTCTCAGAAGCCTATAGACTTGGAGGTTCTGTTTATAAGTCTCCTCCACCAAGGAGAACAAATGGACATCCTGTGGTCCTGCCAACTCTGCCCTATTGTCCATGAAACTGCTTCCCAGATACCCCAGCTGGAGGGGATTCACTGGAGACTTCAGGGAGAAGACACAGACAGGAGGAGGAGCTTGGGGCTTTCCACAAACCCCTTTGATTGCAATGTGCCTCAGGAAGACTGCTCCAAATTCCCACTGTCTGCCTCAGTGACAGCTGAGTCTCACTGGAGGTCTCCATCACACCAGGAGGAGGCACACTACCCAGGCATGGTAAGATAAAGACATTTTCTCATGGAAAACCAAAGGTGACCACCTCAGAAGATAAGGAAGAGAGGGAGCAAGAAAGGAGACCCCAGGGGTCCTAGCTTCTAGTTCCCAAGGATTCACTGGGATTGGTTGATGGCTTCTCCAATCACAATCACCCACAGCTCTCCTCCTAGGTCTCACTTTCTCAAAATCTAAGGATTAGCAATCCAGACTCTCTAGAGCTCATCCTGTCCATCCATCCTTCAGCCCCCAGACTGACCCTCCCTTAGACAAGCTACCAATAACAACAGAGAAGCGATGGGGAAGTGAGAGAGAAGAGAGAAGCAGCATGGGACTGAGGTTTCTCTGAAATCCCAGTTTGTGCCAAGGTAAAGAAGGAGCAGGTGCTGCATTGGATTCTTGGCTCCTCACTTGGAATGGTAGCAAAATCTTCACATCTTTGGCTCTATGATCTTGTCCTGGCTCCTGGCTTCTAGTCTCACTCAGCTCTGACACCAATTTTCTCTGTAAATCTGGAGGGCTACACATCCTTAGTTCATTATTTCTAAATGAGATTGGATACTGATGCCTGAGGGTTCTTCCAGATTCCTTTCTCCCTAATCTCCCTCTGCATCTGTCTCAGGAAGCAGGAAATATGGAGAAAGGAGGTCTTGGAAGTCAGTAAAACTGGGGCAGCTCCTGGGACCTTTGCCTTTAGAAGTTCACTGATACTTGTTGTATTCGGAAAATTGGTTCCAGAATTTCAGCGCATTCACTATCAGCCTCTCCTGAGTAATAGGGCAAGGAGTTGGGTACCACCTTGCCCTAGTGCACATTTTGATTTCCAAGAGAGATGGTGATTTTCTTAAGGATGAAGATAGCATAGTAGTCCCCAAAGCCAAGGCACCTTGTCTCCCTGGCTGGAGCTTTCCCTGAAATGTTACAGAGCTCTCTGTGGGAATGTGTGCCTAATACCCCAAACCTGAGCCTCTCCACCTGCTCCTTCATTGCTGCCAACAGGTCCTTCCAGTGCTAGCAGTGACCAGTCACTAAGCAGGATCAGCTGAGTCAATGTTTGCTAGTTGATTTTGAGAAAAATGAAAAACAGGCCAATGTGGATAGAGAGGTGCAACCCAAAGCTAAGCTAGTTCTTCATAAACTCTGCCTGCTACCTTTTATATATCAACCTAAAATGTAATTATCTCTATGGCTGGCAGAGTAAATCACCAGTGTTTGTCAAAGATATTTACTCCTGTGTTTTATTATGTAATAAATTAGCTACACAATTTTAAGATGTCATTACTTGGCTAATCACATGAAACATTTTCATGAGCAAACAGTGGAGCTAGCTAAATCCTTCTTGGAAATGCTAAGAGAGACCTCAGATCATCATAATCACCCTCTGCCTCTAGGCTTAGAGAGCTATAGTCAGGCAGGGATTCTGCAAAATATGAGGTACTGTGAGAGGTAGGAGATGGGAACAGCCAATGCTGAGTGAGAGATAGTCAGATAACAGTGATTCTATTCCTGGGTATATATCCAACATAAATGAGAGTTTTTTGTTTATGTCTAGGACAGGACATGCATAAGGATTTTCAGGATGGCTTTATTCCTAATACTCAAAAAGCAGAAACAACCTAAATGTCACTGCAAGGAAGGGAAAACTTTTCCTCCGCCCTTTTATAGTCTATAACTAAGGTCAGCCAATTAAACTAACAAGAGACAAATTAACAGAAGAAAAGGCATACAAATTTTATTGATATTAATGTTTGTATGTGTATGGAGCTTCACAGAAAAAAGAAAACCCAAAGAGGTGGTTAAATCCAGGAGGTTATATTTCATTTTAACAAAGGCAACAAACTGGGAGAAATGGCCAGACAAAGGAAATGGGGGATTTGAGCTCCTATGGTGGTAAATTGTGGGAAAATGACTAGGAAATGTATTTATTTTGCTGTTGCACCTAAAAGTGGTGTGTGTTCAAACTTTCTTCTCTATGAATTTGGTGGACAAAGGCAGTGTGCTATATTAGAAACAGCACAGGCTCTACAATGAAACCCACCTGGCTTTGAATCCTTGCTTTGCCACTTTTCATTCTGTCATCTTGAACAGATCACTTAAACTCACTAAGCCTCAGTCTCTATATCTGTAAAATGGAAATAATAATACATTATTTGCAGTGCTTTGGGGGGAAGTAATGAAAAAACTTGAGCAACTTACTTGGTGCCTAACATGTTCTTTCCTGCATCATTTAATAAGCACTTACTGAACTCCTACACTGTTCCAGATACTGGACCAGAGGCTGGCACACAATGTTGCTATGGTCTTTAATGGACTCTGTGTTTTTACCTGCTTGACTTTTGATGGTCCATCATTCTGATTTTCCTTTTGGGAGCTACCCCTCCCTTACTTGCAGTTTAAGTGGTTCACTGGGACTTTTTTGTTGGAACTGTTGAAAAAGTCGTGTTTCTTTTCCACCAAGGATGATCAACTGGTCAAACGAAGTCCTGGACCCGCAGAGGGATGTCTTTGCCACCTTACTGGGAGACAATGCCTAAGAATAAAGATAAGACAGACAGCTGAGAGATGAAGAAGGAAATGTTTCTAGTAGTCTCATTTAAGCATCCAGATCCAGCTACACCAGGACTGAGTTGGGTTTCTGACATTTGCAAATAAAATAATTCTGATTAATATACTGTTCTAAAAATGACTAATATTGGATGAGTTTTGCTCTGTACCAGGCTTGGGCCAAATGATTTATAGGCACCATCTTATTTAATCCTCACAATAATCTTAGGAGGTAAGTGTGGTGGGTTGAATAAGTGTCCTCATACACACCAAAATTTATGTTAACCCAGAAACCTACAATGTGATTTTCTTTGGAAGAAAGGTTTTATAGATATAAGTAGTTGAGATTGAAGTCATATTGGATTAGAGCAAGCCCAAAGTCTAATGACTGATTTGTGTATGAGAAGGGGAGGTAGAGGGAGGTTGAAGAGAGAACATTGTGTTAAGACAGAAGCAGAGATTGGAACAATGCAGCTACAAGCCAAGGAACACCAAGAATTGTTGGGAGCGACCAGGACTAAGAAGAGTCAAGAGAGGAATTCTTCCATAGAGCTTTCAGAGAGAATGTGGCCTTGCCAACACCTTGATTTCAGACTTTTAGCTCCAGAGCTATAGAAGAATACTTGTCTGTTGTCTTTAGGCACACAGTTTGTGGTAATTTGTTACAGCACCCTCAGAAAGCTAATGAAATAGATACTGATTATTATTGTTGTTGGAAGATGAGAAAACTCAGGCTAAAGAAGTTAAGTAACTTGTCTGAGGTCTTGCAGCTAATTTAACTAGAGGTACGATTCAACCCCAAGCAAACTACAGAGCTGTCTCTCTTAATCATTAGATACCACATAGCAAGCACATAGAAATGCTAGATTTTTTTCCTCTCAGAATCATGTTTTATTGTTCCTTTCATCCTCTCTGTCTAGCTTGGTGTCCAGCACTGAACAGGACTTTAATAACCATTCACAAGTTAAAACCATTGAGAGTCCTACCGCTAAAGCACTGAGAAGGCAAAGAGGGAGAAGACACAGTCCTTAACCTCTTAGGGTTACAGTGTAGACAGTCCATAGAAGGAAAACATACTCAAGGCTGAGTGACAGCTTAGAAATAAGCTCTGGAAGAGCTCTGAGAATACAGAGCACTAAGGGATGAACCAAAAGGATGGTTCACACAAAAAGAGATTACCCTTGATTTAGGCCCTGAAGAACTTTGGAAAGAAGTGATTAAAGAATGATAAACAAGGAAAATGGCGTGAATAAAGGCTTGGAGGAAGTACTTGCAGATACATCTGGAATAGAATTCACCCAAGGAGAAATGAGTGATGGGCTAGGAGGTGTCAGGTGGGGACAAATCACAGGAGCTTTTGAAAGTCAGGCAGAAACTTGGACACAAACTGGTAGCAGATTCCTATAGGCTTTTGTGGAGGCAATTATTACATATTTTACTGCTAGAAATTGAGACTTGAGGAGAGAGGAAGATGGTGGCAAGATAGGTGGGAGCAGAGTCTACTTACTCCTGTGCACAGGTGGAACACCTAGCTGATCTTCTGAGGAACAGAGTGAACAGCCAGTGGTATCCCAGGATATATGAAGGTTGGAGGTGAAAATTGTAGAGGACATTGAAAAATCAGACAATAAGGAGATTGCTTTGAGATAATAAGGTCCCTGGGACCAGTGCGGGAACCAGGGTGGCTACAGCCCCAGGCCTGGTGCCCTCCAGGCTAACCTCAGGATTTTTTAAGAGAACCAGGTCAAGAGCTCCCTCCCCTGTCAAACAGGGAGATTTGAGCAGCACCAGGATGGAACTGGATGCTTGAAGTCACTAGGGGAAATAAAGACAAAGTGGCAAATGCACAGGAGCAGTGTGCACCCACTGAGACTGTGACACCAGCTGGGTCATACCAGAGAAATTGGAGAACTTGGTGATGCCTGGAGAAAGGAGAAGAGTTGGGTCATGAGGGACCCTGACCCGGTTAGTCTCAGGTCTGGTTGGAAAGTTGGGCTGTGCGAGAGACCAGACACTTGTTTGGAGCTGCAGGCTTGAACAGGAGGAATTAAAAAAAAAAAAAAAAAAAAGGATCTCTGTAGTTGTTTAGGGAATTCTCCCACAGTGACTGCCCCTGCCTCTTCCAGCTGTACTCTTGCAATCTCTGCAGCCTTGGAGGTCCACAGGCCCACCCCTGCTGCCAGGACCTCAGCTGCACCCCTAACATCACCCCAGGCACAGCAGTGGAGGTCGTCTGCCCCAACCTGAGGCCCCATCTGCATGTACCCAAATCAGCCATTGCCACCACTGCAGCTGAGGACATGCACCCATGCCTGCAACCCAAGGGGCTGCACACACCTGACCCCGCAACCCCCTATGCTGCAACAGAGGAGGCAGTGCACACACCTGCTGCCCCAGAGGCCCACACCTGCATCCACCACTGGAACCACAGTGGCACTCCTGCCCTGCTGGGCCATACTGGCTAGCTAAAAGGAAGGCAGAGGCACCCCTCACAGAGGAGAGCAGCAGGGCTCAGGGACTCAGCAGTCCCCAGAAAGATTTAATTCAGTGGGGGAGGCAAACTACTGTGAAGAGACTTTGAGAGTCCCTAGCAATTAGGACAGCAAAGAGCAAGAAGGTGCTGTGTGAGTTGCCCCTAATTGGTGCACCTCAAGGACAGCACAACTGATGAACTGAAGGCATAAGCATGGCACAGAAGGGTATTGGAAGCCCAGCAGCAAACTGGGGAACTGGGCTGAAGGCTGAGCAAAAGTGAAGAGTGTGGCTCAGACCTAGCTCCCATCCTTGCAAAACCATAGGAAGACAGAAAAGCGAAACTCAACCCCCCTCAGCCTGCTGCAGCCAAGAAAACCAGCAAAACTCACTTGGCCAGTTCAAAGCCAGCAGGAGGCTTTTTTTTTCTTTCTTTCCCTTTCTTTCTTTCTTTCTTTCTTTCTTTCTTTCTTTCTTTCTTTCTTTCTTTCTTTCTTTCTTTCTTTCTTTCTCTCTCTCTCTCTCTCTCTCTCTTTCTTTCTTTCTTTCTTTCTTTCTTTCTTTCTTTCTTTCTTTCTTTCTTTCTTTCTTTCTTTCTTCCTCTCTCTCTCTCTCTTTCTTTTCTTCTCTTTTTTTCACCACAAGTGAGATAATCAAACCTGGAGCTGTGAAAGGACCAGAATCATACCCAAAGGGGGTCACCCCAACAACTGTGAAACTGAGTCAGCTTTCACTTTGCTATTCCAGACAACTTGAAAGTCATTCTTTTTTGTGTTATTATTATTTCTTCATTATTTTTACTTCTTTTCTTTTATTTTTTGTTTCTCTTCTTTCTGTTTAGTTTTCTTCATTTTATTGGTTTGTTTGGTTGTATTGTTTGACTGGTTTTCCTTGTTCTCTATTTCATAGTGTATTTTTAATTTTCTTTCTTTCACTTCACTTGTGTTCCAGTAGCACACTACTCTAGGTTATGTACTTCCTATTCTTGTTATCCAGATCTCATATATTCTGCCATATGATTGTTGCTCCATTATTATTTTGAATAATTGTTCTTCCATACAATTGTAAATACTACACAGCACCCCTCCAGGATCATAGCGCATTTCACTATCTTCAAGAACATTATTACTGTTGTGGTTAACTCTATTCTCTAGCACACTACACCTATTATCTATTTTTACTCTCAGTATAACTCATAATCTGACCTCCCACAAGCTCTTTGTTTTCTGGATCCAACTCACAATTCTTCCCACCTCTAACAAGAGTCTTATCTATTTTCCACACTGTCTAAAAAGTGACAAGTTGCATGAAATATCACAGGTAACACTATAGTTATCCAAAGGATCTCCTATCTCTTCTCTACACGTTGATATTTTAACTCCTGCTATCTTAATCGATTTTGCCTTCCCCCTCCAACTGATCACATAAAGGAGTAGGTGGGAGCTGTGAACACAAGTATACCTGCTGGAAGAGAGAATCTACCAATAAAGGAAGCACCAACAGATAATAACACATGAAGGTGAAGCAGGGAGTGGAAGCCACACTAACCTCCGCCCAGGACCAATCTGGAAATAAAACTAAATGGTGAATAAATTACCCAGAACAAACAACTGAACAATAGCAAGAGAGAATCCTTATAACCTCTGACAGACAGAAGAACCAGCTTCAACACAACCTGTCTGCACCTGTGCAATACAATACAAGATGTGTTGGCTGGAGTGACCCTCAGTTAACCACCTGGAGAGAAGTATCCACCAAAGAGAGACCCAACAACAATCAAAACCCAAAGACATCCAGAGAGACAACATAAATGACAGCCCAAGACCAGCAAGTTTGGGAGATCAAGGACACTACACCACGGGTCTTCTACCATAGAAGTTCACACCACAAACCCAGGGAGTCAGAACAAATCATCTTAACAAGAAGAGGCTAACAAGACAAATCTCACAAAAAAAAAAAACCCAGGAAGACAAAGAAAAAAAAAACCCAAATAAAAAGAAAGGAGGAAAAGCCTCAAGAAGAATGCTAAATGAAATAGAGGCAAGTCAACTATCAGATATTGCATTCTAAACAATTGTTGTAAGGAAGCTCAATGAGCTGACAAACAATACAAAACCTACAAGGAACTTAGAGAGGGAAGATGGTGGTGTGGTAGGAGGGAGCACACGCTACCTCCCTCTTCAAATGGCAGGAAAACCTAGCCATACTACAGAGGACTAGAGCAAAACCTATGGAGGATCATCTTAGCATACATGAAAATAAGAAATCAAAAATTGTAGCAGACA
>CM052543.1:77902540-77924052 GCA_028533065.1 Trachops cirrhosus | reverse complement strand
AAACAAGTGCTGGAGAGGCTGTGAAGAAAAAGGAACCCTAGTACACTGTTGGTGGGATTGCAGACTTGTAATACCACTATGGAAAACAGTATGGAATTTCCTCAAAAAAACTAAAAAAGAAATTGCCTTTGACCCAGCAATTCCACTGCTGGAACTATATCCTAAGAACCCTGAAACACCAATCCAAAAGAACCTATGCACCCCAATGTTCATAGCAGCAAATTTACAATAGCTAAGTGTAAACTTAGCTATTGTAAACTTTCCTAGGTTGCTGGAAGCAAGCTAGGTGTCCATTAGTAAATGAATGGATCAGAAAACTATGGTACACTTACACAATGTAATACTATGCAGCAGAAAGAAAGAAGGAGCTCCTACCCTTTGCAACAGCATGGATGGAGCTGGAAAGCATTATGCTAAGTGAAATAAGCCAGGCAGTGAAATACAAATACCATACCATATGATCTGACCTTTAACAGGAACCTAAACAACAAAACAAAGAAACAAGTAAAATATAACAAATGACACTGAAATAGAGGACAGGTTGACAGTAACCAGAGGGGAGAGGGGAGGGAAATTTTAGGGGAATTTCAAGAGAGAAGGGAAGGTTTTACAGGAACAAATGTAGAGGACACATGGACAAAAACTAATGGGGTTGGAAATGGGAGGGAGGAGGGGAGGGATGGGTGGGTGGGCTGGAATGGGAATAAAGGATAGAAACTGTACTGAATAAAGACTAAAATAAAAAATAATAATAAAAGGCATCCAGACTGAAAAGGAAAAAAATAAAAGCAAACATCAGACATCATTTTATTTCACCTGTAACTATTTCAATATGTATCTTAATAGATAAGGACTTCTTCTCCTTTAACCTAATTATAATATCATTAACACACCACACAAAATTAATAATGGTTCCTTAATATTATCTAATAGTCAGTCTATGCTCAAATTTCCCTAATCGCCTCCCAAATGACTTTTTACAGTTGGTTTGTTGAAATCATGATGCAAACAAGTCCTGTCCATTGCATTTGGCTGTCTTCTAAGTCTCTTTAGTCTTTAAAAGTATCCACCACCTTCTTCGAGGTCATTGTACTATTAAATGTCCCACATTGTGGCTGACAAATTCTATCCTCATTTTGTATTTAACATCCTCTTCAATCCCCAAGAGAGTATCTCAAATACAAAATAGATCACATTGCTCTCCTGCTTAAAACCCTTCTATAACTTCCTGTCACCCTCAAAAAAAATCTACAGCCCTTTCTTTACCCACAGGACCTGTTAAACAATTTGGCTCCTGATTACTTCTCAGACTTTATCTCTCTCCTCTCTGTCCCCTCCTGCTCCAGTCCCTTCAAGCTTTGCTCCAGTTATGGGGGTTTGCTCCTTTCTTACTTTGAAACCTCTGGGGCCATTGCAAACATGGTTCCTTCTCCCTGGAGCACTCCTCCTCAGCTCCACCACAGAGGCCACCAGCCAGATCTTCCTCATCCTTCCACTCACCTTTATGTCCCCTGACCAGAGACAGGCCTGCCTTGTTTACTCTACCTAAAGTAGACCCCTGCCCCAGTGGTTCCCTGTCTCGGTCTCTTTTTTGTGCCCATTGCACTTCTCAGATTCTGTGGTTATTTTTGCTGTTGCGTTAATTTTTAACTGCCTCCTCTCTCCTCCAACACCAGAATGCAGGTTTCTAAGGGCAGGATTGAGTTTGATGTCTCCAAGTCCTAAAACTGAGTTTAGAACATAGTATATACTCAGGTATTAGATGTTTGATAGCATAAATGGAAGGACAGAAGAAGAAAGAAGAGTTTTATCTTTCTAAGAGTGCACAGCCTGGTTGGAGAGGCAAGGAAACAATGAGAATGCAAGACCTTTCAATCAATTGATTAACCAATTAATATCCATTAAGCACCAACCAATAACCTCCTGTGGCAAGCCTATATTTTGTGATATAGTTTTTTCTATAAGCCAGCCTTTGATTCCCACTTGGGTCATCTGATCTGGGCCTTAAGAACCAAAAGTGTTGAGCTGCCTATATACCCACCAGTCCTACAGTTGACATCAGCACCAAGAAATAATGGAATCAAAACAGGTGACTCTGCTATTTATTCAGCTTTTTTAATGCAGAATCACTCAGCTTTTATGAATCACATTCAATCCAAAATCATACTAATTTAATAACAATAATACTAACCTAATAACAATAATAATCAATCAGAAACAATCAGCAATAACATCACACAAGAGAACTGGGGAATAATGAACCCAAGTCCCAGAGTCTCAGTCTATGTGTCCAGGGGATAGCACAGTGGGCAGAGGAGCTGTCAACATATTACAAGGCAGAATCTCCAGAGCCAGGTTGGCAGTGGGGCAAACAAAGTCCTTGTTCAGGCAGGGCAGAGCCTCCAGCAGCATAGCAATCAGACTATATGGCCAAGAGCCCATGCACTCTATCAGTAGGTGTGTCCTCTCTGCAGACATGTCTGTGTGCAGATATCTTGGGTGTGCCTACTTGCCAGATGTGTCTAGCATGACTCAGGTAGTTTCTTTCTTGAACCAAAGTGTTGTGACTGACTGGAAGCCATCTTGGTTGACATGAGTGGTGCCATTTTGCTTTATATACTTTATCCTAGCTTGACCAGACTAATGTCTGGTCCTGCTCTCCATACTTCCATACTTTTCCAAGCATGAACAGGCTATCTTTGGTGTTAAAAGCATTAAGTTAATGGATAACAAGGTACACTTTCAAAGTCTGGGTGGAAGTACTCATGCACGGCTTCTTAGAGAGGGAGTCCTGAGCTCCATCAGTAAAACTCCCTCAGCTTTCCTTGGTGCTCTATGGTTCCAAAGGATGCCTGGGAGACAGATTGAGCCCATGTTATTGTGACTGAACAACATGAAGTTTCAGCTGCCTGACACAACAAAAGCCAAAGTTATAAGGGCAGGTGCTGGTGCAAAAGGAAAGGGGTTTTATTCAGGTGCCACACAACCAAGGAGAAAGGTGGACTCATGTCTCAAAGACCATCTCATCTTCCTTTTCAAGCCCACAGTTCTAATAGGGTAGGGAGGGGAGGGCTTTTTTTTTGTTTTTTCTGTTCAATCATCTTACTACCTTTCAGTGTGCTCATGCCCTATCCATGCATCTTTCTACCTTTCCATGTTCTGGGAGCCTTATCCATTTATCTTGCTAGCTTTTCATACACTCATTGTAAGAACCCTCTCACCTGCCACCATCTTGGCCAATGGGGAAGATGCCCTGGACCTCCAAATACTACCCCATAGGGTAGTGTTATTATTATCCCCTTTTGAAAGATAAGAAGATTGAGATTCAGCTATTTTCTCAGGCCCCAAGGCTAGTGGGGGTCAGAACTAGGACTGCAGCCCACAGGTTATGATTCCTCCCCTTCCTGTTGTGTAGGCAGGCACAGTGAGGAGGAAAACAGAAGGGTGGGAGAGGACAGGGACCACCTGGGCAAAGGCCAGAGAAGCTGCCCTGGGAAGCCAGATCCTGCATGGGAGAGACTTCCCGTCAGTTCTGCCCCATCAGGTAGGCATCTTGATGCCTGGCTACCTGTGCTTAGCTCTGTGCTGCAGCCTCTGGAAGCTTCATACCCTGAACATCAGGCTTCCTGCTTTACAGCTTAGTTATTTTCCATTTAGACAAAAGACTTCATTTGGTCCTTTATCATCCCATTTGGTAGAGCTTTTTGTCTTTTTTTTTTTTTTGAGATCCTAAAATTGTTGAATTTATTTATTTTTGTTTTGTTTTTTTAAGTACACTTTATTGACTATGCTATTACAGTTTTCCCAATTTTCCCCCTTTATCCCCCCTCTGCCCTGCACCCCCAACCCTCCAGCATCCTCCCCCTTAGTTTGTGTCCATGGATTGTACATATAATGTCTTTTTTTTCTAATTAAACTTTATTTTAATGGGTTTCAAAATTCTGTGACAGATTTTGGTCAAGTTGTTTCCATTAAAAAGTACTGATTTACTAGCTATCAGAAAGATGCAAATTAAAACCACAATGAGATACCACTTCACACCAGTCAGAATGGCCATCATAAATAAAACAACAGACAACCAGTGTTGGAGAGGTTGTGGAGAAAAAGGGACATTACTGCACTGTTGGTGGGATTGCAGACTGGTACGACCACTGTGGAAAACAGTATGGAACTTCCTCAGAAAACTAAAAATGGACCTGCCCTTTGATCCAGCAATCCCACTGCTGGGACTATATCCTAAAAACCCTGAAACACAAATCCAAAAGAACCTATGCACCCCAATGTTCATAGCAGCACAATTTACAATAGTTAAGTGCTGGAAGCAACCTAGGTGCCCGTCAGTAAATGAATGGATCAAAAACCTATGGTACATTTACACCATGGAATTCTATGCAACAGAAAGAAAGAATGAGCTGCTACCCTTTGCCACAGCATGGATGGAGCTGGAAAGCATTATGCTAAGCGAAATAAGCCAGGCATTGAAAGACAAATACCATATGATCTCACCTTTAGCAGGAACCTAAACAACAAAACAAAGAAAGAAGTAAAATATAATGAAAGACACTGAAATAGAGGACAGGTAGTCAGTGACCAGAGGGGAGAGGGGAGGGAATTTCAGGGGAGAAGGGAAGGGTTTACAGGAACAAATATAGAGGACACATGGACAAAACTAGGAGGGTTGGAAATGGGAGGGATGGGCAGGTGGGCTGGAATGGGAATAAAGGATAGAAACTATACTGAATAATCTAAAATAAAAAAATTTTAAAAAGTACTGATTTTAAAAACTAATAACTAAAAAACTGCCACACACACACACACACAAATGGTCCACAAAACATTCTCCTTTCCTTCTGAAGGTTTTATGATGTATTGTAATCATTAGCCAGTCCTTTACTATTAAACTTAAGTGGTCAATTGAGACAAACTGTTCTGAGACCATTTTTCCACCACTGATTAAGACTGGGATGGCAGGTGTTGGGGGATAATATTCATTTAGCCTTTAAAGCTTTCTGGGCAGGCTTGGTGACTTTGCTCGCTCCAGCTGCCTTCTTGTCCACTGCTTTGATGACACCAACAGCAGCTGTCCATCTCATGTCTTGAACAGCAAAGTGACCCAGAGGAGGATAGTCAGAGAAGCTTTCAATGCACATGGGCTTGCCAGGAACCGTATCCACAATGGCAGCCTCACCAGATTTCAAAAACTTTGGGCCATCTTCCAGCTTTTTCCCAGAGCAATGATCAATCTTCTTCAGCTCAGCAAATTTGCAAGCAATATGAGCTGTGTGACAATCCAGAACAGGTGCATATCCATCACTGATTTGGCCTGGATGGTTGAGGATAATCACCTGAGCTGTGAAACCAGCAGCTTCCATTGGTGGGTCATTTTTGCTGTCACCAGCCACATTGCCACAACGAACATCTTTGACAGACATGTTTTTGACTTTGAAGCCCACATTGTCCCCAGGAAGAGCTTCACTCAAAGCTTCATGGTGCATTTCAACAGACTTTACTTCTGTTGTAACATTGACTGGAGCGAAGGTGACCAGTCATGCCAGGTTTGAGAACACTAGTCTCCACTCGGCCCAGAGGGACAGTACTAATGCCACCAATTTTGTAGACATCCTGAGGAGGCAGACTCAGGTGTTTGTCAGTTGGATGAGTTGGTGGCAGGATGCAATCTAGAGCTTCAAGCAGTGTAGTTCCACTGGCACTGCCATCTTTATGGGTGACTTTCCATCACTTGAACCATAGCTCGTTAGCACTTGGTTCCAGTATGTTGTCACCATTCCAACTAGAAATTGACACAAATGCTACTGCATCAGGGTTGTAGCCAATTTTCTTAATGTAGGTGCCAACTTCTTTAACAATTTATTTGTATCTCTTCTGGCTGTAGGGAAGCTCAGTGGAATCCATTTAGTTAACACCAACAATCAGCTGTTTCACACCCAGTGTGTAAGCCAGAAGGGCATGCTCATGGGCCTGCCCATTCTTGGAGATACCTGCTTCAAACTCACCAACACCAGCAGCAACAATCAAGACAGCACAGTCAGCCTAAGATGTCCCTGTAATCATGTTTTTGATAAGGTCTCTGTGTCCTGGAGCATCAATGATGGTCACATAATACTTGCTGGTTCAAATTTCCACAGGGAGACATCAATGGTGATACCATGTTCACTTTCAGTGTTCAGTTTATCCAAGACCCAGGCATACTTGAAGGAGCCCTTCCCCATCTCAGCAGCCTCCTTCTCAAATTTTCCAATGGTTCTTTTGTCGATCCCACCACATTGTAGATCAGATGGTCAGTAGTGGTAGACTTGCCATAATCTATGTGCCCAATAACCACAATGTTGATGTGAGTCTTTTCATTTCCCATTTTGGCTTTGATTTAGTGGTGGTTTTCTCGACACCTGTGTTCTGGCAGCAAACCCATTGTGAAAAAGCAAGTTCTTTGAATTATCTGTTTCCTATACCATTCTTAACCTCTCCCCATTCATTTTATGCCTAACAATTATGCTTCTTATTCCCTGTACCTGTTTCCCCTTCCATTCCTTCCCTCCCGCCCCCACTGAAAACCCTCCATGCGATGTCCATTTCTGTTACTCTGTTCTTGTTCTAGTTGTTTGCATAGTTTTTTGTTTTCATTGTTTTTCTTTTTTTTAGGTTCAGTTGTTGGTAGTTGTGAGTTTGTTGTCATTTTACTGTTCATACTTTTTGATCTTCTTCAATTTCTTAGATAAGTCCCTTTAACACTTCATATAATAAGGGCTTGGTGATGATGGACTCCTTTAACTTTACCTGGGAAGCACTTTCTCTGCTCTTCCATTCTAAATGATAGCTTTGCTGAATAGAGTAATCTTGGATGTAGGTCCTTGCCTTACATGACTTCAAATACTTCTTTCCAGCCCCTTCTTGCCTGTAAGGTTTTGAGAAATCAGCTGATAGTCTTATGGGCACTCCTTTGTAGGTAACTTTCCCCCTTTCCTCTTGCTGCTTTTAAGATTCTCTCTTTATCTTTAATCTTAGGTAACTTATTGATAATATGTGTTGGTGTGTTCCTCTTTGAGTCCAACTTCTTTGGGACTCTCTGGGCTTCCTAGACTTCCTGGAAGTCTATTTCATTTGCCAGATTGGGGAACTTTTTCTTCATTATTTGTTCAAATAAGTTTTCCATTTCTTGTTGTTCTTCTCCTTCTGGCACCCCTATAATTTGGATATTGAAATGTTTAAAGTTGTCCCAGAAGGTCCTAAGCCTCTCTTCATTTTTTTGAATTATTGTTTCTTCGTTCTGTTCCAGTTGGATGTTTATTTCTTCCTTTTGTTCCAATTCATTAATCTGAGTCCTGGTTTCCTTCCTGTCACTGTTGATTCCCTGAATATTTTGCTTTATTTCACTTTGGGTATCCTTCATTTATTCTTTCATTTTTTGACCAAGCTCAATCAGTTCTATGAGTATTTTGATTACCAGGGTTTTAAACTCTCCATCAGATAGGTCGTCTATCTCCTAATCACTTAGCTCTCTTTTTGGAGTTTTGATCTGTTCTTTCATTTGGGCCATTTCCTTTGTCTTGGTGCACCTGTTAATTTGTAAGGGCATGGGGCCTTAAGGATTCACCAAGGCAGGGCAACCCTCTTTGCTGTGTTGTGGCACTGTCTATTGGGGAGGAGTCAGAGAGGGAACAATGCAGCCTGCTTGCTCAGCTCTAGCCCCACTTTCCAGCAAACTCTCATGTGAGACTGGGATATTCTCCTACTGTGGCAACCCCCGCTGTAGTCCATGGTCAGCTATGAGCTTCAGTTTCCCATTCAGTCAGCCCTGCCTGCATGGGCCGCTGCCTTGCCACAGGTTCTCTCCATCTGCCCATCTTCCCCATCTCCCTCATCTCCTTCCTACTAGTCTGGATGGTCTGGTTGATTGTTTCTTCAATTGCTTGGTTGTCGGAGTTCCATGCAGTTTGATTTTCTGGCACTTATGGTTGTTTATTGTTTTGAGATTGCTTGTTATCCTCCTTTTGGTTGTGCAAGGAATTGAAGGGTTTCTATCTATGCCTCCATCTTGGCTGGAACCTGAGCTTTTTGTCTTTTTTCCATAGTTGTCTGTTTTTACTGCTTTGATCTCTACTGCTTTACTAAAGTAATCTTTTAGTTATTTTTTCATTCTGGTCATATTTGTTACTTCTTTTTTCTCTTTGCTTTCAAGTGCAAATAGAGAGGCAATAGTATCACTAAGGTGATGGTATTGAGGCCAACAGGGAGGCTAATGAAACCTGGGACCCCAGAGCATGAGCCTTGGCTCATTGTGTGGTACTCCAGGAAAGACCAATGCTCCCATTTTAAGTGATCAGCAGCACAGGGATTCACGGGGCAAATGAACGTCACAGAAGATAAGATCAGGCCTTCCACATGTCAGATGACTTATAGGTACAGGGCCTTTTTAATTTATTTCTGGTAAGATAACATTTTGACATGAAGACACTTGATGTGGCTTCTAAAGCAGCCATTAGACCCTTAGTTTGTTCTTCTTGCCAAGTTTTGTGCAAAGCAAACTGTTCACCACGCCACTGAACCCCATCCTGGGGCCAAGTAAGAGGAAAGAGTCTCTATAGCACACATTTCTGGGTAATAAGTAACAGACCTCCTACATTTGGGGCAGCTGCATCAAAATATCTGTGTCAAACCTGAGGTGTTAAAATGTACTTCCATTCTGATGTTTGGAGTTTTGTTTACTTAGACATATGGGCACCCTCTACAAATATAGTGTAGTCTGTGTTTGGAAATTTACCTAAATGGTTTCATAGTATCATTTCCACTCTGCCTCTTATATTTCTTCTGAGTTGCTTGCAGGATCTTCTCAAGTTGCTGAATGTAGACACAGTTTATTTCTTTGGATAGCTATGTAATATTCTATCATATACATATGCCACATTTTATTCATCCACACCACAGTGAAGGGTAATAGGCTGGCTCAGATCTTAACCATCATGACTCTGTTACAGAAGCAACAACCTCCCCCTCCTGGGGTCTTTTGTTCTATGGTTCATCTTCGCCCATCACTGTCATGTTAGGAACTGTGACTCTCAATGCCAGGGTTTGGTTAAAAAAAAGGGAACTATTTATTTAAAAATTATACAGGATTAGAGTAATGGCCAAATGTTGCCGTTAAATCCCAAAGTCTTTTTAAAATACCCACAAACACACACACACAGTCCTGCCTGCCCTTGCCAAACCAGGCCAGTCAGGGTCACTATATCTCAGGAAAAGAAACAGAAGCCCGTGGCTCAACTAGACTCCCATTCTTAATCTAAAACGTCATCCTCATGGTGGGCCGGTGGGAGTCTTTCTGCATTCTTTCAAACTGCTAAGAGAGAGAGCTCTGCATGGTTGCTATATCTTGTTTTCCTGCTTCCTATGTCTCATGGTTAAGAGAGACCTCTCCCACTCCCAAAACTGCTTGGTTAAGCCCCAGCGTGGCTGCTGCACCTGGATTTAAATCCCCAGATGGATCTTCCTCCTTAACCCCATTTCCGACTCCTCCCACAGTCAGCTACACCTGCCAGTTGTCTGGTTTCTTCTGCCTTTCTCAGCTGCCAGTGTTAATCTGGGCAGGTATGGCCCCATGGCCTGGAGCAATCCATTTCCAAACTCTTGCACTGGTGCTGTAACCAGGGGATCTGCCTCCCAGTTACATAATGGGTTAAAGACATACCCATCTCCCTAGATAGCCAGCTGTTATTGATATGCAAAATAACTCTCAATCCCAATGCTGCTTCTTTTCCCAGCCCCCAAACTAGGCTTTTTGGGGGGCCCTGGGGCCTTTCAGCCTATGCCCCATTGAGCCTATATCCTATTAAGCTTACACCCTTTTACACCTCCTTATACATGTCTTCCATGGGCCCCTGCCAGACCCTGTGAAGTCATATACCAGACAGTGAGTGCCAGTGACAGGTTGAAGGGGCAGTCCTTCAGTACAAGGTTAGCCAGACTTTTCTGCAGTGTGTCTATACTTTCCAGCAACAGGAACTAATGGCTTTCTCTTTCCAACTCACTCACTAGTACTTGACCTGATTCTAATTTTCTAACTTTGGATAGTCTGAGGGGGTAAAATGCTACCTTTTATTTTAAATTATGTTAAAGAGATTAAGCAACTCTTCATACTGTTATTAGGTCTTCAAATAGCCACTTCTATGAATGGCTTATTTATATAACCTCTTCCCTTTTCTCCATTAGACCCCTGTGTTTCTTGTATGGATTTGCAGTTCTTTGTATATACTGGATATTAAACCCTTGTCAGCTTTAGACATCTAAAAATATCTATTCCCAGTCTGTTACATTAGAGATTAAAAAATCTCTAATGTTGGTATATTTAAATCCATTTATTTTTGTGCATTGTGATTTGTGCCTTATGTTTTTTAAAATCTTTTCACCAGCCGAGGGTAATATCAATGTGTGGTTACCTCTCACGTAGCCCTAGACATGTGCCCTAACTGGGAATCAAACTGGCAACCCTTTGGTTCACGCCCCACACTCAATCCACTGAAATATTGTGTACATTTACACAATGGAATTCTATTCAGCAGAAAGAAAGAAGGAGCTCCTAACTTTGCAACAGAATGGATGGAACTGGAGACCATCATGCTAAGTAAAATAAGCCAGGTGGTGAGGGACAAATACCATATAATCTTACCTTTAACAGGAAATTAATCAACAAAATGAACAAGCAAGCAAAATATAACCAAAAACATTGAAATTGAGAACAGGCTGACAGCAACCAGAGGGGAGAGGAGAAGAGCATATAAGGGGAAAGGGTGAAGGGTTTTCAGGAACAACTATAAAGGACACATGGACAAAAAAAGGCAGGGTGGAAACAGGGTGGGAAGGGCTGGGGGGAAAAGGCAGAAAACTGTACTTGAACAACAATAAAAAATGTTGAAAAAATAAAAAAATAGTAAGCTCTGAAAAAAATAAGAAATAACAACAGCCAACACACACAAACAAAATCTTTTCAAAGAAATGCTCACTTTGAAGTTCTTAGTTATTTTTAATAAATTTTCTTTGATCTGTGTTCATCAGTTTACCTTTCACATTTAGTTCTTTCTCCATTGGGAATTTTTAAAAATATAGTGTTCAGTAAGAATCTAACAATTTATTTCCAAAACAGCAAACCATTTTTTTTGTTTCAGTGTATTTTTTATTGTTGTTCAAGTAGTTTTCTGTCTTTTCCTTCCACCCCTCCCCACCACCCCAGACCTTCCCACCTCCCTCCCCTTTTTCCATCCCCCCTTGTTATTGTCCATGTGTCCTTTATAATTGTTCCTGTAAACCCTTCACCCTTTTCCCCTATTATCCCCTCCGCATCCCCTCTGCTCAAACCTTTTTTTCTGATACCCTTTTACAAAATCATTCTCTCACTCATTTGAGATGCAACCTCTATCATATGCTGAGTTCCCTTGTAGTTTTGCTTATTTAGACTTGCTTTGTTTACTTAGATTGTTTATTTATGTATGCCTATCTGTTCCTGGTCTGTTACTCTTTTCCTTCAGCCTAGTTTCTGTGCCAATAACATAGTGCTTTTATTATTATGCTTTTATTGTAATCATTTTTATTATCAGAACAGCAAATGTTGCCACTTTCTACATTGTATTAGCTAATTGTGGGTGTTAACTCTTCTATACAAATTTTATAATCAATTGGTTTAATTCTCCAAAATTCCTGCTGGAATTAAATTGAGTGTAAAATTAATTTTGGACTAATAGACATCTCTCCAAGATTAAGTCATACCAAACATGGATATAATATTTCTTTTGCTTTAGGTTTTTCATTTAAGGGCTTTAGTAAAGTTCAATGTTTTCTTTGGTATTTTTCTTCATGGTCTGGACCTTTGTTGTTAATTTCTAGTGCCTTTATGGTTTTCATTGCTGTCATCAAAGGCAGGTCTACTGTCCTATATAGGCTCCTGGGAGCCTAGAAATATGTCCATGCTATTATAAAATTGCAAAAGTAGAGTATTTTAACCACAATTGGTAGAGACTTCTATCTCTTTCCATTCCAACCTCCCCTCTCCCACACTCCCATACTGTTAGGCAGCATTGAAGTGATGACAGGTACTTGGCGGGGGTCCAGCTAAGGGGAATTTGAGCTGAGGATACATCTAATTTGGGACTAATGGGATGTATTCATGTGGACACAATAGCTTCCATATATAGTTAAGTCATTGTTAGGCATCTTGGTGCCAGAATGTCTTCCAGGAACTCGTGGAATGATTCCACCCACCATCTAGACTCACCAGGCATCTGGATATAAAGGAATAGAACTAGAGGTAAGTCAAGCACTTAATGTTTTTAAAATATATTTTATTGAGTACGCTATTACACTTGTCCAATTTTCTCCCCTTTATTCCTTTCCACCCTGCACACCCCCTCCCACTTGCATTTAGTTCATGTCCATGGGTCACATATATAAGTTCTTTGGCTTCTACATTTCCTATATGATTCTTAACCTCCCCCGTCTATATTCTACCTACCATTTATGCTACTTATTCTCTGTACCTTTTACCCCTCTCTCCCCCACCCACTGCCACACTGATAACCCTCCATGTGATCTCCATTTCTGTTATTCTGTTCTTGTTTTAGTTGTTTGCTTAGGGTTTTTTTTTTGTTTTCTTTGTTTGTTTGTTTAGGTTCAGTTGTTAATAGCTGTGAGTTTATTGTCATTTTACTGTTCTTTTTCTTAGATAAGTCCCTTTAACATTTTTTTGTTTGTTTGTTTTGTTTTGTTTTGTTTTTCTTGGTCTCCACAATATGGTTTTTGTGTTTTTAGTTCTCTCCCTTGGCTCATTTTCTTTCTTTTTTTTTAAATATATTTTATTGATTATGCTATTGCAGTTGTCCCATTTTCCCCCCATCACTCCCCTCCACCCTGCACAGCCCCTCCCACCCACATTCCCTCCTTTTAGTTCAAGTCCATGTGTCATTAACATTTTATATAATAAAGGCTGGGTAATGATGAACTCCTTTAACTTGACTTTGTCTGAGAAGCACTTTCTCTGCCCTTCCATTCTAAATGATAGCTTTGCTGGATAGAGTCATCTTGGATGTAGGTCCTTGCCTTTTATGACTTGGAATACTTCTTTCCAGACCCTTCTTGCCTGTAAGGTCTCTTTTGAGAAATCAGCTGATAGTCTAATAGGAACTTCTTTGTAGGTAACTCTCTCCTTTTCTCTTGCTGCTTTTAAGATTCTCTCCTTATCTTTAATCTTGGCTAATGTAGTTATGGTGTGCCTTGGTGTGTTCTTCCTTGGGCCCAATTTCTTTGGGACTCTCTGAGCTTCCTGGACTTCCTGAAAGTCTATTTCCTTTGCCAGATTGTGGAAGTTCTCCTTCATTATTTTTTCAAGTGAGTTTTCAATGTCTTGCTCTTCCTCTTCTCCTTCTGGTACCCCTATGATTCGGATGTTGGAACGTTTAAAGATGTCCTGGAGGTTCCTAAGCCTCTCCTCATTTTTTTTTTCAAATTCTTGTTTCTTCATTCTGTTCTGGTTGGATGTTTATTTCTTCTTTCTGGTTCAAACTGTTGATTTGAGTCCTGGTTTCCTTCCCATCACTGTTGGTTCCCTGTATATTTTTCTTAATTTCACATAATGCAACCTTCATTGCTGCCTGGGTCTTTTTTATGCTGTTGAAGTACCCAGTGAGTTCCTGGAGCATCCTGATAACCAGTGTTTTGAACTGTGTATCTGATAGGTTGACTATCTCTTAGTCACTTAGTTTTTTCTGGAGCTTTGAGCTGTTCTTTCATTTGGGCCATTTTTTTGTTCTGGGTGCACCTGTTATGTAGTAAGGGGTGGAGACTTAGGTGTTCACAAGGGCAGGGCAACCCATGTTGCTGCCTTGTGATGCTGTATGTGAGGAAGTGGTCCAAGAAGGAATAATGGTGCTTGCTTCTCTCTCTGCCAGTTTTTGGTCACTTCCCTGGCTACCCACAATCAAATTGGCCCCTTCTGGTGCTAATTCCCAGGTGGGTGGGGTTTTGTACATTCTAGGACCCTGTTGGTTTCCCCAGTGAACTCTCCTGTGAGGCTGGGAGTTTCTCCGGCTCCCACCTCAACCCCCCAGGTGTTTTCAGTCAGATGTTTTGAGGCTTTATTTCCCCACACTGGAACCCTGGGTTGTGTGGTCCATCTCACTCCCTAGTTGTTCCTCCCGGCTTATCTCCCACATGAATGTGGGACTGCCCAGTCTGCAAGACACTGTCTTATCCAGTTTTCCAGCCACAGCCTTGCCATGAGTCCTC
Source organism: Trachops cirrhosus (assembly GCA_028533065.1). Lineage (NCBI taxonomy): Eukaryota > Metazoa > Chordata > Mammalia > Chiroptera > Phyllostomidae > Trachops > Trachops cirrhosus. The sequence continues at coordinate 77,909,766 of CM052543.1, read as the reverse complement.
TCCACCCAGCTGCCAGTCTCCGCCTCTCCTCCAGTCTGGATGAATGTTTCTTCTTTAACTTCTTGGTGGTTGGACTACCATACAGTTCAATTTTTTGTCAGTTCTATTGTTTTTAAATTTGCTGTTGTCTGTCTTCAGGTTGTGCAAGGAGGCACAATGTGCCTATCTGCGCCTCCATCTTGACTGAAAGTCTAATTAATTTTCAAAAATAATATATGTCTTTTCTGTTTGTGATATTCATTGTACTGATCCCTTTTTTAAGTTATAATTACTCGTGATTTCTTACACTAAATAAACATTTATTTTATACTAATTTGTATCTGTGGTTTTACATTAGTTTGCTTTAAGAATGCTCCTCAGCCCTGGCTGGCGTAGCTCAGTGGATTGAGCGCGGGTTGCGAACCAAAGCATCGCAGGTTCGATTCCCAGTCAGGGCACATGCCTGGGTTGCAGGCCAGGTCCCCAGTGGGGACCACATGAGAGGCAACCACACATTGATGTTTCTCTCTCTCTCCTTCTCCCTCCCTTCCCCTCTCTAAAAATAAATAAATAAAATCTTTAAAAAAAAAAGTGCTCAACATCATTAATTATTTAAAAAAAATGCTCCTCAAACTGCAATAAACTTCTGCACCTCAGAACCTGAATTTTTCCCATAGATATTGTGAATGGTATTAATGCTTTCCATATTCAAATGCCTACGTTAATCTATAATCCTGCAAAGCCTGGCTAAATTCTCTTATTATTCCTAAAATTTTCTTAACTCCTATGAGTTTTCTCATTAGATTATCATATCATCTGCAAATAGAGACAGTTTTATCTTTGCTTCCAATATTTATGTTTTTTATTTCTTTTTTCTTTTTCCTATCTTATGTAATTGGTCAAGACCTTCACTATTCTGCTGAACAGTATGACAGTGATAGTGTACATTACTAAAAACACATCAAAAATTATTCTTTCAGTATGTTTGCCAGAAATTTTGGTTGTCTTTATCAAGTTAGAAAAGTTCCTATATTCCTAAGACTTTAAAAAAATCATTAACATTGATTTTTATCTGATGGCTTTTGCATTCATTTAAATAATTGTCAGTTTTCTCCTTTATTCCTTTAAATCAAGGGTCAACAAAGTACAGACTGTACCAGAGGTAGTCAACCTTTAGGCATCTCTGTGTCACATTGGAAGAGGAGTTTTCGTCAGGCACATAGTAAACACATTCTGACACGTAATGACAAAAAAATCTCATAATGTTTTAATTAAATTTACGATTTTGTGTTGGGCTGCATTCACAGCCATCCTGGCCTCCATGTGGCCTGTGGGCCACAGATTGGACAACTCTGCATAGGCTAAATTGCATTATGGCTTGTTTTTAACAAATAAAGTTTAATGGGAACACAGCCATGTCCCTTCATTTACATATTGTCTGTGGTTACTTTCACACTGCAATGGCAGACTTGAGTAATTGCAATAGACACTGTATAGCCCATAAAGCCAATATATATTACTTCACCCTTTATAAGAAAGTTTGCCAACCCCTGCTTTAAAGTGATTAATTATATTGATAGACTTTCTAATAACAAACTATTTTCACATTGCTGAGATAAACTGTTCCCATTCAACAACAAAATATCAGAAAGAGAAATTAGGAAAATAATCCCATTTCCTATAGCAACAAGAAAAATAAACAACTCAGGAATAAACTTAACCAAGGATGTAAAAGATCTGTACTCAGAAAACAACAGAACACTGAAGAAAGAAATTAGGGAAGATGCAAATAAATAGAGGCATACACTGTGTTCATGGATTGGAAGAATCAACATCATCAAAATGCTCACACTACCCAAAGCAATTTACAGATTCAATGTAATTCCTATTAAAATATCAATGGCATATTTCACAGATTTAGAATAACATTTTAAAAATTTATAAGGAATGATAAACAACCCTGAGTAGCTGAAGCAATTTTGAGAAAGAAGAAAAAAGTATGAGGGATCACAATACTTGATATCAAACTGTATTACAAGGCCATTGTAATCAAATCAGCCTGGTACTGGTATAAGAGCAGACACATAGACCAATGGAACAGAACAAAGAGCCCAGAAATAAACCCAAGTCTCTATGGTCAATTAATATTTGGCCAAGTGGGCAGCAGCATAAAATGGAATAAAAATAGCTCCTTCAACAAATGGTGTTGGGAAATCTGGAAAGCTAAATGCAAAAAACATGAAATTTGATCACCAACTTACATCATACACAAAAATAAACTCAAGGTGAATAAAAGACTTACATATAACTCATTATAATATAAAAGTCCTAGAGAAGAACATAAGCAGGAATTTTTCAGATATCCCACACAGTAATATTTTTACCAATATGTCCCCTAGAGCAAGGAATATAAAGCAAAGAATAAACAAATGGAACTTCACCAAACTGAAAAGTTTCTGCATGACTAAAGAAAACATCAGCAAAATGAAAAGGGAACTAACCGTATGGGAAAATATATTTGACAATGATACTTTGGACAAGGGTTTGACCTCCAAAATATATGAAGAACTCACACAACTCCACACAAGGGAGACAAACAATCCAATTAAAAAATGGGCAAAGAGGGCCCACAGACATATGAAAGGGTACTCAACATCACTAGCCATCAGAGATATGCAAATTAAAACCACAATGAGATACCACTTTGCACCCATGAGAATGGCCATCATAAACAAATCAAAAAAAAAAAAAAGTACTGGCGAGGCTGTGGAGAAAAGGGTACTTTAGTATATTGTTGCTGGGAATGCAGACTGGTGCAGCCACTGTGGAAAACAGAATGGAATTTTCTCAGAAAACTAAAAATGAAACTGCCATTTGAAGCAGCAATTTCACTGCTGTGATTATATCCTAAGAACCCTGAAACACCAATCCAAAAGAACCTATGCACCCCAATGTTCATAGCAGCACAATTTACAATAGCCAAGTGCTGGAAGCAACCTAAGTGCCCATCAGTAAATGAATGGATCAAAAAACTATGGTACATTTATACAATGGAATACTACACAGCAGAAAGAAAGAAGAAACTCCTACCCATTGCAACAGCATGGATGGAACTGGAGAGTATTATGCTAAATGAAATAAGCCAGGTGGTGAAGGAGAAATGCCATATGATCTCACCTATAAGTGGACCCTAATCAAGGAAACAAACGAAGCAAAATATAACCAGAAACATGAAAATAAAGAACAAACAAGTGACCAGAGGGGTCATGGAAGGGGGATAATAGGAGAAAGAAGGGAAAGGGTTAAGTCAAGGAACATGTGTAAAGGACCCATGGACAAACACAATGGCAGGGGGGAGGGTTGAATGTGGGAGGTGGGGTTGGGCAGAGTAGGGGAGAGTAATGGGGAAAAAGAGAGACAACTGTAATTGAACATCAATAAAAATTTTAAAAATGAAAGAAAAATAACAAAAAATTGTTCTCATTCAGGCTGCTTTTTTTCATTAGGTATAACTTACATCCAGTAAAGCACAGTAATTTCATATGTAAAGCTTGCTAATGTATACAACCATTTCAATACCACTCAGAGCAAGATAATGAATATACCTGCACTGTAGTCAACTCTCTTATTCCTCCAACCAACCTATATTGCCAATCACTCACCTCCAAAATAATGACTCTTCTGAATTTTCTCTATATAGATTCACTTTGGGAGTGGCAGATTGGAACAGCACACCTGAGCTTGACTCGCACTGCACTCCCAGAGACTGAGTGGCTGATTGGAGCCTGGCAGCTCCCAAGGGACATGGGCCAGAGTCTGCACAATTGTGAGTATTGTGACTCAGACCTGGTCCCCTTCCTCTCAAACCATAGGAAGAGAGAAAAGTGAAGCCCAGCCCTGCTCTTCCTGTGGCATCCAGGAACAACAGCAACAGAACTCGCTGAATGGATTCAAAGTCAACTAGAGGTTTATTTTTTCTTTCCTATCTCTTTTTTTCCCCCCAAGTGAGACAGTAAGACTTAGAGTTACAAAAGGTCCAGAGACAGATCCAAAGAGGGAGCACAAAGCTAACCCTCAAAATTGAGAAACTAAGACAAATGTCACTTTGCAATTCCATAGAACTGACATTTTATTGTTTATGTATATTATTATTACTCTTTCATTATTTTTACTACTTTTATTTTATTAGTATTTTTTTATTTCTCTTCCTTAGGTTTAGTTTTTCCCGTTTTTATTTCCCTGTTTAATTGCATAGTTTGACTGGTTTTCCTAATTCTCACTTTATTGTATTTTAATTTTCTGTCTTTCATTTCACCCATATTCCAATAACACACTACAGTTGATCGTGTACTTTCTATTCTGGTTATCCAAATCATATATGTCTTGTCATATTATTATTGTTCCAGTACTATCGTAAATAATTGTTGTTCCATACAATTGTACATACTACACAGCAACCCTCCATGGTATCAGCCCACTTCATTTTAGTCCTGAGCATTATTATTGTTGTGGTTAACTCTATTGTCTCTCACACCATGCCTACTTTTTATCCTTTACTCTCACTACGGCTTATCATCTAACTGTCCACAAGCACTCTGTTCTCTGGATTCAGCTCACAACCATCTTCCCCTCTAACAAAAGTCTTATCTCTTTCACCTTCATTTTTTTTCATTTTAATTATTCAAGTACAGTTTTCTGCCTTTTAATCCCATCCCAGCCTACCCTCCAAGCCCTCCTCACTTCCCTCCCATTACCACCCCACCCCTTGTTTTTCTGCATGTGTCCCTTATACTGGTTCCTGCAAACCCTTCCCCATTTCCCCCTGAAAATCCCTCCCTTCGATCCCTTTGGTCACTGTCAGCTTGTTCTCCATTTCAGTGACTTTGGTTATATTTTGCTTATTTCTTTGTTTTGTTGATTAGGTTCCTCTTAAAAGTGAGATCATATGGTATTTGTCTTTCACCCCCTGGCTTATTTCACTTAGCATAATGCTTTCCAGCTCCATCCATGCTGTTGCAAAGGGTAGCAGCTCCTTCTTTCTTTTGGCTGTTTAGAATTCCTTTGTGTAAATATACCATAGTTTTTTGATCCATTCATTTACTAATGGGCACCTAGGTTGCTTCCAGCACTTGGCTATTGTAAATTGTGCTGCTATGAACATTGGGGTGCATAGGTTCTTTTGGATTGGTGTTTCAGGGTTCTTAGGATATAATCCCAGCAGTGGAAATGCTAGGTCAAAAGGCAGAACCATTTTCAGTTTCCTGAAAAAATTCTATGTTGTTTTCCATAGTAGTTGTACCAATCTCCAATCCCATGAACAGTGCACTAGGGTTCCCTTTCTCCACAATTTCTCCAACACTTCTTGTTTGTTGCTTTATGATGGCCATGCTGACTGGTGTGAAGTGGTATCTCATTGTGGTTTCAATTTGCATCTCTAAGATAGCTAGTGATATTGAGCATCTTTTCATGTGTCTCTGCATCCTCTATGTGTCCTCCTTGGAGAAGTGTCTGTTCAAGTCCTTTGCCCATTTTTTAACTGGGTTCCTTGTCTTCTTCGAGTAGAGTCATGTAAGTTTTTTACATATTTTGGAGATCAAACCCTTCTGAGGTACCATTGGCAAATATGTTTTCCCATACAGTTGGTTCTCTTTTTATTTTAATACTGTTTTCTTTACCCATGCAGGACCATTTTATTTTGATAAGATCCCATTTGTTTATTCTTTCCTTTATATCCCTTGATCTAGAAGACATATCAGTGAAAATGTTGCTGTGTGAAATGTCTGAGATTTTCCTGCCTATGTTCTCCTCTAGGACTTTAATGGTGTCATGGCTTATATTTAAATCCCTTATCCACCTTGAATTTATTTTTGTGTATGGTATAAGTTGGTGCTCAAGTTTCATTTTTTTGAGTAACTGTCCAGCACTCCCAACACCATTTTTTGAAGAGGCTATTTTTACTCCATTTTATGTTGCTGCCCCCTTTGTCAAATATTAATTGACCATAGAGACTTGGGTTTATTTCTGGCCTCTCTGTTCTGTTCCATCGGTCTATGTGCTTGTTTTTATGCCAAGGCTGTTTTGATTACATTGGCTTCATAGTACAGTTTGGATCCCTCCTACTTTACTCTTCTTTCTCAAAACTGCAGCACCCATTTGGGGTCATTTATGGTTCCATATATATTTTTTAAGTGTTTGGTTTATGTCTGTGAAATATGTCATTGGTACTTTAATAGGTATTGCATGGAATCTGTAAATTGCTTTGGGTAGTATGGACATTTCGATGATGATAAGTCTTCCAATCAATGAACACGGTACATGTTTCCCTTTTTGTGTGTGTGTCTTCCTTGAATTCTTTCTTCAGTGTTTTGTAGTTTTCTGAGTATAGCCTTTACCTCCTTGGTTAGGATCATTCTTAGGTATTTTATTTTTCTTGTTGCTATATCAAATGGGATTTTCTTGATTTCTGCTTCTGCTGTTTCATTGTTGGTATGCAAAAATACCTTTAATTTCTGGATATTGTCTCTGTATCTGGATGTTTTGCCAAATTCATTTATTAGGTCAACCAGTGTTTTGGCAGAGTTTGAGGAATTTTCTATGTACACTATCATGTCATCTACAAACCATGACAGTTTTGTTTCCTTCTTTCCCATTTGGATACTTTTTATTTCCTTTCCTTGTCTGATCACTATGGCTAAAACTTCCAATACTGTGTTGAATACAAGTGGTGAAAGTGGACAGCCTTGTCTTGTTCCTGATCTTAGTGGAAAAGATTTTAGTTTTTCCCCATTGAGTATGATGTTGTCTGTAGATCCCTCATATATGGCTTTTATTATGTTCAGGAATGCTCCCTCTATTCCAACTTTGCTGCACATTTTTATCATAAATGGGTGCTCGACCATATCAACTGCTTTTCCAAATCTATTGATATGATCATGTGATTTTTGTATTTGCTTTTATCTATGCGATGTATTACACTTATTGATTTGAGAATATTGTACCATTCTTGCATCCTTGGGATGAAACCCACTTAGTCATGGTGCATGATCTTTTTAATGTATTATTGTATTTAGTTTCCCAATATTTTGTGGAAGATTTTAGCATCTATATTCATTTGCAATATTGGCCAATAGTTTTCTTTCTTTATTGTGTCTTTGTCTGGTTTTGGGATAAGGATGATGCTGCCCTCATTAAAAGAGTTTGGGAGTCTTCTATCATTTTGGATTTTTTGGAATAGTCTGTGAAGGATA
>CM052543.1:77881555-77902040 GCA_028533065.1 Trachops cirrhosus | reverse complement strand
GAGGGAGGAGTTGAGGAATGGGTGGTTGAACTGGAATGGGAATAAAGGATAGAAACTGTACTGAATAAACTAAAATAAAAAAATTTTAAAAAAAGAATAAAATTAAAATACTTTTTGCCTTTCATCTGGCTCCCCAATCACCCTCCCCTCTGACAATTGTTAGTCTGTGAAGGGGTTAAGAGGTAAAATAGTTACAGAATAGTTACAGAGATGTAATTATAGCATAAAATAGTCAATAATATCATGATAAATATGTAGGGGGCCTGGTGGGTGCTTGAAATATCAGGGGACCACTCTGTAAAGTACATTAACATTTAACCACTATGCTGTACATCTGATACTAACACACAATATTACTGAATGTAAACTGTAACTGAAATTTTTTTAATATAAAACATTAAAATACTTTCCCTAAGACAAAAAAAAAACTATGAACAGTAACATGAAAACAACCTCACAGTTATTAACAACCATACCAAAAAAAAAGAACAACTAAGCAAACAACTAGAACAGGAACATAATCACAGAAATGGAGATCACATGGAGGGTTGTCAGTGGAGGAGTGGGAGGGGAAGAGAGGAAGAAAAGGTACAGCGAATAAGTAGCATAAATGTTAGGCAAAAAGTAGACAGTGGAATGTTAAAAATAATATAGGAAATGTGGAAGCCAAAGAACTTTTATGTATGACCCATGGACATGAACTAAAGGGGGGTAATGTGGGTGGGAGGGGTGTGCAGGGTAGAGGAGAATAAAGGGGGAAAATGGGACAACTTTAATAGCATAATCAATAAAATATATTAAAAAGTAAATAGAAACTATCGAAAACAGACAGCAGGAAATGAAGAATACAATTTCTGAATTGAAGAACACAGTAGAAGGAATCAAAAGCAGGCTAGATGAAGCAAGGGATTGAATCAGTGAGCTGAATGACAAGGTAGGAAAAAACACCCACCCAGAAAGAATAAGAAAAGAAAAAAGACTCAAAAAGAATGGAAAGGAGTTAAGGAAGTTACAGAACAACATGAAATGTACTAATATCAGTGTAATGGATACCAGAAAGAGAAGAAGAAGACCAAGGTATAGAAAACCTTTTAGAAAAAGTAATGATGGAAAACTTCCCTGTTTGATGAGAGAAAAAGTCACACAAATCCAGGAAACACAGAGAGGCTCCCAAACAAGAGGAACCCAAAGAGGCTCACTTCAAGACACATCATAATTACAATGTCAAAATTCCAAAACAAACAGAGAATCTTAAAGGTAGCAAAGAAGAAACAGGAAGTAACATATAAGGGAGCCCCAATAAGGCTAGCAGTTGTCTTCTAAATGGGAATGCTACAAGCCAGAAGGGAATGGCAAGAAATATTCCAATTAATGAAAAGGAAAGGCCTGAAACCAAGGCCACTCTATCCAGAAAGGCTCTCAACTAAAAAGGAAGGTGAAATAAGGAGTGGCACACACAAAAGAAGGCTCAAAGAATACACCTCCACCAAACCAGACTGCAAAATATGCTAAATGGACTGCATTAAGAAAAAGAAGAAAAATTAGGAAAGGGAGAGGAATACATGTACAAAGGAAGTACAATGATAATGAATAAGAACCTATCAATAATGACCTAAATGTAATTGGAATAAAAGCTCCAATCAAAAGACATAGGGTAGCTGCATGGATAAGAAAACATGACCCACACATATGCTGCCTACAAGAGACCCACCTCAGGACAAAAGACCTACACAGACTGAAAGTGAAAGGTTGGAAAAAAACATTCAAAGCAAATGGACAGAAAAAAAAGCCAGGGTAAGAATACTCATATCAGACAAAATAGACTGAAAAGCAAGAGCCATAAAAGACACCCAGAAAAAAATACTTCATAATACTCAAGAGAAGAATCCATCAAGAATATATACTATTGCAAACATGTATGCACCCCAAATAGGAGCACCTAAATAAATATGGAAAATCTTGGATGACTTCAAGGAAGATATTGAAACCACCACAATGACAGTACCAAACTGTAACACCCCACTGTCAAAAATGGACAGATCTTCCAAACAAAATATCAACTAGAACATTACGGCCTTGAACAATGTCCTAGATCAAATGCACTTAAAAGATATCTAGAACCTTTCATCCCAAACAAGCAAAATACAGATTCTTTTCACATTCACATGGAATATTTTCAAAGATAGACCACACAATATGACACAAAACAAGCCTCAACAAAGTCACCAAAATTGAAATCATATCAAGCACTTGCTCTGACCACAAGGGTCTGAAACTACAAACCAACCTCAAGGGAAAAAATCAAAAACATTCAACTTCATGGAGACTGAATAGTATGCTATTAAACAATGAATGGGTTAATAATGAAATCAAGGAAGAAGCCAAAATGTTTCTAGAAACAAATGAAACTGAACTCACAACATTCCAAAAATTATGGGACAGAGAAAAGAATCTTGAGAGGGAACTTCACAGCAATACAGATCTACATAAAAAATTAGAAACATTTCAAATAAACAACCTAATCCTATATCTACAAGAAATGGAGGAACAAAAAAAGACAGCCCAGAGAAAGTAGAAGGAAGGAAATAACCAAGATCAGAGCAGAATTAAATGACATAGAGACTAAAAGCACAATTCTAAGGATCAATGAATCCAGGAGCTGGTTCTTTGAAAATATAAACAAAACAGACAAGCCTTTAAGAAAACTCATCGAGAAAAAATAGAGAGGACCCAAAAAAACACAATCAGAAATGAAAGAACAGAGATTACAATTGATGCCACAGAAATACAAAGGATTGTAAGAAATTCCTATGAAAAACTACATGCCAATAAATTTGAAAACCTAGGTGAAATGGAAAAATTCTTAGAAAAATATAATCTGCAAAAACTGAATGAAGAGGAGCAGAAAGCCAGAATACACCCAAAAGTGCAGATGAAATTGAAGCAGTAATCAAAAAGCTCCGAGCACACAAAAGCCCTGGAATAGAAATTTTCACAGGAGAATTTTACAAAGCGTTTCAGGAAGAGCTAACCCCTAACCAGACTATTCCAAAAAATCCAAAATAAGAAAGACTCCCAAACTCTTTTTATGAGCCAACATCATCCTAATCTCAAAATCAGATAAAGACACAACAAAGAAAGAAAACTACAGGCCAATATTGCTCATGAACATAGATGCTAAAACCCTCAACAAAATATTAGCAAATGGCATCCAACAATACATTACACCATGACCAAATGGGATTCCTCCCAGGGATACAAGGATAATACAATATTCACATATCAGTAAATGTCATATATCACATAAACAAAAGCAAAGACAAAACTCACATGATCATATGAGTACATGCAGAAAAGGCATTTGATAAGTACAGCACCCATTTATGATAAAAAACACTTGGCAAAGTGAAAATATAGGGAGCATACCTCAAAATATAAAGGCCATATACAAGAGACCTATAGCCAAAATCATACTTAATGAGCAAAAACTAAAAACTTCCCCACTAAGATCAGGAAGAGAACAAGGTTGTCCACTTTCACCACTTCTATTCAACATTGTATTGGAAGTCCTAGCCACAGATATCAGACAAGAAAAAGAAATAAAATGCATCCAAATTGGAAAGGAGAAATCAATACTGTCATTGTTGCAGATGACATGATAGTGTACTTAGAAAATCCTAAAAACTCCACCAAAAGACTACTAGACCTCATAAGTGAATTTTGAAAAGCAGCAAGATAAAGGATTAATATTCAAAAATCAAAGGCATTTTTGTACACCAGCAATGAAATATTAGAAACAGAAATCAGGAAAAAATCCCACTTGATATAGCAACAAGGAAAATAAAGTACCTAGAATCAAATCTAACCAAGGAGGTAAAAGACCTGTACTCAGAAAACTACACAGCACTGAAGAAAGAAATTAAGAATGACACAAACAAATGGAAGCATGTACCATGCTCATGGATTAAAAGAATTATCATCAAAATAGCCATACTACCCAAAATGATTTATAGATTCAATACAATCCCTATTAGAGTACCAATTACATATTTCACAGACATAGAACAAACATTTCAGAAATTTATATAGGAGCATAAATGACACTGAATAGCTGCAGCAATTTTGAGAAAGAAGAACAAAGCAGGTGGGATCACAATACCTGATATCAAACTGTATTACAACACTAATGTAATCAAAACAGCCTAGTACTGGCATAAAAACAGGCACATAGACCAATGAAACAGAATAGAGAGCCCAGAAATAAACTGAAGTCTCTATGGTCAATTAATATTCGACAAAGGAGGAAGAAGCATAAAATGGAGTAAAAATAGCCTCTTCAACAAATGGTGCTGAGAGATCTGGACAGCTACATGCAAAAAAATGAAACTCGAGCACCAACTTACACCATACACAAAAATAAATTCAAGGTAGATAAAAAACTTAAATATAACTTATGACACCATAAAAGTCCTAGAGGAAAACATTGACAGGAAAATCTCAGATATTCCACGCAGCAACATCTTTATTGATATGTCCCCTAAAGCAAGGGACATAAAGGAAAGAATAAGCAAATGGGACCTCATCAAATTAAAAAGCTTCTGCATGGCTAAAGAAAACAGCATTAAAATGAAAAGAGAACAAACTATATGGGAAAACATATTTGCCAATGATACCTGGGACAATGGTTTGATCTACAAAATATATAAAGAACTCACATGACTCCACTCCAGGAAGACAAAAAAAAAATTTAAAAATGGACAAAAGACTTGAACAGACACTTCTCCAAGGAGGACATACACAGGCATATGAAAAGATGCTCAGTGTCGCTAGCCATCAGAGAGATGCAAATTAAAACCACAATGAGATACTACCTCAAACCAGTCAGAATGGCCATCATAAACAAATCAACAAACAAGTGTTGGAGAGGATGCAGAGAAAAGGGAACCGTATTGTGATGTGGACACTGTCCCGCAGTTTCTGCAGTCTGTGGATGAGACAAGACAAATTCACACAGACTACTGAATCCTGTAGAGGAAAAGGGATGGTGCAGCCACTCTCTCAAGAGGAGAGTGCTCCGACCCTTGCCTTATAAGGCTTTTATTGGGTTTCTAATAGCATACATCAAAGAAGGTTTTCATTAATTATGCTTAGGTTTGTGTTAGGTAATACCTTTTTACAGATAGCAACAGAAGGGATGTTATCAATTACGTCTTACAGATTAACAAGGAAAAATGTTGCAATTGCAAGGGAATGATAAGAGTAATAGATCTGGTTACACTTCGATCCTTGGGAGAACTAGCACAGACTTCAGAAAGATACTTTAAGGATATGCAGTAAGCATTTGCTGCCTCAACTCAGGGTGAGGGAGTTTTAGCAACAGCAAGTCACAAAGAAGCCTAGATATAATGCAGGCCTGGTCTCCCACCAGAGAACCGATCCATGGGTTTGTCATCCTGTGTGCCACCACGCACCTATAGGCTTTCCCATAAGCATGAGCTACATTTGCCATTCCATGCGGATAGGTTCCCTATACTAGTGCACTGTTGGTGGAAATGCAGACTGGTGTAGCCACTGTGGAAAGCAGTATGGAATTTCCTCAGAAAACTAAAAATGGAACTGACTTTTGATCCAACAATTCAACTGCTGGGATTATATCCTAAGAACCCTGGAACACCAATCCAAAAGAACCTATGCACCCCAATGTTCATAGCAGCACAATTTACAATAGTCAAGTGCTGGGAGCAACCCAAGTGCCCATCAATAAGTGAGTGGATCAAAAAACTATGGTGCATTTACACAATGGAATTCTATGCAACAGAAAGAAAGAAGGAGCTCTTACCGTTTGTGACAGCATGGATGGAACTGGAGAGAATTATGCTGAGTGAAATAAGCCTGGCTGTGAAAGACAAATACCTTATGATCTCACCATTAACAGGAACCTAATCAATCAAATGAACAAGCAAGCAAAGTATAGCCAAAGACAATGAAATTGAGAACAGGCTGACAGTGATCAGAGGGGAGGGAATAATGAGGGAAAAGGGTGAAGAGTTTACAGGAACAATTATAAAGGACATATGGACAATAACAAGGGTGTGTGGAAATGGGGGAGGGAAATGGGAGGGCTGGGGTGGTGGGGAGAGATTGGGGAAAAAGGCATAAAACTGTACTTGAGCAACAATAAAAAAAATTTTTTTAAAAGGTGAATTCTCACAAGGATCTCATAAAGCCCCTCTGGCCATAAGCAGAAAACTCAGAGGGTGGAAATAGACTGTGCCTTAAGGCCCAGTGTGGCCTGGACCAAGGATGTGGCTATAGGGAGAGGAGAAGAGGGAATGAGAGGAATGGAGGGTCAGTAGACTGATACACATGGGCCTTACCATGGACCCCCAGGAATGTCATGGGCCTTTTCCTGGCTGTCATTCTCTATATCCCCCACTGTGTTCTCCATGTAGACTACAAGAGCAGACCCCTGAGAGGGATCAGCCATGGAGTTCTCTTCTCCCTCTGACCTTTTCTCAGAGCCTGGCCTAGGACCGAGGAAAAACCCATACCCCAAGGCTACAGGTGCCATCCCATCCCTTGTGCCCAGCTCAGCCCTTGATAACCTCTCTTCCTCAACTCCAACCTCAATCCTCAACTCACTTCTGACTCTGCACCACTGCAGCTGGAAATCCCCCTTGACTTCACCCCTTCAGTCCACCCCAAACCCTTCTCCTCTAGGACCCTCTCCTCTCTAACCCTCCCCGGCTTTGAAGACATGTGGCCAGAAGACTTAAATTTGACTCCCAGCTCCTCCACCTAGCATCTTTGCAATCTGAGGCAAGCCACTTCACCTCTCTGAATCTCAAATTGTCAGCTTCAAAATAGAACTACATCCTCTATTCAGAGAGCACTATGGGGCTTCAACAGGTTGAACACATGAAGTTGAACACAGTTGTATCTACTGTATCTGATACTTCCTGCATTGCTCAACACTCCAACCAATCATTTCCTTTGCTTCTTTGCAAGTTTCCTTCATGGAGAATAATTCTCTCTCCCTTCCCTCACCCACACTGGTGTGCACCAAGGACAAGAGGCTCAGAAAGACAGGAGTCAGAGACTTGGCAGATGGAGAACAGTAAGTGGAATCCAAAGTACTCCCTGGCCTTTCTATCCTTTGCCTTTGACAAATGATACAACAGACTCTTCTACAAAGAAGCTTTCCCTAATGGACTGTTGTCAATACTGACATACACATGAGGTTGTCAACTCCTAGGCTCCTCCATCTGACAGTGAGAGTGGCATGGGCACATGGTCAAGTTCCTTGAGAGCAGGAACAGTAAGACATACCTGTCTGTGCCCACTTCCTGAAAGAGATACTTTCATTCTGTTTATAAAGAAGAAGAGAAGAGAGGGAAAAACTAGTCTTTACCCAACCCCAAATCTTTAGAGCTCAAGTTCCAAATGACATTACAGTGAGAGGCAAAATGCAGACCAATAACAGGATTGAGGTAAGAAATGAAGATAGTGTTTAATATTTATAATAAGGAGAGGATGAGAGTTGGAACTGGATTTCAGGTTTGTATTGTGTTCAAGTTTGGGTTCTGGTTAGAGTTCTAGTCAAGGATACAGGCTGTGATTAGGGAGTAGCTTATTGTTAGTACTAAGGCTTAAGCTAAAATTCCTCTTAGAGTTATATATGTCTGAAAGTTCTGGGGCTAGCAGCAGGGGTTAATGCTGTGGGCTTCGGCAGGGGCTCTGCAGGTGACAGGCCTGGGAGACAATACCCTGGAGGGGAGCAAGCGTGGCCAGACAGGCAGTACCAGAGGAGAATTTAGGCCAGCACTGTGGACAGCTCCAAGGAAAGCACCTTGGTGAGCAATGAAGCCTCTGAGATGTTCCTAGCTGACTCTCCCTTCCACCCTCTTCCATAACATTACAGACCTCAGCCATTCACAAAAGACTGACCCCTGATAAAACCAAGATAGCACCATATCCTCCCAGGAGTTTGGGAGGGTCTCTCATCTTAGGGTCTTTGCTTTCCTTCCCAATCATTCTCATCTTAAATCCTACATCCCCTGGGCCTAGAAACAAGATTTTAATTGAGAAATCTCCAGTTTTGGCCTTTAAAAGGTGATCATTTTCCTAACTTTTAGAGTTTTTTTTTCTGTTCAAAATACTTTTCATTGTTGTTCAAATACAGTTGTCTCCTTTTTTCCTCCACCATTTTACCCTGACCCACCCACCCCCACTTCCCACCCTCAACCCTACCACCCTTTGGCTTTGTCCACGGATCTTTTATACATGTTCCTTGACTTGATCCTTTCCCTTTTTTGCCCCATTACCCCTCTCTACCTTCCCCTCTAATTACTGTCACTTTGTTTTTTATTTCAATGTCTCTGGTTATGTTTTGCTTGCTTGATTGTTTTGTTGATTAGGTTCCACTTATATAGGTGAGATCATATGGTATTTGTCTTTCACAGTCTGGCTTATTTCACTTAGTATGACACTTTCCAGTTCCATCCATGGAGTCAAAAAGGGTAGGAGTTCCTTCTTTCTTTCACCTGTGTAGTATTCCATTCTGTAAATGTACCATATAGTTTTTTGATCCACTCATTTACTGATAAGCACTTAGGTTGCTTCCAGCACTTGGCATTCTCATATGCATGGAAATGCCAGAATCAGAAGTAAGGAAAAATATCCCATTTGCCATAGGAACTCCAAAACAGGAGTGGTGAAAGCAGACATCCTTGTCTTGTTCCTGTTCTTAGTGGAGAAGCTTTTAGTTTTTGCCTGTTGTGTATCACCTTGGCTGTATGTTTCTGGGATATGGCCTTTATTATGTTGAGATATGCTCCCTGTACTCCCACTTTGCTGAATGATTTTATCATAAATGAGTGCTGTACTTTGTCAAATGCCTTTTCTGTATCTATTGATATGATCAAGTGGTTTTTATTTTTCCTTGTTTATGTGATGTATTATGTTTATTGATTTGTGAATATTATAGCATCCTTGTATCCCTGGGATGAATCCCACTTAGTCATGGTGTATGATCTTTTAAATGTGTTGCTGGATGCTGTTTGCCAATATTTTGCTGAGGGTTTTAGCATCTATATTCATGAGCAATATTGGCCTGTAGTTTTCTTTCTTTGTTGTGTCTTTATCTGGTCTTGCGATTAGGATGATTCTGGCCTCATAAAAAGAGTTTGTTCTTCCTTCTTTTTCAATTTTTTTGAATACTTTGTGATGGATAGGGGTTAGCTTTCCCTGAAGTGTTTTGTAAAATTCTCCTGTGAAACCATCCAGTCCAGGGCTTTCATCTGCCTGGAGTTTTCTTATTACTTCTTTGATTTCACCAGCTGTTATCAGTCTGTTTAGGTTTTCTACTTCTTATTGATACACTTTTGGGAGATTATCTTTTTTCTAGAAATTTGTCAATTTCACCCAGGTTTTCAAATTTCTTGGCATATAGTTCTTCATAGCAATTTCTTACAATCCTTGGTATTTCTGTGATATCAGTTGTAATCTCTCCTCTTTCATTTCTGATTGTGTTTATTTGGGTCCTCTCTTTTTTCTTTTTTAAAAGATTTTATTTATTTATTTTAGAGGGGAAGGGAAGGAGAAAGGGAGAGAAACATCAATGTGTGGTTGCCTTTTGCACACCCCACACTGCAGACCTGGCCTACAACCCAGGCATGTGCCCTGACTGGGAATCAAACCAGCGACCCTTTGGTTTCTTTTTTCTTGGTGAGTCTGCTTAAAGGCTTATTGATTTTGTTCATCTTTTTTAAGAAACAGCTCCTGAATTTATTGATCCTTTGAATTGTTCTTTTAGTCTCTATGTCATTTAATTCAGCTCTGATCTTAATTATTTCCCTCCTTCTACTCGCTCTGGGCTGTCTTTGTTGTTCTTCTTTGAGTTCTTGTAGGTGTAGAGTTAGGTTGCTTATTTAAAATGTTTCTATCTTTTTTAGGTAGACCTGTGTCACCATGAACTTCCCTCTCAGGACTGCCTTCACTGTGTCCCATAAATTTTGGGTTGTTGTGAGTTCATTTTCATTTGTTTCCAGAAACATTTTGATTTTTTCCTTGATCCCATTATTAAATCATTCATTAATACCATGCTATTCCGTCTCCATAAGTTTGAATACTTTTTAATTTGTCCTTGAGGTTTGTTTCTAGTTTCAGGCCCTTGTGGTCTGAGAAACACTTGACATGATTTTCATTTTCTTGATTTGTTGAGGCTTGTTTTGTGTCCTATCATGTGGTCTATCTTTGAAAATGTTGTATGTGGGTTTGAACATAATGTGTATTCTGCTTGTTTGGGATGGAATGTTTTATATATATATATATATATATATATAAATTATATATTTATATATATATAAAGTCCATTTGATCTAATGCATCATTCAGTTCCAGAATATACTTATAAATATTTTATTTGGAGATCCTTTGGAGAAGCACAATGATAACCATGATATTTCACCCACCTAGCCACTTTTTATAAAAGGTGAAAAAGACTTAAGACTCTTATTAGAGGAGACAAGAAATGTAAGCTGAATTCAGAAAACAGCCCTCTTGTGTGAGGTTATATGATGAGATATAGTGAGAGTAAAGGATAGAAACTAGGCATAGTGTGCAAGAGAATAGAGTTAACCACAACAGTAATAAAGTTCAAGAAGACAGTGAAATGGGACAAGCCCAGGGAGTATTTACAATAATATGGAACAGCAATTATTTACAATACTACTGGAAGAATAATATGACAAGAAATATGTGATCTGAATAGAAAGAATAGAAAGTAAAAGACCAATAGTAGGGTGTTATTGGAAGGTGAGTGAAGTGAAAGAAGAAAAATTAAAATGCAATATGAAAGGGAGAACAAGGAAAACCAGTCAAACAATGCAATTAAACACACAACCAAAATGAAGAAAACTAAACAGACAGAAGAGAAATAAAAAATAGTAATCAAGTAACAGTAATGAAAATATCAAAAAGTGATAATAAAAATAAACAATAAAATGCAAGTTGTGTAGGATAGCAAAGTGAAATTTGTCTCAGTTTCTCAGTTTTTGGCATCAGCCTTGTGATCCCTCTCTGGATCTGTCTTCAGTCCTTTCACAGTTTCAGGTCTTATTGTCTCACACTTAGGAAAAGAAAAGAAAAAAAAGCCTCCTGCTGACTTTAAACCCAGTAAGCAAGTTCTGCTGCTCTTCCTGGATGCTGCAGGCAGAGTGGGGCTGATCTTCACTTTTTCCTTTCCTGTGGTTTTGCAAGGATGGGGACCTAGGTCTGGTCTGCAGTATTCACAGGTGCCCAGCCTCCAGCCCAGGCCTTCAGAAAGTTTCCAAGCCCCTGTCTATCGGTGCCAGGCTGGTGCGTTTAATCTACAACATTGTAATCAGGACCTGTGAGGTACCTTAATTAGGAACAACTTGCACCTCATCTCCTCCATCTCTGCTGGCCTGTGTGCTGCGCATTCTCAAAGTTCCTTCAGGACAGTTTAGTTCCACTATTACATTAAGTCTCTCTGGGGACTGCTACCTCTCTAAGCCCCTGCTGCCCCACTTTGATCAGTCTGTGAGGTATCCTGATTTGGAGCAAGTCACAACCCTATCCTCCCTCTTTGATGGCCTAGCCTCTGAGAGAGTTCCTTAAACAGAAGCTGAGATCTTTTTTTAGAGTAAATTCTTCTTGTTTTCATCAGCTGTTCTTAACAAGCACCCAGTTTTTCATGCAGCCCAACTCTGACCAGTATGGAGACTATCCAAGTCAGGGTTAATCATGGCCCAACAATTCTCCCTTCCCCAGGTATCACCTGGCCCCCTGATTTCTCTGGTAGTGTCATAGCTAGCAACTGCACTTCCAACAGGGGAACACCATCACTGTGCATCTCCCCCTGTGTCTTTATTCCCCCCAGTGACATCAAGCATCCAGGTCTCTCCTGATGTGGGATTGTCTTCCCTGCTCTGGTATGGGAGGGAGTTGCAAAGTTACAATCACTGATCTGGCTCTCCTCCAAAGCTCCTGCAGCAGCTGACCTTGGTGCCAGGTGCCAGGTGCCAGTTGCCAGGCCAGGGATGCATCAGCCTTTGTCCCCACACCAGTCCCAAGGACCTTAACATCCCAACCCAGTCTCCTTACCATCTGTTTTTCAACATCCTATACAATTTTGACTTCCAAACTTCATAAAAGCTGGGATTCAGTTTGGTGTTCACTCTGCTCTTCAGAAGATGGAGTAGGTATCCAAGTTGGGAGCATGAGCAAGTGGGTTCAGCTCCCAACTACATCGCTGACATTTTCAGTCTCCCTTTTTCTGCATCTATGGATATGATCATGTGATTTTTGTCTTTCTTTTTGTTTATGTGATGTATTACTTTTATTGATTTGTGAATATTGTACCATCCTTGCATTCCTCAGATGAATTCCACTTGATCATGATGTTTGATCTTTTTAATGTATTTTAATGTAATCCTCATTTAATCCTACATTAAAATCCTATTTTAATGTAATCCTCAACTAATATTTTGTTGAGGATTTTAACATCTATGTTCATGAGCGATATTGACCTATAGGTTCCTTTGTTTGTTGTGTCTCTATCTGGTTTTGGAATTAGGATGATGATGGCTTCATAAAAAGAGCCTAGTATTCTTCCCTCTTCTGGGAGTTTTTTGAAATACTCTGTGAAGGATAGGGGTTAGCTCTTCCTGAAATGTTTTGTAAAATTCTTTTTTTAAACTTCTTTATTGTTCAAGTACAGTTGTCTCCAATTTCCTCCCACCACTCCACACCCACTCCAGGCATCCCCACTTTCCACCCTTGATCCTACTCCATGTGTCCTTTATAGATGTTCCTGCAAACCCTTTCCCCTTTCCTCCCATTATCTCCTCCCACCTCCCCTCTGGTTAATGTCAGTTTGTTCTTAATTTCAATGTCTCTGGTTATATTTTGCTTGTTTGTTTGTTTTGTTAACTAGGTTCCACTTACAGATGAGATATGGTAAAATTCTCCTGTGAAACTGTCTGGTCCAGGGATTTTGTGTGCTGGGAGTTCTTTGCTTACTGCTTTGATTTCACCAGCTGTTACTGGTCTGTTCAAGCTTTCTGCTTCTTCTTCATTCAGCTTTGGAAAATTATATTTTTTCTAGAAATTTGTCGATTTCACCCAGGTTTTCAAATTTCTTGGCATACAGTTCTTCATAGTAATTTCTTGCAATCCTTTGCATTTCTGTGGTATCAGTTGTAATGTCTCCTCATTCAATTCTGATTTTGTTTATTTGGGTCCTCTCCCTTTTTTCTTGATGAGTCTGCTTAAAGGCTTGTTGATTTTGACTTCCCCCTGCACACAGGTGAAACACCTAGCCAATCTACTGAAGAACAGAGTGAACAGCCAACAGTAACCCAGCATGTATGAAGACAAGAGACCAAACATTGCAGAGGACATTGAAAAAACAGATGGTAAGGAGAGTGCTTCAGGACAACAAGGTCCCTGGTACCAGCATGGGGACGAGGGCAGCAGCAGCCCCAGGCCTGGTGCCCACCAGGTCTGCCACAGGGTTCTTGGGAGAGAGCTGGGTCAATGGCTCCTTCCCCTGCCAAACAAGGTTTGAGCAGCCCTGGGAGAGACCCAGTTGCTGCAAGTCACAAAGAGGGGAAGACGAACTAAGTGGCAAACACACAGGGGCTGTGAGCACCCACACGGTCTGTGGACGCCAGCTGGGGAGAGTTGAGACTTGGGCAGTGAGGGGCCTTGACCAGGACAGTCCCCAGTCTGATTGGAGAAGGGCTGTGTGAGAGGCCAGGTCTCTGTATGGAGTAAAGCCTGGAGCAGGAGGAATTTCTCAAAAAGAAAAAGTGAAAAAAGAGGCACTCAACGGCTGTTTGGGGAATTCTTCTGCAGCAGCCATTCCAGCCTCCTCCCCACCAAGGCACATGGTGCTCCCAAGGTGGACCAGAAGGCCCTGTGCACACTTCTGTAGCCCTGGGAACAGTGCACGCCTGAACTTGAGGGACTGGAGGCAGCCCAGCCAAGTGCTTAGGCCTGCAGCCCTGGGGAGACTGCACACTAGCGAAAGCCCCCAGGCCACACGCGAAGCCCTGGGGAGAGTGCGTACCCAAACCTGTGGAACCAGAGGCTACTGGGCAATTGGGCTGGAGGCTGGCCTACTGCCAATCAGGAAGGGAGAAGAGTGAAACCTATCACACCTAAGCCTGCTGCAGCCAGGAAGACCAGTAAAACTGGCTTGGCCAGTTTGAAGCCAGTAGGAGGCTTTTTTT
The DNA here is from genome assembly GCA_028533065.1 of Trachops cirrhosus. Lineage (NCBI taxonomy): Eukaryota > Metazoa > Chordata > Mammalia > Chiroptera > Phyllostomidae > Trachops > Trachops cirrhosus. The sequence goes on along the minus strand of CM052543.1, from coordinate 77,887,782 downwards.
TTAATTAGTAATTCTTAATTTTTTTATTATTTGTCTTATTTTTTAACTCCTTCTTCCTCTCTTTCCTTCTTTCTTGTTTTATTCCTTCTTCCTTTTTCCCCTTTTATCTCTTCTTCCTCCCTTCCTTTTTTTACTAATTCCCACAAGAGACAAAAAAACCTACAACTGTGAAAAGACCACAGTTGGAACCAAAGAGGGGTCATCCCAACAGCTGAGACAGTGAGACAAATTTCACTTTGCTACTACAGAGAACTTGCAAGTTATTGCATATTTGTATTATTATTTTTTCATTATTCTTACATCTTTTATTTTATTAGTATTTTTTTTTATTTCTCTTCTTTCTATTTAGTCTTCTTCACTTGGCTGGCTCAATTGAATTGTTTGACTGGTTTCCCTTGTCCTCTCTTTCATAGTGTATCATTAACTTACTGTCTTTCACTTCACTTGTGTTCCATCAGGAAACTACTCTAGGTCCTATACTTCCCATTCTGGTTATCCAGATCACATAGATTCTGTCATATGATTGATGCTCCAATATTATTGTAAATAATAGCCGTTCCATACAATTGTAAATACTACACAGCATCCCTCCCAGGTCTTAGCACACTTCACGGTTTCCTGAACTTTATTACTGTTCTGGTTAACTCTCTTCTTCCACACACTACACCTATTTTCTATCCTTTACTCTCACTTTACCTCATAACCTGATCTCACACAAGCTCACTGCTTTCTAGATCCAATTCACAATCCTTTCCCCCCAATAAGACTCTTATCTTCTTTCCACACTTTCTAAAAAGTGGCTAGTAGGGTGAAATTTCACTGTTACTACTACACATATCCAAACAATCTCCTATCTCTTTTATATAGGGTGGTACTGTAAATATCATAAAATATGCTCTTGCTGTCTTAAACCATTTTGACTTCCTCTTCCAAGTGAACACAAAAAAGAGTAGGTGGAAGCTATGAACACCAGGATACCTACTGGAAGGGGAAACCCAACAACAAAGGAACCACCAACAGATAACAATAGAAGGAGGTGAAGGAAGGAGTGGAAGCCACACTAACTCAACTCAGGACCTTTATGGAAATACAACTAAATAGTGGAGTAATTACACAGAGCAAACAACTGAAAAATAGCAAGAGAGAAGGCTCAGAACCTTGTACACACAGAAGAACCAGCTTCAACACAACTTGCCCACACATGCCGAGCAGAATACAAGAGTTGATGGACAGAGTGACCCTTGGTTAACCAGCTAGTAGGAAGGACCTACCAAAGAAGGGCCCAACAACAATCAAAGCCCAAAGACATACACAGAGCCAACAAGAATGGCAGCCCAAGACCAGTGAGCTCAGGAGATCAAGGAGATGTCACCACTGAATCTCACAGGTCTTCTAAAACAGAAGTTCACATAATCAACCCAGGAAGTCAGAACAGATCAATTTAAAAAGCAGAGGCTAACAAGAAGAGTCTCAAAACAATGGGAAGACAAAGAAACAATCCACAAATGAAAGGAAAGAAGGAAGCCTCAAAAAAATGCCAAATGAAATAGAGGCAAGTGAACTATCAGATATTGAGTTCAAAGCAATGTTTATAAGGAAGCTCAATGAGCTCACAGAGAATTACCAAAAACTACAGGGAAACTACAATGAACTCACTGCAAACTACATCCACATGAAAAATGAAATAGACACTATCAACAAGGGTCATGAGGAAATAAAGAATACAATTTCTGAACGTAAGAACACAGTAGAAGGAATCAAAAGCAGGATCGATGAAGCAGAGGACTGGATCAGCGAGCTGGAGGACAAGGTAGAAAAAAAACACCCAGAATAAGCAAGACAAGGAAAATAGGCTCAGAAAGAATGTAAGGGAAATGCAGGACAACATGAAACATAATATCCATATAATAGGGATATCAAAAGGAGAAGAAGAGCAAAGGATAGAAAACCTGTTTGAAAAAGTAAGGATGGAAAACTTCCCTAATGTGATGAGAGAAAATGTCACAAAAATCCAGGAACACAGAGAGTCCCAGTCAAGAGGAACCCAAAGAGGCCTACTCCAAGACACATCATAATTAAAATGGAAAAATTCCAAGACCAAGAGAGAATCTTAAAGGCAGCAATGGAAAAGCAGGAAGTAACATACAAAGGAGCCCCAATAAGGCCAGCAGGTGAGTTCTAAATCAAAACACTCCAAGCCAGGGGAGAATAGCAAGAAATATTCCACGTAATGAAAACCAGAGGCCTGCAACCAAGACTATTTTATCCAAAAAGGCTCTAAATTAAGTGGAAGGCCAAATAAGGAGCTTCCTGGACAAAAGAAGCCTCGAAGAATATACCTTCCCAAAACCAGCACTGCAAGAGAAGCTAAAGGATCTACTTTAAGGACAGGAAGAAAAACAGTGACAGAGAGAGGAACACAGGTATGAAATAATGACAATGAATCAATACCTATTAATAATAACCTTAAACATAAATGGATTAAATACCCCAATCAAAATGCACAGAATAGAGAGGAAGATGGTGGCATGGTAGGAGGGAGCAGATTCTACTTCTCCTACACCCGGGAAAAATCCTAGCCGATCTAGGTAGGAACAGAGCAAATAGCCAACATTATCAAAACATATATGAAAATAAGAGATCACAAATTGTAGCGGACATTGAAAAACCTGACGGTAAAGAGACTACGTGGACCAGCGTGGGGACCAGGGAGGTTGCAGCTCCAGACTTGACCTTCTAGGGTCTGCCATGGGGCTCCAGGGAGAGAGCTGGGTCAACTGCTCCCTCCCTAGCCAAACAAGGACTGAGCAGCACCAGGGGAGGCCGGTTTACTGGAGGGCACAGAGAGAGGAGTGAGGATGAAGAGGCACCCACACAGGGGCTGTAAGCACCCACGCATAGCCCTGGTGAAAGTGTGCACCCCACCTGGTGCATCCAAAGGCACCCGCCTATATGCCTGTGCCCCCAACCCAGAGAGAGCACGGTTTGGTGGAAGTCTGGGAAACCACAGTGTTGAAAAACGAAAAGGCGTGGGTGCTCCCTGGGACCTGTGATGCCTAGGCCCTGAAGTTGGGGGAAGTGGGTGCCCCTCAAAATCCAGAGAGTACACACCCATGAACCTGGAATAGGCACAGGCGCTCCCTGGGACCTGTGATGCCCTGGCCCTGAAGTTGGGGGAAGTGGGCGTCCCTCGGGATCCAGAGAGTGCACACCCGTGAACCCAGAAAAGGCGTGCGCGCTCTGCGGTACATCAGAACACATGGTGGTGAACTCCCAGTGACGTAGATAGTTGCACCACACACAGGACGCTTCCAGGGAGCACAAGACAGGCTGCAGGGAGAATGCACAACTACACTGTGAACAGTATGCCAGAGGCTGGCTGAGTTCTGAATTGGAACAAAGAAAACCTGTCTCCAGTCGCCCCTCAGTGTACTGAGCCCAGCTAGAAAAACCAGTTTGGCCAGTTGGAAACCAATAATAGGTGTTTCTTTGTTTTTTTCTCTCTTCCTCTTTTTTTTTTTGTCTTTTGTTTGTTTTTGTTTTTGTTTTCTTTTAATTATTTTTAAGTAAACTTTTATCTTTTAATTCGTATTATTTTTACATCTATTAATTCTTTATGATTCTCTTTCTATCATTCTACTGTAGACCCTTCTCCCTTGTTTTCCAAATTTATCTCTTCTTCTTCCTTCCATCTTCTGCTTGGTACCTTCCATTATTTTTTCTAACCTGCAAGTAATTGCATAATTGTATTATCATTATTTCATTATTCTTACACCTTTTATTTTTATAGTATTTTGGTATTCCTCTTCTTTCTGTATAGTCTTCCTTGTGTGGCTAGTTATATTGTATCACTTGATAGGTTTCCCCTGTTATCTCATTCATACTGTATTGCTAATTTACTGCCCTTCATTTGTACTCCATTAGTACAATACTCTCTATTCTTGAGTACAAGGCTCAATACTCTCTATTCTTGTTATCTAGATTTCATAGATTCTGTCATATGATTGTTGCTCTAATATTACTGTAAATAATAGCTATTCCATACAATTGTAAATACTTCACAACACACATTCCAGATCTTAATCAACTTCACAGTTTCCTGAATTCTATTACTGTAGTGGTTAACTCTATTCTCTCACACACTTCAAATATTTACTAATTCTTACTCTCACCCTACCTCAGAATCTGACCTCCCATATCCTCACTGCTTTCTAGGGCGAACTCACAATCCTTTCCTTCCCAACAGGAGACTTATATTCCTTATACCCTTTCTAAAAAGTGACTAGAAGGGTGGAAGATCACAATTATCACTATACATAGCCAAAGGCTCTCCTATCTCTGCTCTACTGGCTACTACAGTAAATATCATAGAATACTCTCTTGCTGTCTAAAACGAATTTGCCTAACCCTTCCAACTGATGACAAAAAAAGAATAGGCAGAAACTGTGAATACCTGGATACCCGAATTACAATGCACCACTGAATCTCACAACTATTCTACCACAGAAGTTCACACCATAAACCCAGGGAGACAGAACAGATCAATTTAAGAAGCTGAGGCTAGCAAGAAGAGTCTCACAAACAATGACAAGACAAAGAAACAATCCACAAATGGAGGAAAAGGAGGAAGCCTCAGAAAGAATGCTAAATTAAATAGAGGCAACTCAACCATCAGATTCTGAGTTCAAAGCAATGATTATTAGGAAGTTCCACGAACTCTCAATTAGTTACCAGAAACTACACGGAGGCTACAATAAACTCACTGCAAACTATATCAACATGAAAAAGGAAATAGAAAGTATCAACAAGGGCAAAGAGGAAATGAGGAATACAATTTCTGAACTAAAGAACACAATAGAAGGAATCAAAAGCAGGATCGATGAAGCAGAAGATCGGATCAGCAAGCTGGAGGACAAAGTTGAAAAACGCACCCAGCAAGAGCAATAACAGGAAAAGAGACACAAAAAGAATGAAGAGGGATTAATAGAAATGTAGGACAACATGAAACATAATAATAACCGTATAATAGGGATACCAATTTGAGAAGAAGAAGAGCAAGGGATAGAAAACCTATTTAAAAAGAAATGATGGAAAATTTCCCTAATTTGATGAGAGAAAAAGTAACACAAATCCAGGAAAAACAGAGAGTCCCAATCAAGAGGAACACAAAGAGGCCCACCTCAAGACACATCATAATTGAAATGGCAAAATTTCAAGACAAAGAGAGAATCGTAAAGACAGCAAGGGAGAAACAGGAAGTAATGTACAAGGGAGCCCCAATAAGGCTAGCAGCTGACTTCTCAATGGAAATCCTCCAAGCCAGAAGAGAATGGCAAAAAATATTCCAAGAAATGAGAACCACAGGTTTCGAAACCAAGGCTACTTTACCTGTGAAGGCTCTCAATCAAGACAGAAGGCCAAATAGGAAGCTTCCCAGACAAAACAAGTCTAAAAGAACAGACCACCACCAAACCAGCTCTGCAAGAGATGCTAAAGGGACTGCTTTCAGTAAAGGAAGGGAAAAAAGAGACAGGAACACAAGTACGTAAATGGCAATGAATAAGTACCTATCAATAATAACCTTAAATGTAAATGGATTAAATGCCCCAATCAAAAGACATAGAGTAGCTAAACGGAGAAGAAAGCATGAACCACAAATATGCTGTCCACATGAGACCCAGCTCAGGAGCAAACACCTACACAGACTGAAAGTGAAGGGCTGGAAACAAATATTCCAAGCAAACGGACAGGAAAAAAAAGCCGGGGTAGCAATACTCATATCAGACAAAATAAAATTCCACAAAAGGGCCATACACAGAGACCAAGAAGTTCACCTCATAATACTCGAGGGAGGAATCCACCAAGAAGACATAAACATAGTAAATATATATGAACCCAACATAGGAGCATCCAAATACATAAAGAAACTCTTAGAGGACTTCAAGAAAGATATTGGCAGCAACACAATTATACTGGGGGATGTTAACACCCCACTGTCAGAAACGGACAGATCTTCCAAACAAAATATCAACAAAGATATTGTGGCATTGAACAAGGCCCGAGATGAAATGGACTTAACTGATATATATAGAGCCCTCCATCCCAAAGAAGCAAAATACACAGTCTTCTCAAATATGCATGGAACATTTTCAGAGATAGACCACATGATGGGACACAAAATAAGCCTCAACAAATTCAAGAAAATTGAAATCATACCAACCATACTC
>CM052543.1:77864819-77881055 GCA_028533065.1 Trachops cirrhosus | reverse complement strand
TTTAATAGGTATTGCATTGAATGTGTAGATTGCTTTGGGTAGTATGCACATTTTGATGATGTTAATTCTTCCAATCTATGAACACGGTATATGTTTCCATTTGTTTGTGTCTTCCTTGATTTCTTTCTCAATGTTGTGTAGTTTTCAGCATACAGGTATTTTACCTCCTTGGTTAGGCTTATTCCTAGGTATTTTATTTTTCTTGTTGCTATATCAAATGGGATGTTTTTCTTGATTTCTGTTTCCTCTGCTGTTTCATTGTTGGTATACAAAAATGTCTTTGAATTCTGGATATTGACTTTGTATCCTGCTGTTTTGCCAAATTTGTTTATTAGGTTGAGCAGTTTTTTGGCAGAACCTATAGGATTTTAGGTACACTATCATGTCATCTTCAAACAATGACAGTTTTGTTTCCTCCCTTCCAATTTGGATGCCTTTTATTTCCTTTTCTTGTGTGATCACTTTGGTTAAAACTTCCAGTACTATATTGAATAGAAGTGGTGAAAGTGAACAACCTTGTCTTGTTCCTGATCTCAGTGGAAAAAATTTTAGTTTGTGGCCATTGAGTATGATGTTGGCTGTAGGTCTCTTGTATATGACCTTTATTATGTTGAAGAATGCTCCCTCTATTCCCACTTTACTGAGTGTTTTTATCATAATTGGGTGCTGTACCTTATCAAATTCTTTTTCACTGTTGTGTCACAGTGGTGACTTTCAAACCTCCAACTCTTCCCCCTCCCTAACTGAATGCAGTGCAGTGGGGTCACAACCTACTGGAAGTTTCCATGTGGAATTCCCTTGCCCTTTGCCCACCTCCACTCCACCTCTGCTGTCAGGAACTTGGATTATCGATGACCTCTTTTCTTGACTATATCTTCAGATTGTCCTCTTCTCCTGGCTTCTTCTCACAGCATGTAAATATGTACTATCTTAAAAATATTCTCTAAATCTTTCTCTCACCAACTTCCACTTCACAGACAGACTTCTTGAAAGAATAGTCTTCACTGACTGAATCTATTTCTTCATCCCTCTACACTTTGAGATCTACTCTGACCTGTGCTTGCTGCCCCTCCATTGCTCCACAACACAGATCTTGCCAAGATGAACAATGGCCTCCATGTCACCAAATCAAATATGCCCTCTCTAGTCCTTCCTGCAGCTTTTAGAGTTTGGTGATGTCTGACCATTCCCTTCTTCTTAAAACATCCTGTTTCCTCAAAGTCCAGGACACAGACCTCTCTGAGCTCCTTCATAGGCTTTTTTGTCAGTCTGGTCTTGTCTGCCAAGCTGTGAATTCTGATTTCTACAGAGTTGGCTCCAGCCCTTGGCCTTGCCCACACACCATCCAGTGGTATCTTATGCTCCCAGGACTGCAGTTCTCTGTTGAGCATGAACCCAGTCAAAGCTTGAGCATTCCAGATGGCCCATGAAGCCACCATTTGTCTGATATTTCCCTTCAAATATCTCACAGGGATCTCATACTCAGTGTGTCCAAATCCCAATTCCTGATTTTCTTTCCCAACCTGTTCCTCTGCATGCCTTTCCTCATCAGGAGCAATGTGCCCAGGAATCAGCCCTGGTACCTCCTCTTCCTCTCCCCACATTCCACCCATCACCAAGTCCTATCCTCTCTTCCTCCTCACAGTCTCACGGACCCAGCCACTCTTCTTCTCCCTGTTATCCCTGCCTTCTCCATGTTCCCTCCCTTCTCTCCTGGACACCCTTCCCTGGAGTTCCTATAGCAGGTGCTCTGCCACACCACACCCTGACTTCCCCCAATCTGCTTCTTTGATCACACTCACCCCTACTACAAACCCATTGATGACTTTCCTTTGCTGTCAGGAAAAAAATACAAACCCCTATATGACCTCCAGGGCCCTCTCTTGTCAGGACACTTTGCACCAGCCCTTCTGGTTTCTTGCAGTCAGTGATCTTATCCACCAGCCTGGAACACTTCACTGCTCTGCCTGCCATCTACTACCATGATGAAAAGTTGTTCAGTGAGCACTCATGTACAGGGCACACTGGACAGACACAGAGGAAGTGAGAGGAACAGCTTGGAATTTGTGATGGGGTGAAGGTGAAGGATGTCAGTGGCATGGTTCAGGGAGGTAAGACATTCTGGGGGCATAACTCAAGAAGGAGAGATGCGCTGGAGAGTGGTGCTAAGACTTGAGATTGGGGAAGAGTTGACTGGAGGTTGACTGGGTTGAAAGTGGTTGAGGTTGCTTGAGGGGTGCTGGGTGTGTTCTGTGGTCATTCATCACATGGAGATCAGGAGTCAGCATTAGGCATGTAGAACCTTAGGTGCCTGAAGACATCTAAGGGAAGATTGGGAAAGGCAAGTAGATAAACTTGTTTAGAACCCAGAAGAAAGATATAGGCATAAGACTTAATTTGAATAAAATAAAGGCCAAGTCCTGGGAGTGGCTGTGGCTGCTCAGGAAATGTGTACAAAGGGAGAGGAGAAGAGGCCTAAAATGGAGCTCTGAGAAATACCCACACTTATAGGATGTCATTAGAGAAGGAGTGTCTCTTCTGTAGAATGTGTATAACAGTGCGAGTTGCTATAAAAATTAGCTAAGATGAAGTATATAAAGTATTTGAAACAACATTGGTGCTCATAGATGGATCTTGTATATATGACATGTTTCCACAGTGGTCTTCCTTTTGGGTCACATTGGCTTATTAATAGGAGCTCAAAAGATATCGCCAGAGGCTTGGACTCTATTGCTGCTGGCTGCAGTCCTATACCAGACATTAGGTTCTGATAATGCAGCCCAAGTTTGCACCTGTGTTTTTAGCTCTGCAGGTTGTTGCTAAGCATCGACTTAGCCAAGACCTCTGTGTCTATGTGAGGGAGGCTTTCAACCCAAGAGCCTATAAGGTAAGATGTAATAGAGGTGACCAGGCCCTCTGCCAGGAGTCAAGAGCAATCCTCAGACTAAGCATCTGCTAGAGTCTTTTACAGCAGAGTGAAGGAAAATGGTGGGCATCCCCAGACCCTGCTGTTCAGTGCTCTGGGTTTCCTAGGCAGGGGTTGGGAGAGGGAGAAAAAGCTGGGGAGGTGCAATGTGAAAGGAAGGACAGGTCTAAGTTACAGTTGGGATGATGAAAGAAGGGTGAAAGGTCTCCCAATTAAGGTGTGGGTTCTCTGGGTCCTCCCATCCAAGTCTCTTGCACCGTTCAGTGAGGTTGGGTCATGTCTCCTGTCCTGATAGTGAGTCTGACTTTGCCGATTTGGGGGGAGCTGGACTCCTCTTGGCTGGTGGGCTATGGCTGGAGCAACACTACCCTCTCTTGGCCTGCTCTGCAAATGCAGTCAGTGGATGTCCCCAGATTTTAGAGCTGTGCTCCCCCACCCCACCTCTGGTGAAGTCCTACAGTCTGTCTCTTGATCAGCTAACTTTATAGTCCATGCCTGTCTTTGGCAGCCTGCCATCTGTTTCCAGATGTATGGAACTAAGAGTATCCCTTTGTTTCTGGCTTATGTTAGCTGTTGTGGACTGGCATATCTGTCTTGCTGACTTGGACTGTCTTTGTGATCAGCACCTCCTGTTACTTTAAAAAAATTTTTTTTTAATTTATTTTTAGAGACAGGGGAAGGGAAGGAGAAAGAGAGGAAGAGAAGCATCATGTGTGGTTGCCTCTCACATGGCCCCCATGAGGGACCTGGCCTACAACCCAGGCATGTGCCCTGACTGGGAATCAAACTATCAACCCTTTGGTTCACAACCCACGCTCAATCCATCCAGCTACACCAGCCAGGGCTCCTGTTACTTTTTTTCTTCAGTCTTTTTTATATTTTTTAAAAATTTATTTATTGTTTAATATTTTATTGATTATGCTATTACAATTGTCCTCATTTTCTCCCCTTTACTCCCCTCCACCCAGCAACTCCTATTCCCTCAGGCCATCCACACACCTTTTTTCATGTCCATGGGTCATGTGTTTAAGCTCTTTGGCTTCTCCATTTCCTATCCTGTACCTTACATCCCATAACTGTTCTGTAACTAAATATCCGTTCTTCATAATCCCTTCACATCTTAATTTTATCATTGTTCAGGTAGAGTTTTATGCCTTCTACCCCAACCCTACCCCACCATCCCAGCTCTTCTCACCGACTTCCCCTGTTTCCACCCCACCCTTGTTTTTGTCCATGTGTCCTTCATAACTGTTCCTGTAAACCCTTCACCTTTTTCCCCCATTATCCCCTCCCCTTACCCCTCTGGTCATTGTCAGCCTGTTCTCAATTTCAGTGTCTTTGATTATACTTTGCTTGCTTGTTTGTTTTGTTGATTAGGTCCCCTTTAAAGGTGAGATCATATGGTATTTGTCTTTCACTGCCTGGCTTATTTCACTTAGAATAATGCTTTCCAGCTCCATCCATGCTGTTCCAAAGGGTAGGAGCTCCTTCTTTCTTTCAGCTGCATAGAATTCCATTGTATAAATGTACCATAGTTTTTTATTATTTTTTTTATTTTAGTTTATTCAGTACAGTTTCTATCCTTTATTCCCATTCCAGCCCACCCACCCATCCCTCCCCTCCTCCTTCCCATTTCCAACCCCCCTGGTTTTGTCCATGTGTCCTCCATATTTGCTCCTGTAAACCCTTCTCCTCTCCCCTGAAATTCCCTCCCCTCTCCCCTCTGATCACTGACAACCTGTCCTCTATTTCCGTGTCTTTTGTTATATTTTTTACTTGTTTCTTTGTTTTGTTGTTTAGGTTCCAGTTAAAAGTGAGAACATATGGTATTTGTCTTTCACTGCCTGGCTTATTTCACTTAGCATAATGCTTTCCAGCCCCATCCATGCTGTTGCAAAGTGTATGAGCTCCTTCTTTCTTTCTGCTGCATAGAATTCCATTGTGTAAGTGTAGCATAGTTTTTTCATCCATTCATTTACTGAAAGGCACTTTGGTTGCTTCCAGCACTTGGCTATTGTAAATTGTGTTGCTATGAACATTGGGCTGCATAGATTCTTTCGGATTGGTGTTTCAGGGTTCTTAGGATATAATCCTAGCAGTGGAATTGCTGGGTCAAAAGGCTGTTCCATTATTAGTTTTCTGGGGAAATTCCATATCATTTCCACAGTGACTGCACCAGTCTTCATTCCCACCAACAATGTACTAGGGTTAAATTTTCTCCACAACCTCACCAGCATTTATTTGTTTATTTGTTGATTTGTTTATGATGAGCACTCTAACCATTGTGAAGTAATGTCTCACTGTGGTTTTAATTTGCAGCTTTCTGATAGCTAGTTATGCCAAGCATCCTTTCATTTGTCTCTGGGCCCTGTGTATGTCCTCCTTGGAGAAGTGTCTGTTCATATCCTTGGCCCATTTTTAATTGGGTTGTTTGTCTTCCTGGAGTGAAGTCATGTGAGAATTTTATATATTTTGGAGATCAAACCTTTGTCTGAGGTATTATTGGCAAATATATTTTCCTATACTCTCTGTTCCCTTTTGATTTTGCTAATGTTTTCTTTAGTAGTGCAGAAGCTTTTCAATTTGAAGAACTCCCATTTGTTTATTCTTTGCTTTATGTCCCTTGCTCTAGGGGACATATCAGTGAAAATATTGCCACATGGAATATCTGATTTTCTTGCCTATGTTCTCCTCTAGGACTTTTATAGTATCATGACTATATTTAAGTCTTTTATCCATCTTGAATTTATTTTTGTATATGGTACAAGTTGGTACTCAAGTTTCATTTTTTTGCATGTAGCTGTCCAGCTCTCACAAAACCATTTGTTGAAGAGGCTATTTTTACTCCAATTTATGCTGCTGCTTGCTTTGTGTAATATTAATTGACTGTAGAAACTTGGGTTTATTTTTGGGCTTTCTATTCTTTTCCATTTGTCCATGTCTCTGTTCTTATGCCAGTACCAGACTGTTTTGATTACAGTGGCCTTGTAATACACTTTGGTATCAGGTATTGTGATCCCTCTTACTTTGCTTTTCTTTCTTAAAATTGCTGCAGGTACTCAGGGTTGTTTATCATTCCATATAAATTTTTAAAATGTTATTCTATATTTGTGAAATATGCCATTGATATTTTAATAGGAATTGCATTGAATCTATAAATTGCTTTGGGTAGTGTGAACATTTTGATGATGTTGATTCTTTCAATCCATGAACACAGTATGTGTTTCCATTTGTTTGTGTCTTCCTTAATTTCTTTCTTCAGTGTTGTGTAGTTTTTTGAGTACAGGTCTTTTACCTCCTTAGTGAGGTTCATTCTTAGGTACTTTATTTTCTTGTTGCAATACCCAGTGGAATGTTTTTCCTGATTTCTGTTTCTGATACTTCATTGTTGGTGTACAAAAATGCCTTTGATTCCTGAATATTCACTTCGTATCTTACTGCTGTGCTAAATTCATTTATTAGGTTGAACAGTTTTTTTGTGAAGTCTATAGGATTTTCTATGTACACTATCATGTCATCTGCAAACAGTGACAGTTTTGTTTCCTCCTTTCTGATTTGGATGCCTTTTATTTCCTTCTCTTGTCTGATCACTGTGGCTAAAACTTCCAGTACTATATTGAATAGAAGTGGTGAAAGTGGACAACCTTGTCTTGTTCCTGATCTTAGTGGGAAAGTTTTTAGTTTTCCCATTGAGTATGATGTTGGATGTAGGTCTCTCACATATTACCTTTATTGTGTTGAAGAATGCTCCCTCTATTCTCACTTTGCTGAGTGTTTTCATCATAAATGGGTGCCGTACCTCATCAAATGCTTTGCCGTACCTCATCAAATGATATGATCATGTGATCTTTGCTTTGCTTCTGTTTATATGAAGTGTTACGTTTACTGATTTGCGAATATTGAACCATCCTTGCATCCTTGGGGTGAATCCCACTTGGTCATGGTGTATGATCTTTTTAACCTATTGTTATATGCCATTTGCCAATATTTTGTTGAGGATTTTATTGTCTATGTTCATCAGCGATATTGCCTGAAGTTTTCCTTCTTTGTTATGTCTTTATCTGGTTTTAGTATTAGGATGATGCCAGCTTCATAAAAAGAGTTTGGGAGTCTTCCAATTTCCTGAATTTTTTGGAATAGTCTGTAGAGGACAGTGGTTAGCTCTTCCTTACATGCCTTGTAGGATTCTCCTGTGAAACCATCTGGTCCTGAGCTTTTGTGTATTGGTAGTTTTTTGGTTACTGCTTCAATTTTGTCAGCTGTTATTGGTCTGTTCAGGCTTTCTGCTTCTTCACTGAGTTTTGGAAAATATTTTTCTAGGAATTTGTTCATTTCACCTAGGTTTTCAAACTTTTGGGGAAATAATTCTTCATGGTAATTTCTTACTGTGTGTTGTATTTCTGTGGTGTTGGTGTAATCTCTCCTCTTTCATTTCTGATTGTGTTTATTTGGGTCTTGTCTCTTTTTTTCTTCATGAGTCTGCTTAAAGTTTTGTTGATTTTGTTTATCTTTTCAAAGAACCAGCTACTGGACTCATTGATCCTTTGGATTGTTGTTTTAGTCCCTATGTCATTTAATTCTCCTCTGATCTTGGTTATTTTCTTCCTTCTACTTGCTCTGGGCTGTTTTTGTTGTTGTTCCTTGAGTTCTTGTAGTTGTACGGTTAAGTTGTTTGTTTGAAATGTTTCTATCTTTTTTTGATAGGCCTGTATCGCTATGAACTTCCCTGTCAGGACTGCCTTCACTGTGTCCCATAATCCATGTGTGTTGTTGTGAGATCATTTTCATTTGTTTCCAGAAACTTCTTTATTTACTACTTGATCACCTTCTTGACCATTCATTGTTTAATAACATGCTATTCAATTTCCATGAGCTTGAGTGTTTTTGAGTTTTTCCCTTGAGGTTGGTTTCTAGTTTCAGTCCCTTGTGGTCAGAGAAAATGCTTGATATTATTTCAATTTTCTTGAATTTCTTGAGGCTTGTTTTGTGTCCTATCATGTGGTCTATCTTTGAAAATGTTCCATGCGCATTTGAAAAGAATGTGTATTTAGCTCCTTTGGGAATAAAGGCTCTATATATATCAGTTAAGTTTATTTCATCTAGGGCATTGTTCAATGCCACAATATCTTTGTTGATATTTTGTTGGAAGATCTGTCCAATTTTGACAGTGTGGTGTTAAAACCCCTAGTCTAATTTTGTTGCTGTCAATATCTTTCTTGAGGTCTTCCAAGAAGTACATTATGTATTTGGGTGCTATGTTGGGTTCATATATATTTACAATGTTTATGTCTTCTTGGTGGATTCTTACCTTGAGTATTATGAAGTGATCTTCTGGGTCTCTTTTTATGGCCCTTGTTTTTCATTCTATTTTGTCTGATATGAGTATTGCTACCCTGGCTTTTTTTTTCCTGTCCATTTGTTTGGAATATTTGTTTCCAGCCTTTCAATTTCAGTCTGTGTAGGTCTTTTGTTCTGAGGTGGTTCTCTTGTAGGCAGCATATGTGTAGGTCATACTTTCTTATCCATTCATCTATTCTATGTCTTTTGTTTGGAGCATTTAATCAATTTACATTTAAGGTTATAATTGATAGGTATTTACTCATTGTATTTTTTTGTACCTGTGTTCCTCTCTCTCTCTCTGTCTTTTCCTTCCTTTCCTTAAAGCAATCCCTTTAGCATCTCTTGCAGAGCTGGTTTGGCGGAGGTGTATTCTTTGAGTCCTCTTTTGTCTGGGAAACTCCTTATTTGGCCTTCCATTTTAACTGAGAGACTTGATGGGTAGAGTAGTTTTGGTTGCAGGCCTCTGGTTTTCACTACTCAGAATATTTGTTGCCATTGTCTTCTGGCTTGGAACACTTTTATTGAGAACTCAGCTGTTGGTCTTATTAGGGCTCCCTTGTATGTTACTTCCTATTTCTCTCTTGCTGCCTGAATGAGTCTCTCTTTGTCTTGGAATGTTGCCATTTTAATTATGACATGTCTTGAAGTGGGCCTCTGTGGGTTCCTCTTGATTGGGACTCTTTGTATTTCCTGGATTTGTGTGACTTTTTCTGTCTTCAAATTAGGGAAGATTTCCATCATGACTTTTTCAAACGGATTTTCTACCCCTTACTCTTCTTCAACACCTGGTATCTCTATTATAAGGATAGTATTCTGTTTCATGTTGTCTTACAGTTCCCTTACCATCTGTTCATTCTTTTGAAGCCTCTTTTCCTTTGCATGCTCTTTCTGGGTGTTTTTTTCTTCCTTGTGTTCCAGCTCACTGATTCGATCCTCTGCTTCATCCTGCTTGCTTTTAATTCCTTCTAGTGTGTTTTTTTTTCTGAGACTATTGTTCATTTCTTCCTGTTTTTTGTTTATACTTTCTATTTCCTTTTTCATGGTGATGTAGTTCTCACTCAGTTCCTTGTAGTTGTCTGTGAGTTCCTTGACCATCATTATAATCATCATTTTGAATTCTGTATCTGATAGTTTGGTTACCTTCATTTCGTTTGGCTCTGTATTGGGGGGTTCTTCCATTCTTTTTGATTGCATGTTCCTTTTTTTGTGTCCCCATTTTAGGTGACTGTTTTTGTTTGTTTCTGCACTTTCTGATGTTTTCCTTTGCTAGTTGTTTTTGTAGGGTGAACTTCTATGGTAGGAATTCTATGGGGTTCAGTGTTGTGGTCTCTTTGATCTCCTTGTCTGCATGCTCTACGCTTGCCCTTTCCTCTGTTAGTATGGGGCCTCTTGTATTAGTTGTGTTGTACCTTTGGTCCTCCTTTATTTGTGTTTTTTCTCCTCCAGCAGGTATACTGATGTTCCCTGTAAGGAGCAAGGAAAACTTAGCAAGTACAAAGGATTGTAAAACAGATGCAACCTAACATGTTTGGTTTGTAAAGCTACTACTGTTGAGCCAATCACCAACCCTGTTCTCACCTACGGACTTTGTAAGCGAATAGCTGACTGCCACATCTGCTTCTGTATAATGCTTGCTTGCCCGCCCATATATAAGGACTTAGCTGTAAGCGCACAGCGCGCGACTCTCTTTATCAGCCCTTACGTGTCTCCGGACACTTTCAGAGTCCGCCCCTGCGCAGGTAAAACTTGGCCAATAAAGTAACATCTCTGAAACCCTGAAAGTCTCCAGCATCTGTTCTCGCGGTTGCTGAATGCAACATTCCCAGCTCCCATCTATTTCTTGTTTGTGCTTAGTGGCAGGAAGTAAACAAAATGGATTAAGCCAGTGGGAGAGCATTTTATGGGGTTTAAAGTACCAGCAAGTAGAGAAGAGATAGGACATTCCTTGGAGAAGTATAGCATTAACTGTGATATTTCACCCAACTAGTCACTTTTTATAAAAGGTGAAAGAGACAGTGACCAGATGGGAGAGGGGAGGGAATTTCAGGGG
This sequence comes from Trachops cirrhosus, assembly GCA_028533065.1. Lineage (NCBI taxonomy): Eukaryota > Metazoa > Chordata > Mammalia > Chiroptera > Phyllostomidae > Trachops > Trachops cirrhosus. Next base: position 77,870,739 of record CM052543.1, on the reverse strand, counting down.
AGAAGGGAAGGGTTTACAGGAACAAATATAGAGGACACATGGAATAAACCAGGGGTGTTGGAAAGGGGAGGGAGGAGGGGAGGGATGGGTGGGTGGGCTGGAATGGGAATAAAGGATAGAAACTGTACTGAATAAACTAAAATAAAAAAATTTAAAAAAATTAAAAAATAAAAAAAAAGGTGAAAGAGAGATAAGACTCTTGTTAAAGTGGAGGGTGATTGTGAGCTGAATCCAGAAAACAAAGTGCTTGTGCAAGGTTAGATGATGAAATATAGTGAGAGTAAAGGATAGAAAGTAGGTGTAGAGTAAAAGAGAATGAAGTTAACCACGAAAATAATAATGCTCAGGATTCATGTGAAGTGGGCTAAGATCAGGGAGGGTTGCTGTGTAGTATGTACAATTGTATGGAACAACAATTATTTACAGTAATACAGGAACAACAATAGTATGACAAGAAATATATGATTTCCATAACAAGAATAGAAAGTGGGGGGGAGAGGAAGATGGCAGTGTGGTAGGAGGGAGCAGATTCTACTTCTCCTACACCCAGGAAAAATCCTAGCTGTTCTAGGTAGGAACAGAGCAAACAGCCAACATTATCACAACATATATGAAAATAAGAGATCACAAATTGTAGCAGACATTGAAAAACCCAATGGTAAGGAGACTACATGGATCAGCGCGGGGACCAGGGAGGTTGCAGCTCCAGGCCCGGGCATTCAGGGGTCTGCCGTGGGGCTACAGGGAAAGAGCTGGGTCAACCACTCCCTGCCTGGACAAACAAGGACTGAGCAGCTCCAGGGGAGACCAGTTTACCAGAGGGCACAGAGAGAGGAGTGAGAGAGGAGTGAGGAGGAAGAGGCACCCACCCAGGGGCTGTAAGCACCCACGCAAAGCCCTGGTGAAAGTGTGCACCCCACCCAGAGTGAGCGTGGTTTGGTGGGAGTCTCAGAAACCACAGCGGTGAGGAAGGAAGAGGTGTGGGCACTCCCCAGGACCTATGATGCCCTGGTTGTGAATTTGGGGGAAGTAGGCGCCCTTCAGGATCCAGAGAGTGCGCACCCGTGAAACCAGAAAAAGCGCCAGTGCTCCACATGACATCGGAACACATGGCAGAGAACTCCCAAGGAAATGCATAGTTGCACCCAGCCCCCACATGCATATCCCTTCCAGGAGGCACCAGACCAGCTTGGGGGAGAACGCGCGCCTACACTATGAACAGTATGCCCGAGGCTGACTGAGTCCTGCACAGGAACAGAGAAAAACAGTCTCCAGTCACCACTCAGTGTGCTGAAGCCAGTTAGAAAGACCGGTTTGGCCAGCCTGAAACCAACAATAGGTGTGTTTGTTGTTGTTGTTGTTGTTGTTTCTTCTTTGTTTGTTTCTTTTTCTTTTTCTTTACTTCTAATTATTTTTAAGTAACCTCTTATCTTTTAATGTGTACTATTTTTAGAACTATCAATTCTTTATGCTTCTCTTTCTGTCATCCCAGTGTTGACCCTTCTCCCTTGTTTTCCAAATTTATCCCTTCTTCCTTCCATCTTCTGCTTTGTTCCATCTCTTTTTTTTTGAACCTGCAAGTAATTGCATAATTGTATTATCATTATTTCATTATTCGTACACCTTTTATTTTTATAGTATTTTGGTATTCCTCTTCTTTCTGTATAGATCTCTTTGCTTGGCTGGTTATATGGTATCATTTGATAGGTTTTCCCTGATATCTCATTCATACTGTATTGCTAATTTACTGTCCTTCATTTGTGTTCCATTAGCACAACAATCTCTATACTTGAGTACAAGGATCAATACTCTCCATTCTTGTTATCTAGATTTCATAGATTCTGTCATATGATTGTTGCTCTAATATTACTGTAAATAATAGCTATTCCATACAATTGCAAACACTATGCTACACCCATCCCAGATCTTAGCCCACTTCACAGTTTCCTAAACTCTATTACTGTAGTAGTAAACTTTATTCTCTCACACACTTCACCTATTTACTACTCTTTACTCTCACCCCACCTCAGAATCTGACTTCCCACATCCTCATTGCTTTCTAGAGCCAACTCACAATCCTTTCCTTCCCAACAAGAGTCTTATCTTCTTTACATCCTTTCTAAAAAGTGACTAGGGGGATGGAAGATCACAATTAATACTATACATAGCCAAAGGATCTCCTATCACCGCTCGACTGGCTGCTACAGTAAATATCATAGAATACTCTCTTGCTCTCTTAAACCAATTTACTGAACCCCTCCAACTGATCACAAAAAAGAATAGGCAGAAACTGTGAACACCTGGATACCTGAAATAGACTGCACCACTGAATCTCATAGGTATTCTACCACAGAAGTACATACCATAAACCCAGGGAGCCAGAACAGATCAATTTAAGAAGTTGAGGCTAGCAAGAAGAGTCTCATGAACAATGAGAAGACAAAGAAACAATCCCCAAATGAAGGGAAAGGAGGAAGCCTCAGAAAGAATGCTAAATGAAATACAGGCAACTCAACTATCAGATTCTCAGTTCAAAGCAATGACTACGAGGAAGTTCAACGAACTCTCAATGAGTTACCAGAAACTACAGGGAAACTACAATGAACTCATTGCAAACTATATCATCATGAAAAAGGAAATAGGAAGTATCAACAAGGGCCAAGAGGAAATGAGGAATACAATTTCTGAACTGAAGAACACAGTAGAGGGAATCAAAAGCAGAATCGATGAAGCAGAAGATCAGATCAGTGAGCTGGAGAACAAGATAAAAAAGCACCCAGAAAGAACAAGAACAGGAAAAGAGGCTCAGAAAGAATGAAGAAGGATTAAGAGAAATGCAAGACAATATGAAACATAACAATTTCTGTACAATAGGGATACCTAAAGGAGAAGAAGAAGAGCAAGGGATAGAAAAGCTATTTGAAAAAATAATGATGGAAAACTTCCCTAATTTGATGAGAGAAAAAGTCACACGAATCCAGGAAACACAGAAAGTCCCAATCAAGAGGAACCCAAACAGGCCCACCTCAAGACACATCATAATTAAAATGGCAAAATTTCAAGACAAAGAGAGAATCTTAAAGGCAGCTAGGGAGAAACAGGAAGTAACATACAAGGGAACACCAATTAGGCTAGCAGCTGACTTCTCAACAGAAATGCTACAAGCCAGAAGAGAATGGCAAAAAATATTCCAAGTAATGAGAACCAGAGGTTTGCAACCAAGGCTATTTTACCCAGCAAGGCTCTCAATCAAGATAGAAGGCCAAATAAGAAGCTTTCCAGACAAAAGAAGTCTAAAATAATATACCTCCACCAAACCAGCTCTGCAAGAGATGCTAAAGGGAGTGCTTTAAGGAAAGGACATGAAAAAAGAGAGAGAAACACAGGTATGTAAATGCCAAAGAATAAGTACCTATCAATAATAACCTTAAACATAAAAAGATTAATTGCCCCAATTAAAAGACATAGACTAGCTGATTGGATGAGAAATCATGACCCACACATGTGCTGCCTACAAGAGACCCATCTCAGAACAAAAGGCCTACACAGACTGAAAGTGAAGAGCTGGAAACAAATTTTCCAAACAAACGGAGAGGAAAAAAAAAAGCCAGGGTAGCAATACTCATATCAGACAAAATAGACTTCCAGAAAAGGGCCATAAAGAGAGACCCAAAAGGTCACTTCATAATACTCAGGGGAAGAATCCACCAAAAAGACATAAACATTGTAAATATATATGAACCCAACATAGCACCCAAATACATAAAGAAAATCTTAGAGGACTTTAAGAAAGATACTGACACCACACAATTACAGTGGGGGATTATAACACCCCACTGTCAAAAATGGACAGATCTCTAAACAAAATATTAACAAAGATATTATGGCATTGAACAATGACATAGATGAAATGGATTTAACTGATATATAGAGAGAAAGAGCCCTCCATCCCAAAGAAGCTAAATACACATTCTTTTCAAATGCACACAGAACATTTTCAAAGATAGACCACATGATAGGACACAAAACAAGCCTCAACAAATTCAAGAAAATTGAAATCATACTGAGCATATTCTCGGATCACAAGGATCTGAAGTTACAAACCAACCCCAATGAAAAAAAACCCAAACACTCAAGATCATGGAGATTAAATAGCATGCTGTTAAACAATGAATGGGTCAAGGATGAAATTAGGGAAGAAATCAAAAAGTTTCTGGAAACTAATGAAAATGAACTCACAACAACCCAAAACTTATGGGACACAACAAAGGCAGACCTGAGGGAAGTTCATGGCAATACAGACCTACCTAAAAAATATAGAAACATTTCAAACAAACATCCTAACTCTACATCTACAAGAACTCAAGGAACAACAACAAACACAGCCCAGAGCAAGTAGAAGGAAGGACATAAGCAAGACAAGAGCAGAATTAAATGACATAGAGACTAAAATCACAATTCTAAGGATCAATGAATCCAGGAGCTGGTTCTTTGAAAAAATAAACAAAATCAACAAGCCATTAAGCAGACTCATCAAGAAATAAAGAGAGAAGACCCAAATAAACACAATCAGAAATGAAAGAGGAGAGATTACAACTGATACCACAGAAATAGATAGGATTGTAAGAAATTACTATGAAGAACTGTATGCCAGGAAATTTGAAAACTGAGGTGAAATGGACAAATTCCTAGAAAAATGTAATCTTCCAAAACTGAATGAAGAAGAAACAGAAAGTCTGAACAGACCAATAACAGCAAATGAAATTGAAGCAGTAATCAAAAAACTCCTGACACACAAAAGTCCAGGACCAGATGGATTCACAGGAGATTTCTACAAAGCATTTAAGGAAGAGCTAAGCTCTATCCTTCACAGACTATTCCAAAAAATCCAAAAAGTTGGAAGACTCCCTAACACTTTTTATGGGGCCAACATCATACTACTACCAAAACCAGATAAAGACACAACAAACAAAGAAAACTTCAGGCCAATATTGCTGATGAACATAGACATAAAATCCTCAACAAAATATTGGCAAACCCCATCCAACAATACATTAAAAGATCGTGAACCGTGACCAAGTGGGATTCATCCCACTTTTGCAAGGATGGTACAAAATTCGCAAAACAGTAAATGTAATTCATCACAGAAACAAAAGCAAAGACAAACATGACATGATCATATCAATAGATGCAGAAAAAGCATTTGATAAGGTACAGCACCCGTTTATGATAAAAACACTCAGCAAAGTGGGAATAGAGGGAGCATTCCTCAACATAATAAAGCTCATATATGAGAGACCTACACCTACCATCATACTCAATGGCCACAAACTAAAATCTTTTCCACTGAGATCAGAAACAAGACGAGGTTGTCAACTTTCACCACTTCTATTCAATATAGTACTGGAAGTTTTAGCCACAGCGATCAGACAAGAAAAAAAAAAAGACATCCAAATCAGAAGGGAGGAAACCAAACTGTCACTGTTTGCAGATGACATGATAGTGTCCATAGAAAATCCTGTAGACTCAGCCAGAAACCTGCTCGACCCAATGAATGAATTTGACAAAACAGCAGAATACAAAGTCAATATCCAGAAATCAAAGGCATTTTTGTATACCAACAATGAAACAGCAGAGGAAGGAAATATCAAGAAAAGAATCCCATTTCATATAGCAACAAAAAAATAAAATAAAATACCTAGGAATAAACCAGCCAAGGAGATAAAAATATCCTAGTTGTCTGTTCTCAGAAAATTACACAACAGTGAAGAAAAAAATCAAGGAAGACACAAACAAATGGAAACATATACCGTGTTCATAGATCAGAAGAATTAACATCATCAAAATGTGCATACTACCCAAAGCAATCTACACATTCAATGCAATACCTATTAAAGTACCAATGGCATATTTCACAGAC
>CM052543.1:77825514-77864319 GCA_028533065.1 Trachops cirrhosus | reverse complement strand
TATTCATTTAAATCCATTTCATCTATGGCATTGTTCAATGCCACAGTATCTTTGTTGATATTTTATTTAGAGATCTGTCCATTTTTGACAGTGGGGTGTTAAAATCCCTCATTATAACTGTGTTGCTGTCAGTATCTTTCTTGTAGTCCTCTAAGATTTTCGTTATGTATTTGGGTGCTCCTATGTTGGGTGCATATTTATTTACTATGTTTATGTCTTCTTAGTGGATTCTTCTCTTGAGTATTATGAAGTGAGATTCTGGGTCTTTCTCTATTGCTCTTTTTTGGAAGTCTATTTTGTGTTATATGAGTATTGCTACCCCAGTTTTTTTTTCTTGTCCTTTTGCTTGGAGAATTTGTTTCCAGCCCTTCACTTTCAGCCTGTGTAGGTCTTTGCTCCTGAGCTGGGTCTCTTATAGGCAGCATATGTGTGCTTCATCCTTTCTTATCCATTCAGATATTCTATGTCTTTTGATTGGTGCTTTTAATCCATTTATGTATAAGATTATTATTGATAGGTACTTATTCATTGCCATTTACGTGCCTGTGTTCCTCTCTGTCTTTTCCTTCTTTTTCTTAAAGAAGTCCCTTTAGCATCTCTTGCAGAGCTGGTGTGGTGGCGGTGTATTCTTTTAGACTTCTTCTGTGTGGGAAGCTTCTTATTTGGCCTTCTATCTTGATTGAGGGCCTTGCTGGGTACAGTAGCCTTGGTTACAAACCTCTGGTTCTCATTACTTGGCCTATTTTTTGCCATTCTCTTCTGGCTTGGAGCGTTTATGTTGAGAAGTCAGCTTCTAGCCTAACTGGGACTCCCTTGTAGGTTACTTCCTGTTTCTCCCTCGCTGCCTTTTAGATTCTCTGTCTTGAAATTTTGCCATTTTAATTATGATGTGTCTTGAGGTGGGCCTCTTTGGATTCCTCTTGATCGGGACTCTCTGTTTTTCTTGGATTTGTGTGACTTTTTCTCTCATCAAATTAGGAAAGTTTTCCGTCATTACTTTTTCAAATAGGTTTTCTATCCCTTGCTCTTCTTCTTCTCCTTCTGGTATCTCTATTATACGGATATTATTTCGTTTCATATTGTCTTGCATGTCTCTTAATCCCTCTTCATTCTTTCTGCACCTCTTTTCCTGTTCTTGCTCTTTCTGAGTGCTTTTTTCTACTTTGTTCTCCAGCTCACTGATCCAATCTTCTGCTTCATCGATCCTGCTTTCCATTCCTTCTACTGTGTTCTTCAGTTCAGAAATTTTACTCTTCATTTCCTCTTGGCCCTTGTTTATAGTTTCTATTTTTTTTTCATATTGATATGGTTTGCAGTGAGTTCCTTGTAGCTTCCCTGTAGTTTCTGTTAGCTCATTGTGAGTTCATTGAACTTCCTGACACTCATTGCTTTGAACTCAGAATCTGATAGTTGAGTTGCCTCTATTTCATTTAGCATTCTTTCTGAGGCGTCCTCCTTTCCTTTCATTTGGGGATTGTTTCTTTCTCTTATTGTTTGTGAGACTCTTCTTGTTAGCCTCATCTTCTTAAATTGATCTGTTCTGGCTCCCTGGGTTTATGGTGTGAACTTCTGTGGTAGAATACCTGTGAGATTCAGTGGTGCAGTCTGTTTTGGGTATCCAGGTGTTCACAGCTTCCACCTACCCTTTTTTTTTTATCAGTTTCAGGGGTAAGGCAAAGTGGTTTAATACAGCAAGAGAGTATTCAATGATATTTACAGTAGAAGCCAGTAGAGAGGAGATAGGGGATCCTTTGGCTATGTATAGTGTTAATTGTGATCTTCTACCCCACTAGCCACTTTTATGAAAGGATGTAAAGAAGATAAGACTCTTGTTGGGAAGGAAAGGATTTTGATTTGGCTCTAGAAAGCAGTGAGAATGTGGGAAGTCAGATTCTGAGGTAGGGTGAGAGCAAAGAGTGTTAAACAGGTGTAGTGTGTGAGAGAATAGAGCTAACCACTACAGTAATAGAGTTCAGAAAACTGTTAAGTGGACTAAGATCTGGGGTGGGTGTTGCATAGTATTTACAATTGTATGGAATAGCTATTATTTACAGTAATATTAGAGCAACAATCATACGACAGAATCTATGAAATTTAGGTAACAAGAATAGTGAGTATTGAGCCTTGAGCACTGTACTAATGGAACACAAATGAAGGATAGTAAATTAGCAATACACTATGAATGAGATAACAGGGGAAACCTATCAAATGATACAATATAACCCTCCAAGCAAAGAAGACTATACAGAAAGAAGAGGAATACCAAAATACTATTAAAATAAAAGGTGTAAGAATAATGAAATAATGATAATACAATTATGCAATTACTTGCAGGTTAAAAAAAAGGAACAAAGCAGAAGATGGAGGGAAGAAGAAGAGATAAATTTGGAAAGAAAAGGAGAAGTGTCAACACTAGAATGACAGGAAGAGAAGCATGAAGAATTGATAGATCTAAAAATAATACAAATTAAAAGATAAAAGATTACTTAAAAATAATTAAAAGAAAAAAACAAAAACAAACAAACAAAATAACACCTATTGTTGGTTTCAGACTGGCCAAACTGGTTTTTCTCGCTGGCTTCTGCAGACTGAAGGTCGACTGGAGACAGTGTTTCTCTGTTCCATTCAGAACTCAGTCAGCTCTAGTGTACTGTTCCTAGGGTATACGCCCTTTCTCCCCAGAGCCTGTCTGTTGCCTCTCTGAAGGATCCTGTGTGTGAGGTCTAAGTGCTCCTATGCGCGGTCTTGGGAATTCACCGCCATTTGTTTTGATTTCCCACAGAGTGCTAGAGCCTTTTCCGGGTTCACGGGTTTGCATTCTGTGGATCCCAAGGAGCACCCACTTCCCCCAAATTCACTGCCTGGGCACCATAGGTCTTAGGGAGCACCCGTGCCTTTTCCTTTTTCACAGCTGTGGTTTCCGAGACTTCCACAAAACCACGCTCTCTCCAGGTTGGGGGTGAGGGTGTACATGCGGGCACCCTTGGTCGCACAGCCCAGCACCCTTGGCCGCACAGGCTGGGGTGCACACTCTGACCAGGGCTATGTGTGGGTGCTTACAACCCCTTTGTGGTTGCCTCTTCATCCTCACTCCCCTCTCTGTGCCCTATGGTAGACTGGCCTCCCCCAGTGCTGCTCAGTCCTTGTTTGGCCAGGGAGGGAGCGGTTCACCCAGCTAGCTCTCTTCCAGGAGCCCCGAGGCAGACCCTGGAGCATTGGGCCTGGAGCTGCAACCTCCCTGGTCCCCGCGCTGATCCCTGGGCCCTTATTATCCTGAAGTAGTCTCTTTACCATCGGGTTTTTCAATGTCCGCTACAATTTGTGATCTCTTATTTTCATATATGTTGTGATAATGTTGGCTGTTTGCTCTGTTCCTCCATAGATTGGCTAGGATTTTCTCCCATGTGTAGGGTGAAGTAGAATCTGCTCCCTCCTACCACACTGCCATCTTCCTCCCCCGCTTTCTGAGTCTTTTTTCTCTTTTCTTACTCTTTATGGGAATTTTTTTCTACCTTAACCTCTAGCTCGATGATTTGATCCTGTGCTTCATCTATCCTGCTTTTGATTCCTTCTACTGTGTTCTTCATTAAGAAATATTATTTTTCATTTTCTGTTGGCCCTTGTTGATCATTTCTATTTCCTTTTTCATGTTGATATAGTTTGCAGTGAGTTCATCATTGTTTCCCTGTAGTTTTTGTTAATTCTCTTTGAGCTCATTGAGCTTTCTTATAACCATTGCTTTGAAGTTAATATCTGATAGTTCAGTTGCCTCTGTTTCATTTAGCATTCTTTCTGAGGCTTCCTCCTTTCCTTTCGTTTGAGGTTTATTTCTTTGTTTTACCATTGTTTGTGAGAGTCTTATTATCCTCTTCTTCTTAAATTGATCTGTTCTGACGCCCTGGGTTTGTAATGTGTGCTTTTATAGTAGGAGACCTGTGAGGTTCAGTAGTGCAGTCTCCTTGATCCACTTATCTTGCTGTTCTATGGCTATCATTTATGTTGACTCTCTGGATGTATTTGGTTTTGAATATTATTGGGTCTCTCTTTGGTGGGTCCTTCCCTCTAGCTGCTTCACTAAAGGTCAGTCTGTCCACCACATCTTGTATGCTGTTGTGCAGGTGCAGACAGGTTGTGTCAAAGCTAGTTCTTCTATCTGTCCACATTTTTGAGGCTTCTCTCTTGCTCTTGTTCAGTTGTTTGTCCTGGGTTATATCTCCACTTGTAATTCCAGATTGGTCATGGGTGGAGATTAGTGTGGCCTCCACTCACTCCTTCACCATCTTTCTTTATTATCTGTTGGTGGTTCCTTTCTTGGTGGTTTCTCTCTTCCAGCAGGTATAGTTGTGTTCACAGCTCCCACCTACTCTTTTATGTGATCAGTTAGATGGGAGAGGTAAAATGGATTAAAATAGCATGAGTGCATTCTATGGAATTTAAAGTGTAGGAGACCATTCTGCGTGGCATGGGTCCAGCTCCCACTCATATATACACAGGACCCACACCCACAGATATGTTCTCCCATGGGGAATGAGGCCTGCAATGTGCCTAGGCCACTTTGAGTCTTGCTCTTGCTAAAAAAAACTCCCTCACCCTGAATTGAGGACATTTACTGCAAAGTAACTTCCTAAAATCCATGCTAAACCTTCCAAGGATGAGTGTAACTGGTTCAACCACTTTTGCCTTTTCATTTGCAAATATCCCTCTTCTGTGATGTGATTAGAGGTATTGGCTCCTTTGTTTTCTGTAAAAGGTAACCACCTAAAGCAACCTGTGCATAGTAAATGAGGACCATAATGTAATGTGCTGAGAGATAGAAATAAAGGTGTGTCATGGCAGATGCTGCGGCTTTTGATTCCCTTGAGAGAAAAGCCATGCTGTCCCTTTTCCTCCACCGGACATAGTAGTCCATGTGAATGTCTCATTTCATCCATAATGATGTGGACACTGTAGGCAGGTGTCTACATCATCAAAGTATCAACCCATAGAGAAGAGATAGGAGATCCTTTGGATAAGTATAATGTTAATCGTGATATTTCACCCAACTGGTGACTTTTTGGAAAGGGTTGAAAAAAGATAAAACTCTTGTTAGAGTGGGAAAGGATTGTGAGTTGAATCCAGAAAACAGTAAACTTGTGGGAGGTCAGATTATGAGATATAGTGAGAGTATAGGATAGAATAGGCATAGCGTGTGAAAGAATAGAACCAACCACAAAAGTAATAAAGTTCCACAAGACAGTGAAATGGGCTAAGATTCAGGTGCGGTGCTGTGTAGTATTTATAATTGTATGTAACAACAATTATTTACAATAATACTGGAACAACAATCATATGACAGAATCTATGTGTTCTGAATAACAAGAATAGGAAGTACCTGACCTAGAGTAGTGTACTATAGGAACTCAAGTGAAAGAAGGAAAATTAAAAACACACAATGAGAGAACAAGGAAAACCAGTCAAACAAGGCATTTAAACAAACAAATAAAGTGAAGAAAACTAAACAGATAGAAGAGAAATAAAAAATACTAGTAAAATGAAAGAAGTAAAAATAATGAAAAAATAATAACAACACAACAAATAAACAATAACATGCAAGTTCTCTAGAATAGCGAAGTGAAATTCTGTTTCTCAATTGTTGGGATTAGCCTTGTGATCCCTCTTTGGGTACAACTCTAGTCCTTTCACAGCTCCAGGTCTTATTGTCTCACTTGGGGGAAAATAAAATAAATAAATAAATAAATAAATAAATAAATAAAAAGAAAAAATGTATAGAAAGAAAATCCTCCTGCTGACTTTAAACTGGCCAGTCCAGTTCTGCTGGTCTTCCTGGCCTCAGCAGCCTGAGGGGAGTTGGGGTTCACTTTTCTCCCTTCCTATGGTTTTGTGGGTATGGGGGCCCAGGTCTGGGCCACAGTCTTCATAGATGCCCAGCCTCCAGCCCAGTTCCTCAGTTTGCACTGGGCTCCCAGTCCACTTCTGCACCAATCAGCCACCTTTAATCCACCAGTTGTGCTATCCTTGAGGTGCACCAATTAGGGGCAACTTACACACCACCTTCTCACTCTTTGCTGTCCTAGGTGCCCAGCACTCTCAAAATCTCTTCAGGGTAGTTCAGCTCCCCCACTGAGTTAAGTCTTTCTGGGGACTACTAACTCCCTGAACTCTGCTGTTCTCCTCTGCACGGTGGAGGGGATGCATGGTTCCACCTCCTTCCTAGTGCAGCCTGGGCTGGCACAGGTGCACATGGCCCTCCACCACTGTGGGGGCAGGGCAGGGGCTTGGCTGTAGTCACTGTGTCAGGGGCTGGATTGAGGCTGAGGCTGCAGCTGCTGCATCTGCAGTGTGCGGCTGTGGTGGCAGGATGGCCACTTTGGGAGAGTTCCCTAATCAGCCATCAAGAGCCACTTTTTCAAACAAAATACGCCCATTCAAGCCTGCTGCTCCCAACAAGCGCCTGGCCTCTCACACAGCCCAATTTTCCAACCAGACCTGAGACTCTCTGGGTCAGGGTCCATCACCGCCCAACTCTTCTCCCTTCTCAGGTGTCACCCAGCTCCCCAATTTCTCCGATAATGACCCAGCTTCCATCCACAGTCTCAGTGGTGAACACTGCCCCTGTGCATCTGCCACTTAGTCTTTATTCCTCCCAGTGACATAAAGCATCCAATCCAGGTCCATCCTGGTGCCACTCTATGCTCCCTGCTTGGCAGGGGAGAGAGCTGTTGACATGGCTCTCTTCCAAGACTCCTGCAGCAGACCCCACAGGCCCTTGGTCTGGGACTGCAGCAGCCCTGGTCTGCACTGGTCCCAGGGACCTTACAATCCTAGAGCAATCTCCTTACCATCTCTTTGCCAATATTCTCTACCATTTTGGCCTCCAACCTTTATATATGCTGGGATACCATCAGCTGTTCACTCTGTTCCTCAGATTGGCCAGGTGTTCCAGCTGTTCACAGGGGGAGGTGGACTCCGCTTCCATCTACCTACCTTGCCACCATCTTCCTGTGTTCAGATGGATGCCTTTTATTTCTTCTTCTTCTTGTTCACTGTGGCTAAAACTTCCAGTACTATGTTGAACAAGAATGGTAAAAGTGGACACCCTTGTCTCATTCCTGATCTTAATGGCAATGCATTTAGTTTTTGCACAATGAGTATGATATTGGCAGTAGGTTTCTCATGTACGGCCTTTATTATGTTGAGGTACACTCCTTCTATTCCCACTTTGCTGAGTGTTATCATAAATGGGTGCTGGGTTTTATCAAATGTTTTTTTGGCATCTATTGCTATGATCATGTGTTTTTTTTTCCTTTGTTTTGTTTATGTAATATATTACATAAATTGATTTCCAAATATTGTACCATCCTTGAATCCCTGGAATAAATCTCACTTGATCATAGTGCATGATCTTTTTAATGCATTGCTGGATCTGGTTTGCCAATATTTTGTTGAGGATTTTAGCATTCATGTTTATCAGTGATATTGGCCTGTACTTTTCTGTCTTCATTGTGTCTTTACCTAGATTTGGAATTAGGATAACTATGGCCTTGTAAAAAGAGCTCGAGAGTCTTCCCTCTTCTTAAATTTTCTGTAATAGTTTGAGAAGGATCGGTGTTAATTTTCCCTAAAAGTTTGGTAAAATTGGCCTGTGAAGCCATGTGGTCCAGGCCTTTTATGTGTCCAGAGTTTTTTTTATTACTGCTTCCATTCCATTGGTTGTTTTTTGTCTGTTCAGATTTTCTGCTTCTTCTTGATTCAGTTTTGAATGGTTGTATGTTTCTAGAAACTTATCCACTTTTCCCAGGTTGTCTGATTTCTTGGAATACAGTTGTTCATAGTACCAGTTCCTGAATTCATTGTTTTTCTGAATTGTTGTTTTAGTTTCTATATCATTTAATTCTCCTCTGATCTTAATTACTTCTTTCCTTCTACTAGCTCTTGGCTTTGTTTGTTGTTGTTATTCCTCTAGTTCTGGTAGATGTAGAGTTTGTTGTTTATTTGAAAATTTTCTATCTTTTTTAGGTATGCCTGTATTGCTATAAACTTCCTTTTCATGACTGCCTTTATTGTGTTCTATAGGTTTGGGGTTATTGTGTGCTTATTTTCATTTGTTTCAGGAAACTTTTTGATTTCTCTCCTGATGTCATTGTTAAATAACTGATTCATTATTTATTTAATAACATGTTACTCAGCCTCCATATATGTGAGTGTTTTAAGGCTTTTTCCTTTTTAAAAAATATATTTAATGGATTATACTATTGCAGTTCTCTCATTTTTTTCTCTCCTTTATTCCCCTCTACCCTGCACCACCCACCCAAGATCATTCCTGCAACTTAGTGCATGCCCATGGATTGTACATATAAGTTTTTGGCTTCTCCATTTCCATACTATTCTTGCCCTCCCCCTGTCTATTTTGTAAATACCATTTATGCTTTTTATTCCCTGTACCTTTTTCCCCATCCTCCCTCCATTCCCTCCCCACTAATAACCTTCCATGTGATCTCTATTTCTGTGATTCTGTTCCTGTTCTAATTGTTTCCTTAGTTTGTTTTCATTTTGGGTGGGGTTTTTTTAGGTTCAGTTGTTGATAATTGTGAGTTTGTTGTCATTTTACTGTTCATAGTTTTTTATCTTCTTTTTCTTAGATAAGTCCCTTTAACATTTCATATAATAAGGGCTTGGTATTAATGAACTCCTTTAACTTTACCTTTTTGGGAAAGCCTTTTATCTTCCCTCCTATTCTAAATGATAGCTTTGCTGGATAGAGTCATCTTGGATGTAGGTCCTTGCCTTTCTTGACTTTGAGTACTTCTTTCCAGCCCCTTCTTGCCTATAAGGTTTCTTTTGAGAAATCAGCTGATAGTCTTATAGGAACTCCTTCATGGGTAACTGTCTCCTTTTCTCTTGCCGCTTTTAAGATTCTCTCCTTATCTTTAATCTTGGATAATTTAATTATGGTGTGTCTTGGTGTGTTCCTTTTTGAATCCAATTTCTTTGAGACTCTCTGAGCTTTCTGGACTTCCAGGAAGTTTATTTCCCTTGCCAGATTAAGGAACTTCTCCTTCATTATTTTTTAAAAATAAGTCTTCAATTTCTTGTTCTTCATCTTCTCCTTCTGAAACCCCTATGATTTGGATGTTGGAATGTTTAAAGTTGTCCTGGAGGTTCCTAAGCCTCTCTTCATTTTTTTGAATTCTTGTTTCTTCATTCTCTTCCACCTGAATATTTATTTCTTCTTTCATTTCCAAGTTGTTGATTTGAGTCATGGCTTTCTTCTCTTTGCTGTTGATTCCCTGCATATTTTTCTTGATTTCACTTTGCATAGCCTGCACTTTTCCTCTATTTTGCAACCATACTTAATCTTTTGTGGGAGCATCCTGATTACCTGTATTTTGAACTTTGCATCTGATAGGTTGGCTATCGCCTCATCACATAGTTCTTTTCTGGAGTTTTCATCTGTTCTTTCATCTGGGCCATATTTCTTTGTCTCAGTGCACTTGTTACATTGTAATGGGCAAAGCCTTAAGTATTCATCAGGGCGGAGCATCCCACCTCACTGCATTGTTGTGCTGTGTATGGGAGAGGGGTTAGAGAGGGAACAATGCTGTTTGCTAGGCTCTTGCCCCACTTTCAGTCACTACCGACAAGGAAATTGGGCCCTTTAGGTTCTAATTCTCAGGTGGATGGGCTTATGTATGTGTTAATACCCCATGGATCTCTCCAACAGACTCTCCTATGAGGCTGGGAGTTTCTACCACCATGAAAACCTCCACAGGATTTTACAGCCAGAAGTTTTTAGGTTTCCAAGCTGGAACCCTGAGTTCTATGGTTTGTCTCACTCCCCAGTTTTTCCTTTTGGTTTATCTTCATGTGAATGTGGGACTTCCTAGTCTCACAGAAGCCACCTCACATGCCATTGTGCCAGCTGCCACCTTGTCTCTCATTCTCTTCTACCCAGCTGCCCATCTCCACCTCTCCTACCAGTCTGGATGAATGTTTCTTCTTTAATTTCTTGGCTGCTGGACTTCCATACAGTTCAATTTTCTGGCAGTTCTGGCTTTTTGTGCTTTTTTTTAATGTTTTGTCCTTCTTTTGGTTGTGTGAGGAAGCAAAGCTTATGTAACTATACCTCCATCTTGACCAAAAGTCAATTTTTGTGAATTTTGTTAAGTCTTGATTTGTTATCTACCATGTTTTCTCTTTGAAAATGATCCATGTGCATTTAAAAACAATCTATATTTTGAATGGCAAGATGGCTAAGGCGTACATAGAAGCTGCACCAACCCCCTCCATAACCTCTGGAATTACAACTAACTTGCAGAGAAATCATCCAGAATAAATTACTGAACAATAGTGGGAGAGAAGCCTTATAACCATGGGCAGACAGCAGAAACGTCCACACCACAACACGACTGATAAGGAGTGCAGAGAAGGCACAAGAGCTCTGACTGGGCTCCCACGGGCAGCGGTTGAAGTGCTGGAAGACTATTTCAGCAGCCAGGACATTCTCCCTGAGAAATGTAGGGTATAAACTCCAAGCTGAGGTACCCAGCCTACATCACTAAAGCCCAAAAAGAACCCAGACAACATCCAGCTGCAAAAAGCTAAAGGGTGTCCCTCTGCCAGGGATAGGTACCTGGAGTCACAGGGATCCTTTTAAAGGGCCAACACATAAAATTTCTAGCCACTTACCCAGGGCCCCAGCAAGGGGAAAGTGTGCAGAATGGACCAGAGACACTTGAGGAGAAACTGGGGATGGTGGCTTTGGGGAGAGAACTGACAAAGCAGGCACCAGGATCCTTGTACTGAGTCTTCCTCCATACTTAAGTAGCCACCTTTCTCAGGCAGACCACTCCCCTCCAAGTGACATCATCCTAAGGGGAAGCAATAGCCCCACCCACAGGAATTACTCTGCCATTCCCTGTGGAGCTTAAGCCTGACTGCTGAGTTCAGAATGACTAGATTAACAACCAAAGGAGTCAACCACAGAATGTGGATCCCTGGTAGTCGTGACCAGACTGCATAAGGCCAGACTGGGACACCATCTGACATTACCAAAAGCAGATCTAGGGAAAAAATGGTAAATACTAGATGCTACCAAGATGAATTCCACCATGGTCTTCATGATTGGTGATATCTTCTCTCTTGCATAGCTTTTTAACATTAATTCCTTGTGTTCAAGTTTGTGCATATTTAGCCATTGGATTTTATATTATAGTTTATTTCAAATCTTATATTTTTCTCCTCCCTTCTCTTATCCCATTTTACATTCTTTTTTCCTCTTTTTATTTTCATTTTAAATTTTGTCTTGTCTCTTGCTATGACTTGTTCCATTCCTTACTCTTACTATCTCTACCCCCTCCAGCCTCTCAAAACCATTTTTCCTGTCATGGGTCATCTCACATTCTTTTTCCTGTCTTAAAATAGCCTTATTCTCTCTCCACCTTTATCAGTTTTTGCTCATAGGTTGTGGATAGGATGTTTGCTGTTGCATTTATTCAATTTTGTCTCTAGATCTTCACTATTTGGAATTTCAATCTCAAATTTTACTGTTCTCCACTTCTACTCCATTCTACCTTCTTCGTGTATTTCTCTCTTTTTTTATCTCGTTATAATTTTTCTCTGCCTTACCTGGTTTTCGTGTGTCACTCTTAGTATTCCTTCTTCCTCTTTCATCTCAAAATCACTTCCCTTTCCTCTGTACATCTCTTAAGCTTTTCTTTCATCCCTTTTATTCCCAGCCCACCTTTATTAATCTTAGGTCTTTTTTTGTTGATATTGCTGTGGTGGATCTTTTTCACCAATTTGTTTCCTATTTTTTATTTATTTACATATTTTTTCCTTTTTCTTTCTGTCTCTCAGTGTATTTTTAAAATTTCTGTTAAAACCTAATACTGTAGGCTTCCCTTCTCTTGCTCCATTCCATCTTCTCATTCCTTTTTTTATTTACAACATAAATTTTACTATCTTTCTGTCTTTAAGGTGTCCTGATTCGATGCTCTTATTTATTGATCCTTCCTCTACACTCTCAAAATAATTTTTCTTTCAGGAAGTCATCTCATATTTATTTTTCTTTTCTTATAATAGTCTCAAGATCTTTACACCCTTATTAATATTGTGTCATTTGCTCTTTATAGTGTGATTGTGGGTGGAGGATATGTATATGGGTATGGGTTTGTTTCTTAGGCTGTGTGGTTTTCTTCTGGCAGCACCCACACAAACCATACAAGAAATGGTGAGCAGAGTGCCTCTAAGTCAGCCAGCCAGAGGGAAGTACCCACCAAAGAATGACCCAACAACAATCAAAACCCAATTACAATCAGAGAGCTAACATAAGTGGCATAAAGGGCATCCCAAGAGCATAAACCTCAGGAGATCAAGGAGACTGCATCACTGAACCTCACAGGTTTCCTACCACCATGAACACAGGAAGTCAAATCAGATCAATCTAAGAAGCAGAAACAAACAAGAAGAGTACCTAACATGGGGATAGAAAGAAACAACACTCAATTGAAAGGAAAGGAGGAATCCTCAGAAAGAGTATTAACTAAAATAGAAACAAGTAAACCATGGGACATTGAGTTCAAAATAATGGTTATAAGGAAACTCAATGAGCTCAGTGAGAACTAAAAGAACTACAGGGAAGCTACAAGGAACTGACTCTGAACTACAAAGCATGAGAAAAGACATAGAAACTATCAATAACAGCCAGGAGGAAATGAAGAATACAATTTCTGAATTGAAGAACACAGTACAAGGAATCAAAAGCAGGCTAGATGAAGCAGAGGATGAAATGAGAGAGCTGGAGGACAAGTTAGAAAAATATTCCCAGAGAGAGCAACAAAATGAAAAAAGACTCAAAAAGAAATAAAATGGTTTAAGGGACCTGCAAGACAACATGAAACATAATAATACCCATGTCATAGGAATACCAGGAGAAGAAAAGGAGCTAGGCATATAAAACCTGTTTGAAAAAGTAATAACAGAAAACTTCCCTAACTTGATGAGAGAAAAAGTCATGCAAGTCCAGGAAGCAAAGAGAGTCTCAATCAAAATGAATCCAAAGAGGCCCATTCCAAGACACATCATAATAAAAATAGCCAAATTCAGAGACAAAGAGAGAATCTTAAACACAGTATGGGGAAAACTGCTAGTAACATACAAGGGAGCTCCAATAAGGCTATCAGCTGATTACTTAGCAGAAACACTACCACACAGAAGGGAATGGCAAGAAATATTCTAAGTAATGAAATGCAAAGACCTGCACCCAAGACTACTTTATCAAGCAAGGCTCTATTTAAAATGGAAGGTGAAATGAGGAGCTTCCCAGGCCAAAAAAAAAAGGCTAAAAGAACACGTTTCCACCAAAACAGCATTGCAAGAGATGCTAAAAGAATTGCTTTAAGAAGATGAAGAAAAAGAGAGAGAAAGAACACAAAAATGAAGGGGGAAATGGCAATTAATAAGCACCTATCAATAATAACCTTAAATATAAATGGATTAAATACTCCAATCAAAAGATATAGGGAAGCTAAATGGATAAGAAAAAAAGACCTGCATATATGCTGTCTACAAAAAAACCACCTTGAGTCAAAAGATCTACACAGACTGAAAGTGAAGGGATGGAAAAAAGTGTTCTAAGAAAATGGACCTGAAAAAAAGCTGATGTGGCAATACTTATATCAGACAATATAGGTTTCAAAAGAGACAAAGGAGGACCCTATGTAGTACTTAACAGAACAATCCATCAAGAAGATATAATCCTTAAAAATGTATATGCACTCAACATAGGAGTACCAAATATATAAGGAAAATCTTGGAGGACTTCAAGAAAGATATCAGCAGCAACACACTCATCATAGGGGATTTTAACACCCCATTGTCAACCATGGATAGGTCTTCCAGGCAAAGAACCAACAAGGATACTGTAGCATTGAACAACATTCCAGATCCATTGGACTTAATTGATATGTGCAGAAACATTCACAAGAGAGAAGCAAAATCTACATTCTTTTCAAATGCACATGGAATATTTTCAAAGATACACCACATGGTAGGTCATAAAACAAGCCTTAACAAACTCAAGAAAACTGAAATCATAAAGCATCTTCTCATATATCAATAGCTTGAAACTGTAAACCAACCTCAAGGAAAAAAAAACAAAAATATTCAAATTCATGGAGACTAAGTAACATGTTATTAAATAATTAATGGGTTAACAATGAAATCAAGGAAGAAATAAAGAGGTTTCTGGAAACAAAATAAAATGAACACACAACAGCCCAAACCTATGGGACACAGCAAAGGCAGTCCTGAGAGGGAAGTTCATAGCAATACAGGCCCATCTTAAAAAGATAGAAAAAATTCAAATAAACAACAAGCCCTATAACTAAAAGAACTAGAGGAACAGCCCTGAATGATATAGCTCAGTGGATTTAGTGCAGGCTGCATACCAAAGGGTTGCCAGTTATATTCCCAGTCAGGGCACATGCCTGCGTTGTAGGCCAGTTCCCCAGTATGCAGCATGCGAGAGGCAACCACACATTGATATTTCTCTCCCTCTCTTTCTCCTTCTCTTCCCCCCTCTCTAAAAATGAATAAATAAAATCTTTAAAACAATGAAAATAACTAGAGGAACAACAGCAAACAAAGCCCAGAGCAAGTAAAGGGAAGGAAATCATCAAGATCAGAGCAGAATTAAATGACATAAGACTAAAAAAACAATTCAAATGATCAATAAACCTAGGAGGAATTATAACTGATACCTCAGAAATACAAAGGACTATGAGAAATTACTGTGAACAACTATATGCCAAGAAATTTGAAAAGCTGGGCAAAATGGACAAATTTCTAGAATATAAAATCTTCCAAAACTGAATCAAGAAGAAGCAGAAATCTTGAATAGATGAATAACAATTAGTGAAATTGAAGCAATAATAAAAATCTTCCAGCACACAAAAGCCCTGGACAGGACAGCTTCACAGCCAAATTTTACCAAACATGTGGGGAGGCACTAACTCCTACCCTTCTCAAATTATTCAAAAAATTCAAGAAGAGAGAAGACTCCCAAACTCTTTTCATGAGGCCAGTATTATCCTAATTCAGAAATAGGGTAAAGACACAACAAAGAAAGAAAACTACAGACCAATAACACTAATGAACATAGATGCTAAAATCCTCAAAAAAATATTGGCAAACTGCATCCAGCAATACATTAAAAAGATTATACACCATGATCAAGTGGGATTAATCCCAGGGTTGCAAGGATAGTACAATATTTGCAAATCAATAAACATAATACACCATATTAACAAAATGAAAGACAAAAATCACATGATCATATCAATAGACACTGAAAAAGAATTTGATGAAGTACAGGAACCATTTATGATAAAAAATGCTCAGCAAAGTGAGAATAGAGGAATCATACCTCAAAATAATAAAGTCCATATATGAGAACCCTACTGCCACCATCATACTTAATGGGCAAAGCCTAGAAGTTTTCCCCCTAAGATTAGGAACAAGACAAGGGTGTCCACTTTCATGACTTTTATTCAACATAATATGGGAGGTTCTAGCCACAGTGATCATACATGAAGAAGAAATAAAGGCATCCAAATGGAAAAGGAGGAAGTAAAACTGTCATTGTTTGCAGACAACATGATAGGGTACCTAGAAAACCCTGTAGGCTCCACCAAAAAAACTACTTGACCTAATAAGTGAATTTAGCAAAACAGCAGGATACATAGTCAATATCAGAAATCAAAGGCATTTTTGTACACCAACAATGAAATATCAGAAACATAAATTAGGGGGGAAATCCCATTTACTATAGCAACCAGAAAAATGAAGTACTAGGAATAAATGTAACCAAGGAAGCAAAAGACCTGTACTCAGAAAACTACAGAACACTGAAGAAAAAAATTAAGGAAGACACAAATAAATGGAAGCATATACCATGTTCATGGACTGCAAGAATCAACATCATTAAAAATGCCTATACTTCCCAAAGCAGTCTATAGATTCAATGCAATTCCTATTAAAACACCAATAACATATTTCACAGATACAGAACAAATATTTCAAAAATTTATATGGAACCAAAACAATCCTGAATAGCCATAACAATCTTAAGAAGAACAAAGTAGGAGGGATCACAATACCTGATGTCAAATTATACTACAAGGCCGCTGTAATCAAAACAGTCTGGTACTGGCATAAGAACAGACACATAGACCAATGGAACAGAATAGAAAGCCTAGGAATAAAGCTATGTCTCTAAGGTCAATTAATGTTTGATAAAGGGTGCAGAAACATAAAATGGGGTAAAAATAGCCTCTTCAACAAATAGTGCTGGGAGATCTGGAATTGCACATGGAAAAAAATGAAACTGGACCACAACTCACACCATACACCAGAATCAAGTCAAATTGGATAAAAGACTTAAATATAAGTTGTGATACCATAAAAGTCCTAGAGAAAAAATTAGGCAGGAAAATTTCAGATACCCCACACAGTAATATTTTTACCAATACATCCTCTAGGGCAAGGGAAATTGAGGAAAGAATAAACAAATGGGACTGCATCAAATTAAAAAGCTTCACAGCTAAATCAAGCACCAACAAAAGGGAAAGGAAACTGACCATGTGGGGAAACATATTTGCCAACGATACCTCAGACAAGGGTTTAATCTCCAAAATTTATAAAGAACTCATATGACCAATGCCAGGAAGACAAACAATCCAATTAAAAAATGGGCAAAGGACCTGAATAGACACTTCTCCAAGGAGGACATACAGAGGGCCCATGGACACATGAAAAAATGCTCCATATCACTAGCCATTAGAGAGATGCCCATTAAAACCACAATGAGGTACCACATCACACCAGTAAGAATGGCCATCATTAACAAATCAGAAAAAACAACTGCTGAGTAGGATGTGGAGAAAAGGGAACCCTTTTCTATTAGTGTACTATTGGTGGGAATGCAGACTTTTGCAGCCACTGTGAAAAAGCATATGGTATTTCCTCAAGAAACTAGAAAAGGAACTGCCTTTTGATCCAGCAATTCCACAGCTGGGATTATACCCTAAGTATTCTGAAACACCAATTCAAAAGAACCTATGCACCCCTATGTTCATAGAAGCAGTATTTATTTACAATAGCCAAATTCTGGAAACGAGTTAAGTGCCCCTCAGTAAATGAGTGGATCAAAAACCTGGGGTACATTTACACAATGGAATACTATGCAGCAGAAAGAAAGAACTCCTAACTCTTGCAACAGCATGGATGAACTGGAGAGTATTGTGCTAAGTAAAATAAGCCAGGCAGCAGAAGACAAATACCATATGATCTCATCTGTAAGAGGAACCCAATGAAGTAAACAAACAAATGAGCAAAATAGAACCAGAGGCATAGAAACAAGGAACAGGCTGACAGGGACCTGAGGAGAGGGGACTGGGGAATAAGAGAGGGAAGAAAGATAAAAACAAGTACAAATGGCCCATGAACATAAACAACAGAGTGGAGATTGACTGTGGGAACATGGAGTAGGATGGGCAGAGGAGAGCAATGGGGGGAAATTGGGACAACTGTAATAGAGCAACAATTAAAACAATAGTGCATATTTTTCTTCTTTGGAGTGAAATGTTCTGTAAATATCGATTAATTCCATTTGATTCAGACTGTCATTTAATGCCCCAATGTCCTTTTTGATTTTTTGTTTGAAAGATCTATCTTTTGTTGACAGTGGGATATTAAAATCCCCTACAATGACTGTATTGCTGTCAATCTCTTTGTTAAAGTCCTCCAGGATTTTCTTTATATATTTAAGTTCTCCTATATTGGGTGTGTATGTTTACAAGGGATACATCCTCTTTTTGGACTACTCCCTTAAGTAGTATCTAGTGACCTTCCTTGTCTCTTGTTATGGGCTTTTTTTTGAAATCTATTTTGTCTGATACAAGAATCATTACCCCAGCTTTTTTAATGTTCATTTGCATGAAATATTTTTTTTTACATCCCTTCACTTTCAGCCTGTGTGAATCCTTTGTTCTGAGGTAGGTCTGGTGTAGACAGCATATACATGTGTCTTGTTTTCTTATCCAATCAGCTACCCTGTGTCTTTTGATTGGTACATTTTATCCTTTTACATTTAGAGTTATTTTTTTTTAAATTGTACTTTATTTTTTTATTTTTTTAAAGATTTTATTATTTTATTTTTAGACAGAGGGGAAGGGAGACAGAAAGAGAGGGAGAGAAACATCAATGTGTGGTTGCCTCTCAGGCACCCCCCACTGGGGACCTGGCCCACAACCCAGGTATGTACCCTGACTGGGAATCAAACTGGCGACCCTTTGGCTTGGAGGCTGGCGCTCAATCCACTGAGCCACACCAGCCAGGGCTTAAAGTTGAAGGTGTTTGTTCTTTGTCATTTTGTCCCTTTGTAACTGTGTTCTCCCCCACCCCTTCTCATCTTCTTCTTAAAGCAGTCCCTTTAGCACCTCTTTCAATGCTGATTTGGTGGGACTATGCTATTTTAGCCTTTTTTTGTCTGAGAAACTCTTTTTCTCCTTCCAAATTGAATAAGAACCTTGCTGCAGACAGTAGTCTTGGTTGCAGGTTCTTGCTCTTCATTACATGAAATATTTTGTGCCAGTCCATTCTTGCTTGTAGTGTTTCTGTTGATAAATCAGCTGATAGACTTATCAGAGCTCCCTGGTATATCACTAGTTACTTCTTCCTTGCTGCCTTTAAGATTCTCTCTTTGGATTTTGAACTAGAATTCTGATTTATAATTCTTTTTGTAATAATCAAACAAGTAATCTTATTTAAGAGATCTTACATAAAAAATTCTGCTGTATAAGAAAACAGTATTAAAATAAAAAGAGAACCAACTGTAAAAAAAAAGATTCTCTCTTTGTCTTTACATTTTGCCATTTTAATTATGATGTGTCTTGGAGTTGGCCTCTTTGGGCTCATCTTGATTAGGATCCTGTATGCTTTCTGGACTTGCATGCCTGTTTCCCTCACCAAGTTAGGGAAGTTTCCTGTCATTATTTTTTTAAACAGGTTTTCTCTCCTTTGCTCATTTTCTCTGTCTGGTATACCTATGATGTAAATTTGTTATTATTCACGTTGTCCCAAAGCTCCCTTAAGCTATCTTCATTCTTTTTTAGCCTTTTGTCACTTTGTTGCCCTGACTGGGTGCTTTTTTTTCTACCTTTTCTTCCAACTTGCTGATTCAGTGCTCTGCTTCATCTAGCCTGCTTTTATTTCCTTTTAGTGTATTCTTCAATTCAGATATTGTATTCTTCATTTATACCTAGTTCTTATTCATAGTTTCTACATCTTTTCTCATGTTGATATAGTTCCCACTAAGTTCCTTATAATCATTACCTTGAACTCTATGTCTAATAAACTGCTTGCCTTGATTACATTTAGCTCTTTTTCTGGTTAGTCATCCTTTGCTTTTGATTGGGGGTTGTTTCCTTGTCTCCCAATTTTAGGTCACTCTTTTTGTTTGTTTCTATGCATTAGATTGATCTGCTTTGACTCCCTGTTTGTGGAGTGGCCTTCTGTAGTAGGAGTCTGTGGGACTCAGTAGTACAGTCTCCTTGATTTCCTATGCTGTTGTTGTACAGGTGCTGACAAAACAAAACAACACAGAAAACAAAACCAGCACCAGCAAAAATAACCCCTTGCAACAACAGCAATATCAACAAATGAACAGAGATTAATAAAGGTTGAAAGTGAATAAGAATATTATAAGAAAGATAAAAAAGAATTTGAGATGACTAAAGGAAAGAAAAATGATTTTGAGAGGGTAGGAGGAGGAAAAATAAGAGTAGGGAATAGAAACAATTTGAAGAAAGGGAAACAATAAAATCTAAAATGTAAATAAGAAAAGGAAGGAAGAAGGCAAAAGAGAGCAAGGAAAGGCATAGTAAAATATGAGGTTTAAAATAATTTTTTAAAAGTAAAAGAATGAATAAAGTAAAATAAAAAATTTAAAAATAATAAAATAAAATAAAATCAGATAGTATTCAATAACTAGAATAAAGGCTACCTTCTTATTAAAAAAATAAAATAAAAGTAAAAGAAAAATTGTGGAATAATAGGAACAAAATTGAGGAAGAACAGTCACAGCAATATCAATGACAAATGAGCAAAGATCAACAAAGGTGGAAAGAGAATAAGAACATTATAAGACAGAAAAACAGAATATGAAATGACCAAAGGAATGAAAAATGATTTTGAGAGGAGACAGGGAGGGAAAACAATAAGAGTAAGAAATAGAAACAAGTCATACGAAGGGAAAATAATAAAATTTAAACCAAAGTAAGATGGGGAAGGAAGAAGGCAAAATAGAGTAAGACAAGAGAAGAGTAAAATATGAGATTTGATATAAAAATATATTGAACAATAGGAACAAAACTCAAGAATAATTAACAATGATATCAATAACAAATGAGCAGGTTAATAAGTGTGGAAAGACAATATGTTTATTATGAAAGAGAAAAAGGATATAAAATGACTAAAGAAAAGAAAAATGATTTTGAGAGGATAGAGGGAGGAGAAATAATAAGAGTAAGGAACAGGAACAAGGTGAAGAAAAAGAAAAAATAAATTTTAAAGTGAAAGTAACATAAGAAAGGGAAAGAAGGAAAAATGGAGTAAGACAAGGGAAGAATAAAATGAGTTTTGAAATAAAGAAAAGATAGTGAACTAATAGGAACAAAATTGAAGAAAAAGAAGACACGTTAAAAAGCTATACAAAAGAAAAAACATGCCAATAATGAAAAAAATGAGGTGGAATTTGTTTCACCAGAGTCCAGTGCTTGTCCAAAGGCTTCTCCTTTTGGACCCAACTCTGAGAATCTCAGATGCCATCTCTATCTAGCTCTAGTTAGCTTGCTAGAGGCTACAAGTGATCCACAGTCTGTGGCTGTCTCCTTCAGGTTTGGCTGCATCTGGGGTGGTCCACACTCTGCCCTGCTGGCATTTCATCAGCACAAGGCCCAGGGGCGGGTCATCCAATGTCCAAAAGCACTGCAGGTACCACTCCACATGCCTCTGTCTGCAAGTCTTAGCCTTGCTGCTCACCCATCTGTTACTGAGAGGGTTTCTGGTGCATTCAAGAGGATGAGCCCCTGGATATCCCCTTGGAAGTTCTGTTCAGACTTCAGGGTAGATGGTGGGTGTGTTCTCCCTGCCCCTGCACCATACATCTTGGTCTGTCCCAGATTTCTTCCAATAATGTATAGTTTCTGATAGGTCCATTTCATGTGAAGGGTCAATCTATGTCAAAGGGTCAGCTCTTTCCTGCCTGGCACTGATGGCAGCTTTGTATAGGACCCAAGGCTGGGCAGGGCCCTGATTTCCCTTGCTGTGCCAATTTCTTAAGTCCACACACTCTCTGGTTACAGTGGAATAGAGCTCAAGGAACCAGTGTGTCTTGTCACAGCTGAGAAAAGTTCAGAAGGCCCCCCTAGGTGTCTCCATTTCTTTCCCCTGCAGATATGTGCCCAGCAAGGGGCTCCTGAGCCTGGCTGGACTGTTCTGCAGGAGGTGGGGTGAGCATGTTGTTCCCTTCCTAGATGTTTTTCCTCTGCAGGGGTGGGCGTTCTGTCTGGCTGCAAAGAATCCCTGGCATTCAACTCTTGCCCATCTAACTCCAAGCCCATTGCTTTTGTAGGAGACACAGTCCAGAACTGTGTTCTGCACAGCCCCTGGCATGCTAGCTGAGTTGGGTGAGGCCCAGCAAACCCTTTGTTGCACAACTCTCTGAACTCATTACCCAGCTGAATTCAGTGGAAGGGAACTATACTTTCAATCTGGTCTCTTTGCTGGAAGAGCAGCTGCATGTGGAGTCTTTGCCCAGCCACATTTTAGCAACTTTTTAAAAAGACTCTATGTGGTACCCATACCACAGTACTAAGTATCTGTCTGGTTCTCTTTGAATACTTCCTCCCCCAAAAGCAATATGTCTCTCACAGTCACAGCTGGCTACAGCCTGCCTATGCCTCTGACAGACCCATGTGTGGCAATGTGATCATTTTAGGAGATTGAGTCCCCATTTGGAACTCTCCAGATTGGTGCTACCATTATGGATGAGCTGTTCACTGTGTGTGTATAGCCAGGGTCTCCCAGACTCCATATATCCTCCCAAGTCTCTCTCAGTTAGGGTTGGGGATCCCTGTGTGGGACCAGGGCCCTCTGCTCCAAGATGGGAGGGAGCTCCAAAGCTGTTATTTCTGTTTGGTCTCTCTACCACTGCAGGCATCATGCACAGGGTATATCCCCTTCAATTTATAACAACTCCTTACCAGATGGTACAAAGCATCTTCTGTACACCTTGGCTTCAAAATTTCATTTCAGCTAAGGTTCTATTGATTGTTGGGGTTAATAGTCAGAAGATCAGCTGAAAATCAGAGTTGGAGGCGAGAGCTAGTAGACTCACCTTCCACATACTTGGCTGCCATCTTAGGGTCTCCTTGGATTGTTTAAAAATTGTGATCCTTTTCCTCTCAACCTATGGTGCCTATGGTGCTTCTTTTCTGAGGACAACTGTTGCAAGGTGGTAGAAGAAACAGCTTCAATAGTGGCTCACATATGCAGCAGGGGTCAGGGAACACAGGCCACACACTGGGTTGTGTTGAAGAAAGAACTTCTCCACAGGTCTCCATCAGCTCCCATACTCTCTTTCTCTATCTAAATGGGCCAATGAGCAGAAAACCTTGCCCCTCACTCCTCTGTAGCTAACATAACCCATTGAAGTTAGTTGCCACTGGCCATTTTCATTGGAGACTGGACCACTGAAACAGGTGTAGCATGCCCCTTGCCCACACCCCATGTTATTGTTCACTCCCTGAGCTCTGAAAGGAAGATATTCTATTAGAATATCTGTCACACCCTGTATGTCATCTGTACACACAAGGTAAGCCTGAAGTCTTCATGCGCATGGCTGACCCAGGGAGGGACACTCCAATTCTGCTCTGTTGGCATGTCAGGGCTCCACAGGTTTAGAGAGAGCAAGGTTCACATCATAACTGCAGAACTAAGCTAAATCTTCAATTAGCTTTTATCAGAGAATCCAGTATTGGGGGTTAGAGATATGGAAAAATACATCCCAATTTTTCTGGAATAGTCCCAGTTTATGCTTGTTCTTTTGGCTGAGTTATTAAGTGTCCCCTTTCATTCTCAAAAGTGATCCAATTTGGACAATAAATTATAGGGTACTTATGCAGATTAAAGAAATATGCACTTACCTTCTCTGTGGCTAGTGTAAATTTTTTTTTGCCTTCATAAGTGAGAATGTGCTGAAAACAAAATACCAGGAGAACCAAATATTACAAACAGACTTGTAGCCACAAAAGAAAAAAAGTGGTGGGAGGAAGGGTGTCAAAGTGATGAAAATACAGGCTCCAGAGCAAGTGGAGTGTGAGTGGTATGATGTGGGTTACCAAACCCCTTCCAGGTGGAATAAGTGTCATGGCTTATCAATCCCTGGTTTTAGCAGAAGCCATTGTAACCAGGCAAGGAAGCAGCAGATCAGTCCTGCAGGAAGGTACATATTGCTCCAATCAGCCATCACCCAGCTCCCAGCTGGCACCCACACAACCCCAGGCCTCCAGTACCCTCACCCTTCAACTTCTAAGTCTGAACTTCTCACCTTGGCCTGAATCTCCAGATTTGCTCCCAGGATCCCGAACTTCTTCCCCCAGCCCTCAGCCTCTTATTCAGCCTTCACACTACCTCTCAGCTCCACCTTACAAGGCTATGCTTAGGCATCCTCTCCAATGATCAGTCTTCCACTTTCCTCTCCAGCTCCACCTGGGATCTCCCAGCTCAAGGCTGTACCCACAGCAATGATTTCACCCTGGGCCTCGCAGCCACCTGATAGAGACCTGCACACTGGACAACACTGTAGCCTCCATGGTTTTTCTTCTGAAATTCCACATTTTGCCTGCTTTAAACTCCTGCCCATCTTTAATATTTTTCACTGAATATTTCCCTTCACTATCAGACTTTTTCCTGTTTATTCATTCACTCATACATTCCATGTTAATTAGAGGTCTATCAGGATGCCAGGCAGAGGATGTTGGTCTCCCTCTCCTTTGCCTGTCCCTGCTGTCTGCTGACACTCTTCTTTCCTTCCCAACCTAATTTCTCCAGGAAATTACATGTTCTCACTAATTTTCCATGGGTCTAGGTGTACCCCAGTTTATCCACACACCAGCTGAAGGACATCTTGGCTGTTTACAGTCCACAGTCTTCTGCTCCCACTCTACAGTCTTCTGCTCTCACTGATAGACTTAAACTGCCCCCACTGTTCACAGTGACCTCCTGGTTATAAGACTCTGGAACTGTCCCAACCTCTTGACCTCAGCACTATTGGCCATTCTCAGCCATTCTTCTTCTTCTCTTGGTGACCTGGATACTGCCTTGCCTGGCTCTTCCCTTCCCTCTCTGACTTCTCCCTGCATCCCACTTCTGCCCATCCAGTATCTCCCATGTGTCCCAAGAATATACTGACCCATCCCTGGCATTGACTTTCCTTTCTAGTCCAGCATCTGACCTGTACCTTGGAAAGGGTGGCAAGCCCTTGTGGCTTATGCACAAAGCCCCTCAGAGGTATTCTTGCCATGTTCCTTTAAAGAGTTTTATAAGAGACTTAGGGAAGAGATTGGTGTGTTGTCAAAGCCAGAAACTCCAAAGATAAATACAGTACAGTCTATCACATAAGCACTTAACTTGCATGAATTCAAACCTTTGAACTCCACAAGGGAAAGTGCCAATTTAAGCAGTATGGGCAATTATGCTCACCTTCCAACCCAACAATAGGTTTTTGCCCCACAGTGAGTCTGTGAGACCAGAGACTAGAATCTGCTCTCCTCGTGTGTCTCTGAATGTAGATATCTTACTGAGCTAAGTATTATTGTGGTGTTTAAAAGTTAACATTTTTCACCCTGGCTGCTGTGGCTCAGTGGATTGAGCCCTGCCCTGTGAACCAGAAGGTCACTGGTTCGATTCCCAGTCAGGGCACACGCCTGGGTTGCAAGCCAGGGTCCCAGTTAGGGTGTTGCACAAGAGGCAACCATATATTAATGTTTCTCTCTCTCTCTTTCTCCCTCCCTTTCTTCTTCTCTAAAAATAAATAAAATCTTTTTTTAAAAAAGTAAACATTTTTCAAACATGCCATGTAACATTAGCCAGTTACCTTGTCTGGTGCTCATCTGAAGAATAAGTGATCCCATCCATGCTGGGGGAAATGTGATGTGGGTCCATTCATAGGGGTGGTATATTGTTGTTCAATCATAACTGTCTATGAGATTTCCACTCTTCATGTTGACTTCAGAACTGACCATTGTAAGCTCAAGAAGGATGAGAAATCAAGAATCCAATGTCAACTAGATAATCACAAGCTATTCCCAGAAGCTTGGGAAATAATGAAAGGTCATCTAAAGAAACCATTGGGCCTTGGATGTGGTTATGACTTTTTATATACAACAAAAGCATGATCCATGAAATAGATAATTGAAATCTGGACTTAATGAAAATTAAAAAATGTCTGCTCTTCAAACGATAATTTCAACAGAATGAGAAGACAAGCCACAGACTGGGGGGAAATATTTGCAAAAGGCACATTTGATAAAGAACTCTTATCTAAAATATACAAAGAACTCTTAAAACTCAAAAATAAGAAGACGAACTACCAGAATAAAAAATGAGCCAAAGAACTTAACAGACTTTTCTCACTAAAGATATACAGAAATCAAATAAGCATATAAAAAGATGCTCCACATAATATGTCATCAAGGAAATGCAAATTAAAACAACAATAAGATACCATTACATATCTATTGGAATGACCAAAATCCAGAACACTGGCACCACTAAATTCTGGGGATAACAGGGAGCATCAGGGATTCTCATTCATTGCTGGTGAAAATGCAAGATGGTACAACCACTTTAGAAGACAGTTTAGTGGTTTCTTACAAAACTAAACATGTTCTTACTATAAGATCCAGCAATCATGTTCCTTGGTATTTATGCAAAGGAGTTGAAAACCTATGTTCACACAAAAAACTGCACATGAATGTTTATAGAAGCTTTACTCATAATTTGTTATTACTCATAATATCAAAAGTTGTAAGCAACCAAGATGTCCTTCAGCTGATGAGTGGATAAATTGAAGTACATCCAGACCCGTGGAAAATTATTTAGCACTAAAAAGAAATGAGCTATAACGCCATGAAAAGACATGGAGAAAAGTTAGATGCATATTGTCAAATGAAGGCCAATCCGAAAAGTCTATGTACTATATGGTTCCAACCAACTGACTATCTAAGGTCAAAGGCAAAATTATGAAGACAGTAAAAAGATACTGTCTCCAGTTTGGAGTGAAGGGTGTGAGATGAATAGGCAGAGCACAGAAGATTGTTAGGGAAATGAGATTATTATGTATGATACTATAATGGTAGATACATGTCATTACACATTTGTCCAAACCCATAGAATGTACAACACCAGGAGTGAACCCTAATGTGAACTATGGACTCTGGGTAATAATGATGTGTCAATATACTGACAGGATCATGGCTTATAACAAAGGTATCACTTTGGTGGGGGATGTTGATAATGGGGGACACTACTTATGGGGGCAAGGAGTATATGAGAAATTTCTGTACTTTCCTCTTAATTTTGCTGTAAACCTAAAACTGCTCTAAAAAAAATAGTCTATTTGAAAAAGGAAAAAGAAACCACTGGGGTGACATGTAGCAATTTCCAGTAACCTTGGTTTAAAGTGTGGTAACAGATTAAACCCTTGTCTGAGGTATCATTGGCAAATATGTTTTCCCATACAATTGGTTCTCTTCTTATTTTAATACTGTTTTCTTTAGCCATGCAGAGGCTTTATATTTTGATGAGATCCCATTTGTTTATTCTTTCCTTTATGTGCCTTGCTCTGGGGGACATGTCAGTAAAAATGATTCTGCATGAAATATCTGAGATTTTCCTGCCTATCTTCTCCTCTAGGACTTTAAATGGTGTCACAGTTTATATTTAAGTCTTTTATCCACCTTGAATTTATTTTTGTGTATGGTGTAAGTTGGTGCTCGAGTTTCATTTTTTTGCATGTAGCTATCCAGTTCTCCCAACACCATTTGTTGAAGAGGCTATTTTTACTCCATTTTACGTTGCTGCCCACTTTGTCAAATATTAATTGACCATAGAGATTTGGGTTTATTTCTGGGCTCTGTTCCATTCCCAGCTCTCTGGGCTGTTCTGTTCCATTGGTCCATGTGCCTGTTTTTATGCCACGACCAGGCTGCTTTGATTCCAGTGGCCTTGTAATGGAGTTTGGTATCAGATATTGTGATCCCTCCTACTTTACTTTTCTTTCTCAAAATCGCAGCAGCTATTCAGGGTCATTTATGATTCCATATAAATTTTTGAAGTGTTTGTTCTATGTCTGTGAGATATGCCATTGGTACTTCAATAGGTATTGCATGGAATGTGTAAATTGCTTTGGGTAGTATAGACATTTTGATGATGTTAATTCTTCCAATCCATGAACACAGTATGTTTCCATTTGTTTGTGTCTTCCTTGATTTCTTTCTTCAATGTTGTCTAGTTTTCTGAGTACAGGTCTTTTACCTCCTTGGTTAGATTTATTCCTAGGTATTTTATTTTTCTTTTTGCTATATAGAATGTAGGTGCCCATCAGTAAATGAATGGATCAGAAAACTATGGCACATTTACACAATGGAATTCTATGCAGGAGAAAGAAAGAAGGAGCTCCTACCCTTTGGAACAGCATGGATGGAGCTTGAAAGCATTATGCTAAGCGAAATAAGCCAAGCAGTGAAAGACAAATACCATATGATCTCACCTTTAACAGGAACCTAATCAACAAAACAAAGAAACAACAAAATATAACCAAAGACACTGAAATAGAGAACAGGCTGACAGTGACCAGAGGGGAGAGGGGAGGAAATTTCAGGGGAATTTTAGGGGAAAAGGGGAAGGGTTTACAGGAACCAGTATAAAGGACACATGGACAAAAACTAGGGGCAGGTGGAAATGCGAGGGAGGTGGGGAGGGCTGGGTGGGTGGGCTGGAATAGGAGTAAAAGATGGAAAATTGTACTTGAACAACAAATTAAAATTTAAAAAAAAGAAAACAAAAAAATATATAAGGTGTGGTAACAGTAGGAAGAGGAAGCTCTCCAGGCTCTAGGTCCTAGAGGTACAAATTGTCAGTGAGGGGGCAGTATAAGGGTAATCTGCCTCCATTCCCCAGGTCCTGTGTTTCCACATGAAGAAGGTACAACTAGAAAATCATTCTGGTCCTCTCACTTCTCCTTGTGGCTTACCTGAGGGGTGAGTCTGTGATAGGTACTCTTGGCAGAACCAGCCACATTCTAGCCTGCTCTTTTCCATGTGAAAAGAGACCTGCCTCTGGGGGAGAGACTGCAGATACCCATCTACTGGGGATAAAAAAATGCACCAAGCCAAATTTGCCACATTTTTTTTATTGTTGTTCAAATACAGTTGTATCCATTCCCCCTGCCCCCACCATTCCTCCCCAACTCTAGCCACCACCACTTCCCACCCTCACTCCTACCCCCTTTGGCTTTGCCCATGTGTCCTTCATACAAATGTGCCACACTTCTAT
Organism: Trachops cirrhosus; assembly: GCA_028533065.1. Classification (NCBI taxonomy): domain Eukaryota; kingdom Metazoa; phylum Chordata; class Mammalia; order Chiroptera; family Phyllostomidae; genus Trachops; species Trachops cirrhosus. The sequence continues at coordinate 77,835,642 of CM052543.1, read as the reverse complement.
ACCACATCCTCTAATTCAGTTTCTAGTTTTAGGAAGAGACACACATAAGAGAGAACTGAGTTAACCATAATCCTTGTTTCATAACTGTCCATTAACTCATTCATGCATGGCCCTTGTTTATTTATTTTAATAACATAAGGGACTCCCATTTACTTTTTATCTGACTCAAGTACTAGACTATTATCAGTAACCTATTAGCTCCTCCCCATTGATCCTCCTGACTCTCCTCACTCCCACCAGAGCCAACCAACCCTAACCTGAATTTTGCACTTGGCATTTCCTTGATTTTTAGGGCAAGAAAAAAAAAAAGGTATCATACTGGATGTAGTCCTCTGGAACTTGCTTTTTCATATTTTCACTAAAACTTATCCATGCCGAATATACAACTTCATCTCATCCATTCACATAAGATGCCCTTATGTGAATATACCACATTGCGTTTGTCCATTAATCCACTAATGGATACTTTTGGTTATTGTGAATAATGTTGCTGTCAACATAGGTGTATTGCCTTGTCTTTCTTTTAATTTAACAACTTTATTTTTTTTTATTTTTTAGGCTTTTTTTCCACATGTTTAAATTGTCATTCAAGTACAGTTGTCTCCATTTTCCTGCCACCACTTTCCCCAAACCCACCCACCCCCACCTCCCATCTCAATCCTTCCCTCCTTTGACTTTGTCCATGGGTCCTTTACATGTTCCTTGATGACCTTTCCCCTTCTTTCCCTGATTACCATCCTCCCCCCTCCCCTCTGGTTACTGTCAGTTTGTTCTTTATTTCAATGTCTCTGGTTATATTTTGCTTTTTAATATAAGAATTTAAAACTATAAATTTCCCTTGAAACATTTTTGTTAAATTATATAGATTTTTATGTGTAGTATTTCCATTATTATTCAGTTTTAAGTACTTTTAGGTTTATGCTATGGTTTCTTCTTCATTCATGAGTATTTGGATTCTTTTCAAATATATGAAAACAGTTTAAGTCATCCTTTTGTTATAAACTTCTAATTGAATTCATGTGAACAGAGACTCTACTACAATGCTTATAACTTTGAAATGTGTAGAGAAATTTTTATTAATTTTTACAAAAATTCCATGTACACTGGGAGAAAACATATTTTTCTAATTTTTGGATGCCAAATTTTATACATGGTCATTAAAACAAACTTGTTAATTGGGTATTTCAATTCATTATATCATTGTTGATCTATATTTGCCTACTTGAATTATTAATAACCAAGAGAGGTATATCTAAATCTTCCAGTATGATAGAGGATTTGTTCATTTTTTCTCTTTTTAGACAAAATATTAACATTTATTAAATATTTTAAAGTATATTTTATTGATTATTCTATTACAGTTGTCCCAACTTTTGTCCCTTTATCCCCCATTTTCCCTGCACTCCCAACTCTCCAGCATCCCCCCCTTTAGTTCATGTCCATGGGTTGTAAATATAAGTTGTTTGAATTCTGTTTCCTATACCATTTTTGGCTTCTCCCCATCTATTTCATGCCTACCAATTCTGCTTCTTATTCCCTGTACCTTTTCCCCCTTTTCCTCCCCTTCCTCTTCCCACTGAAAACCTTCGATGTGATGTCCATTTCTTTGATTCTGTTCCCATTCTAGTTGGTTGCATAGTTTTTGTTTTCATTGTTTTTCTCTTTTTTTAGGTTCATTTGTTGATACTTGTGAGTTTGTTGTCATTTTACTGTTCATACTTTTTGATCTTCTTCAATTTCTTAGATAAGTCCCTTTAACATTTCATATAATAAAGTTTTGGTGAGGATGAACTCCTTTAACTTGACCTTATCTGAGAAGCACTTTATCTGCCCTCCCATTCTAAATGATAGCTTTGCTGGATAGAGTAATCTGGCTTGTAGGTCTTTTCATTTCATGACTTCAAATACTTCTTTCCAGCCCCTTCTTGCCTGTAAGGTTTCTTTTGAGAAATCAGCTGATAGTCTTATGGGAACTCCTTTATAGGTAACTCTCTCCTTTCCTCTTGCTGCTTTTAAGATTCTCTCTTTATCTTTAATCTTGAGTAACTTAATGATTATGTGCCTTGGTGTGTTCCTCTTTGCCTCCAAATTGTTTGGGACTCTCTGGGCTTCCTGGACTTCCTGGAAGTCTATTTCCTTTGCCAGATTGGGGAACTCTTCCTTCATTATTTGTTCAAATAAGTTTTCAATTTCTTGCTGTTGTTCTTCTCCTTCTGGCACCCGTATAATTCAGATATTGGAACGTTTAAAGTTCTCCCAGAGGCTCCTAAGCCTCTCTTCACTTTTTTTAATTCTTGTTTCTTCATTCCATTCCAGTTGGATGTTTATTTCTTCCTTTTGCTCCAAATCGTGACTTTTGTGTCCTGGCTTCCTTTCTGTCACTGTTGGTTCCCTGAATATTTTGCTTTATTTCACTTTGGGTATCCTTCATTTGTTCTTTCATTTTGCAACCAAGCTCAATCAACTCTGTGAGCATTTTGATTACCAAAGCTTTGAACTCTCCATCAGATAGGTTGTCTATCACCTCATTGCCTAGCTCCCTTTCTGGAGTTTTGCTCTGTTCTTTTATTTGGGCCATATATCTTTGTCTCAGTGCACCTGTTAAGTTGTAAGGAGGCAGGACCTTAGGTATTCACCAGTGTAGGGCAACCCTCTTCGCTGTGCTGCAGTGCTGTCTGTGGAGAAGGGGCCAGAGAGGGAACAATGCAGCTCACCTGCTCAGCTCTAGCTCCACTTTCCAATGACTCTCACGTGAGACTTGGAGTTCCTCCCACCATGGCAACCTCCACCATAGTCCACAGCTCTGAGGACTCAGAGAGTCCTCAGCTCTGAGTCTCAGTTTCCCATTCAGCCAGCCCTGCCCCCATGGTCCACTGCCTTGCTGCAGGTTCTCTCTGTTGGCCCATCTTACCAGCCTGGTTGGTCTGGTTGAGTGTTTCTTTAATTCCTTGGTTGTAGGTGTCCCAAGAAGTTTGATTTTTCTGGCACTTCTGGTTGTTTATTGATTTTAGATTGGTCATTAACCTCCTTTTGGTTGTGCATGGAAGCAAAGGGTTTCTACCTACACTCCATCTTGGCTGGAATCCCACCTGTTAATTTTTTTCTTAATGTACTATTAATAATAGATGTAACTTGAATATCTCTTTGGATATTGCCATTGTTTCCCTTCTTTCCTTCAGACTTTAAACAGACATATAGTAGATCATTTCCTTCTGTCTTCTCTCATGTTTTTCATCTTGTTTTCTTTCTTTGCTGCATTGAAGAAATTCTATAAGTTCTTTAAATATATCTTCATGTTTACTACTTTTCTCTTCTACTATGTCAAAACTGTGTTTTCAACCTAGCCATTGAGTTTTCATTTTGAAGTTATCCATATTTTAAGGTGACATTCACATAACATAAAATTAATGATTTTAAAGTGAATGATTCAGTGGCATTTAGTATATTCACAATGTTGTACAACCACTCCATTTGTTTTTTTATTTTAAATATGTTTGTTCCTGATAATTTTTGTCCTATGCTTCTTTGGTAATTGCATTTCTTTAAGCATTGCATTTTTACACATGCAAGTTATTTAAACATCTCTTACATGATTATTCTGTATTTAATATCTAATACTCCATCATCCACAGTTTTTAGAATCTGCTGTTACTGTTGTCCTTTGTTTCTGCTAACTCTCAGGCACAATGACTTGACTTCTCATGGGCATCTTTTCTTTCCATTGTTGTTCAAGTACGGTTGTCTCCATTTTCACCCCACCATGCTCCACTGTGCCACCCACCCCACCTCCCACCCTCGAACCTACCCCCTCTGGCTTTCATGGGCATCTGTATACAGAACTAATTGTTTGATGCTAATCTGTGAGGGTCCTCTGAGCCTAACTTGAGAAAGCTTTCTTCCAGGGAGGGTTTGCCTCTAGTACTCTGCTTGCCAAAAAGCACATCCAATCAAGACCACCTCAGCCCCCACTGAGAGATTGGCTCAGAAAAGAAATTGAAGTTCTGCATCTCTATGTCACTTTTCCAAGTATCAGTAAGCATATGACAGTATTGTTATATGATCAAACCTCAGGGCTCCCCACCTAGCCCTGCCAGCTGATCCAGGCTAGCTCTTACCACCCTGGCTCCCTATCAAATCTCCCTGTCAAATCCCAGTTGCTAGCTGCCACAAATTGGGCCTCTAGCCACTCTAAGACCAGATCATGATTGTTTGGCCAGTTGGTTAGTTGGTTTTGGTGGTGGATCCCTGAAGACTCCCCTTTGTGAGAACAGTAATGCCTCAGTGATTATGTCCTATCTGAGGTTAAGTGGTAGTACAGGAAGAAGGTCTCTCAGAGTCCCCTGGTAGTTGAGATCCTAGTCCACTCTAGCATTTACCCATTACTAAGCTGATATTTTTCTACCCTGTATCTCTGTCTCTTAATTGGGTTGTAAATTCAAGCACAGAAAAGAGCATTATTTATTGGGCACCCTCAAATGTCAAAAGGATACAGCTAGGAAGAATTGGGAAACACAGCAGGATGTGTGAGTATGGACTACCCTCTCTGAGCCTGTTTACTCTAAAATAAAATGGGTTGCCTGCTCCTGAGATTGTTGTAGAATCACATGAAAAGACAGATGGGAAAGACCTTTGAAGCTGAGCAGAACTCAATAAATTTATAGGATTGCTACTACTACTAATATCACTATAATTACTAAAATTAACCACAGAGTTTCATGAACCAGTTCCACACATGGGAAAAATGAAAAATCAAACTCTTCATAATGCTTTTGGGTTTATTGTTTTATCAATACTGTGGAGGCATAATGACAGCCAGTTGCTCAAGTGCAATTATTTTACTTAACTTTATACACTTGAATTCATACTACAGCAACAATTCCACCCAAATAAACCTCTTGAACTGTAATTCCCAAGAATTACTAATGGGAATATTATTTTGAGTCCAAAGTACCCTCTTCTTTCATCATCCCTTGATTATATAGATATACCTCACTATTTGAATTCTCTCCCTTACAGGGAAAGAGGTAGAAGTTGCAATTTAGTTCTACTGAATGCAGAAGTTAATATTTTTGACATTTTTTTACTGCAACTCAGGAAAATATGCAATTTACACAGTAACTCAGTATAAATACACACCCCAATTTTTATAAACACTCTAATTGCAACATATGATGGAGGACCCAAAAATGGAATTTGTTTATAAAAAAATTGTGTATTCTTACTTGTTTAAACTTCAGCGACCTTCAATGTACTCTCATTTGATGCAATATACCTATCTAGACTTTCTTTCCACTGCTCAGAGCAATTTTTGAACTCATTAATTTTGATGTCTTTTAGTGCTTCTGCTGTATTTTTGTTTCATATCTTCCACATCTGCAAAACATTTCCTTTAATAACCTTTTTCAAAGGCAGAGGTCAGAAAAGTGCCCTGGGGAAAGATTGGGTGAATAAGGAGTGTGGGGCACCAGAGTCACACCATTGTTAGTCAAAACTGCTGAACACTCAGCACACTGTGGGCAAGTGCGCTCATAAATTGCCCAACAAGAAATGGGCAAATGCATTGAAAGAGTCTGCAAAAAAAAATTTTACTGAAGCTAGTATGGACATTTTAATAATGTTAATTCTTCCAATCCATGAACATGGTATATGCTTCCATTTATTTGTGTCTTCCTTAATTTCTTTCTTCGGTGTTCTATAGTTTTCTGAGTACAGGTCTTTTACCTGCTTCGTTAAGTTTATTCCTAAGTATTTTATTTGTCTTGTTTCTATAGTAAATAGGATTTTTTCCTACTTTCTGTTTCAGATATTTCATTGTTGGCATTCAAAAATGCCTTCAATTTCTGCATATGGACTTTGTATCCCCCTTTTTTGCCAAATTTGTTTATTAGGTAGAGTAGTATTTTGGTGGAGTATATATGGTTTTCTATGTACACTTTTATGTCATCTACAAGGAGTGACAGCTTCACTTCTTCCTTTCCAATCTTGATGCCTTTTATTTGTTCTTTTTGTCTGTTCACTGTGTCTAGAACTTCCAACACTACATTGAATAGAAGTGGTGAAAGTGGACACCCTTGTCTTGTGCCTGATCTTAGAGGAAAAGCTTTTAGATTTTGCATGTTGAGTATGATGTTGGCAGTAGGCTTCTTGTACATGGCCTTTATTATGTTGAGGTATGCTCCCTCTGCTCTCACTTTGCTGAGTATTTTTATTATAAATGGGTGCTGTACTTTATCAAATGCTTTTTCAGCATCTATTGATATGATCATGTGGTTTTTTCTTTCATTTTATTCATGTGGTGTATTATGTTTATTCATTTGCAAATATTGTACCATCCTTGTATCCCTGTGATGAATCCCACTTGATCATGGTGTATGATCTTTTCAATGTATTGCTGGATGCAGTTTGTCAATATTTTGTTGAGAATTTTAACATCTATGTTCATCAGTGATATTGGCCTCAAGTTTTCTTTCTTTGTTGTATCTTTAGCTGGTTTTGGAATTAACATAATACTGGCTTCATATACCGTGTTCATGGATAGGAAGATTAACATCATTAAAATGTCCATACAGCCCAAAGCAATCTATAGACTGAATGCAACCTCTATCAAAGTGCCAATGACAGCCCTGGCTGGTGTGACTCAGTGGGTTGAGCACCCAGGCTGAGAAGCAAGGGTGGCCAGTTCAATTCCTAGTCAGGGCACATGCCTGGGTTGCAGGCCAGGTCCCCAGGAGGGGACATACAAGAGTAACCACACATTGATGTTTATCTCCCTTTCTTTCTCCCTCCTTTCCCTTCTCTCTGAAAATAAATAAATAAAAATGTTTTATAATAATACCAATAACATATTTCACAGATATAGAACAAATATTTCAAAAATGTATATGGAACCATGAACAACCCCAAATAGCCTCAACAACTTTGAGATAAAAGATCAATGTAGGAGAGATCACAATACCTGATATCAAGCTATATTACAATGCCACTGTAATCAAAACAGCCTGGTACAGGCATAAGAACAGATGCATAGACCAATAGAACAGAATAGAGAGCCCAGAAATAAACCCATGTCAATATGGTTAGTTAATATTTGACAAAGGGGGCAGGAACATAATGGAGTAAAAATAGCCTCTTCAATACATAGTGTGTGGAGATCTGGACAAGTACATGCAAAAAATCAAACTAGACCACCAACTTACATCAAAATAAACTCAAAATGGATAAAAGATATAAATGTAATGTGTGACACCATAAAAGTTGTAGAGGAAAACATAAGGGGGAAATTTCAGATATCCCACACAGAAATATTTTCACTGATACATCCCCTAAGGCAAGGAATATAAAGGAAAGAATAGACAAATGGGACTAAAACCCATAGACATCAAACTAAAAAGTTTCTGCACAACTAAAGAAAACATCAACAAAATGGAATGAGAACCAACGACATGGGAAGACATATTTGCTAATGATAACTCATATAAGGGTTTGCTCTCCAAAATATATGAAGAACTCACACAACTCTACACCAGAAAGACAAATAATCCAATTAAAAATGGGCAAAGGACCTGAACAGACACTTCACCAAAGAAATACAGAGGGTCCATAGACACTTGAAAAAATGCTCAACATCACTAGCCATCAGAGAGATACCCATTAAAACCACAATGAGTTACCATTTCACACCAGTCAGAATGACTATAATTAACAAATCAACAAACAACAAGTGCTGACAAGGTTGTAGAGAAAATGGAATGCTAGTACATTATTGGTGGGAATGCAAACTGGTGCAGCCACTGTGGAAAGCAGCATGGAATTTCCTCAAAAAACTAAAGATGAAACAGCCTTTTGATCCAGTAATCCCACTGCTTGGATTATACCCTAAGAACCCTGAATCATCAATTCAAAAGAACCTCAAAGAAATGATTTGGAGCAAAAGGAAAAAATAAACATCCATCCAGAACAAAGTGAAGAAACAAGAATTCAAAAAAGTGAAGAGCCTCTTACAAACCTCTGGAACAACCTGAAACATTCCGATATCTGAATTATAAGGGTGCCAGAAGAAGAGGAAGACCAAGAAATTGAAAATTTATTTGAACAAATAATGATGGAAAACTTCCCTAATCTGGTGAAGGAAACAGATTTCCAGGAAGTCCAGGAAGCCCAGAGAGTCCCAAAGAAGTTGGCTGCAAAGAGGAACACACCAAGACACATAATCATTAAGTTACCCAAGATTAAATATAAAGAGAGAATCCTAAAAGAAGCAAGAGAGAAGGACGTGGTTACCTACAAAGGAGTTCCCATTAGACTATCAGCTGATTTCTCAAAAGAGACCTTGCAGACAAGAAAGAGATGGAAAGCAGTATTTGAAGTCATGAAAGGCAGGGACCTACAAACTAGATTACTCTATCCAGCAAAGCTCTCATTAGAATGGGAGGTCAGATAAAGTGCTTCCCAGGTAAGGTCAAGTTAAAGGAGTTCATCACCACCAAGCCCTTGTTTTATGAAATGTTAAAAGGACTTATCTAAGAAAAAGAAAATAAAACTATGAACCTTATAGGCAAGAAGGGGCTGGAAAGAAGTAACCCAGCCGTGAAAAGGCAACTACATCCAACATTACTTTATCAAAGCTTTCATTTAGAATGGAAGGGCAGATAAATTCCCAAATAAGGTCAAGTTAAAGGAGTTCACCTTTACCAAGCCCTTATTATATAAAATGTTAAAGGGACATATCTAAGAAAAAGAAGATAAAAAGTATGAACAATAAAATGTCAACAAACTCACAACTATCAACAAATGAAACTAAAAGAAAAGGAAAACAAAAACTAAGCAAACAACTAGAACACAAACAAAATCACAGAAATGAAGGTCACGTGGGGGGGTTCAGAGCAGGGAGAGGGAGGAGGGAGAATGAGGGGGAAAGCTTCAGGGAATAAAAACCAGAATTGGCAGGCACAAAATAAACAGGGGAAGATTAAGAATACTATAGGAGGGTCTTCTGCCCAGACTTCCGGCCAAGATGGAGGCATAGGTAGATGCATCATGCCTCCTCGCACAACCAAGATAGGGACAACAACAATATAGAAACAAAATAACAACCAGAACTGACAGAAAATTGAAGTGTATGGAAGGCGGACACCCAAGGAGTTAAAATTAGACACGTTCATCCAGACCAGTAGGAAGGGTGGAGTCGGGCCGGGCAAGGGATGCAGAGTGGAGAGCAGAGCAACCAGGGTGGCACACAGGAGTGCAGCGGGCAGACCCTGGGTGCACAAGCAGCGGTGGCTGGCCGGCCTGGGACAGGGGTTGGCAACCGGCAGACCCAGCGAGGTGGCCATTGTGAAGCAAGGCACTGCACCCAACTCAGGGTCCCAGCACCGGGAAATAGAACTTTGGGGCACTACTGAAAAGGAAGGTCCTGCCATGTGCACAGGCCCACCCACATGGGAACTGGTGCCAGAGGGGTCCAGTTGACTCACAGAAAGTGGCAAAGGGGTCTGGGGTCCTACTGAGAGTGGAGCAAACACCATTGTTCCTTTTTGGACCCCATCCCCAATTACAGTGTCACAACCCAGCAACTGGGGTGCCCTGCCCTGGTGAATGCCTAAGGCCCCGCCCCTCACTACAGGTGCTTGACAAGACCAAAAAAAAACAGCAAAGAGATGGCTGAAACAGAAGAAGAATTGAAACCCCAGAACCCATCCTTTTAAGTGACCAAGAGATAGCCAACCTATCAGATGCACAGTTCAAAGCACTTGTGATCAGGAAGTTCACAGAATTGGATGATTTTGCTCGCAAACTAGATGAAAAATGAAGGCTACAATAAGTTTAATGAAGAAAAATGCACAGGGAACCAATAGTGATGGAATGAAAGATGGGTCTCACATCAATGGAGTGGACCAGAAGGAAGAAAAAAACATACAATAAGAAAAGAATGAAGAAATAAGAATTCAAAAAAAATGAGGAGAGGCTTAGGAACCTTTAGGCAGGACATCTTTAAACATTCCAACATCCGAATTATAGGGGTACCAGAAGGAGAAGAGGAAAAACAAGTGGAAAAGATATTTGAACAAATAATAAAGGAGAACTTCCCCAATCTGACAAAGGAAATAGACTTCCAGGAAGTCCAGGAAG
>CM052543.1:77785581-77825014 GCA_028533065.1 Trachops cirrhosus | reverse complement strand
GAAAACTAAAAATGGATCTTCCTTTTGATCCAGCAATTCCACTGCTGGGACTATATCCTAAGAACCCTGAAACACCAATCCAAAAGAACCTATGTACCCCAATGTTCATAGCAGCACAATTTACAATAGCTAAGTGCTGGAAGCAACCTAGATGCCCATCAGTAAATGAATGGATCAAAAAACGATGGTACATTTACACAATGGAATACTACCCAGCAGAAAGAAAGAAGGAACTCATACCCTTTGCAACAGCATGGATGGAGCTGGAAAGCATTATGCTAAGTGAAATAAGCCAGGTAGTGAAAGACAAGTACCATATGAACTCGGTTTTAATAGGAACCTAAACAACAAAACAAAGAAAGAAGTAAAATATAACAAAAGACATTGAAATAGAGGACATGTTGTCAGTGACCAGAGGGGAAAGGGGAGGGAATTTCAGGGGAATTTCAGGGGAGAAGGTAAGGGTTTACAGGAACAAATATAGAGGACACATGGACAAAAACTAAGGGGGTTGGAAATGGGAGGGAGGAGGGGATGAATGGGTGGTGGTCTGGAATGTGAATAAAGGATAATTGTATTGAATAATGACTAAAATAAAAAAATTTAAAAATAAAATTAAAAAAAAAGAAAAATAGAATTTTCATTTTAGAAAAAGATGCTAGTTGAGCTATGGAACAATATCCTTAACATAATTGCAAATCTTTTTGGTTAACTGAGAAGAGTTACTAGGCACCATCTTAAATTTTCCTAGGGTGTTTACAAAGATTCTACAGTCATACCCTTGATTTAATTTTTACTGTTAGACTGGTTCTTACTTTGAGACTCTGTTGCTTGCTGGAGAGACTGGAAATGAGGTCTAAATTTCTTTTCCAATCCAGGAAACGGGACAGTTCCTTCCTGAGCTCATTTCTCTCTCTCTCTCTCTCTCTCTCTCTCTCTCTCTCTCTCTCTCTCTCTCTCTAATAATTCCTTATGCCAGCTAAAAACAACCAGATGGCACATTCAATATTCTGTCTTTAGCCCTGGCTGGTGTGGCTCAGTGGATTGAGTTCCAGCCTGCAAAGCAAAGGGTCGCCAGTTCAATTCCCAATCAGGGCATATGGCTGGGTTGTGGGCCAGATCCCCAGTTGAGGGCATGTGAAAGGCAACCACCCATTGAAGTTTCTCTCCCTCTCTTTGTCTCTCCCTTCCCCTCTCCCTAAAAATAAATAAATAAAATCTTTTTTAAAAAAAATTCCATCTTTAGTTCTCTTCAGCCAAATCTACAAATTCTTTAGGTGCATTTCCTACCTCCCAGGTTACCACAAGCAACATTTCACCAATTGTTTCACCCCTGTATAACAGAATCACCCTTGATCCAGCTAACATGCAGCATCCTTACTACTTTTCCAGCCTCTTCTATGAGTTTGTTCACTGTTCCTCCAACCTGCACAACAGTCTCCCCCTTGCTGCTTTACATTCAAGCATTCACCCACCACTTAATTTCAAAGCTAATGCCACATGTTTAGGTTTTTAAGACAGCACCATACTCCTAAGAACCAATTTATGCATCAGGTATCCACTGTTACATAACACATCACCTAAGACAACCACCATTTTATTAAGCTCGGAGATTCTGTCAGTTGGGAATTCACACTTGTCTCTGTTCCACAATATCTGGGACCAGCTTGAAAACTCAAACAGCTAGAGGAGACAACTTAAAAAGCTTGGAGCTAGGATTATCTGGAAGTTTCTTTATCTACATGTCTGAAGCCTGGGCTGAAATGACTCTGAAGGCTAACTTCACCTGGGACTGTCCACCAGAGTGCCTACATAATGCCAAGCCATATACATAGGACTCCCACATTTGTCCTTGTTTTTCTTATTTCACCATGAATCAGTGAAACATCAGTCTAGTAGAAGTCTGAAGATCCACCCTGGGAGTAATGGGAAGCACTGTATGTGGAGTCAGGAGATCTAAAATCTACCTATTTCTGGCTGTACTCCAAATAATCTGCCTGACCTTTGATAAATCATTAGCTTTCTTGGGCCTCAGTTTCCAGCTCTGAAAGGATGGGATGGTTTCTGCTATTTCTGTGATTCTATAAAGATCAGTCTGATGAAATTGGTGAATAAGTATTCCCTTAGTTATCCTAAAGGAATGTGCATTTTTAGAGGAGTTTTTATCCCATGTGTCTCTAGCTGAAGCAACTGGAGATGACAGAAGAAGAAAGATCTGAGGGACCAGCAGAGCAGCCACAGACTGTCAAGAAATTTTCCCTTGGGTAGATGCCTCGAAACCCTTCCTGCTTTCAGCATTTTGATCCTGTCTGGTTAGTAAATGGAAGTTTTTAAATCTCCCCTTCACCACCCTGTGTCCCAGATCCTCTCATCTGAGCCATTAACTCAATCCAGCCAGAGACCTTGCTTCAGCAGACACACCATTGCCACTCCCTCTAGAGTCCATACTCCCCTCTTCCTGAAGTACTTGGGGACCCAGAAAGTATGCCAGGCTCTCATAACCTTATCAATATAGCACATTCCACCCAGCCATACTCAGAGACTGGTCTGTAGAATGAAAGACAGAACATACAAGGTCTCAGCCAGTTAGAGCCCAGATATCTCCATGTCCTGCCAGAAAAATTAACTGTCTCCACCCCGTGTGTGTGTGTGTGTGTGTGTGTGTGTGTGTGTGTGTGTGTGTGTGTTCATATGTGGGTGAGGGGTGAGGGGGGACAAGGCTCCAAGCTAAAGCAATTGTGTTCTGATAGGAAAGATCCTTGGACTTAGAATCATAAAGCTGTTGAGCAGGAAAAAAACACTACACGGAGTGACAGGAAGGAGGCCAGAGTGTCTAGAAAAATGAGCTGGAGGTGGAGGTCGGCAGTCTTAGAAGTTAGCCTACAATGAGAAGCCCAGTTGAGAAGCCCGAAGTGAAGGGAATGGTCTTATACCAGACCAGAGTTTCGGAACCCTAGGCTAGAAAAAAACAGTTAACGCCTTAAAAAGGGAGCAATCCCTGCGGTGCTCTGGGAGGCGGCTCCTCAGTTGCCCCACCCTGATCCCCGTGGTCACTGGTCAAGCCTGTGAGCCACAGGGTGAAGACCCCTTTCTGAGGCATACTGCCCATTTCTGACACCAATGTTGGGCCGCCTCCTCCCTCTGCCATCATTTCTTGCTCCCCCTCAGCCTCTGATTGGCCGAGCCCCGGGGCCCTCCTAGCTCCTCCTTTCCCACCCTTGGTGAAAACTGCAGGCATCGGGCGGAGTGTAGCATCTGGAGGCGACGTTTCCAAGAGGCTGCAGCAGCGAAGGACCGGAACCCAGGTAGAAATCTGTGTCAGAGCGGGACCCTAGGCACAGTGGCGCGGTGATCGGCCCCAGGTGCCCAAGCAAGCCCTCTCAATCCAAGGCTTCGGAAAACGGTCCAATGGTGTCTGGTGAAGGAGCAGCACAATGCTTGGGGAGGGATCAGCTTCCCAAGCCGGGGTGGGGAGCTGGACGCAATTGCTGCAGGCCAGGGGCCCTGCCGCACCCCGCCTTTTGAAGAAGGTGTTTCGGGGTTTCGCCCGCTTGGGGGGATGGTTTCTAGAGCCAGGATGCTGGAGGAGAACCGGGAGGAAGGGCGCCAAGGACAGCTTTGGGTTCAGCTCTCCACCCAGAAGACCCCAAATCGAGAGTGCAAAGGTGGTTTGGGAGATGGCATTGAAGTTGGGGGAAGACAATAGAGGCTGGCACGCTGGTGGAAATCTCTGCCCTGAGACCTCGGGGCGGGCTGGGTGCGGGGCATCCAAGTAATGGGAAACCGCAGTGTCACAAGGAGGGAGGAGGGGGGTGGGTGTCTGGGCGGAAGGCTGGCAGACGCGGGAGGGGAGAACTGGAAAAGATGAGAGGGGGGAAGGGAGACCTCAACTGGGAAAGGAGAGGGCTGAAATAAGGAAAAGAAATAAGGGTGGGGCTAGTCGAACGAGGGCTGGAGAGGACAGTACCTCAGAACTTATCTGGGTTCTAGTCTGCGAAGACTCTAGGCAAAGGAAGTGAAAATAGGCTGTGCCTCCCCTTCCTCTCTATAACCCTCACTTTGGCTGTATCACCCTCTCCAGCCCCAGCCCCACTCCCCATTTCTGTTCTAGCCTCTGCTTCCCGTTCCTAAACCCCAGACTCGGACCTCTCCTCCATAATTCCAGTGTCCTCGAATTAAAACCAAATGCCAACATCCCTTTCTTTTTTTTTTTAACTTTTTTTAATTGTTCAAGTACAGTTTTCTGCCTTTCCCCCCACCCCTCCCTACCACCACAGCCCTTCCCACCTCCCTCCCCTGTTTCCACCCTGCCTCGTTTTTGTCCGTGTGTCCTTTATAATTGTTCCTGCAAACCCTTCACCCTTTTCCCCTATAATCCCCTCTCTCCTCTGGTCCCTGAAACTGAGAACAGGCTGACAGTGACCAACTTCCCTTTCTTCTCCAACAGCACCTCCAGGTCCCTCTCAACTTGGGTATGAGAGGGTATTAACAGTAACCGCAGCCACAGCAGGACCCTGGACTCCTAGAGCGCTTCCCGGCTCATGCACCAGGGCATGGCCGGGCTCACACTCTTAGGCACCACTCCTGCGGCCTCTCGCTATCAAGCACCCATGCGGCTATGTGGACTTGCCAGCCTGAACTGCGAAAGGCAGGGCAGAGAGCCTAGGCAGCTAAGCTAATGGAGCCAGTTCTGCACAGAGAACTGAACATTTGGAAACATCTTGGTTTCTATGCAATCGGTCATCATATGCAATAGGAGAGCACTGTCACTCCCTCACACACATCTGGGAATGCCCTTGTCTGTGTTCCAGGTACAGTCCTGTCTGGGAGCACCTTAGCCACACACACCAGACATCATCCCTAACCACACAGTCACTAAGATGAGAGGAATTAGTGTGTAGATCACTTACTATGGAGCAAAGTGCCAGATATTTGTCATTTTTCTTAATGACATCACAACCCTGTGGTCATCTAAAGCACAGATTCATTCATTCATTCAACATCTTTTGAGCATCTGTTATGTGCCAGGAACTTTGGTATTTTCTTCTGCATAAGAACTGAGAAGTCCCTGAATGGGCAGTTTCTGTTTAAAAGAGTTTTAGTTTTGCAAGATAAAGAGTTTTGGACATTGCTTGTACAACAATATATTAAATAAGTGAACAACACTATCTGTGTTATGTTGTGTTAAATAGGAAGACCCTGTCTTCCTGAAGGGAAAATGAAATGGTAGTTAAAGTCACTTTAGTGAGTCACCCAGCTAGTAAGTGTTTAGCACAGACACACATCTCTTGCTTTCCCTGAGAGGAAAGAATGAGTGACAGTGTCACCTTCACTGACAGGAAGAAGGCTGTAGGGAAGGGCTTGGATGCTTGCCATGGCCATTATGGCATGTATTCCATGGACCGCCAGCCCTGGCAGTGTGTGTGGGTACATCTGCCTCATCTCTTGGCTGACTCTGATCCTGTTCCCACTCCCAGGTCCAGAACTGAGCTCTTGGCACCATGAACCCCGCCATCAGCCTCACTGTCCTCCTGACAGGTACTGGGCAAGGGGCAGGTCTGGGTTTCCAAGTACTTTGGCTTCCTTCAGAGAAGATATCTTCTTCCTTATGACCTCAGAAGGTGGAGATGATTAAGGGAGAAAGGGCTCCTTTTCGTCCCTAAGTCAGTTGAGCAACCTAGTTGATCTTTTGACTGCTTCAGGTGGTTTTTGGAAACATATTTCACAGAGCTTACTCCATATTGACTTGGAATCTCTGTATGGGAACCAGGAATCTGCACCAACTCCCCAAGGTCTCCTACCCCTAGGACACACTGGTGGGACCCAGGACTAGAGTATATAAGGGAGGGAGGCTAGCATCTGCAGCATGCTGTGGTGGGGAGAGGTATTCAGAAAGCAGACCTCTGTGCCCTCCCTGGCCAGGCCCCTCTGTCCTGTTAATGTGAGTGGGAGGCTCCCTGCTCTGCACATCCCCCCAACTCAGAGGGGGCACTGCTGGTGCCAGTCTTGCAGGTGGCCAGTGGACAAAAAGTGACCAGCCTGACAGCCTGCCTGGTAGACCAGAACCTTCGTTTGGACTGCCGTCATGAGAACACTACCTCTTTGCCCATTCAGTATGAGTTCAGCCTGACCCGTGATTCAAAGAAGCATGTGCTCTTTGGCACTGTGGGAGTGCCTGAGCACACATACCGCTCCCGAACCAATTTCACCAGCAAGTACAACATCAAGGTCCTCTACTTATCTGGCTTCACCACCAAGGATGAGGGGGTGTACACATGCGAACTCCATGTCTCTAGCCAGACCTTCTCCAGCAAGAAAGTCTCTGTGATCAGAGGTGAGAAAAAACCCCAACAAGGCCAAGTGAGCTGGGGGAGGCAGGCTGGGGAGAAATGGGCTGCCTAGGACAACAGGCAGTCCCATTGGCTGGGCCACAGAAGAGATTGCCTGTGCCCTGAGGAATCACTGCCTTCACTGTGAATGGGGGCAAGTGTTAAGGGGACAGTGAGACAGGCAGAGTGGTGTAGCAGAGGCTTCCACCATAGCTGAAGGCAAATCTCTTGGTCTCCACAGTCCTCCTTCTCCCCACCTGGAAAACAGGGTTGACAGCAGCTCCCTCACCCATAGTTTTCTTATGAGGATGCTTAGTAAAAATGTGATATAATGTTTGTTCAAGGGCTCAGGAATCTGCAATGGGAGAGAGGGTTGGTTTGGTTAGACCAGATTGGCCCTGGTTCCAGCCCTCCCCAGGGAAATGCACCCTACCTCTGGGCTTGTAGCTGCCCAAGTCCTGCTCTTCATTTCTACTCTGCCCCCTACCCCATTCTCTCTCCACAGACAAACTGATCAAGTGTAGGGGCATAAGCCTGCTGGCCCAGGACACATCATGTCTGCTGCTGTACCTGCTCTCCCTGCTCTTCCTGCTCAACATGGATTTCATCTCCTTTTGACTGGCTGGACCCATGGAGGACACAGGAAGCCACAAGGCCTTGTCCAGAGATCCTACTTATCTGAATAGACTGATCCCATCCCCCCAATCCCTCACACACCTTGGGGGAAAAGTGGGGACCCCATCCCTCATAAGGAATTTCAGTGCTGCATGCCATTATTTACCTACTCCCCCACCGCCACCCCTACCCCACTGCCACCTCATACCCTCTCCAGACACTACTAGCTTTTTGTCCTCTTTGTCCCTGAACTGCTTCTGTCTGGTTTATTTAGGGATTTTTCTTCCTTTTTGGGGGGAGTTGTGAAAAGGGAAGCCATGGTTGGGGACTTGATAAAGAGTGAGGGTATGGGAGGGGTTGTAGGATGGTGGGGTGCCTGTCCTTGGGGGGCCATCTTTGCCCACAGGGACCAGAAGCCTGAGAGAGACCTTGATGAGGAGGGGGATGGGATGTGTTTGGGCCTGGCACATCCCTCAGCAGCCCCTCACCCCCATATGTGAGGGTATCACCAAGTATTTGTGGTCTATCACATGAGAAGAGAACTGAAATACTTACGTGGCAGGGGAGATACCATGATCATGAGAAGAGAACTGAGCATCATTAGGAGCATTCTCTGTCCCAGCACAAAAGCTGTCCTCTTCACTGCAGAAGTCCCCTAGGGGTCTTAGTCCTAGGGCACAGTCCAGTGGAAATGCAGATTCTGTCCAATGAGGAATGCTAATGGACAGTTGGAAAGGGACACAGAAAGGAGGGAGGGTCCATCATCCCACCCTATCTAAAATGGGAGTCTCCTGTCCCTCACTGCCTCAACCAGTAGTTGAAAGCATGGCAGAGGAAGACAGTCCTCTTCCTAGGCTGTCCCAAGCTCCTGAGAACTTACAGAATGCTGACCTGCAGGCAGTATGCAGGCCATAGGGAGCCACAGAGCCACGCAATTTGGCCC
Organism: Trachops cirrhosus; assembly: GCA_028533065.1. Classification (NCBI taxonomy): domain Eukaryota; kingdom Metazoa; phylum Chordata; class Mammalia; order Chiroptera; family Phyllostomidae; genus Trachops; species Trachops cirrhosus. The sequence goes on along the minus strand of CM052543.1, from coordinate 77,817,127 downwards.
AAGTATTTCTCCAGGAGGCTCTTCCTTCCCTCCACAGAGTGCCAACCCCAACTAGCTGAGCCTCAGACATCCCCCTGCCCCACAAGCCTGCCTTCTGAGGAATCAGGGCAGGGAGGGTGGGTGGCTGAGACAGGCCATGGAATGAGACCTATGAGCAGGAAATGCCTTGAGAAATGGGTTTTCCCAACACCCAGCTTCCCATCCGGCAGCTCTGCCCTGTCCTGGGACCATGTATAGTGCCATGTATAGTGAGGAAAAAGAAAACTGCACAATAAAACCAAACCTCTGGAGTCTCCTTCTGGCTCTACTTTGCTTCTGTCCCCAGGCCTGCCACCCTCTCTTAGTCATGCATCCAGGAGGTTCAACCTGCTACCTCTTCCTGTCCCTCTTCCTACCAATGCATGCTGGACTTCTCAGAATGATGCTAACACAACACATTTGCCCAAATAAATGAATGTTCCATCTCTGCTGACTTGCCTGGTGGGAATGACAGGCTCACCTGCCAATGTGTGGACTGAGTCACATGGCCATGGTTCTGGAATATGCTAAAAAGCACTAAGGTGTGGAATTCACTTTTTCTTCTCACATCTGGTTCTTCTCAAATGCCCCCTAAAATCACATCTGCTATGGAGAGGATAAGTGCTCGGGCAAGTAGAGAAACAGGAGTTGTCATGGTGAGAGGGGGCCACATCATGAAGGTGTAAGGACAGTATCTCTTAAATCCAACAAGGCCATGTAAAGGGCTTTAGGGTGGGGAGAAAGCCCTGAAGCCCATCTGTGGCTCCCTCCCCTAAAAGTCAATGTGCAATTGGTAAACAGCATCAGGGCTCATGCTGGCATTGGGCACTAGAACAGGATCACACAGTGGTTCCAGGTTTCAGTTGCTGGCAGAGTAAGACAGCCCCCAGGTAGGCTTCCTGTTTTGCCAGGAAATTACAGGAGGAGGGTGACAACTACCCAAAGGCTGACTCATTTGTTGTTTAGCTCTGGGTAAACAATTCTTTCTGAGCATTTGCTTAAAGGCCCAGTGTCTTAATTCATGTCACTAGCTTGTACTCCTCCTGACACCTCTTAGCAATACCTTGCCGGCAGCCCCTGTAATAACGATGCCCAAAGAAGGCAAGAGAAGCCTGCAGGAGGAAAGAGAGATGCCTGTGTCACCAACCATGACATCTGCCCACCCCTGTGTGAACTGAAGGTCACTCAACATGGTGCAGCCAGCCTGGGGTCTTCAGAGCTAGAGACACTCATGGATACAAGCTCCTCTGAACTGCCCTGCTTTGAACCACAAACACTGTGCCAATAAAAGAGCCTTTGAACCCTGGCTGGTGTGGTTCAGTGGATTGAGCATGGGCTGGTGAACCAAGGGGCCGCCAGTTAGATTCTCAGTCAGGGCACATGCCTGGGTTGTGGACCAGGTTCCCAGTAGAGGGTGCATGACAGGCAACTACACACTGGTGATTCCCTCTCTTTCTCCCTTCCTCCCCCTCTGAAAATAAAACATTTTTTTAAAAAGACACTTTGAGGGAGCAGGGAGTTCAAATGCCACACAAGGGACAGTAAGAGGTAGAGCCAGAAGGTCTTTCTGGAAGGAATTGGGAAGCCAGGTGTGAAGCCTCAACTGTGAGAATACCATGAGAACCTGGTACCTGTGCAATGCCTCATATGTGGCCTTTATCACACCCTGGCACCACTTCCCTAAAGAAATAAGTGACCGCACTCTACAAGGGTTCTGGAGAGACAGTGTTGCCCTCTGCAACCATGTTTAGGGGAGAAGAACCTGAGGCTCGCAGTGGATGAGGTTAGCTTAAGAAACCACAGGGGCCATCAAAAAACCAGAGACTATTGGAAAGCAAGAAAGGAGAAAGGAACAAACAGGCCTGGGCCCAAGAAGGAGCCCTACAACTTAAAGTCAAAGCCATCAGGCCTCACAACACCAGCCATCCCAGAAAGACAGCTGTGATTTTGGGCTGCTGAGGGCTTTTAGAGGCAGGCACAACATCCACCAGTTCCTCTCTGGTCAAATTGGGAGGTCTTGTGGAGCCTGCAGGACATCTGCAGTGACTTGGCTAATGATAAAGAGGGCTGGTGCCAGCCCTGGTTCCTGCACACATGGCCCAGACCCCAATTTATCAATCTGCTCCCCACTCCCCCTCACCCCCTCAGCCATCTCAGTCTCCACCTAAGGTAAGGGCATGAGATTCTTGCTCAGTAGCAACAGAAACCCCTCTCCATACTGCCGTTTCTGATTGGATCATCCACCAAGACAGGAATACCTGCAGGGGCACAGAGTGAGGGTCTGTCTAACACCAAGAAACTCCCTTGGGAAGGGCAAGGAGATCACCAGTAGGAAATACTGGGTCTTTCACTGGCAGTTAATAGATCTACCAGGTGTCCAGGGGACCTATGACATGCATCCTCCAGGCTCCTCAACATAACATTAACCTCTCTGTGTTTGCAACTTTTGTGTTGTAAAGGGCATGTCTGTCTTTACAGACAAAAGAAGCAAATCACCAAAGATTAAATCATAATCATAATGATTTATGATTAAATGCTGGGCCTTAGAGATCATGGTAAGTAGTTTGAATTTTATTCTAAAGGGAATGGGTAAGTGATAAAGTATTTGATCTAATAATGTTGTTAGAAGATCCCTCTTGCTGCTTTATGGGAAATAGATTAGAGAAGAATAACAATAGGAGCAAGAAATCAGGGAGATACTGCAATAGTCCTGAAAGAGATGATGGCAGCTTAGACAAAAAAATGTAGTGGCAGAAATAGAGAGAAGTGGTAACGTTGAGATATATATAAAGTTAATACTGAGAGGACTCGTGAAATCTGAATAAGGTCTATGGATTTTGCCAATATCAATCTCCCCGTTTTGATATTGTAGTACAGTTATGTAAGATATTACCACTGGGGGAACCTGGGTGAAGGGTACACAGGACCTCTTTATAGTTTTTCAACATGACCTGTGTCTTGTTTATGACCAATAATATACAGTAGAAGTCATGCTGCATGACTTCCAATGCCAGGTCATAGGAAGCCTTGCAACTTCCACCTGGTTGTAGGAATACTCACCCCTGAAACACACCCGCTTAGAACCCAGCTGCAATTCTGAGGGTCCAAGCCACACACTGGCCATAGGTAGGCACTCCTGTCACTAGCCTCAGCTTAGCTCTCAGCCAACAGCCACCATCAACTGTCAGCTCTAATAGTACACCATCTTGGATGTCCAGCTCAGTTGAGCCTTCAGATGAGGTAAAAACTAGCCACTGCTGATTGCAATCTCATGAGAACTTCTCAGCTGACCCCATTAACCACAGCAGCATGAGGCACATTAATAAATTGCTTAAAGCCACTAAATCTTGGAGTGGTCTGTGATACAGCAATAGAATACTGTCTTTAATAAGGGCAGTTTGATGTAGTGGGTAACAGAAGCCAGATTGGAGTGGGTGAGTGCGAGTGAATGGGAGAGTGAATACTTCCTTTTCAGAAAGTGTATCAGTGGCTGGTGTGGGAGGTGGGGTTAAGAAAAGTGTGTTTATTTATTTTTAAAATGAAAGCTACTAGAGCATGGTTGTATGCTGATGGTGATTATTCCCAGAGACAGGGACATATTGTTGAAGAGGCAGAACATGAAGAAGCTGAGTCTTAGGTGAGGAAAGATGGAAGGGATATAGAACTAGGAATACAAAGATGATAGGCATGGAAATGAAGAGGTTTGTGAACCTGAACATCGGAAGTTCAGGAATTTCCATAGAAGTAGCAAGGTCATCAAATGAGAGGGTAAGGAGATTGAGGGAAGATGGGAGAGATCTGAAAAAATATTTCCTTTGTTTTCTTTCATTCTCTTTTTATTGTTGTTCAAGTACAGTTGTCTCCATTTTCCTACCACTACTTTCCCCCCCTGCCCACCCCCCCACCTCCCACCCTCAATCCTTCCCCAAATCCTTTGGCTTTGTCCATGGGTTCTTTATACATGTTCCTTGATGACCCTTTCCCTTCTTTCCCCTGTCTAGTATGCTAAATTTGATGTTAATGAAGATAAAAAAATGTATCAAATATTTCATAGGTCAGCTGCAAAACTTCCTACTATTTCAGTAACTTGACTCTCAAAGTTGGGGAGAGAATATTACCAAACAAAGAGAAACATAAAAGAATAGAACTCCAAATAAGACAGAAGAAATGGAGATGGAGAAAGTGGAAAGTTGGGAGAAAAGAGACAGAATCAGTAAAATATAGGTCCCCTACCTGTAGGCAATGTGGTGAGAGGATATTTTTAAATATGATTTTTTGTTTGCTTCCCTTTTGCCCTATAGCCCCACTTTAAGTAGCCAAGCTTTTTTAAAATATATTTTATTGATTATACTATTACAGTTGTCCCATTCCCCCCCCTTAATTCCCCTCTGCCCTGCATTTCCTCTTCCATCCGAATTCCCCACCTTAGTTCACATCCATGGGTCGTGCATGTAAGTTCTTTAGCTTCTCCATGTCCTATACTATTTTTAACCTCCCCCTGTCTATTTTGTACCTACCATTTATGCTTCTTAGTCCCCATACCTTTTCCCCCATTTCCCCCCCCCCACCCTCCCCGCTGATACCCTCCATGTGATCTCCATTTCTGTGATTCTGTTTCTGTTCTAGTTGTTTGCTTAGTTTGGTTTTTTGGTTTTGTTTTTTTTTTAGTTTCAGTTGTTGATAATTGTGAGATTGTTGTCATTTTGTTGTTCATATTTCTGTTCATCTTCTTTTTCTTAGACAAGTTCCTTTAACATTTCATATAAAAATGGCTTGGTGATGATGAACTCCTTGAACTTGACCTTATCTGGAAAGCACTTTATCTGCCCTTCCATTCTAAATGAAAGTTTGCTGCACAGAGGCATCTTGGATGTAGGTACTAGCCTTTCAGGACTTTGAGTACGTCTTTCCAGTCCCTTCTTGCCTGTGAGGTTTCTCTTGAGAAATCAGCTGATAGTCTATGGGAACTCCTTTGTAGGTAACTGTCTCTTTTTCTCTTGCTGCTTTTAAGATTCTCTCCTTGTCTTTTATCTTAGGTAATGTAATTATGATGTGCCTTGGTGTGTTCGTCCTTGGGTCCAACTTCTTTGGGACTCTCTGAGCTTCCTGGACTTCCTGGAAGTCTATTTCCTTTGCCAGATTAGGGAAGTTCTCCATTATTTTTTCAAATAAGTTTTCAATTTCTTGCTGTTGTTCTTCTCCTTCTGGCACCCATATAATTTGGATGTTGGAATGTTTAAAGTTGTCCCAGAGGCTCCTAAGCCTCTCCTCATATTTTTGAATTCTTGTTTCTTCATTCTGTTCTGGTTAAATGTTTCTCTCTTCCTTCTGCCCCAAACCATTGATTTGAGTCCTGATATCCTTCCTGCCACTGTTGGTTCCCTGTGCATCTTCCTTTATTTCACTTTTCATAGCCTGTTGGGAACTGCCCAGCCTGGTTCCAGAAACTGTAACTCCCACCAAGGCTAAGGCTGAGGGAGTGACCTTGGACCGTAAGCCACCAAGGAGACAAAAGCTTATCTCCTGCTGCTTCTGCTCCTCTTTTCATAACTGGCCCCCAATGCTTGGTTGGTTAGCCAATGACAGGTGAGATTCCCCAAGGAGGGGACAACATAAGACAGGCATGATCACATGGGAGGCCCCCAAGGAAGGACTTTGGGGAGTACAGCAAAAGGAGGTGATGGACCCTCACCCCTCAGCTTTGACAAAGCCTGAGTCCTCATTCTGTCTGGGAGAAGTCTCCTAATCTCTTGGCTGTGTCACTTCCCTTGCTCCACCTAAGCCTGAAACAATGACTGCCTCACTTCCCTTGCTCCACCTAAGCCTGAAGGAATGACTGAGGGAGGTGCAGCCCTGTGCTGGAAAGGGCGGGTTCCCTGGGCAATCAGGCCTAAGAAAGAATATGTAAAATCCTGTGAAACCTGCTTTGTTTAGAATGCTCTCAATTAAATGATAAGTGTCCAAGCAAGAAGTGAGTTTGTTCCTCAAAGCTTTACAGTTCTTTAGCTATCTGACCCTGACTCAAAGTAGGCCCTCAGAGTTCTTTGTTATCTATTGTTTGATCCTTACAGCCTGACAATGATTAATAAGCTTGATCTGTAATCCTGTGCAAATGAACCCAATAAAAGCCCATTGAGAAACAGGCTCCTGGCCCTTCTCCTTTGAGAGATTGGCCACCTTTCCCCCCAAAGCAGATCATATCTTGGTAGACTTAGTCTCCTCCGTGGTGGACGGTGGGGGGGTGGGGACTCTGTGGGTGGAGTCCCCCCACAGTAGCCTTCACTTCTTTCTCTATTTTGTGACCATACTCAACCAATTCTGTGAGCATCCTGATTACCAGTGCTTTGAACTCTGCATCTGATAGGTTGGCTATCTCTTCATCATTTACTTATTTTGTTTTGTTTTGTTTTTTTTTGGGGGGGAGCTTGATCTGTTCTTTCATTTGGACCTTTTTTTTTTTTTTTTTTTTGGTCTGGTGCTCCTGTTACTAAGTAAGGGGTGGAGGCTTAGGTATTCATCAGGGCAGGACAACCCTCTTTGTTGTATTGTGGTGCTGTATGTGGGGGAGGGGTAAGAGAGGGAACAACGCCACTTACTCAGCTCTCAGCAGCTTTCAGTCATTTCCTCTGCTACTCACAAGCAAATTGGGCCCTTCTGGTGCTGATTCCCAGGTGGGTGGGTTTGTATACATTCTAGTACCCTGTAGGTCTCTCCAACCAACTCTCCCATTAGGCTGGGAGTTTCTCCCACTGCCACAACTCCCACAGGTTTTTATGGTCAGAGGTTTTGAGGCTTTATTTCCCTGTGCTGGAACCCTGGATTGCGTGGTCTGTCCGCCTCCCCAGTTGTTTCTCCTAGTTTATCTGCATGCAAACGTGGGACTGCCTGGTCCTCCAGCTGCCACCTTGCCATGGTTAGACTTCCATACAGTTTAATTTTCTGGCAGTTTGGGTTATTTTTTGTTTTTAAATTTGTTGTTGTTCTTCTTTTGGTTGTGTGAGGAGGCACAGTGTATCTACCTATGCCTCTATCTTGGCCAGGAGTTCCTAAGTAGCCAAGTTTTTGTATTTATGCCTCAGTGAGAGGATGTGACAGAAAAACCATGGAGAAAAATGGGAAGGCACCTCTGGCTTTTTAATTTCAATTGCCTAGGCCCTTAATAAAACAGAAAGGACTGACAGCCTGGAAAAAAGATGTGAGAAAATATCATGGGTGAAGCCAGGTCACCCAGTGGCATTACCACCAGTACCACCAGCACACAAGAATAAGAGTGCAGACATTGGTGGGTTCTGTCCTCAGGGACCTGAGCATAGAGAAACAGCAAAACCCCCAAGAAGATTTTTGAGATCCAACAGCAATGGAGCCCCATTCCTCAATCTTGAGTAGAACCTCAGAAGGAGACAAGGTCCCAGAAAAAGAAAATGACTGCAGAGTGTAGCCTATTTTGGAAGTAGCTGGAACTTTGAGCAGACCACACTTTGTCATGCTACTGGCAGGCCTGAAAGCAGCAGAATGAGCCCATGAGTCCAAGAGTGACCTAGAGGTAGCAGAGATACTGGACCTACAGAGGCCATGCAAACAGGAACCAGGCAATAGACACTTGGGTAGCCATTTAATAACAGGGGTCACTCCCTCCAGTGCTTGGGCAAATATATATAAGACATCCTCCAATAATTTAGGCAATCCCTGGAAAAAGGAGAGGCACTTCCATCAATTGACTGAAACTAAGTGTCCAGCACTCCAGTAGAATAGGGGCTGGCTACAAACAGATATGGGGGTTTATTACAGAAAAACAAGGTTATGTTTCCTGCATATCTGATTTTGTAGACTAAGACAACGTCTCTGTAAAAATTAAGGGAGGGAAAAGTTGGAAATTAGCAAATTTCTGACTAGGAAATAGGATAGATAAGGGTGTCATTCATAGATGTGGGGAATAAAGGAAAGGGAGCAAACTGTGTAGAAAACAAAGAGCTTAAGGTGGAACATGTTGAGGTTGAGATGCTGATGGGATGTCAAGGGTATGTCAGGAGGCAGGTGGATAATAACAACTGATGCTCAGGAGTAAGGTCTACCTGAAAATACAGATTTTGGTATCATCGACCCATACAAGTAATAGCTAATGAATGAGTGACAGATCAGAGTGATGTTACATATTCAGTATATGCTGGGCATTGCTGTAACTTTTTCATGTATATTATCTCATTTAATCCTGAAGTCAACTTTACAAGGCATTTACTAATACTAACCCCATTTTTTTAACATAATGAAGGAACAGATATAAATGTTTCAGAGATAGTAACCAGAAGAATCAGAATATATCTCAGGCCCTGACTGGTGTGGACCAGTTGGTTGCGCATAGCTCCGCAAAGCAAAAGGTTGCCAGTTCAATTCCCAGTTGGGGCACATGCCTGAGTTACAGGTTCAGTCCCCAGTCAGGGCACATACAAGAGGCAACTAATCAATGTTTCTCCCTCCTCTTTGTCCCTCCCTTCCCCTCTCTCTAAAAATAAATAAGTATTTATTAAAAAAGAAGAAAATATCTCAGGAAATCTATAATCTGCACATACACCAGTCCTTCTTTATTTGCTGCGGATACATTCTAAGACCCCCAGTGAATGCTGAAACCTAGGGATAATACCAAACCCTATATATACTATGTTTATTCCTATACATACATACCTATGATGAAGTTTAATTTATAAATTAGGCACAGTAAGTGATCAACAACTAATAATAAAATAAAACAATTATAATAATATATTGTAATAAACATTATATGAATAGCTATGGGGCCATTATTAAGTAAAATAAGGGTTACTTGAACACCAGCATTGCCATACTGCAATACTGTGACCAGTCTGATAACTGAGACAGCAACTAAGTGACTAACAGGCAGGTGGCACATACAATGTGGATATCTTAAACAAAGGGATGGTTTACATCCTGGGCCTGTTGTAGTGGGATGGTGTGAGAGTTCATCAAGCTACTCAGAACAGTGGGCAATTCAAAACTTATGAATTGTTTATTTTTGAAATTTTCCACTTAATATATTTGGACCATGGTTGACCATGGGTAACTGAAACCAAAGAAAATAAAACTGCAGTTAAGGGGAACTACTGTATAACAACCAGTGTGCTATAAACTACATTAAAACACAGAGGATAAAGGAATACTAGAGGAAAAGAAGAATGAGACAGAGCTATCAAGAGGAAAACCAGAAAAGCACTGTGTCACAATACCTAAAGGAGAGAATTTTAAGGAGGGAATGATTGGAGGTATTGAGTTTACAGGAGGTCAAGTAACTGATTATAACTAAAATGGCCGCTGGCGTTGGCAAGTAGATCATAATGACTGGGTAAGAGAGGTTTCCTGATGTCTGATAGGTAAAAGACATGAGGATGCTGCATGGACAGGGAGGTGGGGAAATATAGCATGCACAACTCTTCCAAGAGAACTGTGAAGAGAAGAGAGCTAGAGTCTAAGCTAAAGATTTTCATTTTTTAAGTATATTTTTTCAGTAGCATGTATGTGCATATAATACATGTATATAATACATATATGTGTTTTCATTGTCTAACCTTAATAACATATGCAACTATGTATCTATTTCAATAGTACAATTTGAATTCCAGTAAATGTCATTCTGAATCTTCCAACAGACGCCGTTCCAAGTCCTGAAAAACAGATGACAGAGAGCTGACAGCCAGATGCTCACAACCCGGAGTGCTGCGCAGGGGGCGCTGCTGGTGGGTCACTGTCTGCGGGGACGCACAGTCGCAGCGGGGGCAGACGCTGCGAACTAGAAGGACTGAGCTGTTCGAGCTGTTCGCAGGAAGGAGGGACGCACAGAGGGCGAAGCCAAAATGAGGTCCACTTCTACCTTGCAGAGAAATGCTCACGATCAAATTGATACATTATCTTAAGCTAAAAAGGACATCTGTTGTACTATTATTTACAACAGTGCATGCTTTTACTTATGAAGTGTATACTATGTGTTGATAGCACACTGATTGTCTTCAAATTCCGCTACTGATAAATTCAATTAATTCAGTGTCGTTTACAGTCATTTTTTAAGTATATTTTATTGATTATGTTATTACAGTTGTCCCATTTTTTTCTCCCCTTTATCCCCCTCTGCCCTCCATCCCCCCTTAAAGATTTTCATTTTTTTAAAGGGGAAAAATTTGGAGACTATTATAAGTCAGTAGAAAATGAAAGTTAAAGATACAGGACTCTGAACCTATGACACAACTGAACATGATAAGAATGCTGAATGGTGACATTTTCAATCCATGATTTCTAAACTTAAATGGGCCCTTGATACTACCTGTCAACCCAACTATATTTCCATAATTCATTCACTCTCCCATTCACTACCACAGTGGTTCTCAAAAGGTCATCCCCGACCAACAGCTGCAGGATCAACTGGAAGCTCATTAGAAATGCAAGTCCTCAGGCCCACCCCAAACCTCCAGAATCAGAAACTCTGGGGAGGGCCTTAACAGACTCTCTAGGTAATTCTAATACACAATCAAGTTTGGGAACCACTCCCCTAGATGGCTATTTATAATTCCTCCTCTTTTTCTAAATTCCCAGGCCTTCCTCCTTCATCTTTGATTCACTCTTAGCTGACCTTGCTTCCTGATTCACTGAGATGAAAAAGGCCTCCAGGAGAGAATCTCCACTAGCTTCTACTGCATCATCATCCATTCACCTCCCTGCATCTGTGCCCAAAAATTGTGACTTCTCTGTTCTTCCTTTGGATGAACTCTTTGTGTCCCTAACCAATCAAGGCCCTCACTCTCTACTTGATTCCATCCCCTCTCACTTCATCAATGATATTGCTCCAGTTACTCCCCTCCCTCTCTAGCATCACCAGTTCCCTCTCGCTACTGGCTCTTTCTCATCAGCATATAAACATATGGTTATTTTTGCCATTTAAAAAAATATGTGTCAAAATATCCTTGACCTTACTTCTCTTTTTAGCTACTACCCAGTATCTTTCCTTCCTTTACCACAGAACTCCTCCAAAGAGTTGTCTATATTTTATCCATCCCTCCCCAATTTTCCGAACCCACCCACAATCAAACTTTCACTCCACCACTCCACCAAAAGCATTCTTGTCAGATTATATCACCAACAACCTTCTAAATCAATTCTCAGACTCTTCTTACTTAACCTGTGTTCAGCATTTGACACAACTGATCGTTCCTCCTTAGTGAGTCTCCTGCTGTTGGCTTCCAGCATACCACCATCTCCTGGATTTCATTTCTCCCCCTTTCACTGGCCATTCCTCAGTCTCTTTGATGGTTCCTACACATTTCTAAAATCATTTAATGTTGGAAAGCTCCAGGATTCAGTCCTTGCACATATTTTTTTTTTCTATTTATACTTGCTCCCCAGTGATCTCTTCTAATCTCATGGCTTTAAATAACATCCATATACTGATGACTCTCAATTTTATATCTCCAACCCAGATTTTGCCAAACTTATACACCTAACTGCTTTCTTGACATCCTGACATGCCTGAAAGACATCTCAAACTTAACATGTATTAAACCAAGCACCTGACCTACCTTCACCCCAAAACCTGCTCCTCCCACAGCCTACACCCTCTCAATGTTCAGGACAAAAATTTCTCCCTTTCTCATAGTACCCAACCCAGAGGAAGAAACTGTTGGCTCTACATTCAAAAGACACCCAGAATCTAACCATTTCTCACCACCTCTCACCACACTAATCCAAACCACCATCATCTCTCACCAGATTGTAATCTCCTAAATGATCTCCTGCTTCTATTCTGGCTCTCTTCATATCTGTTCTCCCTTCAGTAGTTAAAAAGATTTGGGTTTTTTTTTTAATCAAATTCATGTCACTCAAAATCTTCTGATGGCTCCCATGACAAAGTAAAAGCCCAAGTCATCACATTGGTGTTAGAACCCTCCAAGGTGAAGTCTTTCCCTGATCTCTTTCACCTGATCTCCCACTCTCTCTCTTCACTCCAGCCACAACAACCTTCTGGTTCTTCTTCAAAAGTGGCAGTTATGCTCCCACCTCAAGACCTTTGCATTTACTGTTCAGTCTGTCTCCAACATTCTTCCCCAAGATATCAGGATGACTCACTTCCTCACCTCCTTCAGGTCATTTAAATCTCACTTTCTCATTGAGGCCATCTCTGACTACAACTCACACACTTCATATCCGCCTCCCTGCTTTATTTGCCTCCATAGTTATTACTTCCATCTAACATACTATATAGTTTATTTATTTGATCATTGTCCTTCTGTTTCTACTAGAATGTAAACTTCTTGATGGCAAGGATTTTGCCTGTTTTGTTCACTGCTGTATCCCTAACGCCTAGAAGAGTGTCTGGTGCATTCAACAACCATCTGTAAAATGTGATTTAATGAGGGCCCTAAAGAAACAAAGGGCTGAGACCTGGAAGGGACTGGTTTTAAACAAGAAGACACACATCTCTTCTCACTTTAAGCAGAGGTAAGAATGTATTCAGATAAGTTTGTGGGCAAAAATTTAAGTATTTTTCTCCTGATTGTCTCCATTTCTCTAGGAAATAGAAGACACAGAGGAACTTCAGGACAGTGGTAATGAACAAAAATACCAGCTGTGGAGAATGGGAGAGGAAACTGAGAAATCCTAACCACTTCTACAAGTAGGGTGGAACGGCCAGGAGTTTCTGGGCTTCCTCCTGGGAGCAGAGGAGAAGTCCTACCGGCTTTACTTTGTTTCATAGTCCAGATGGAATTGAAAACCTGGATTTGCCTTGATACCAATCTACCTGGCTGTGCGGAGATCTAATGACGCCACAATGGAAACAAGCCAATAGCCGTGATGCGTCTCAGTGACGGGAGACGCAGGGAGTGGCTTGCATACCCAGGCGCAATGAAGCGGCTGCCCGCTGGGTGGCGCCAAATTCCCGGGGAGGTCCTTCTTGGGCCCCCGGTGGAGGTGGGGGAAAGGCGGGCTCCAGTGAAGGCTGGGGAGCTCACTGTGTCAGCTGCTGCTCATTGCTCAGAGCTAATATCAGCCGGGACTCACCCGCAGCTCCATGCTTGTGTCCAGCTCGACTCGTCCAACCCCGGAGAAAAAGCAGGTACGTGCCACCGGTGGGAGGTTGGGGAGTGAGGAGGCCAGTGCCTTTGAGGCTCAGAAAGTGAGGTGTCAGCAATTGCCTAAGGCAGAATGGGCACTAGAAATGTAGGGTGAGTGCCAGCTGCTCGGAGGAGCTCCAGCTGCGGATGCCAGTTGTGTGGGGGTGCCTGCCAGCTGAGAGCTCAGGGTGCCAGGAAGAGCAGTCCGTGTGCTGATCAGTGTGTTCCAAGGAAATGCTGTTTGGCAGGTCCAGGTCTCTGCGCCCTGTGTGGTATGTGGCCTGGGAGTGCCGCCTAGACACTGGCAATCCCTTCCTCAAGTGGGCATGCAATTCATGTCCTCCCTCCTCTTAAAGGGACAAGGTGGGGGGCTACCTCTGGTCAGTTTGCCAAAGGGAATGGGGGTGGCAGGAGGGCAGCAGTTAAATGAAAGCAGAGGTTTTCCACCAATCCCAACCAAAAAAAAAAAAAAAGGCATCTTTGAAATCCTCGCCAATACCAAATCAAAAGCAGGCAGGGAGCGCATCATGGACAGTAACTTAAGTCAAGGGAAACCCTGGCCAACCCATTCTAGCTGTTCTGAATATTTACTTTCCGATCTGGGTGCTTCTAGAATGAGGATAAATTGGAGACTGTGGAGATGCTTACCTCCCCAGGCATGAGGATGAGAAGGTCCTCCAAGTTGGACCCTGTAAGGTGAAGGAAAGGAGAACTGGTTGAGCTGGAGTTGGGGCACCCCACTTCTCTGATGCTGTAGATTCATGCCAAACTGGGGTAATCACAGGGCCTGGAATAAGGACCCAGACAAGGGCGTCCTCTGAAGTGCATCATCAGGACCTGAGCTGAGTCAGTAGCCTGTCCCGAGACAGGGTGGAGGTAAGTTTCAGGGACTCCCAGTCCACAAGAGCAATCGAGAAACAGACTGACAGCAAACAAGAGTACCAAGGCCTGAGAAGTTAAGAATCCTGCTCCTTCTTCCTGTGACCCTTCCTACCCCAGTTCTGTGACCTTGAAATACTGAGCACTCCTACAGGTAGAGTGGAGCCACTCCAGAGCAACTGGGCTTTCTCCTAGTAGCCTGGGGGAAGCTGCACTTGTTATATTTTTCTAGGCAAAGGAGGAAGAGCCCAAATGGGCCTGTCCCTTCTCAGTTGGGTTGGCTGGACAGCTGGGAATATAGCAAGCAAACCTTGGAACATACACTGGCTCAGAGAAGCATGGGGCTGTTCTCTGGCGTTAGAGCAGGGCGCTCCCAGGGGTAGCACAGAGGCCTTTTTCTCCCTAGGAAGTTTCACCTGGGGGTGCTACTAAAATACTGCCATCAATTATTAAGTGGAAGTATTCAATATAATAATTATCATTTATCTATCTCTTACTATGTACCAGGAAATTGACAAACATTTTATATATCCCTTACAATTATGAGGTATAGCATTATTATGACCATTGCTCCTGGTTTACAGATAAAATAACTAAGATTCAGACAACTTAAGTGACTTGCCCAGTGTTTCAGAGCCTAGAAGTCCATTATAAAAGAGTTGGGACTGAAAATACTTACAGCTAATCTCTTCGGCCTCTGTGTGCCCTTGAGCAGGCTCCTATCCATCTTGAGGTCTTCACCATCTCAAAAATAAAGAAGTTAGACTAGCCCTATGGCTTCTTCCTCTCTAGTTCTATGACTGACACCTGCTTCTCCCTATTTTTGCCTCAGTTCCATCCCTTGTCCCACTACCCTCTTTCCAGTTGTTTCACCTTGAATCCTCCTTCTGTCCCACTTTAAAAAATGTCTCCCATTTGAAGTCCTCTTGAGTCTCCTTTCTTGGCACAGGCCCATCAGGACAACCCTTTGAGGGAGGGCCTGTCCCTGCCCCTTTAATTTTCCCTGGGCTTGTAATGCATGTGAGTTGAGCTAACTAGCCAGCTCTGTGAGGTCAGATAAGATACTATATATATATCAGAGTCAGTAACCCGAGCACCGGATTACCCAGCCTAGAGTCATACTCCAGTCTCCAGGCTTTCCACTGCGCTACTGGCCCAGCTGGGGAAGGAGAAGCCCCCAGATCCTGCCCATTACCCCTGCAACACAGGTTAGTAGCTGCCCCTTTAATACCTGAGATTCACAGGGACACTGAACAGAGGGCCCTGGACTGTCTGTTTGGGGGAACATTTGAGAGACTGCCCCATCAGGCCTGGTGGGTGCTGTGGGCAAGACTGAAGGCTGGAGGTCAAGGACAGATGAAGAATGAAGTCCTGGAGAAGAGAGAGAAAGCTGTTCTCCCCCAGCGAGGAGGCAACAGGAGAGTGCCTGAACAGAGGTGTCTGGGAAGGGAATTTAAGGATTTCAATGCTGTCTGGAGGCCCATCTCCATTGCCTTTTCTTGGAAGTGTAGAGATGCCTACCGTCCCAACCCCAAATCAGAGAATCACCCAACAGAAACTCTACCCTGGGCCCACCCACTTCTTTTCAGTCAGGATTCTTGCTGTAATCTCCAATCTTTTTATTTTACCTCTTCTCCCTCCCCTCTCCCAGCCCTTGAGACTGCAAGAGAGACAAAAATGGACCCAAATTCCCTTAGATGACCCCCTGTCAAGGATGTAAGACTATTAGGCACTAAACTGATGGGTCACTGGCTCCTAGCCCCTCAGAGATAAAGATGCTAGTGACAGGCTGGGAGAGGGGCAGGGGCAGGTTGAGGCGCCTGGGGGCCTGAAATGAGTAGACAGATCTAGATCTCCTGGATGATATCAGCACAAATATCCCCACCCCAAATTTTCATTCTACCTGCATCCTCCACACCTGTCAAGACATCCCTGGACCCTCAAGTTGACGCTTGTGCCCAGTGCCTGACAGGCTAACAGTGAGGGTCAGAGAGTATAGATGGAGACAAGGCCCCTTTCTCATCCCACTCTGCCCTTCAGGTCAGCACATCAGCAGTACCTTATTCCTTCACAAATGGCTATGGGAAGTTCTGACATCACCACTGTGAAGGTTCCCAAACAGCTGTCAGGACTAGCTGGTTCTTCTTACTCACCTATCCTGGATATGTGAGCAGGAGGAACTGAACCCTGTTGAGGCATGTCTCTGAAACCCACCTGTGGGCTTTCTATCCAGGCAATGATAAGGCATGCTTTCATCCCAGAAAGCAGGGCAAATCTGGGCAGAGAGGGGTCAGGGAGACTGCTGGGATGTGGGGCATTACCCATCCTTCACCCTGGATGCCAAGAGTGCCTAGGATTCCTTGGGAGCAAGTCCTCCCCTGGCTGAGCAGGTTAGGGAGCCTTTCACATAAGCAACAGGAAATGACAGTGGCAGATTGCAAGGGGGTTGGATGCCCCTGGGGTATAGATTTCATTTTAACCCCTGACTCACTTAGCCTAGGTAAATTGGAGTGAACCAAGCTGCAGCAAGGATAGGAGGCTGGGGCACATGTCCATAGAGCCTAGCGCCAGGGAACATGCAGGAGCTTGGCACTGCAAGTGAAATAGAGGCCTCCTGGACCATCTTGATGTTGATAAATATTGTACAGGGGCTCAGGTTGCACCTGACTTTGCTTTCATTCCCCTGCAGTGGAAACTCCACAGGGCTGCTCCTGCAGGAGTCTGTGCCCACCATGTTGCTACCTAGACAGTAATGCCTCCACCCTATGCCACAGGTCCTCCACCGTGTGCCAGCTCAGGGAGAGCTCGGGATGTTATTAAGTGAGGGGCAAACTTCAGAGTGGCTGTTAGAGGACTGAACATAGGTCCCAGTCCAGCTCTGCCACCCTTCTCAGTGTGATCTTGGGAAATCCACATCACCTCCACAGATTATGGTTTCCTTACCTGTAAATGGGCATATTATTAATAGCACTTACTGCAGGGGTATCAAACTCATTTTCACTGGGGGCCACATCAGCCTTGCAGTTGCCTTCAAAGGGCTGGATGTAATAATAGGACTGTATAAATGTAACTACTCCTTAACAGTTAAGTGAGAGCTCGGTGCTGCCACTGGGTAGAAACAAGGTGCCAGGCCGGATAAAACAAGGTGGAGAGCTGGACTCAGCCCGTGGGCCTTGTGTTCACCACATGTGACCTGCTTAGAGCAATTTTGAGGGTTAAATTAGTTAAACACTGTATCCCAGAAGTCTTAGTGCCGTTTTAAGCTTTAAAAACTTGAGAAGTATGAATGCTAAATGCTTCATTTGAATGCTTCATTATTTAAATGTCTATTTTTAAATTTGAATTAAAATATTTTCTACTTCAATTTAATGTAAAAAACCTTCAAATGATGCTTGTAAGTTTGAGGCAATTTTTCTTCCAAAAGAATTAAAGCTTAAAACTGCACTAAGATTTGAGGGACACAGTATGAAGCATACTTCCCAGAGCACCAGGCATGTGGTGAGTGCTGCATGTGAAGTACTCAGCATGGTACCTGGTTCAGAGGTGTTCAGTACCTGTTGGCCTGGGTGATGGTGCTTGGCTCACATATCCCATCAGGAAGCTGAATGCTCTGTGCAGAGGAATGATGCCACCCCTCCCAAGATGGGGGAACTGAGCAAAGTGAGGAGAAACTCTAACAGGGGTGGGAATAGTGGGGGCACCTCTGTGAAGATGGCATGGAGGAGGGGCTGGAAAGGTGGACTGCCCCTGCTGTCCGAGATGGCAGGCACCTGGGGAGGCACCTCCTGGAGCCACATGCCTGTACTTGCCAGCTCTGAGGAAACAGTGAAAGGTGCCAGGCAGTAGGGGCCCCACACTGGACAGGGAAGGGGAGGGTGGTGTCCCAGCCAATCGGCTTGCCTCCCACTGTCCCGTGAAAAGGTCATTCAGGTCAGGCTGTTGCTATGGCAATGAGGAGACTCATAGCCATGTAAGTGCCAGTCCTGTCCCTGTCTTGTACAACAAGGATACTGCCAGGGCCCTGGCCTGTTTTCCCACCCCTGGTGTAATCTGCAGCCTCCAGGGTCAGCCCTGCCAGGTAACGCCAAGGGGTGCCAACCCAAGCTGTCAGCTCACCTGAAAGGTACCGGCACTTTTCTCTAGAGTGAAACAGGGCAGGAGGCAGGGGGAAAAACATACGCAAGGCCTCAACCCCAATAGGGACCCTCTCTCCAGACATGGGAACTATAAGCCAGCTGTCAGTGCTGAGAGGCAGTTTCCAGGCAGTTTATCATCTGTTAATGATAGCATGACCCCTCACACCCAGGGCTGCTGTTGGGAGTGGGAAAGTCTGTCAGTTGGCTGCCAGATTGGAACAGACAGGAAAGCAGGGCTTTAGGAGCCCTCCTGGGACTCTGTGGTCCTAAGGCGTGGCTCTACCTCTAGCCCCCAACCCTTCCCAGGGCTAATCATTAGCTGTCCTACAGTTGTCTGTCCCTGTCCAGACTGTACCTTGTATGGCCCCAGCATTTCTGCATCATCATCAGTGCCAGGAGAGGTCGTGAGCTCTGGGCACTGCCTGCAGAATACCAATTTGCTAGGACCTTGTGTGGGGGTGGTGAGAGACAGCCTGGGGAGGAGGCATGAACTCTTGCCCTGGGAGGATTATATCTGATTGGTTGCTAGGTGTCCCAGAGCCCAGCTCCTGAGACCTGGAGTTTCTATGACTTTGAATTATTGATGGAAGTCTCATCAATACTGAAGTAGAGCAGGACTGAACCCAGCCCCAGCTCCAGCCCCAGCCACCTGTGCCTCTGTCCCTTTCTCCCCATGGCCTCCCTCAGCCTTTACTCTCTTCCTTCTCTGTATCCAAGAAAGTTAAGCAAATCGGAGAAAAGCTTGTGGTTTCCCCCAACCCTGAATAAGGTCTTCCTATAGTTACCTTCCCTAAAAAGGGGTGAAAGTTGTGCTGGAGGTAGGAGCACAATGGGCAAGGGAGTGTACATGAAGGTAGGGGGCCCCAGGCCAGGTGGGAAAAGGGTAGACAATACATGTGGGCCAGTCTGGACTGAAAATTGCTGGCAGGGCCTTAGGAGTTTTGTTCTGGGGTCTATATGGAAGTTGCCCCTATTGATCTACCCCTGTACCCATCCCAAGCCTTGCATGGACTGAATTTCTGCTGTTCTCTGCCAAGTCCTCAACATGTGCGGCTTGGCACCAACTCCTCTCTGCCTTCATGGGCTGAGCTGCCAGCCTAGAGCAGGCTGCTGGCTGCCCAAGCCACTGACTGCAAATGAGTTAGACTGTTGCCACTGCCCATTCGTCAGTTCATTTCACTGGGGGCTACAGAAGAAACCTTGGTGCTCAGGGCTGAGATCAGAAGCCACCAAGGCCAGGCAATAGCCAGTCCTGACATTATTTATTATAGACCTACAAAGGAAGGGAGCCAGAGGGCTGCCTGGCAGGGGCTGGGGGAGGAGATAATAACTGTTGTCACTGTTGAGTGCTTTCACATGTTATCTCTGATCCTCACAACAACCCTGTGAGGTAAGAATCATGATGATGATGTTATACTCATCACCATACTTTACATGTGAGAAAATTTAAGCTCAGAGAGGTGAAATGACTAGGCAGGGGTGTCAAACTCATTTTCACCAGGGCCACATCAGCCTCGCAGTTGCCTTCAAAGGGCCGAGTGTAATTTTAGGACTGTATAAATGTAACTACTCTTTAACAGCTAAACTAGAACTTGGTGCTGCCGCCCGTTAGAAACAAGGTGCCAGGCCAGATAAAACAAGGTGGAGGGCTGGATTCAGCCCCCAAGCCTTGTGTTTGCCTCCTGTGAACTAGGGCAAAATCACCCAGCTAGTCAGTCACAGGGAAAGTTAAAAAACCACCCTGTGCACACACTACTCTGAGAGTCCCAGGTGGCTCTGCCCTCCCAAACCCCCCAAAGTCCCCAGTGGCCCCGGAAAGCAGCCTGACCCTCCGTGCTCCTCCCTCCAAAGCGTCTTTGCCCTCCAGCTCCCTTGAGATAAAGCCTATGCTTTTAGGGTGATGAGGGGACTCTGGGGGTCCTCAAGTGAACCTAAATTTTATGGGGAGCAGTGAATCAAAGTAAAGTGTAAAGAGCACTGTGCTGGAAATTGGAAAGACCTAGATTCCGATCCTGGCTCTGCTAGTGTGTGACCAATCAGTGTTGCTTTTCCCATCTACACACCAGGGAGTTTAAAATGGGAAAAATCTGTACTTGAGCAATAAAAAATAAAAATTTAAAAAAGTTTTTAAACAAAGGATGACCTTTAGGGCCCTCAAAACTCAAAATTCAGACATTTTTTGGTCTTTCTCCCAATCTACCCCAGCTGTAAGGACTTGGGGTGGATACAGGGAGTTCTGTCTACAGTGCAGGACTTTAGCCTCTAGGGGGCCCCCATTGCACATCATTATCAGCATAAGTATTTGGGATGGATGTTGGTTGGTAGGGGAACTCCTGAAGGCCCCTAGGCCCTACCTCCACTTAGAAGACCTAGCTCAGTGAAGAGGTGGGTTCTACCACACAAGGATTCCCCCACCGCAGCAGGAGACCATGTCCAGGGAAGAACTCTGGGGTGGAGTCCAGAGACCAAGGTCAAGCCTCCTCTCTGCCACATGCTCACTAACCTCCACCTCCCCCTAGCTCCCATTACTTCCTCTCATGAGCCTCCTTTTCCTCACCAGGAATCTGACCAAATAATCCTCAGGTCATTCCAGTTCAGACTGTTCTGATTCCAAAAAGACTTCTCTTTATCCCGTAAGTCAGAAGAGAGGGAAATGGTCTTAACTTGAACTGTCCAGTGTTCTCAGTCCAGAGGGTGATGCAGTGACATCCCTCCTCCTGGGGAGTTTCTGTAGAAACTGAGGGGAGGAAGCCAGTTAAGTATGGGCTGAAATACCGTGTGTGGCTTGGAGGGCTACAGGGGAGGACAGTCCCTAACTCCCATGTTTGGGTTTTAGATGGGATCACTCAGAGAGGCTGGGATGTGCTGAGACTAATTGCCCTGTGTAGTTTATAAAAGCCAGTCACTTATATGCTGTCATTGAGGTGTGAATGCATGGGTGCATGCAGACCTGCATGCACATATGTGTACATACATGCATAGGCATGTTTTTCGGTGGCAGGCCAGCCTCTTGTGGAAATAGACTATGTGGTCCCTGATTGAGATCTAAGGTTCTGGCCAGCTGGGGATGGAGAGCAGGTACAGTTGGAGCCTGGGACACTTGGCAGGGCCCTCTGACAACTGCTTTCCTTGTCTTTCAGCCCATGAGGCTCCCAGTCCCCACTGAGTGCAGCCCTGAAGGATGTCCCAGCTCTCCTCCACTCTGAAGCGCTACACAGACTCGACCCGCTACACAGATACCCCTTATGCCAAATCAGGCTATGGCACCTACACTCCCTCTTCCTACAGGGCCAACCTGGCTGCCTCCTTCCTGGAGAAGGAGAAGCTTAGTTTCAAACCGGGGCCACCAACCAGTTTCCTCACCCGTCCCAGTACCTATGGCCCCTCCTCCATCCTGGACTATGACAGGGGCCGCCCCCTGCTGAGACCAGACATCATCGGGAGTGGTAAGAAAACTGAGAGCCAGACTCGGAGCACTGACCGACCTTCAGCGAGTGGACTCAGCGGGGGCAGTGGATTCCCTTATGGAGTAACTAACAGCTCCCTCAGCTACCTGCCCATGAATTCCTGCAACCAGGGGATAACTCTGACCCAGAAGAAGTCAAACAGTCAATTAGACCTGGCCAGAGATTTCTCCAGCCTTCGGACCTCAGATAGCTACCGGACAGACCCTGGGAACCTGGGACACAGCCCCATGCTGGCCCGCACACGCAAGGAGCTATGTGCCCTACAGGGGCTCTACCAGGCAGCCAGCCGCTCCGAGTACCTCTCTGACTACTTGGAGAACTATGGTCGAAAGGGCAGCACACCTCAGGCCCCTCCTTCACGAGTCCCTGAAGTCCTCACCCCCACCTACCGACCCAGTGGCCATTCTACTCTGTGGGAGAAGGGTAAAGGCCAGGCCCCTGGGCCCAGCCGCCCCGGCTCCCCAGGACGAGACATCATGGTGAGTTTGCCCTTTGGGGACCCGGTGATGGGCTGGGGAGGCAGCCACTGAGATAGAAGAACCAAGTTGAAGGAAGGATTCCCAACTCTATTGATGATCAAAGGCAGAAGTTTTCTTTTCATGGCAGCTACAGAAAGTCATCTAGGCATGTCTGATGCCTTGATGGCTCACTGCCCTGCTCAGAGGCTTTCCCACTCTCCCCAGGAAACCCACTGCAGGACCTGTGCACTTGACAATGGTACAGCAGTGCTCCCAGAAATACTGTCACCCCCATATACACTGCCATTCTTGACCTCTACTTTTCCATCCAACATGCCAGGGTCCCAAGCAGGCCCTGCCCCATCCTGGACTGGATGCTGAGGCCCCAAGACCACCAGTGTTCCCTCTGGTAAGAGAGGTCTCTGTGCTCATTGTATCTCTTCTCTTGCTCAGGCTGTCATTTCCCAGCCTGGAGACCAGGCTTAGCATTTGGGCCTAGTCACTGGAGAAGAGGGACTCTCCTCTAATTGACACTGGCTGGCTCAGGACCAGGGTACCTGGACAGCAGTCTTTATCATGTCATTGGAGAAATTTTTGTCTAGGGCTTTAGAAAACCTGATACCTCTATACTCCAGTCCTATCTGGGCTAGAATGAGGGAAGAGGTTCTGCTGGAGACTGAGCAAGACTGGCATGGTCTCGGTCACATCTAATATCTGAGCATACCCTTCTTGGGGCACACACTACATTCTGTCTTTTCTCTAGTTTTTGGTAACCCATTATGTGTGGAGTGCTCTGAGAATGAGAAAAAAATGGTGTCTCTAGATCCCTCACCATGTACCTAGAGCAGCACAGAACTCAGCTGGTCTGCTGACTGCATGCATGGATGGTGAATGGGTAGATTAGTGGGTGGATGGATGGATGGCTAGATGGGTGGGTGGATGGATGGATGGATGGATGGATGGATGGATGGATGGATGGAAAGATGGAAAGATGGATGGGTAGGTGGGTGGGTGGATGGATGGGTGGATGGATGGGTAGATGGGTGGATGGATGGGTGGATGGATGGGTGGATGAATGGATGGATGAGTGGATAGATGGATGGGTGGGTGGATGGATGGGTGGATGAGTGAGGTAGGTGGATGGATGGGTGGATAAATAGATGGACAGGCTAGCATATGGGCAGAAGAGTTAGATGTTTTGTCCCCTTTATGCACCCTCCCCCTACTCCTAGGACATGTGCCTTTTTTAAAGAATAGCTGCTTCATAACAAGCAATGTTGCTTAGTAGGTTTGTCCAGATAAACAGCAATAGTGCATGATAGGAGTGGGGCTTTGGGTCACAGATCTTGAAGCTCAGAATAACTAAAGGTCTGGAAAGAACAACTTTGTTGACATTACCTAGAGAGTCTTGGCCTTGGTAGGCTGTCTGTGAAGTGCCATGGGCAACACAGAAGCTCATGCCTGCTAGGACATTCAGACCCTGACAGGGCAGGACTGGCTACACTGGAGGGCTCATGTAGAGGAGGAATGGGAAACCACAGACCTGACCTGGGAGATAAGACATATGTGCTCTCAGAGGAATGTGTGCTTGAGTTAGAGCATGATTCACTTGGGCATGTCTGGTGTTGCTCATCTTGGAGGCAATTAGAAAGCAGCTCTCAGTGGAGGGGCTTAGGTCCTAGAGGTATCTGAGGGGCATCCCCCAACTCTGCTCAAAAAAGAAGGGTTCTTTATAGTATGCAGTGTTCTTCAAAGTGGGGTTTGCAGGCTTCCTACATGAGAATCACCTGCAGTGCTTAATTCAGGAGCCTGGGCTCCACTCAGATCCCCTGAATCAAACTCTCTAGGGATAGTGCCTGGGAATCTACCTTTTTCCACAAGCTCTTCAGGTCATCTTTAAGTACCCTGAGGCTTGCACTGGCTAGGTAGCTCAGTTGATCAGAGCATCACCCTGATACACCAAGGTTTCGGGTTTGATCCCTGGTCAGGGCACATGGGTGTTTCTCTTTCTCCTTCCCTTTCCCTAAAATCAATTTTAAAAAATTAAGTATCCTGAGGCTTGAAAACGTTCATTTCACAGATAAAGTACAAACCTCCCTGCTTTCCTCGGATGTGTCAGACTCCAGTGGAACTCTGCCTCCTTCCCACACAGACATCTCCCAGACCTCCCTGGAGTCTGCTGCCCTCTACCCCATCCAAAGCAGACACCTGGCCCCACCCTTTACCCCGACAGCCAGGGTGAAGGGAGTTTTGAGAGAGGACCTCAAGGGAATGGCAAATTGCCCTGGGGCACACTTAGCCACCCTAACGTCTCTCTTCCCTTCCAGAAACAACTCACAATCCACTTAAGTAATGCCAATAATGCTGTATTACTCAGCGTTCCACTCTGAGCTCAAGCTCAAAAAGATATTGTCAACCAGGAAAGGCCCCAGTGGGTCAGTGAAGTGAGGCCCTGATTTAACTGCATCTCCTCTCCTCACCACTCTCATTCTCACTCTCTGGAGCTGAGTGCAGTTTGCTGAGATGAGAACAACCCTGCTCAGGGAGTCTGGACCACTTCTTTCTAAAACCCTCTCATTTTTCACATCTGCATTTAGGGATCTTACCTTATTCATTCATTTACAGGTGCCCAGCTTACTAGCACTGTAACCTCAGAGAAGTTCCTTAACTTCTGAACCTGTTTCCTGGGTAAAACAAGTGATCAGAGTCCCCAGTTCCAAGATTATCATGAGAAATTGAAGGTTATTTGTAAAAGGGCCTGGCATGTGGTAGGTGCTCAGTGAATGTTCATCCTCTTCATACCCTTCCACGAGGCAAGAGATGCGTGAGTCTGGTCCCTGCCCTCAGTGTAGTCACATGTAACTTGGGGAAATATGTTCTTAAAGTAATTGCAATAGGAGTCAGTCCTCATTGTTTTCAAGTGTCTGTGGCCGGGGTGGGGTATGACTGCTAGAAGGAAGTTTGCCTCTTTACCTTGGACACTTCTCATCTAAGCTCTATTTCCTCATCCATTAAAGGGAAGCAAGAATGCACATGGAGGACCTGAAGCCAGGGCAGTGCTGTGGGAGAATTCCTGTACACTTAGACAGGAAAGGGGCATTTAACAGCTGCCTGGAGTAGGAAGGGTAGCAACCCTGGGAGGAACAGACATGAGAAAGTGCATCCTGTAGCAAAATCCAGCCTGACCTGACTCCTCTAGAGACCAGGGGCAGCTGACTTGAACTACAGCTGGCATTCATGTAGGAATGGTCAGCAGCAGGCCTCACCCAGGATAGACAGTTCTAACCAGACTCATTCCCCTCACTCAAATAACAGCCAACATGAACTTGGCCTACCACAGACTCAACTAAGCACAGTAAAGAACTGGTGAAGGGGAGATGTGAATTCTGAGTAATCCTCCACACTTGTAGAACCCAAGAAAATGCCAGTCCACAGGAGTGCAGCTCAGCCTGGGATAATGAGGGCTGCCCCAGGCTCTACCTTCTGTTCAAATGCAGACTGCAGGCATGTTGGAGAGGAAAGATGTGATGGTTCAAAACTGGTATTAAAAAAGAAAGAGTTTTCACTACTCCCAGTGGGGACTCCAAGCCAGGTGGCTTGGCCCTGCAGAGAACCAAGAGCCCAAGTACCCAACCTGGTAATGTCCCCCTCCACCCTGTCTCTTCTGTTCCCTGGGCCTCAGGACAAGCTGTTCCCCAAGAGCCCTGCCAGGGCTGTGCTTTACCCCGTACAATCCATCCTAATCCTCCTCCCCTCCACTCCCTCCAGCTGCTCCCTCCCCATCCTTGGCATTCTGCCTGCCAGCCTCAGCCCTGCCTTCTCCCTGCCCTGCCCAGGCCACCTTTCCTATCCCCAAGAGCTGGGGTTGGCCTGAGCCCTCCAGAGCAGTCAGGGCTACCAGGCCAGCCACCTGCTATTCAGATGCAGAGCCAGGGACTGAGGCTCAGAGGCTGGCCCAGCCTCTTCCCATGCTGTCTCTTCCACACCCTTGCCCTCTGCTCTGGGACCTGTTGCTAGGAGCAAAAGGTCTGGAAACCTAAGAGTACCTGGGTCCTATTTGCCCCAGGGGCTGCTGACTCATCTCTTCAAGCTCTGGGTTCCAGCTGTTCAGTGACAGGAAGATTATATTGTATAAACTGAAATCATGTGATTTTTCTCTTGAGTGGGACTTTGGACTTGACTGCTGCCATGCAGTGAAGGGTAAGTACTCCAAAGAGACAAGTTAAGGATGACAAGGGCTGCCCTAGAGCTCCTGAGTGAGAAGTGTGGCCCTCCTCTCTCATCCCTTGCCTTCTCAGTTTACTCAGACAGGATGAACTGCATCCCTGTTGTCTTGATTATCCAGCTTGGCTGCCTAAAACCCTGGGATCTATCCTCACCCAGTCAGCCACATTGAGGAGGCTGAACTTCCTGAGGGTCTGAATCTGTGTTGACAGCAGGGAAAGGTCACTCAGAGGAGATCTTAAGCCAGAGGGGGACCCTTGGCCAAGAGCAGCACCAGCTGCTGAGAAAGAAAGAGCAGTCAGTTTGTGGTCTGTCATTAGAGTCAGCAAGTCACTCATGACTCATGACTTGGGCTCCTGGTTCACAGATGGAGACCATCTGTGACCTGGCCAATGGCCCTGATGCTGCCTTAGACTCAGTTTCTCAATTAGGACCCACACTATCCTCCCTGCTTCCCACTCCACCCCCTCCCCAGGATGTCTTAATGAGTTATGTGGTGCCAGGGTGGGGTTCAGCAATGCAGAAATTAATCTAAGCCTGGCAAAATGTTCCCTGCCCCTGGAGGAGCTCTACTGACTATTGGCTATAGAAATGAACACCATGTTCAGAGCTCATAGCTGTACACAAGTTCCCCTGCACCCTTTTACCTCAATGGATACGTAACACTGGTACCCTGAACAGAGCTGTAAGTGAGAGGAAAGTGTGTGGGCTTCTAGGATCCAGCTGGTTCAGTCCAGACTGCCCTGAGGCTCAAAGCAATAGAGCTTTTAGCCTCCTGGAGTATGAGTGAAGCAGGGAAGCAGGGTTTCCTACTGGCCTTTGCCCAGCCCCCAACGAGGACTCTGAACCCCTTCCAGTACAGCCTATCAGGCCACCAGTCTGTCTGTCTGCAGTGATAATAGCAGCTGTGTGCAGGAGCAGGGTCACTAAGATCTGAGGAAGCAGGACACTCTCAGTCTTGCCCTCACAGAGCTGACTCTGACTTTATTTATACTCCCCCCATGCCACAAAGGATTTGAGGTATAGAAAATTACTTATCCTACAGGGGAGACAGACCAAGCACAGGTTCTGAGAAATCACAATCTCAGGCTACAAGAATGAACCCTACTCAGATCAGGTCAGTGTTTTCGAGTCACAGAGACGTGAAGCCAGAGCCAGATTCAGAACCCAGGAGACTAAAGTCATCCCTCAGTATCCACTGGGGATTGGTTCCAGGACCACCTCCCCCCACCCCTCAAGGATACCAAAATCCACTGATGCTCGATTCTGTATATAAAATGGCATTGTATTTGCATATAGGCTACAGCAGGGTGTGCCTACACATTACTTCATTCACGTGAATTCAGTGTAGCACTCTGTATGTGGTAAAGTCATGTTTTGCTATTTGAAACTTTCCAGCATTTTAAAAAATATTTTTCATTTGAGGGTAGTTGAATCTGTGGATGTGAAACCCATGGATACAGGAGGCCAACTGTATAAGCTTTACCCATTCCACTTCAAGAAACTGCATTAAAGAGAAAGGGTCTCAATGGGCTTGGCTAGTTGAGAAATAAGCCACAATTCTTTGTTGGTTGTGCAGACCTGCTTGACAAGATGACTCTGTGTGAATTCCTTCCCCTCCCCCCCCTCCCCAGACTTCTCAAAGAGCTCCTGTGTAAGAGCTTTCCTCATTTGGGCCCCCTGCTCCCACCAATGCCCATAACCTTCTGCATCCTAGGAAAAAGGAAGAGAGCATGCTGGCAGAATGCTAGGACATTCTGAGGTGGGAATAGTCACATTGCTGGCTTAAGTCATAGGGAGATAGGCCAAATGCACCAGTGGGAGAGTGCCTGGTGGATAATGCATCCTGCAGCACCCTAATTCAACATGCAAACTTGCCCCACCCTTTGAAGCACAGTGGGACTTCCATGATGCCCTGCAGAGTCTGGTCTGGCCCCTTTCAAAGATGAGATCAACACTATTTATTAAGAACCCACAACCCTGTCCCTCGAGGAGTTTCAGTGTGATGGCACAATCAACACGCAATCTAAGACCATTTACAGATGAAGTCTTAGAGGCACTTATAAAACAAAGCCAAATACATTAAGATAAATTAATACAGTGTAAACCAAATGCTAGCAGACTGAGGGTATGTTGTAATGGGGTATTTAAAGCTAGGTAGAGTTCATTAGAGGTTTCGTAGAAAACAAAGCCGTCTCTAATTTATAAGGAGGCAATTAACAGACACCAGGATGGGCATGCTAAAATCTTCTCATAGTTATTAAATGCATGAGTTTTGCTGTAGGACAGGTCTGGGTTAAAAGCCCCACACTGTCATTTATTAGCTTTGCAGCCCTGGCAAGTTATTTGACCTATCATGGCTTAAGGTCCTTCATCTGTAAAATAGAGGTAATAGTTACTATGCTTTTGTTATTATGGAAAGTAACTGGAATAATTTATCTACAGCACTTAGCCAGTGCCTGGCATTAAGTACTTAATCAGTGGCAGTCTGTTTGAGAGAAAGCAAATGCTAAAGCAGAAGAGCAGGTTGACTGGCAGCAGGGATCAGGAAAGAGAGAGGGTGGTAACAGTGGAAGGAGCCTACGGACAGTCTCACAGATGGGGCTACCTGAG
Source organism: Trachops cirrhosus (assembly GCA_028533065.1). Lineage (NCBI taxonomy): Eukaryota > Metazoa > Chordata > Mammalia > Chiroptera > Phyllostomidae > Trachops > Trachops cirrhosus. The sequence continues at coordinate 77,788,223 of CM052543.1, read as the reverse complement.
GCTTCTGGACTGGATGCAAGAGTTAGGTGCTCTAGATGTTTCAGAGCAGAAGAGTGATGTGATCAAATGCAAGCATTGAGGGACTGTGTTTGGAAAGACAGGTGCATGAAGAAAAAAGCTGTTGTGTTTTGTCCAGGGTCCAGGTTTGGTCATGGGCGAAGACAGTGACTGTGGGAATCACCCTTCCTAATATAGCACCTTCTTTCCTCACCAAGTAGAAGGCCCTGAAGCTCCTGCCTCCTGCCCACTCCTCCCACCACCACTGCTGGAACACATGCTGGCAACCACCTGTGCTCCCCTTCATTAGCATGAACTTGCTGTTTTGTGGGAGGCCTAGGGTACAGCCATACATATGTCCTGAACACATCCCCATGTAATCATGTGTGCAGAACAAGTATACTTGTGGGGATGAGCATGTGGACAGGAACAGAAGGAGGCTACAGATGAGTAACAGCACACACTGCTGCCTCTCAGAGTATTTTTTAAATGCTAAAAATATTGGCTAAAAATAGCAAACTCCCAGGCAAGATACTTTGTCTAGGCAGATTCTGGGTGGGTCCCTGATAGGTGACGGGGATGGAACACCAAACAAAACACAAAGAGCTATGATCTTCAGGCACTACTGCCCTTAGGATTAGAGTTGTACCATCACCCCCACACCAGGTGAACACCATTTCCCCACCACTGAGTTACTTTATCCCCATCTTCAAAAACAAATCGAAAGTTGAGATTCTGTGAGATGGAATTGAGTAATTGGGTAGAAGAGGCCAGAAAAGGTTCTTACATGGGGTCAAAAAGGGGCAATGACCTACTGGACCTTATAAAATGTGAGGCATTGCCTCTCTCAGTAATGGGCCAAATTAGGACTGGAGCGAGGAGGGGCACTCAGTCAGAAGCCTTTAAAATCTATCTCTTTGACCTGGGAGAATGGGCCCTCACAGATTTTGTGGATGATGGGTCCAAGAGGGCCTGAATGCCCCGCCCGCTGCCCCCAGTGCTGTACAAAACTTTGTGTGTAAGTGCATTCATTTCCCCCCTAAAAAACTACAGAGCTTTCATCGGGTCGTCAAAATGATCCGCAGCGCCCCCTCCCCTACAAAAGCTTTGAAGTTGTGTGCTGCCTTAAGGGAAGAAGCTCACCCGGCTGTCACTCGGCCTTGGGGACGTGTCCTCTACGGACGTCAAAGACAATTTTCCCGAGCCCCAACCCCGAGGCCTGTCCAGGACTCCGTGCTCCCCTCCTGCCCTCACTCAAGGGTTGCAGGTCTCTGCTACAGGCTGGGGACTGCCGGGGCCTAGACCAGGCCCATAGGAGGCTTCGCTGGAGGATTGGCTGGAGTCCACTGGGTGGAGAAGGGGGCGGGGCTGGCTTCGCCCGGGGGCTGACGTCACAGGGCCCGGGGTGCCTGCGGAGCTGCCAGTCCGCTGGGCCACAGGAGCTGGGTGCCAGGGCGGTTGGCGGCGCGCGCCCGGGAGGTTGAGACGGAGGAGCGTGCGGTTGGCCCGCCGTAGCGGTTATCGACGGGCACGGCGAACGGTGTCCCGCGGGCCCCGCCAGTCTTAGCGTCGGGATTGTAGGACCGCGCGGTACACCTCCTCGCCCGCCCGCTCCTTTTGCCTAAATTAGGCGTGGGGCGGAGCCCGCCGTCTGGCCCCCCCAGCATGCGCACCTCGTACACGGTGACCCTGCCCGAGGATGCCCTCGCTGCCCCTTTTCCCGCCTTCGCCAAGGAGCTGCGACAACGCTCTCCTCTCTCCCCTTCCCTGCTGCTCTCCACCTTCGTTGGGCTCCTGCTCAACAAAGCTAAGGTACGCGGGGCCCCTTTCCGGGACCCCCATGCAGAGGACCTGGGGTTCCGCCTACTCCCCAGGACGCCCACCTCTCCCCGCGCCTGGAGCACGTTGCGCGCCCAGTGCCAGGGCACGGATCCTTCCCAGCCCCCACCGCTCCTTTCCCAGGGTCCCGGGAAGGAATGCCCCCACCCCAGGTGATTTCACGCTTACTCGCCGCCCCCTCTCCTCCTTGAGGTCTCGGTCCCCGAGTCCCCCGAGTCTTCCTCCTCCTCCCCCGCCCCCATAACGCCCAGCACCAGGTTGTACTTGGGCTCTTAATTCCTGGCACCTATCGGGATAGGTGCAAGAAAGGATAACCTTGACTAGTTCTCAGCGTGTGAGGGAACAGGCAGCACGCTGTTCTCTGGCGGGTGTGACTGCTGTAAGGCCTAAACCCCGCACGAAAGGCTGATTAGAAAGGGGCAGCTTCCCTCATCCCCACTGATCCAAAAGGGCGCCCTCCCAAAGAGTTGGTAACGGTGATCCTTTCACTCTGGGAAGGGTAGAGGGCTTGCAGACAGTGAAAAAGGGTAAGTTCCTTTTTCTTTCCGGGTCTGCTATGTGGGCGCCTCATATGAAGTAGCCAATGTAGAGTAATGCTGCGGCTAATGGTGGGCGCTGCCCACGTAGGGAAGGAAGAGGGGGCCAGAGCCTGACAGATCTTACCTAACAGGCACCAGCTCCGGTATTGGCAGTGCATGCACTGCCCGTGCCAGGGCCACACCAGGCTCCTTATCTGCAGCCAGGACTCATCATGGCTGACCCTCATAATACAGGTGAAGTAATCAGAAAAGCCCTTTACGGGGGGG
>CM052543.1:77773294-77785081 GCA_028533065.1 Trachops cirrhosus | reverse complement strand
GGGGGGGGGGGCTTGAGTGTGAAGAGACAAACCTCAAGCAGCCTTTCTTATGTGGCCCTTATACCCAGGTGTTTTCTCTGCATTAACTCATTAATCCCGAGCCCCCTACTCCTTCACTGGAAGGTGAATCAGATCTGTTTATTGACTGAAGGTGGCATCCACTTTCTGGAACAGTGGCTGCTACTAAGTCAAAATTAGGTTTGCTGATGGCTAATGTTAAGGAAGTTCCTATCCAAACTTTCTCAACTGTTTACATATGAGTTCCAGCATACCAGCTGGAGTCATTTCCTTCTCTCCTGGTGAAAGGCTGGCTGTGCAGGGTCTTTCCCAATTTCTGTTCTGGTTTCTCCCTGTCAGCCCTGAGGTAGGATTGTTTTCCCAGCAACAAAGGACATTTCGTTCCTTTCTGGAATGAAAAGTGCTGACTTTCTCTGAAGTTCCTGATTGCCTATTCATGGCAGAAAAATATCTGGGCTGGACACGCAACGGCCCTGCTGTCCCCTCCCACCCCTTGACTCCTGTTATCCAACCACCTTCAATGTAGAACACTTAGAAATTGGCATGTGGTTTTGAGCTCAGGAAATTTTAGACAAGGCATGACCCCCCTCCAAAAAAACTAAGGCTCCTAGCAATTCCTTAAAAGAACAACTCCCCACCTGCCAGGCCATTAGTAGGGTTAGATCCTCAAGAATAGTAACTATGGATGATGACAAGTTCTTGACCCTCACTCAGCTGGGTCAGAGTTAAAGTGTCAACACCATGGAATGCCCTACCTTCACTGGTGCTGAGTGACTAGTTTCTCAGCTGAGGGCTCACACTGGTGGATGTTGACATGGTCACCAGTGGTAGAACATTTTTCTTCTACATCCTGTTTAGACAGATGTTGTCTGAGGCACGGGGGGGGGTAAGAATTAATAAAGCACTGCCAAAAATGTGTAGAGTGGGTATTTCTGTTGTGGGCAGGTTTTAACATTAGTTCCAAATGTGCAATACAGAGACTTCTGCAGTGTTTTTATTGGGCCCCAGGGGAATCCTTCTCTGGGTCTTCCTGAAAATGCTGATAAGGTCTTTGTCCAGGGTAATCTTTCTGTTGTGGCCCTCTTACTGGAACATCAGAATTTAGACTGTCAGAAATATAAGATTCAAATTTTGTGTTCAGGTCCATATACAGCTAGTCTTGGCAGAGTTCTTCAAGGATGCTTCTACCCTACCTGCTGCCAACAGGTTTTTCTCACTAGCTGCCGGTGGAAACCAGGTCTCTTCTGGAGATATTTCCTTCCCTACCTGTTAGTGTTAGACCTGATAACTGGTGAAGAGGGTTCCTCTTACTTGTGGGCTCGGCATGTCAGTTCCTGGGAAGAGCCCTCCTTTGGCCAAACTCTCTCCTCCCTACCTCCTGGAGTTGACAACCTTCTGGGCTTTGAGCTGTCAGCACAAGGCATGAGTAATTGCAGCTAAGTTATTTCAGGCTCCTGTTCTGATCAGGGTTGAGCTGGTTGAGCATGTCCCAGCCAGTGTTGCTCCAGAGTTGCTTGCTCCTAGGCCTCCTCTCTCAGAGAGGGGGTGGCAGGTTCATCTATAGACTGCTTCTTTAACACATTGAGCCTGAGGTTTTCTGATTCCTTGGAGGTAGGGCCAGAATTAGCCATTGATGTGGACAAGCCATGCTCAGAGTCCACCACTAGCACCTGTTCTTTCTCCAGCCCCCTCACCAGCCTCCACAGTAGGGACAAAAGCAAGAGTGGCACCTTTAGTCAGCTGTTTGCCTCTCTGTTGGCCATAATCTGCTGTGACAAGGATTCCCAGCCAGTGGCCAGTCAGGATATTGAAACCTGAGCCCGGCAAGGAGGATTCTCCCAGGCTTTAATCAGCCCTCAGGACCTGAGCTTACTTGGAAAGAATTCCACCTGTCTCTGGCCATTCATAATAGCAGGCTGACTTGAGATTCCCACCTACCTCACCCCTGCCACCCCTGCTGAAGATCTAAACTCAGTTAAGATGTTGTGTCATTGAAGTTTTCAAGACTTCCATGAAGTGCTCATTATGACAGCTGCTTTACATATTGGACAGCTAAAGGTACAAATATTTGAGATAGTGTCTGGATTTGGGACCTGAAATTTCTTGTAGCCAGGAATCAAATACGTTCCCGAGTATAGGAATTCCTAGTCTCTAATTCTAATCTCCAGTCGCCAATATGGCAGAGAATGAAGAGTAATGTAAAGATGGGGGGAAAGACATAGTCAATAAAAGAAAGCAAAGTCCTGAAGAGTATTTCTGTTGTGGATTGAAAATGACAGGTGTTCCTCAATCCTCTTTCCTGCAAAGTATGTAGACTGAAGTTGAAGAGAGCATAATACATGTGGCCTGATGTTCATGGCTCCAACTGGCAGAGAGTTGCATGAGAGAGCCTAGCATAGGCCTAACCTCTTTGCCTTCAATCTTATATGCCCTGTGTTTTCTGCTTACAGAATTCTAAGAGTACCCAGGGTCTGGCTGGTCTTCGAAACCTTGGGAACACGGTGAGTTCTTCTCAGCCTACTTCTTTCCTAGGGGTATCCCCTACTCTCCCAACTGGGCCAGTCTAACCAGAGTCCTCCCAAGGCTCTAGCAGATTCCCTGCCCCCAGCAGGGGACACTGCTAAAGGAAAGTTGCCCTTATAAATGTCAGCCTAACTACTTTCCTGGATCTTCTCAAGAATATCTGTCACTTCCCACCCACTTCTGTCCAGCTCACCCACACCCTTTTATACACCTCTATAGTCAGTAACTAATTATGTCATCTGTGCCAACAGTGGGAATTTGCCTCGCTTCCTCCCCTTTCAGTTACAAGGAAAGGAACTTGAGGCTGAGGGAGGATTCATTTCTGGGGTAGATGAATCTGAGGGCCTTTGGTACTAAGTAAGTAGAGATGCCAGACAAAGTCTGTCTTCCCCTACTGATCGTCTGGATCACATCTTGCAGTGCTTCATGAACTCCATTCTGCAGTGCTTGAGCAACACCCGGGAGCTGAGAGATTATTGCCTCCAGAGGCTCTATATGCGGGATCTCAGTCACAGTAGCAATGCACACACAGCCCTCATGGAAGGTAAGGAACCCATCCATGGACATAGTCCTACTTCCCTTCTGGATACTTTTTCCAGTCTACTGTTTCTGTACTAGTAGTCCTGTTTTATATGTATCTCTCCTATTGTTCCTTCTCTGGCTACTCTTCATTGGGATTCTAGTTTCTGAGTTGCTTGTAGAAAATATCTCACCTGTCCTCTACCCTCTACCCTCTCCTTGTAATAGAATTTGCAAAACTAATCCAGACCGTATGGACTTCATCTCTCAATGATGTGGTGAGCCCATCTGAGTTCAAGACCCAGATTCAGAGATACGCACCACGCTTTGTTGGCTATAAGTAAGGGCCTTGCAGGCGTGCTCCCCAGGGTGGGTGGCAGCAGTAGCAGCTTCTTGGGACAAGAGAGATGGCTCACTCTCTTTTCTTTGGGTTCAGTCAGCAGGATGCTCAAGAGTTTCTTCGCTTTCTTCTGGATGGGCTCCACAGTGCTGTAAACCGAGTAACAGTGAGGCCCAAGTCCAACCCTGAGAACCTTGATCATCTTCCGTAAGTAAGAGGAGAAACCTGTCGGAAGCAAAAACTTTATGAACTTGAGTTTTGTTTTTACTTATGTCTTCATGGGTAGTTATTTGAGAGAAATTTTGAATATTGAGGATTTAGGTTGATAGACCTTAGACTTATCATGGTTTGCACTCTGACACAATTGTCTTCATCTCTCTGGTTCCTAGTGATGATGAGAAAGGGCGACAGATGTGGAGGAAATATCTAGAACAGGAGGACAGTCGAATTGGGGGTAAGTGCATGAAAGGGGGAATGCCTGCTTTTTCTGTTAAAGGCTTTTGCCTGAGCAAAGCATGAAAAACCCTAAGAATTGTTCTCCCAGACAATCTTTTTTCTGCCCAGTATCAAACAAACTGAGGCAGGAGCAGTGAGAAACGAGACATGTGCAGAAGACCATGTGCTTACTTCCTCATGTTTAAACACCATGTGTCCTCCTCTTCCCCAGATCTCTTTGTTGGGCAGCTAAAGAGCTCCCTGACGTGTACTGATTGTGGTTACTGTTCTACAGTCTTTGATCCCTTCTGGGACCTCTCATTGCCCATTGCTAAGGTATGCACCCCTGTTGCCCCACTTTTGAAACTCCTACTCTTATCCTTTGGTGTTGTTGACCTCTGACCTTTACTTTTTTTCTCTCTCAGCGAGGTTATCCTGAGGTGACTTTAATGGACTGCATGAGGCTCTTCACCAAAGAGGATGTGCTCGATGGTGATGAAAAACCTGTAAGTCATCCTTCATGATAGCAGTTTCCAAGATTGCTCTCTGGGAAGACACTGCCACCACAGATCTAGCCCTGGATGCACACAGTCCTCTCCAGTTCTTTTTATCATATCTTTCAGACATGCTGTCGCTGCCGAGCCAGAAAACGGTGTATAAAGAAGTTCTCCATCCAGAGGTTCCCAAAGATCTTAGTGCTGCGTATCCTTAAGATCCATCAAGGCAGAGACTTGACTATAGAGAGAGTCTGGTGACAAGGCGCCAAGGTGAAGGCCAACAGAGTAGGAAAAGCGGGGGCTTAATAGCTTTTCTTGTTTGCTCTCCTGTTACCTGAGGGATACCTGCCTTCCTAGTACCCAGTTTTCTTTATTTTGACTCTGTTCTCACCACCCTGTCTGTCCTTGACGCGCATCAATACCAGATCTGAAGCGGTTCTCAGAATCCAGGATACGAACCAGCAAGCTTACAACATTTGTGAATTTCCCACTAAGAGACCTGGACTTGAGAGAATTTGCTTCAGAAAACACCAGTGAGTATTTTTCAGCAGGAAGGGGAAAAAACAAGGCAGCAGTATCTAAGACACAGATGGGAGGCCAAGAAGTGGAGGGAAGCTGCTAGAGAATGAGTTTTGAAAACTAGGAATAGAGGGAGGGAGTGACTCAAGGGCTTGAAATCCTGTTTCCCCCTCAGATCACGCTGTTTACAACCTGTATGCTGTGTCCAATCACTCCGGAACCACCATGGGTGGCCACTATACAGCCTACTGCCGGAGCCCAGTGACAGGCGAATGGCACACTTTCAATGACTCGAGGTGAGACATACATCTCAGACAGGCCACCTGGCTGTCAGACACCTGTACCTCACCCATTGTAGGGCTTCCACCTTGACTAGACAGAAAAGGTCAGAGCCAGAAAGCCATGGAACACTGAGGCTGCTGCCCAATTGAAAACAACAAAAGAGGTTGGCCCTGAGTATACACTAGAAATTAGAGATGGACCCTCACACTCCCTCAGCCACTCAGCTCTGTCCCAGTGGCCCCTCACCAGGGCTCTGACTTCCCCCTGCTCTCCCCACAGTGTCACATCCATGTTCTCCAGCCAAGTGCGCACCAGCGACGCCTATTTGCTCTTCTATGAATTGGCCAGTCCACCCTGCCGTATGTAGCGGTGAGGAGCTACGTCCCTTTTCCTCTTCCTCATGGTGGTGGCCCCACACCCTAAGTTTTTTTAAAACAAAAAGAAACCCCTGACAAATGAGAGAAAAATAAAGTGAACTAAAGCTGCTGAGCAGGAGTTGCCGCAGCCTGGTCAGGGTCTGGAGCTGAGAGCCAGGTGCTCCTGAGCTACACCAGGGAAAATCAACAGGACATGGAGACCAGAGCCAGCACAGTACCTCCTTGGCTTCTCTTGTCTGCCTTTTTACACTTTTGGTTTTTTCCTGAGTGCAATAAACCACAGCAGTGTATGGGGAGATCCTCCTGAGAAGATAGTGCCCTCTGGAGTCTGCTGGGAGGATCGCTGCCTGGAAGAGCCACGCCTGAGCCTGGTACCGCTCTTCACCTGGACCCTGCTCACTGGTCCAGAAGCAAGAAAAACACCCATGAGCCAAGAGCCTTCTCAATGCTGCTAACTCCAGGGGGACAGACCAGGGGACATCTTTGAAAAAAGCTGTTTTTGGTTTTTAAAAGCCCAGTTTTTTACAATTACCCTGTTTTCAGACTGGACATGCTGTCCTTCATACCTCTTCACAGCTGGGATGTTGTGCGAGTCAGTTTTGGTTTTTTTGGTTTTTTTAATTCTTCAAATACAACTTTTCTAATGCTAGCCCCCAGTGGTGCTAGATAGGTGTTGTCCAGGCCCCAGGTACAGCCACAGTAGACCTGGAATCTAACAAGTTTTGGGGTTTTGTTTGTTTGTTTTCAGGGATTTTTTTAAAGTGTTTTGGAATATATCTAGTTGCCTCTAAAAATTGTGCCTTACAGCATTTGGGGATCGGGGAGTAACTGTCCTTCCCTGAAATGCCACTTCCCTTTCCCTTATGCCACATTCAAACTAGCTGGGAGAGAGAGGGGTTATGCCCTTAACTCCTGACTTGTTTGCATTGCAGTGAGATGAAAAATAGAACAGGTACGAGGATATTTCTTGTGATAATAGTGTATCAAGTTCTTCCTGCCCACTTCCTCTAACCCACCCCTGGTCTACTCCCCAGCTGTTTGAAGGATAGCACAAGCTTCTTATCCCCAGAGCCTCTGTCACCTTTAATTTATTCCCTCTTAACTGCTTTTTCTCCCTGATGTTCCTTCCCCACCCCTACCTTCTCAGAGCCTCCTGGACCAAGTTTCTCAGGGATGCCCATGACAGCCCTCAGCTCCCTCTGGCATCATTCTTCAGTCCTACCCTCAGGGCTAGAGCTTGAGTGTTTTAAGACATCTTGCCTCAGCCCTATGATTCTTTCCCATGGATAAGATTTTGCCCTAAGCAGTTGGGCAAACTTCTTTGCTATCCCAGGGAGTAAAGCTGTTCAGTACCAAGGCAAGAAGCTCTGTGCATGGAGCTGGCCTGGCTTGTGCCCCTTGGAGTCTGGAGCTTTCCGGTGCTCCCAGGAGGAGGCATCAGAGAAAGACACCCCGAATTTAACTGGCCTGACACCGTTCTCCAGGGAAGACCTATGAACCTTAGCCAAAGGGCTAGTGTACACTTGTTTACTGTGTAAGCAAGAGTAGAACATCTAATGTGCAGTGGAACCTTGTACAGAATAAATAACTTTGAGAAATACTTTGGTACTGATGGGATCTTCATTTGGGCAAGGGGCGGGGTATTGAATCCAGAAAGAGCTCCTAGCATATTAGTGGCCAAATATTTCACTGCTTCAATCAGATTGTAAAAAAATTGCGAGTTCTGGAAGAAAAATTACCCACTTTTTAGTTTAATTTTTCTGTTAAAAAGCTGAAATAGTACATATTTTGAATACTTCCATCTGGATTCACTGATAAGCATATTTATTGATATTTTAATTACCACACTTGTTTATGTACTCCTTACTCTTTTGAGGATAACATTTAGGGATGAGGTATCATTATTATCATTTATAACTATTTCAGCATGCATCTCCAGAGCACAGGGACAGTCCCACATAACCTCAACACTCTTTACACCTAAGAAAATGAGCATATCTAGGAGACATTTCTTTAAATGGACTGCTTTTTAATTGCTGGGGTGGGCACTCTGGTGGTTCTCTGTTGACTGACTTGGGTGCCTGTACCTCTGACCTGTGATGAGCTAAAATGCCTCCAGCAGAGGCTGTATAAAACAAAGTTTGCTCTTAGAGTAGAATGGCTCTGCCTGGATGTGAAGTGATCAGTGCTTGCCCCTGGATAAACAAAAGATTGTGACTTGCCCCACTGACACCTAGAAACAACTGTGTTTACATTAAAGGTTTTGTTCTCTTAAAGTGACTCTTTCAATACATCATCAGGTTTAAACACTTAATTAAAGATATTGCCTCTTTGGGACATTCACGGACTTGCCTCCTTTGGTTCTATCTTAATTTTTAGTACTGTTCATATTTTCCATTTCTGCCACTGATCTTAGAACATGAGAAGCTGACGTCTTCACCAATTGAGCCTACAGTGTTTTATCGGGATTTTTCCTAACTGCCTTTCCTTCTTGACACAGAAAAATCAAGGCCTGACTATTCCATCCTGGCTGAAACAGCAGCACCTGCTGTCAGACTCAGCTAATAGGAGGAGACGGTAGTGGGGGCATTTTTTTCTGGACATTTACCAAGAGTAGAAAAGAGGAGCTGCAAACAGTGACAAACCCTAGCATTTCTCGTTGGCCTGCCCTGGGAGTGGCCCAACCCAGAATAAGATTTTAAATACTGATTCCCTCCAAACCACAGGTGAATAGGATTGCCTACAAAAATGGAGGCATTAGGCTTATAGCAAAGTGGTAGATGAACCCCAAATCAATGTAAGTTATTATACCTACCTCTCCTTTGAATAGTTTTCCCTAGAGGTGGAAGCCACCTATGAATTTTTGCTGTCTTTCACTGGAGGACAGACTATAGGTAACATCAAGAGCGAGGCTCAGCCCACTTCTCTACCCTTGTTACCAGCCCTCCCTTCTGTACTTAACCTGTGGTGCTTTCTCATTCCCATGGCAACAGGTCTGAGTGCTACACAGATCCCAAACAAAATCTGCCCCATGTTTCTTTACCTTTCAGCTTTGCCTCTTAGCAACTGGGATTTCTGCCCCCCCAACCCCCAACCCCTTTCTCTGCTTGAGTTCCTGCAGGCCTCTCCCCAAGGGAGGTGCTCCCCTGCGACTGCCCTTGTGTGACCTTAAACAAGAACCTCCATCTTCCTGAGCCTTAGTGCCTCATCTGTGCATTACCATGATTGGACTAGTGGACCTTGAAGGTCTCTACTCAAGTCTTCTCATTCTAAGTCACTCTTTCTCTAAATACACGACTAAGTTCTCAAGTTCTAAGTTAGGAGACTTACATACTTCTGGTTCCCTGGTTCCAGTTTATGAAGTTAGTACATGCATAAAAATATATGTCAGTATATATATACTTTATTTGACAAGTGCTGAAAAATATATATTACTTTTTTTCCATAAAACTTTAGAGTTAGGAAGATAGAGGTTACCTTGTCTGTGTTCTCATTTTGCCAATAAGGACACAAGCACTAGAGCTTATGGGTGGCAAAGGCAGGATGGAACCCGGGTATTTTGACTCCCCATCCAGTACTCTTTCCATCTGAATATTCTGCCTTTTGGGTGAATAATTTACAGCATTTTTCAGGACTTTCTGCCGCAAATTTTCCAACCCTGTGTCTGTTAGGAACTGAACTGAACAGCAATATAACAAGGGGACTCCCTGATCCTATACATCCACACCTACCCAATAGCAAAATCAGCATGATCTATTGCAAACCTGGCCCTAACAGGTCTGGGTTGGGCCTCTGTGAGGTTCCCCATCTTTCTTCACTCTGTGGACAGAAACAAGCACCGATACAGGAGGCAGGAAACAGCAGAAAGAGGCCGGCATTTTACAGTCTGGGCAAATTACTTAATCTCTCTGAGCTTCAGTTTCCTCCTCTGTAATCTGAGCATAACAATACCTACTCAGAGTTTAGAGTGTCTACACATAGTAGATACTCAACAAATGTTCATTCCGCCTCTGTACCTCAACCCTATTTCCAGGGCTGCTAGATCAATACTCCATTAAGATTCTCTTCATAGACAACAGTATAGTAATTGCTGGAGGGAAAGGGGGGTCGGGGAGGTAGATGAGGATAAAGAGGAATAAATAGTGATGGAAAGTGACTTGACTTGGGGTAGTGAACACATAATACACAATACAGATTCTGTATTACAGAATTGTGCACCTGAAACCTATATAATTTTATCAACCAATGTCACCCCAATACATTCAATAAAAAAAATTTTTAAAGGATTCATTCCCTTGTGGATGATCCTCAGTAAATGTTTAGTTCCCCTTGCCTCTCAAAATGCTTCTGCCTTCCTTCCTCCGCCCCCAACAACATACTTGACAAAGGCTTAGGAATGCAAAGTCAGCATAGCATTGCCCAAATATTGCAGAATTAGTGCGGTAAAGGCCCTGAATGGGCATTCCAAATGCAAGGGGTGAGTTTTGCCAATTTCTTGATATTTAGCATGACCTGCCTCTTGGAGATAGTGGTGTGTTGGCTGGAATTGAGCTGCAGTCTTCCAGGATCCTAGAGACCAGGAAAGGCCCAGGATCAAGCCCTGACTTGTCCAGCTCAGTTGGTTGGGCATTGTTCCACAAAGCAAAAGGTTGCAGGTTCATGTCCCAGTCAGGGCACATGCCTGGGTTATGTGTGCGAGAGGCAACTGGTATTTCTCTCACACGTTGATGTTTCTTTCCTCTCTTTCTCCCTCCCTTCTCCTCTCTCTAAAAATAAATAAAATCGCCCCGGCTGGTGTGGCTTAGTGGATTAAGCGTGGGCCTGTGAACCAAGAGATCACGGTTCGATTCCCAGTCAGGGCACATGCCTGGGTTGCAGGCCAGTTCCCAGCAGGGAATGCACAGGAAGCAACCATACATTAATATTTCTCTCCCTCTCTCCTTCCCTTCCCCTCTGAAGATAAATAAATAAAATCTTAAAAACAAAAATAAATAAATAAATAAAATCTTTTAAAAAAATAGACCCGGGAATGAGGGGGTGAGAGACAAGACTGAAGAAGGGTCCTACTCTGCCCGCCTTCCTCTTGCCTCCTTTCCACTGTCTTCCTACAAACGAACTGTTGTAAGACCCAGTTCTGACCAAGCCAGTCCTTCCTTAAAACAGCTTACAACCCAGGCTCCTTAGCTAAGCCACAGTGTTAAGCCTTCCCTCCTTTTTAGAATTTCCTACCAACCCCCAATTTCTGCCTATTAAAATGTTTTTCAACCCTCAAACTTTAGACTAAATGCCCACCTCTTCCAGGAAATCCCCTGCCTGCCCTCTATCAGAGGGAGGCACTGCTGCTTCAATTTACCCAGTATTTGATTTCTGATCTTCTGATCCAGTGAACTGTCTTCATGTCTGTCCCCTATGCTCTGAAGATGATTGAGAACCCCAAAGAACTTTTGTTTATATGGGTTATATCTATCAATATTTACCATATTAAAACTAGAACCCTTTACATGCTAAGATAAATGTTTTTTTTTAGTAAAAGAACTACATTTTCCAAATCAAAAAGAAATTAGTAAGAAGGGTAGCATCATTTTACATTTTTTCAAATCTCATTAATGCCTGGCTTAACAGAAGACAGTTGCACTCTCATCTCCTGCAGCATGCAATGTGTTGCAATAGCACACAACATTCAGCCTCTGGAAAACTGCATTGTACACTCACAACTGAGAGTGGAAATAGTATCAGTGTTGTTATAAAAATACACTTGACCCCTCAAATCCTCAATGCAGTCCACATCTGAGGGTCTGAGAAAAGGCTTGCCCCTTAGACAAAAGCAGCCCAAGGCCCTACAGGGGGTGAATGGAGTAGAACTCAGGGGTTGGGGCAATCACCTGAGTGCAAGAACTGACTTAGGATCACAGAATCTGTCTCCTTTGTTTCTTTTCTTCCCACTGAATTCCCCAACTTTCTTCCTCCCTTATACCTTGGCTCCAGTGTAGAGTGAGAGAGGGGCATCAGAAAAAGCACACTTTACAAGGACCTACATCCAAGATTGCTCTATCCAGCAAAGCTTTCATTTAAAATGGAAGGGCAGATCAAGTGCTTCTCAGATAAGGTCAAGTTAAAGGAGTTCATCATCACCAAGCCCTTATTTTATGAAATGTTAAAGGGACTTATCTAAGAAAAAGAAGGTAAAAAACGTGTGTAGTAAAATGATAGCAAATTCACAATTATTAACAACTGCACCTAAAACAAAAACAAGAAGAAACTAAGCTAATAACTAGAA
>CM052543.1:77760003-77773194 GCA_028533065.1 Trachops cirrhosus | reverse complement strand
TACTGAATAATCTAAAATTAAAAAATTTTTTAAAAAAGGAAAGAAAAGGCACACTTCGGATTTACCTAGTCCTACATTCACCTCTTGTTTCTGTATCTCACCAGCTGTGTGAAATTGGGGAACCCAATTACTTAATCTCTCGAAGCCTTAGTGCCATCATTTGAAAAATAGTTGTGCTGCCTCACAGAAGTGACTAAAAGAGAGAAACTGCATGTAAGACCTCTTGCCCGGGTCCTAACACATAACAGACATTCTACAGATGGCAGCCAGAAATATTATGCTGTCCCCCTACCTCCTGACCTGCCTGATTCTCAGCCTGTACATGACTAACACAAATCAGATTAACCATTCCTTGCCTTTCCCCCTGAGGACAGCTGGGCCATGCTGAGAATTTCCAAGAGAACTTCACTGATGGAGAAAGAGGAATGATGTGATCTTGTTTGCAGAGCATAGGTACCCTATCCTGCAACAGCAGATGGCACCAACTGCCAGACTCCACAGCCCCTCTGAGCAGCCTGTCCTGAACAACCCTGTCTAAGGCCTTGGGCACCTTCTCCTTCTCCTTGTCCTTTCTCTTACAGACTGAGGGGTCACAGGAAGAAGCAGCCAATCCCTCAAGTTTCCCCACTCATGGTAGCACAGACATAAGCAGCCCATACATACCATGTTCTTCCTATAATGGCTTATCTCCTTGTCCTGGACATACAGGTGCTTTAACAGGGGCCTTCCACAGACCCAGGCTTGGCTAATGCCCCAGGCATCCTAATGGGGAGGAGCAGTGGACAGCTGGTTTTGTCCAGGGTTCTTAGGACTCATAGAACTCATAGGCCTTGAAGCTGCCAAACCCTTACATCCAGCTTCTATGACTTCCTCGTGCTTGCAAAACAGCCCCCATTGTCCTCCTTCCCTCCCAGGACCCCTCAAGTGCTCACTCAGTGCACACTTGGTCATACCCCCACACAGAGAGCACCAAGTGTCCTCCGTGCTCTCAGCCACTGCCTGTGCCTTTACAGACTGCTGCCTTGCACCAGGGTATTGACCTTAGCATTCTCAGCTGAGTTGGATTAAGGGACCATTTCATGCCTTTGCAAATTCCTTCTGGCTGCTGCCCCTTCCCCCACACAAAGCCAAAGTATCTAGGACCCTGAGCCAGTCTGCCTATTGTAGCCTGAGAGCTGGGCTAGTCAGTAGCCCATTCTCTTGGGAGGCACAGGCTATCCCTTTGACAGGGGGCTTTGGGGTCAGGGAGTGGGCCCTTGGGGGTCTTGGGTTTTTGCAAGGACTCCAGAAAGCCATGCAGAGCCTTGAGCCATGAAAGACTGCTCAGATATCATCCTGTGTGTGGAGTCGTCAGAACTGAGCAAGGTAAGGATCACAAGGAACCACGCTTCCAAATGCTAGCTGCCTGCCTAGGGCTGGCAGTGCCCAGTGGACACTCCTGCTAGGCAGGGCTGCCACCTTGCCCTCAGTCCTAAAGTCTCTCTCTTTAGGAATTCTGCAATCCTGCTTTTGAGCCTGAATCAGGGCCACCTTGCCCTCCACTGGCCTTTCGGGAGGATGCCCGCTATAGCATCCGAGCTCCCTGGCATGGTAACCATCTCATGAGCATGACCTTGGGGTAGGACTGAGAGATCCAAGAGCTGGAGGCACTGTGAAGGATGCCAGAGGGGAGGGGGCCTCAAAATTCCATCCTGCCTGCCCACAGGTTGGCGTCCCCGAGGTCTGCAGCCAGACTGCCATTTCTCCTGGCTGTGTGTCCTACTGTTGGCCAGTTTGCTGCTCCTGCTGCTGGGGCTGCTGATGGCCATCATCCTGGCCCGTAAGTACGCACGACCTCCTTGGGAGAAGGGCTTTCAAATGAGAATCCATGAGCTATGCTACCCAACTCCCAGGGATCCACTTCCTCTGAACCCCACTCCCCCATCTTCCCGCCTCCAGAGTTACAGGCTGTATCCCCATTTGGGGCCTCCTATCATCCACTGCCTGCCAGAGGCCTCACCACCACAGGCACTTCCCCTACCATGACCACTGCCACCTCTCAGGCAACTGGGACCCCTAAAAGGCAGCAGGAGGCAGGCATGAGACCCGCACCCCAGTCCAGTGAGTATTAAGGGCAGACCTTCCTGAAGGGCCCAAGATAGCAGGAGGGAGGGGGACCAGGAAGAGGCACCTTGGAAAAAAAGGATCTCTCTTCTTTTGATCCCTGAACTCTAACCTCTATCTCTGCAGCCTGTGGGGGCCTCCTTCCTGGACCAAGTGGCTTTTTCAGCAGCCCCAACTACCCAAGCCTTTACCCACCCAATGCCCACTGTGTGTGGCACATCCAGGTGTCCACAAACCATACAATACAGCTCAAGATTGAAGCTCTCAGCATAGAGAGCATGGCCTCCTGTCTTTTTGATCGCTTGGAAATCTTCCTTGAGCCCGAAGGCCCTCTCCTCAGGTGGGTCCCTCTGCCCTCAGGAGGTCCCACTCCTGTCCTGAATCACTGTCTGGAGGGCAGAGCCAGGGAGCTACAGTGGGAAAGGCTTGACTGGGACAAATTTGAGAGTCTTGACCTCTGGGCCCAGCTCTGCTATATAACCTTGGGAAGGTTACTTCCCCTCTCTAACCACATTTTCCAGATCTGTAAAATGGAGCCCCTACCTCCTTCCCCATGAATAAACGCTGCAAGGATAGATATACGGTGCTAATGAGATCAGAGCTCCCCGGGAAATGAAATTACCCTTTTTGACTACATTGTCACAAGTTTGAGGAAAGAGGACTGCAGGGCCCAGGCAGGCTCCATTCTGACTGGCCCCGTGCTCTGAGCCTCTATTACCCCTGACCTGGCTTCTTACAGAGTATGTGGGAGGGTGCCTCCCCCCACACTCAACACCAATGCAAGCCACCTCCGGGTGGCCTTCGTCTCTGATAGCAGTGTGGAAGGATTTGGTTTCTATGGCTGGTACCAGGCTGTGGCTCCTGGGCATGGTGAGTGTTTTCCCACCGTGTCCCAGCTACATGTCAATGGTTTACTTCACTCCCCTCTAGTCACTCCCAGCACTGGCAAAATGGCTGGAGACTCTGGTGTTTCTGAATCCAGGTGCCCACCCCCGCCCAGGGAGCTGTGCCCATGATGAGTTCCCCTGTGACCAGCTCATCTGCCTGCTACCTGACTCAGTGTGTGATGGTTTTACCAACTGTGCTGACGGCAGTGACGAGAACAACTGCAGTGCGCAGTTCTCAGGTATGGGCACCACCAGCCTCAGGGTGGGTGCTGTTTTCAGGTATCTGATCCAGGTTCAGGCTGAGCTCTCTAGCTCTGGCCCAGCCCCATATCTGCCTGGTAATTCTTCTGGCCTAGAACTTGTTTCCCACAGGCATGGCCAAAACTCTCCTCTACAGTTAATGTTGGCCCTGTTGGGCAAAGGCACAGACACTTTCCAACTCATGAATGCCTCCTCCTCTCTACAGGATGTGGGGGCAACCTGACTGGGCTCCAGGGAAATTTCTCTGCTACCAGCTACCTGCAGGAGTACCCTCACCAAAAGGTAAGCCAGCACTCCTTGGGGAGGGCAATGTAGCACCCATGGGCGCACCTGAGCACCCAGTTAGTGTGGCTATAAACAGCATGATAGACACTGCCTAGTACTTGGGAAGGTCAGAGATCAAGCAGGCAGGAAGAGAGCATTACTAAGTGCCTACTACATGCCCAGTTGTTCCCATGCTCAGTAAACCTATCTCTGAGACGAAACAAGTTAAAAGGCCCTCCCTATCTGAAGAAGCACTTATGATGAGAGCTAGGGGGGCAGTGCCCACCCACACCCTGCCTAGCCTGCAGCAGGAAGGAAGGCCTTCTGGCACTCAGCCTAGATGCCCAGATTGGGACAGAAGGAACCTGTGAAGTATGTTATCTGTGCCCTCCCTCAGCTTTGCACCTGGCATATCTCAGTTCCTGCTGGACATGGCATAGAACTACAGTTCCCCAACTTCAGCCTGGAAGCTCAAGAAGAGTGCAAGTTTAACTATGTGGAGGTGTATGAGACCAACAACTCAGGGGCCCTCAGCCTCCTGGGCAGGTACCCACAGTGCCAAGGGAGGAGCCCAGGATCAAGTCCATTCTCCACAGTCTGCCAATCACGGCTTTCTACAAAGTAGCCAACTTACTCCCTAGCCTCATTTTCTTTTGGCTCATTTTCTTTGGCTACTCCAAGCCAAAGTCTTTCACTGTCACCCTAAAAAAGGCTCGTCCTTTCTCATCTCAGAGTCTTTGTTCTTTACATCACTCTCCTCCAGGAAGCCCTTTCCTAGTCCTAACCTCCCAGTTCTCCCACCTGCAGGTCCAATTCCACTTCCCTAAGGAACACTCACTGATTTTTTTCCCATCTTAAAGGGGCTCAAGTTTAAGCAGATAACTTAATATTGTACTTTGTCTACTGAATACATGTGTCTTCCTCACCAGACCCTAAGTTCCATGTCTCAGATATGCCTCCCATCCACTCTGGCATCACCCAAAGCACCCAGCTCTGGGTGAGGCCTGTGGGCAGCCTCAGTCTACACCACCCAGCCAGGACCACCATGCCCAGGACTGCTCTCTGCTTTGGGCAGGTTCTGTGGAGCACAGCTGCCCTCTCGCCTCGTCTCCTCACATCACCAACTGGCTGTACTCTTTAGGACAGGTCATGGCATCAGCAGCATGGGCTTCTCAGCCATCTACCGGGCCCTCAATGCCACAGAGAGTAGGTGCCCTTCCTCAAGCAGGTGTGCGCAGTAGAGGCGCCTCCAGGAGAATGGGGAAGGGCTCTGGATCCTGGTCAGAGCACTGTGAAGGCAGTGGGGGACAGATATATCTGAGGGCACTACCATTATTCCTGTGCCTTACAGACCCCTGTGGACCCCGAGAATCCTCCTGCCAGGGTGGAGGATGCAAGAGTTTGCAGTGGGTGTGTGACACATGGAGAGACTGCACAGACAGCAGTGATGACAAGTGCAGTGGCGCCTTGTTCCCATCCCCAGGTGAGAAGCCTGCAGCGGGGCCCCATTGACAAGTACTGCTGGACAAGTTCCTTCTAGATGCTGAATGGTCTCTGCTAATGCTGGTGTCCCATGCTCCCTGAGTTCAAAGAGGTGCCTGCATGATGCCCAGGGCTGGCCAATGATGATTGGAGCAGGTTCTAGCAGGGCTGTCCAGCCTGTGGCCTGTGGGCCATATGCAGCCCAGGATGGCTGTGAATGCAGCCCAACACAAAATCATAAATTTACTTAAAACATTATGACATTTTTTTGTGTGATCACATGTCCCAATGTATTTAATGTGTGGCCCACGGCAACTCTTCTTTTTCCAGTGTGGCCCAGAGATGCCAAAAGGTTGGACACCCCTACTAGAGGATAACAGAATCCTCAAAATGTGTAAAGCATCTCTCCATTTTATCACCTTTGATTCTCACAACCCCCTTCTGACTCATAGAGTGATTAGGTGACTTGCTCCTGGTTACACAGCCAGGTGGTCCCCACAATGACCCTCCCCTCCTACCCCTGCAGAGATGGCCTGTGAGCCCATCCAAGTGGAGATGTGCATCGGGCTAAGCTACAACACCACGGCCTTCCCTAACATCTGGGTGGGCATGGCCACACAGGAGGAGGTGATGGAGGTCCTCAGAGGTTATGAGGTGCTCTGGGAAGAGATAAGAAGGGACCTTCCCCCACCCCCAGGAAGGGGAGGGAGCCTGTGGGGCAGGTGCTTGAGGGCTGATCTCTTTCCACAGAGCCTGACAAGTCTATCCTGCTACCAGAATTTCCGGAGGCTCCTCTGCGGGCTGCTGGTGCCCCACTGCACCCCACTAGGCAGTATTTTTCCTCCCTGCCGTTCTGTGTGCCAGGAGGCAGAGCACCAGTGCCAGTCTAGTCTGGCACTACTGGGTACCCCCTGGCCCTTCAACTGCAACAGGCTGCCTGAGGCAGCTGGCCTGGGGTCTTGTGCCCAGCCCTGATCCTGAAGTGGACTCCTCTCCTCTGCCTGCCCATTCTCCTTTGCCTGGCAGGGTGGGCAGGCAGGACAACAAAGGAAGGGGTACCAGTATGGAACTTTGCCCATCCTCTCTGGAGCCTCCCGGGAAAGGGAGGAATCCTCAACCAGGCTAATGAGACCCTCCCACTCTCCCAGCTCCTTCCTTGACCCTATATTAGACCCAGCTGCCATGGGAAGCAGGCCTGGCTCCAGGCTGTGCCATTGACAACCTAGACTGTTTCCCACCCAAGCCCCTGTTTCCTATCATCTGCCTTCTTCCTCTGCACCTGCTTTTCAAGGTTTCTTTTTCATTTATTCAATGAGTCTCTAGTAATGTGGCAGGCCCTGTTCTAAGTCCTGGGTACCCAGCTATCTGCCTCTAGAACTCTCCTCCCTCAGTTCTCAGCTTATATTTCTCCCGGACTTGAGTCTTGTCCTTAGTCTCTGTCACTCACTCTCTCCTCTCGACTCCTTGGAGCAATAGGTGCCCTGAGTGTCTGTCTCACGGTTCTGACTCTCTGTGTCCGGCTCAAGTCTCTCTCCTCCTCCTTTCTCCCCCCAAAGTTTGGCCGGACGCCTGGCACACCACGAGTTATTTCCTTGCTATTTCCCGGCGGGAGCTCTTGGTTTCCTCTTGGAGTCTGGGAGGAGCAGAGCAGAGCAGGCAGAGAGCGAACCAGGCAGGACCAGGGGGACCGAGCGGGCTCCCGGCGCCTGGCTAGAGAGAAGCGCAGAGGCGGGAGCAGAGGTCAGCTTGAGGGTCCGAAGAAGCAAGCTCCTGGAGGGAAGCCATAGAGAGAGGGAGCCGCGCCGGGAGCCAGGAAGGGGGTGAGCCTGGTGGAAGGGGATGAGGATTGGGGAGGGGACTGTGGGAAAGACTAGGCTCGGGCCAGGGTGGGGGTAGAGGGAGGAGTCCGGCCCCTCCCTTCCTTCTCAGCTGTGCTCTCAAGGTTCTCGTGTCTATGGGCACCCCATTTCTTTGCGTCCCTGCGGTTGCTCAGCTACAGAGATATGGCAGTGGGGTGGGGGTCTACTCGGCTGGCCTGGGGTGGAGGGCAAGGCAGGCCCCAGAATTCTGGGCCCGACTCCTGTCCTGCCCCGCCCACAGACTACGAGCGGGCCCCGGTGTTCGGGCTCCCTGTGCCAGCGCCATGAGGCCGCTCCTCGCCCTGCTGCTCCTGGACCTGGCGGCCGGCTCGCCCCCGCTGGAGGACAACAAGATTCCCAGCCTGTGCCCAGGGCACCCTGGCCTTCCAGGCACGCCGGGCCACCACGGCAGTCAGGGCCTTCCTGGCCGCGACGGTCGAGATGGCCGAGACGGCTCCCCCGGGGTTCGGGGAGAGAAAGGCGAGGACGGGAGGCCGGGTAAGAGCGCCACAGCCTCGTCCGATTTGGCAGGGCCCTGCTCCAGTTCTGCAGGGCTCAGAATTCCCGCCAGGGGGCGCCGCTCCGACCCCGCCCATTCACACTCTACCCTGGGAGGGAATAGGAGAGAGCGACTCAGCCCGCGGGATCACAACCCTTGGGACCCTTTTTGACCAGCCAGCGGGTCAGATATGCCCCAGCCCCGCAGGACACCGGGTGGAGGGGGTGAGGAAGGACAGGGATGCTAGTGCCCTGGGCGGGACAAGAGGGGAGGTTCGGGCTGGGGAGCTTAGAGAGGACCGGGAGGCTCCTCAGAGTCGCCCTCTGTGCACACCGCTGCAGATGGACCGGCCCCTGCACTCACCTGAACTTCTCCCCGTACCCCCGCAGGAATACCGGGGCCCCGTGGGGAGCCTGGTCCACGAGGAGAGGCAGGCCCTATGGGGCCGACCGGGCCTGCTGGGGAGTGCTCGGTGCCTCCCCGCTCCGCCTTCAGTGCCAAGCGCTCCGAGAGCCGGGTGCCTCCACCGTTAGACGCGCCCCTACCCTTTGACCGGGTGCTGGTGAATGAGCAGGGTCATTACGATGCCACCACCGGCAAGTTCACCTGCCAGGTACCAGGGGTCTACTACTTCGCGGTCCACGCCACAGTCTACCGGACAAGCCTGCAATTCGATCTGGTCAAGAATGGCGAGTCTATCGCCTCTTTCTTCCAGTTTTTTGGGGGATGGCCCAAGCCAGCCTCTCTCTCCGGGGGCGCCATGGTGAGGCTGGAGCCCGAGGACCAGGTGTGGGTGCAGGTGGGTGTTGGTGATTACATTGGCATCTATGCCAGCATCAAGACGGACAGCACATTTTCTGGATTTCTGGTGTATTCTGACTGGCACAACTCCCCTGTCTTCGCTTGACTGCCCACCGGAAAGTGAGCCTACGCTTTCTCACTGCAGGGGGACAGCACGGGGGCGTGGGGGGGGGGCGCCACCCTGTTAGCCACATCATGGGTAAAGGCTGGCCCCCTGGAATGTTGTGAATGACTAGGAGGGGCAGTGGGGGCCTGTCCAGACCTGCTGCTGGCAGGGAATGGGGACAGAGGCTGTCTGAGATCAGGGCTTGAAGCACAGGATACTGGCTGGATTTCTGCACAAGACCAAAGGTGTGCGTGCGCTGTGCTGGCAGGTGTGGGTCCTCTGGCTCAGGACCCCAAGGTGGGGTGCTCTCTTCCTGGTTCTCTGCTTCGCTGAATCCTCCCTTTTCCCTTTTCTCCTGGGCCATCTTCTTAGAGACCATTCAATAAATCTTAATTTAAAAAAAAAAAAAAAACAACCTCCGATTGGTTCAGCCGTTCTTCTTTAGTGGGGAGGATGCCCTCATTCTGAGGATGGGGAAAGGGGGAAGATAGAAGGAGAAGGGAGGGCTCTTGGGCTGGATGAGCTAAGGAGCAGGAGATACAGGAGGCAGGCCCAAGTGAATGAAAGGCCGCTCAAAAGTTGCCCCTGTGTAGGTCATGAACAGGAGTACCTAGCTGAGGAGGGTATCTTCCTGGTGTGGGGCTCTGGACATCTTTTTCTAACTCAGAGATGCCATATGAATTGGGTAGGTGCTACTCTTACCACACACAGCCCTGATCTTATCAACAAATAAGGATCCAGGGATTTTAATTTATGACTTTTCTGCTGCTTGCTTGGTCCCTTGATGACTGACTGGAAGGCTGTTTCACTATCCCCCATTGGCAAGGAAGTGGAGTGTCCCTGGGTGTCTAGATAAGTAGTTTCTGAAGTGACCACAAGAGGGCGCCCCAGCTCTAGAATGCAGCAATGACCCTGGGTAGCTTGATCTCTGACTACTGGGTTGGTTGGGGGACAGAGGGTATGGAGATAGACCAGTGGAATTGCAGATGTGGGTGGAGGGAAAAGGGCCCTCTGATCTCAGCCCAGGAAGTTTATCTTCTCTCATAAAATGTTTATTATCACATTAAACAGACTGAGGAGCCAAGGCTCTCCTGGCTCAGCTCCCTTTCCAGGGTTGGGGGAAGGCGAGAAAAGCCCTCCCTCAGGCCTCCCAACTCCAAAGTGGAATTCTGAATGAACTCTACCTCTGCTGTGCTGGGCACCGCCTGGGTGGGCTGCGCCACCAAGTCTGAGCCCTCTGAGGCCCCCCTCCTCTGACTTTCAGAAGCCAGCCCTGGCCCCACACCCCAACCAAATAACTAACAAACTGGGGCTTGCCAGGTTCATATCAGCTCATCTTCTCAACCCAAGAGAAAGTAGAGGGAATCTCTGTTTCTTTCTGACCTACCCCTATTCCCTCTTTCCCCACTTCCAGAAGGCTGTTCCTGGCAATATACTCTTAGATTTAACAATTATGGGGGAATGTCCCCCTCTCTCTTGTTGATCATGCAAGGGCAGATGTGGCCAGTGGGGACTGGGCTAAGTAAGCTAGAGACAAGCATCGGGAGTAATGAGCTTCAACTCCATGTTCTCCACCAGGAGGTCCCACAGCAATACTCTACCACATCACAGCACCATTCTATGCCACGATACACAGACAAGCACTAGCTCCTGCAGGGCTCAGAGAGTAGACTGGACACCAGGTGACAGGAACCCCAACCCAAGTTCCCTCCTGGGAAGACTGGCACCAGAGGAAAACCTGGGATGTGAAAATTCACACTTCTCTCTACTAGGGCTTAACTTCTGGTGAAAATAGAAAAGGGAGGGCTTTCCAAAAGCCATGTGGATGAGGGCACAAATTGTAGGTGATTCAAGCCAGCCACACCTGGCATGGACTTTCACCAAAGCACAGTGCTCCCATCCTATCTTCTCTCTTCCCCCACCGACCAAAAACCTGTGACTCCAGCAGGACTGAAGGATCCTGCTATAGTGTCAGTTACCCTGACCAACTGTTCACCCTTGCAAAGATGCATACACAGGCTGTCAGTTGTCAACAAAATTTTATTTAATGGAAGCTGGGCCAGGAGACCCCTCAGGGAATTGCATACCCCTAGGTCCTGGCCCCTACTGTTTGGACCCTAGTGAAATGTGCATAGTTTACCCTCCCCAATGCCAGGGAGAGAAACAGAAGGGGAATGCCATTATTCTGTGATGTAGAGAGTGAAAGGGATATAAACAGAAATAGAAATCTGGTTCTCTCTCCTGAAGCTCCAAGTGGAGCTGGGGTATGAGGATTCATGGCCCCAAAGCCAGATGCAGATACATGCCCTGCCCTCAGGGATAAACTCCTGACCCCAGCTGTTGGATTATTTTGGGAGGGTGCCTCATAAGATCATGATAGGCAAAACTGGTAGCTCTAAGGGCACCCAAAACCTATCAGGCACAAGAACTCTGCCTGAAACCAAAGGTTCAAGATTATTCCAAGGCCCTTGAGTTGCCAAAACACCCAAATGACACTAATGTGCTGTGGCTGAAAAAGCTGGGGAGGCAGTGGGGACGGGCCAGGGAGAGGACCTGCAAATCCCCAACAGAAAAGCCAGAAGCAGAGAAGGAGAGCCCTTCTCTGGCATTTGGGTAGGCCCTGGCAAGCTGGGGGGCGGTGGGGGGGAGTGTGTCCACAGCAAACAGTCTCAGGATCTGGCACAGTGACATACCACCCTCATCACAGGGACCCACAGAGTCAAGAGAAGCTGTTGCCCTGCTCCCACACAGGTCACAGTCTTCCTAGGTATCTCCTCTCTCAATGTCCTGTATGTATGGCTTGGCGGTTTGGCATGACAACCATGGGGGCCGAAGGGGATTTAAGCCAGGACCAAGAGATCAGGTGTTAACACTGTCCTACTACAGATGCCTGTGAGAAGCGTGGAGCTGGAGGAGTGGGCAAGGAGGGTGGGAATTTTCAGAGGTAGACATTGAGGGTCTGCAGAATGCCCTGGCGGCAGAGTGGGCAGTTGCGGTGGTAGACTGGGTGGCGCATCAGAATTTCAGTGCAGGCCTGGCAGAGACACAGGTGCCGACAGGGAAGAAGCAGCACTGTCTTGCTCTGGTCCTGGCAGATGACGCACTTCTTCCGCTCCTCCTGCTCCTTCAACAACTTCCACGGGTCTTGCCCAGCTGTAGATCCCTCCTCATTCAGTCTCTCCCTGCCCCAGGCAGCTGTCACTCTGGCCATTTTGACTCCCTCCTCTTCTGCCTCTGATCTGGTCCCTGCTTCATGAAGAGTGTCCTGTTGCCAGGTCCTGGCTGAGGGCACCCTCCCAGGGCCAACCTGGGGAGCCCCAGGTGCCCCTCCCTGGTTCGGCCAGCTTGCCAGCTGCAGGCTGCGGCTCCAGGCTCGGCGCCAAGTATCCAAGCCCAGTACTAGGTGAGACAGCCGCACAACATCCTCTCGAAGCTGGTGGTAGGATGGCCAGGCATGGAGCTGAGAGAGTGCCCAGGTAGCCAGCCTCATGGTGAAGTCTGGGTGCAACACAGTCACTGTTACTGCCAGCACACAAGCCAGTAGCACCAGGCCGGTGAGATTGACGAGCACAAAGCTGGCTAAGAGGCGGGCAGCTGAGGCCAGGAGCTCCAGTGCTAGTTGGCAGGGAGTCCAGAGAAGGATGGCCATGGCTACAGCACTGCTGGAAATGTGAGCTATGAAGGTAGCCATAATGTCCGTCATCCTCCATAGTGGCCCCATCACTGCATCCCATAGGGCCAGCAATAGGGAGAAGAGATTCTGAGTGCCAATGAGGCAGATGTTGACCAGGCTGTTGATCACGTAGGCCACCAGGCTCATGGCAATGGCACAGATGTCACAAACCTGACGCAGCAAAGCATGGCCATTGGAGACCACACTGAGGATGCCTCGGTGCAGTATATCCCGGCTCCTCAATGCCCCATGAGAGGCTAGGTGTCCCAGGAGCTTTAGGCTCTCCAGGCCAGAGCAGCAGCTGTAGAGCAGGGTACAGAAGGCCTGAAAGCCCCCAAATACGAACCGGACCAAGGCTTCGATCAACGCCAGCAGTGAAAACAGTACTCCGCGGCCCAAATGCATTAGGCTAGTCAGTACAGTGTGTGGCAGGTTGTAGATGAAGGCTAGAAGCCAGGCCAGGGAAGCCAGGAGTGAGGACACCAGCAGGAAGTTGAGATCCAACACCAAGGTCAGCACGTCCAGCACCAGGCCCACACCATTCACCACCAGGTACACAGCCTCCATGATAAGGCTACGGAGATTAGTCAAAAAGAAGTCTGGCTCCTGGTTGACAGAGATGGCAAGGTTGCCAAAAAACTAGGGGCAGGGATTAATTGGAAAGGTAAGTGAGAAGTCACCAACTAAGGGAGAAAATCAACAATCTGAAAAGGAAGTGGGTTAGAGGTGAGTGGGGTCTCAGTGGAGGGAACGACGACCAGGTGCCAGTCCAGGAGTGCCCGTTTTGAAGGCTGGCTGTTTGGGAGGGAAGAAACCAAACATTTCTAAAGTGGAGGTAAGCCCGAAGTGGAGAAGAGTCCTCAGCTAGTGGTGGTGTACCATAGCCAAGCAATCAGTAAGAATGAGAGGAGACCCGAAACGGTTGGGTTAGGGCTGGGGCCGGGTGGGGCGGCACAGGCTGGACGCGTGCTCGCGGTCCAGCCACGCAGGTTCCGCTGTCCCCGCCCGGCCCCCGTCCTCTGGGCTCGCGGCGCTTTGCGCCCAAAGAAGGAGTGGGAAAGGGAGTCAACCTCAGCAAATCCCAGGTGCGGCCTCCACTCCGCTGCATGCCGCCATCTTGTGTGCGAAGAGGTGGGGCCAGGCCAGTGACCAGAAGGAGGGACGGGGAACTCCGGTCAATCAGCTAGGGCCAACCGCGGCGTGGGGGGGGGGACGTCGAGCACTCATTGGTCCGTTTGAAAGACGCTCAAAGGAGG
>CM052543.1:77698472-77759503 GCA_028533065.1 Trachops cirrhosus | reverse complement strand
AAGTAAAATATAACAAAAGACACTGAAATGGAGGACGGGATGTCAGTGACCAGAGGGGAGAGGGGAGGGACTTTCAGGGGAGAAGGGAAGGGTTTACAGGAACAAATATAGAGGACACATGGACAAAACTGCGGGGGTTGGAAAGGGGAGGGAGGAGGGGCGGAATGTGTGCGTAGGCTGGAATGGGGATAAAGGATGGAAACTGTACTGAATAAACTAAAAAAATAATAAAATTAAAAAAATAAAATTGTAATACTTAAAAATTATAATACAAAAAATTTTAACAAAAAAAAGTACTCTGAAATTGATTCAGTATTTTCAATAGTAGCTGAAAAACATTTGCAATATTTATAGTTTTTAAATTTTGTATATATACATATACAAATATGTATATACAATATGTAAGTCCAGGTGAAACATATTTAATTGGTTTTAGTCATTTTTTTACTTAAGATAAAGACTGAAAAAAAGCAACTTACAATTTTAGTCATTGATTGAAAAGATTGTTGAAGGCAAGTTCATGATAACAAGACTAATGTAGTTAGTAAAGCTAGAGGTGAACAAGCCAGAATTTTGACCAAGAATCCAGAAGCATTTTTTGTACCATGTGCACGTAGTTGAGCTTGTTACTAGACCTGACCTTAATTGTGCTGATCATGATGGAAATCACTGAAACAATAAAAAGATTTTAAACAATATTTCTGGATCTGGCTCATGTTCTTTGTGACCCTTTTGCTCCAAGGAGGCTCAGTAGGAGCAGCTCACAGTGTTACAAAAGATGAAGAAAGGTTCATCTTCAGTGAAAGGTTCAATAATTGAAGATGAAGATGATAAAGCAGAGGTGGAAGAAGGTGAATACACAGATTTGTCAGACAATGAAGAGGAAGAAGATATCTCTGGTGAACCTGAAACTTCATCAGGTGCAGATATACAACTATCCTGTTTGTGAAAGGAGAAGGTTTACCAGCAAATAACTGTGAAATTCCTGGTAGGCTTTACAAACAAGGGTACAGAAGATTTTGTTGTTGAATCCCTAGATGCCTCATTCTATTATCCTCAGGACTACCAGCTTTATATCACGAATTTCATAGCTCTTCTTCTGAACACTGTAGTACCAACCCAGAAACGGGCAACTTCATTCCTGTAGAGCCTTTGGTCTAGTCATCAATCTGAACTGCAAAGATTTGAACAGCTATGTATTTCAAGATTCTGTCTTCAATCAAATGGTTACAATTATTGAAAGAAAGAATGGGTTAGATGGAGAAACTATCTTTGTGTATATGTTCCTTGATGGTCTTGGGCTCCGGTTGTTGTTGACCTTCATCAGCTCCTGGAATCTAGAAAGTGCAACAGACCCATACAGAAAGTAGAGATGGATACAGCAAGTCAGAATGCTGTTGACATGAGTTGGAGTCCTCAGGAAACTTTGAATTAGATCAGTAAGCTTCAACAAGAAGATTGCTAAGGAAACGAGCAAAGAAGAGATTGGTGGGATCTGACGAGTAAATGTCTTTACTTAACCTGCCCTGAAGTTTTTCAGCCTTGAAGGGAATTAGTGCAGAGAAGCCATATCACCATAGAAGGCAACTACTATGAATACTTATGTGTGAACTGAGCAATCAGTCTGTGGTGATAATATTGCTGAAAGGGCACTGCGTTCATTTTTCTAAAGTAAAAAATCTGGGGCGGGGTAGGTTGGCCTTTCAACTATTTTATATTTATCTACACACACACACCACCGACAGCTATCATTTTCACTTTATAAGTGAGAAGTTCAAGTCAGGTAACAGACCAAGGCCTCTAAGTGTTGGTGCTAACTCTAGCACACTTTCTTTCTCAGGGGAATTGGCACAGGAGCCCAAGTTCTCATACCCTTAACTCCTAGAACCTGCAGGTTTCTGACACACAGGTAAAGTTGCCAAAGAACCTACATTCAGACCAGAAGATAAAAGCACTTGTGAGAATTTAATGAATTCCCCTCCATGTGGCTTCAAGCTACCAGCACACAAGCCCTACCAACACTCTTAATGTTCTCCTCAGCTCTTCTGCTGAAGAATCTGGCCTTCAAAATGACAGGTTGCTTTGGGAGCTTTCCCTTTCCCAGGACTTTGTAGTAGCCCTAGAAGAGAGAAAGGGTTATAGCACATCATGGCAGGTACCAACTCCCTAATGGATATAAGGAAAAATGCCAGACAACCCACTCCATCAGGTAACTGGGGAGGACATGTTTCTGATCTGGGCACTAACAGGGGGCACTGACAGCCTTCATCAGTGAGTCAAGACCAGCAAATTCTGAGAACTGTAGCATACCAGGACAACAGCTGTCACGATGTGACTCTAGTCTCAGACACAAATTTGTGTTTTTTAAACATAGGTTTTAATAAACCTATGTGTGTGCATGTGAGCTGCTGGTCTTACCAGAATCATTGTTAAACTACCTAAAGCATGCCTTTAAAATATTGAATATAAAACTGTTGTCTCTTTCTTGACATTTTCTGGTAATTTCTCCCAAAAGTCAATACTTGCCCAATACGATTATAGATGTCTTGCTTTGCACTATTCTAAAGAAAACAATTTGCTTCTTCCTTAGAATCCCAGTTGATGGCACAAATTAAGATTTTGTTGTTATTGTTGCTATTTTGCAACTAGTGTTCTAAAAGCACAAGCAGGAGAAGCTGCTTTTTAGCAATAGAGTTATTTTGATATTTTGATGCTTTTTATTATCATATATATCTTCAGAACACTTCCCAAATGAGTTCAAGGGATTTGGGGATCTCTAGTAACAAAATTGTGAAACATGAAAATTCTGCTGATTTTGATATATAAAATCAACCCCACCCTCTTTTTTATCAAAAAGAAAATGGCATATTTGTGGAAACTGAGTTGTTTTATTCATTGTTGTTCTATTTCTTGCCCAAGGGATAGCTTTGGAATGATTTTAGACCTACTTAGTTGTTTTTTTTTAAGCTATATTATATCTCTCCTTAATAGAAGCATTTTGCCTAAGAAAAATTGCCTTGGCTACAGACTAAGCCAAAGGTCAATTTATAGGCACAGACATATATTCCAATTCTAATCTATAAAAAAAAATTAGTTGGGTAGTTTTAAAATAGTTAACCAATCGTTTTCTATCCAATCTTCTGGGCATTTTAGTTGTTGATAGAACCCTTTTTTAAGTTAACCTGAAGAATTCCAAAATTTTAAGCACTCAATATCTAGAACCAAAATTAAATTGGACTTCATAAAATCCCTTTAAAGAGTTAGTCTTGCCCTAGGTAGTAAATTAACTATGGCATTATTGTCAGACTGGATAAAGGGTAAAGTGTAATAATATGAACAAACGAGAAGCTTTTTCCCTATGTCTTTAAACCATATTCTTCCACATATATTTTGTAAGGAAATGGTAGATGAAATTTTAGTGGCTGTTTAATTACTGATGTCTTTATTATAATGAACTGACCACTCTTCATTATAATCCCACCTGCACTCATGCCCACACAAAAACAACAAAACAAAACACACAAAAATATCTTTCAAAATTGGTTAAGTATCTAAACTTATCTGAGCCAAAGTCAATGACAATAAAATAAAAGTTATTGTATAGTTATTAATTGCATTGCAAGTAGGGGTAAAAGTGTCAAATTATCTATGTTGGCATTGGTGAACTAGTAACTGTCTATACCTGTAATATAAAGTGTCTGAGTTTTAAATTGGGCTGCACGATCAGTAGTTTATTTTGAAAAAGTTCTATGAGCTCTAAGAAACTGCATGTTTTTTGTTTAATGTAATAAAGAGACCCCTCCACCTTCCTAAGGAGTATATTCCCAGATATTTTTTTGAATGTCCAAGTTTGTGAAACTACTAGAACATGCAGTGAGGTGTAATTACAAAATTTAAATGACCTCTATAGAGTTTTATTGACTGCCTCACAATGGCAAAGCCACACTGAATTACTGGTGCCAGCCCTTCTGAGTCCTAAGTAATTGGACTTAACATGCTAGCCCTTCCACTTCTGAGGTTCAGATTAGTGCCTCAGAAATTATTTGTCATGTTTTATTTTTTTTTAGCATAGATTGAGAACACTTGAGAACTCAGATGCCAGGTGTCTTCTCTATTATCACTGTTTAGCAGAAACTAACTCTTTAATAAATGGAATTCAATTCCACACATGGTTTGTTCAAGCACATTTAATAAGTAGCCTGTTTTTTAAATGTAAGTATTTGGATGAAGCTTTTGTTTGTTTTGATATATTCATTTGCTACATCAACTATTATTTTGGAATTTACCTTTTGAAATACTTGGTTTCAGGATCTCAAAAATGAACTAAGAATCTTGTGTATCAATTCAGATGTGTGAGAATATGTGTTTATAAAACATGGATCTTGCAAAAAAAAAGTATTTCTGTGTCTGCCCAAAGAAGAAACATCTTGGAAAAACACATTTGATCTCACAACTGCTCTTGGCCACATGATGGAAATACTGGCTAATTGCTGTTAAAATGACTAGATTTAGCTCTGACTGGTGTGGCTCAGTGGATTGAGCATCATCCCACAAACAGAAAGGTCACCAGTTTTATTCCAGGTCAGAGCACATGCCTAGGCTGTGGGCCAGGTCCCCAGTTGGGAGAATGAGAGAGATGACCAATTGATGTTACTCTCACACATCAGCGTATCTCTTCCTCTCTCTCTCCCTCCCTTCCCCTCTCTCTAAAAATAAGTAATAAAATAAAATCATTAAAACATCTAGATTTAATTTAGACAAGATACTGAAAGAACTTGAAGACTTAAGAAAAAATGGAATATTTCAAAGAATAAATCATAGAAAACAAAATTATGTTCTTTTTCAACTTTATTTTTTTCAGTTAGTGTTGACATTCAATATTATATTACTTTTGGGTATATAGCACAGTGGTTAGACATTTATATACCACAAAGTAATCCCCCGATAAGTCTAGTACCCACTGGGCACCACACATAATTATTACAATATTATTGACTATATTCCCTATGCTGTACTTTACATCCCCATGACTATTTTGTAACTACCAATTTGTGATTCTTAATCTTTTTTTACCCATCCCCTCAACTTCCCTCCCACCTGGCAACCATCAGTTTATTCTCTGTATTTTTTTTTTTAATTTTGTTTTTTAGATTTCACAAGTAAGTGAAACCATATGGTATTTGTCTTTCTCTGTCTGGTTTCTTTCACTTAGCATAATACACTCTAGGTCCATCCATGCTGTTGCAAAATATAAGATTTCATCCTGTTTTATAGCTGGGTAATATTCCATTAGATATATATACCACATGTTCTTTATACAATCATCTGCTTACTGATGGACATTAAGGTTGTTTCCATATCTTGGCTATTGTAAATAGTACTGCAATGAAAATAGAGTTTCATATATACTTTCACATTAGTGTTTTGGATTTCTTTGGATAAATACCCAGAAGTGGGATTGCTAGGTTATAAAGTAGTTCTATTTTTAATTTTTTTGAAGAATCTTCATACTGTTGAACCAGTTTGCAATCCCACCAACAATGCATGAGGGGCCCCGTTTCTACACATCATTGACAACACTTACTATTGGTTGATTTATTGATAATAGCCATTCTGACAAGTGTGAAGGGATATCTCATCATGGTTTAAATTTGCATTTCTTTGATGATTAGTGACATTAAGCATCTTTCCATATGTCTATTGGCCATCTGTATGTCCTCCTTGGAGAAGCATGTATTCAGATCCTCTGCCCATTTTTTACTTGGGTTGTTTGTTTTTTTGGTGTTGAGTTGTATGAGTTCTTTACATATTTTGGATATTAACCCCTTATCATAAAAGTCATCGGCAAAAATTAGTAGGTTGTCTTTTTTTTACTTTTTTCCTTTTTAAAAAAATCCTCACCTGAGGATATGTTTAATGATGTTAGTGAGAGAGGAAGCATAAGAGAGAGAGAAACAGTGTTGTGAGAAACATTGATTGGCTGCCTCCCATATGTGCCCCATCTGGGGATTGAACCTACAACACAGGTATGTGCACTGACCAAGTTTTGAACTGCAATATTTTGGTGCACGGGTTGATGCTCCAACCAGCTGAGCCACCTGGTCAGTGCTAGTAGGTTGCCTTTTTGTTTTGTTAATGGTTTCCTTTGCTGTGCTGAAATTTTTTTGATTGATGCAGTCCCATTTTTTTACTTTTTCTTTAGTTTCTCTTGCCCAAAGAGATATATCCAAAAAATAAAATTATTACTAACAGCGATGTCAAAAAGCTTACTGCCAATGTTTTCTTCCAGAAGTTTTATGGTTTCACATTTATATTTAAGTCTTTATTTTTAGTTTATTTTTGTATATGCTATAAAGTAGTCTAGTTTCATTTTTGTATGTGCCTGTTCAGTTTTTCCAGCACCATTTATTGAAAAGACTGTCTTTACCCCATTATATATTCTTGCCCCCTTTGTCATAAATTAATTGATCTCAAAGGTGTGGGTTTACTTTGTTTTTTTCTGTTCTGTTCCATTGATCTATGTGTCCATTTTTATGCCACTATGATGTTGTTTTGATTATTATAGCCTTGTAGTATAGTTTGATATCAGGTAGCATGATACTTTCACCTTGTTCCTTTTCTTCAAAATTATTTCACTATTCAGGTTCTTTTGTGGTTCCATATAAATTTTTGGACAATTGTTCTAGTTTTGTGGGAAATGCCATTGTTATTTTGATGGAGATGACATTGAATCTTTGTGTTTCTTTAGGCATTATGGACATTTTAATCATGTTAATTCTTCCTATCCATGAGTATGGTCTATGCTTTGATTTATTGTTTCTTTTTTGTTTTCTTTCTTCGATGTCATAATTTTCTGAATACAGGCCTTTTAATTCCTTGGTTTAAATTTATTCCTAGGTATTTTATTTTGGGGATGCAATTGTAAATGATTGTTTTTTTCCCTAATAGTTCATTATTGGTGTGTAAAAATGCAAACAATTTCTGAATATTTATTTTGTATCCTATTACTTTCTGAATGTATTTACCAGTTCTAGTAGGTTTTTTTGTTTTGTTTTGTTTTGTTTTGTTTTGTCTTTTTGGTGTGTGTGTGCAATATTTAAAGTTCTGTCTATATGGTATCATGTCATCTGTAGATAATGACAGTTTCTTTCTTTCTTTCTAATGTGGATGCCTTTTATTTCTTTTTCTTGTCTGATTAC
This sequence comes from Trachops cirrhosus, assembly GCA_028533065.1. Classification (NCBI taxonomy): domain Eukaryota; kingdom Metazoa; phylum Chordata; class Mammalia; order Chiroptera; family Phyllostomidae; genus Trachops; species Trachops cirrhosus. The sequence continues at coordinate 77,752,304 of CM052543.1, read as the reverse complement.
TGTGGCTAGGACTTCCAATATTGTGTTGAATGAAAGTGTTGAAAATAAACATCCTTGTCTTGTTTTTAATCTTAAGGAAAATATTTTTTTCTTTTCCCTGTTCACTATGATGTTAGCTATGGGTTTCTCATATATGTTGAGGTATGTTCTCTCTATTTCTACTTTGCTGAGTGTTTTTATCATAAATAATGCTGGCTTTTGTCAAATGCTTTTTCTTTATTTTTTTTATATATTTTATTGATTATGCTATTATAGTTGTCCCATTTTTTCTCCCCTTTATTCCTTATGTCCTGCACCATCCCTCCCTCCAGCATCCCTCCCCCTTTGTTCACATCCATAGGTTGTACATATAGGTTCTTCAGCTTCTCCATTTCCTATACTATTCTTAACCTCCTCCTGTCTATTTTGTACCTACCATTTATGTGTCTTGTTCCCTGTATTTTTCCCCCATTCTCCCCCTCCCCCTCCCTGCTGATAACCCACCATATCTTCTCCATTTCTGTGATTCTGTTCCTGTTCTGGTTGTTCCCTTAGTTTGTTTTTGGTTTCAGGGTTTTTTTTAGGTTCACTTGTTGATAGTTGTGAGTTTGTTGTTATTTTAGTATTCATAGTTTTGGTCATCTTCTTTTTCTTAGATAAGAACCTTTAACATTTCATATAATAAGGGCTTGGTGATGATGAGCTCCTTTAACTTGACCTTATCTGGGAAGAACTTTATCTGCCCTTCCATTCTAAATGAAGGCTTTGCTGGATAGAGTAATCTTGGATGTAGGTCCTTACCTTTCTTGACTTGGAATACTTCTTTCCAGCCCCTTCTTGCCTATAAGGTTTCTTTTGAGAAATCTGCTGATAGTTTTCTGGGAACTCCTTTGTAGGTAACTCTCTTCTTTCCTCCTGCTGCTTTTAAGATTCTCTCCTTATCTTTAATCTTGGCTAATGTAATTATGATGTGCCTTGGTATGATCCTACTTGGGTTCAGTTTATTTGGGACTCTCTGGGCTTCCTGGACTTCCTGAAAGTCTATTTCCTTTGCCAGATTAGGGAAGATCTCCATTATTTTTGCAAATAAGTTTCCAATTTCTTGCTCTTTCTCTTCTCCTTCTGGCACCCCTATGATTCAGATGTTGGAACCTTTAAAGTTGTCCCAGAGGTTCCTAAGCCTCTCCTCATTTTTTGGAATTATTCTTTCTTCATTCCGTCCTTGAATGTTTACTTCTTCCTTCTGCTCTAAATTGTTGATCTGAGTCTCGGTTTCTTTCCCTTCACTGTTGGTTCCCTGTGCATTTCCTTTATTTCACTTTTCATAGCCTTCACTTCTTCCTCTATTTTGTGACCATACTCATCCAATTCTGTGAGCATCCTGATTACCAGTGTTCTGAACTCTGCATCAAAGTGTATCTACCTGATAGGTTGGCTATCTCTTTGTCACTTAGTTGTATTTTTTCTGGAGCTTTGATCTGTTCTTTCATTTGGGCCATATTTTTTTTTTCCCTCAGCGCAGCTGTTATGTTGTAAGGGGCAGCGCCTTAGGTATTCACCAGGGCGGGACAACCCACGTTGCTGTGTTGTGGTGTTGTATGTAGGGGAGGAGTCAGAGATAGAACAGTGCCATTTGCTGGCCTCTCAGCAGCTTTCAGTCGCTTTCTCCACTACCCACAAACAAAATTGGGCCCTTCTGGTGCTGATTCCCAGGTGAGTGGGTTTGTGTATGTTCTAGGACACTGTGGGTCTCTCCAGTGAACTCTCCTGTGAGGCTGGGAGTTTCTCCCACTGCCCCAAGCTCCACAGTTTTTTTACCACCAGAAGTTTCAAGGCTTTATTTCCCCATGCTGGAACCCTGGGTTGTGCAGTCTGTCTTGCTCCCCAGTTGTTCCTCCCTGTTTATCCACATGTAAATGTGTGACTGCCAGGTCTGCCAGCTGCTGCCTTGCCTGCCAGGTTCTCCAGCCACTGCCTTGCTGCGTATCCTCTCTGCCCCAGCTGCCTTGCCTGTCTCTGTCCCTCCTACCAGTCTGAATGAATGTTTCTCCTTTAACTCCTTGGTTGTTGGATTTCCATATAGCTCTGCTGGGGTCCAGCCTCAGCGGGGTCTCAGGGTCTCCGAAGGATGCACGGCTCAGGTGAAGAGACAGACACCAAGTGAGGTGCCAGAGGACAGCCAGGCTTTTTGGGCCCAACTGACTCACCAAGAAGAATCAATCTTTATTTTTATAGGGGAGGTTATACAACATTCAATGCATAGTGTGATTATTAAAACAGAAACGATTACCATGGTTATACAACATTCAATGCATAGTGTTATTATTAAAACAGAGACGATTACCATAGAAATAATTTCAAAAGGTTTACAGATTACAGGTTTAAAGGTTACAGAAGGTTTTACAGATCAATCATGTTAAACAAAGAAATAACTGAAAAGTACAGGCGGTCCTACAGATCAACCATGTTAAACAAAGGTTATTTTGACCAAGAGGGTCATTTATCAGATAGCCAACGAAGCTATACGAGCACAAACTTTCAGGTGCCAATTAGTAACTAGGTGTCTATTAAAATTCTAGGAATTGGTCTAAATTAGAGGGGTGCAAGGAGAGATTCAAGATTATATAGAATTTAGCTATTGTCTGTTGAGGTTAGATTTGTCTCAGTTAGGTAACTGGTTTTTTGCCTAAGTTTTTTGCTTTGTACATCTTGAAGGGGGGCCATGTTTTGTATTCATTTCCATGTGTTTGAGATTATTATTTCCAACTAGAGCTCCTTGCTTCTCTACATTCCTGTCCAGGGTATGGGAGGGGTAGTGGCTCTAATAAATCTTAAACTTTTGAGTGGTGACTCCTTAAGAAACATTCCTAGCAACAGCTTCCTTCAACGTTCTGGCAGTTGGTCTGCCCATTGTTTAATTTTGTCCTTAACTTCTCAGGTGGGGGAAGCAGGCAGCATTAGGGTTGCTAGGGGTCTCTATTCTGTGGTCAACAAGTCATTTCATGCAGAATCAGAGGCATCATGCAGAATTTTTTGTTATAACACACAGGTATCCAAAAATCCCACCATCTATTGCTAGCAGGGACAGGCATACAGGAAGAGATAGACAGGAGGTCTGGCCATAGTCGGCTCTGCTGTGCAGATGCGTCTCATCTGTCCAGACTGTGTCAAAGGTCAGCTGTTGGTCGGCTCCTGACAAGTTCAATTTTCTGGCAGTTCTGGTTAGTTTTTATTTTTAAATTTGTTGTCCTTCTTTTGGTTGTGCAAGGAGGTAAAGTGTATCTACCTAAACCTTCATCTTGGCCAGAAGTCCTGTCAAATGTTTTTCTACGTCTGGTGATACAATCTATGATTTTATCATTCATTTTGTTTATGTGGTGTATGATGTTAATTGACTTATAGATATTGGACCAATCTTGCATCCCAGGAATAAACCCCATTTGATCATGGTATTTGATCTTTTTAATGTATTGCTGATTTTGGTTTACAAGTATATTGTTGAGGATTTTTGCACCTATGTTCATCAGGAATATTGTCTTGTAATTTTCTTTTTGTATAATGTCTTTTTCTTTTGTTGACAAGGTAAAGCTGAACTTATAAAATGAGCTTGGGAGCCTTCTCTTGAAGTTTTTGGAACAGTTTGGGAAGGATAGGCATTAATCATTCTTTGAATGTTTAGTAAAATTCACCTGTAAAGCAATCTGGTTCAGTACTTTTGTTTGCTGGAAGTTTTTTGATTACTGATTTGATTTTGTTATTGGTCTGTTTATATGTTCTGTGTTTTCTTGAGTCAGTGATGAAAGAGTATGTGTTCTTAAAATTTATCCATTACATCCAGACTGTCCAGTTGTTAGCATATAATTGTTTATAATATTTCTTTATATTCCTTTGTAATCTTGTAGTGTCACTGTCAACTTTTCCTCTTTTATTTCTGATTTTATTTATTTGGGCTCTGTCTCTTTTTCTTCTTGAGTCTGGTTAAAAGTTCATCCATCTTTTCATATTTTCAAAGAACAAGCTCTTGGTTTCATTAATCTTTTATATTCTTTTTAAAAATTAATTTATTTATGTTTAGAGAGAGGGGAAAAGAAGGAGAAAGAGTGGGAGAGAAACACCAATGTGTGGTTGCCTCTTACACATCCCCTACTGGGGACCTGGCCCACAACCCAGGCATGTGCCCAGACAGGGAATTTAACCAGCAACCCTTTGGTTTATAGGCTGGAACTCAATTTACTGAGCTATACCAGCCAGGACTATATTGTTTTTTTAGACTCGATTTTATATACTTCTGCTCTGATCTGTATTATTTCCTTCCTTCTACCCACTTTGGGCTTTGTCCTTCTTTTTCTGGTTCCTTTCAATGTAAGGTTAGAGTTTTTATTTGAGATTTTTCTTGTTTCTTGAGGTATGGTTGTATTGCTATGAATTTCCCTCTTAGAAGTGCTTTAGCTGTGTCCCATCAATTTTGGGTTGTTGTGTTTTCATTTTAATTTTCTTAAGGTATGTCCTGGTTTCCTTCTTCATCTCATTGTTAACTTATTCATTGTTTAGTAACATGTTATTTAGCCTCCACATGTTTGTTTGTTTTTCAGTTGTCTTTTTTAAATTGATATCTAGTTTCATTACATTGTGGTTGAAGAAGATGCTTGATATGATTTCAGTCTTCTTAAATTTATTGAGACTTGCTCTGTGCCCTAACATGTGGTCTATCCTGGAAATGTTCCATGTGCACTTGAAAAGAATGTATATTCTGTTGCTTTGGAATGAAATGCTCTAAAAACACCAATTAAATCCATCTGGGCCCTAGCTGGTGTGGCTTAGTGGATTGGCTGGTCTGGGAACCAAAGGTTGCTGGTTCGATTCCCAGTCAGGGCACCTGCCTGGGTTGCAGGCCAGGTCCCCAGTAGGGGATGTGCGAGAGGCAACTACAGTCTGATGTTTCTCTCCCTTTCTCCCTCCCTTCCCCTCTCTCTAAAAATAAATAAATAAAATCTTTTAATAAATATTTATATTCATCTGGTGTAATGTGTCAATTGAGGCTGCTGTTTACTTGTTGATGTTCTTTCTGGAAGATTTATCTGTTGATGTATTACTGCTGATGTCTCCCTTTATGTCTGTCAATATTTGCTTTATATATTTAGGTACTCCTACATTGGATGCATGAATTTTTACAACAGTTATAATCTCTTGTTGGATCTATCTCATGATCATTATGAAATGTCCTTCTTTGTCTTTTATTATAGGCTTTGTTTTAAAGTTTATTTTGTCTGAGATTAGCATTGCTACTCCAGCTTTTTTTTAATTCTCCTGAAGACATGCTTATTCAAATTAGAGAGAGGGTAGGAGAGGGAGAGAGAGAGAAAGGAAAACAGTGATGTGGAAGAGACACATTGATTGACTGCCTCACACATGTGCCCCAACCAGGGATCAAACTTGCAACCAAGGTATGTTCCCTGATCAGGAATGGAGTCTGCAACCTTTCGGTGTTTGGGATGACATTCCAACCAACGGAGCCACCAGGCCAGGACTAGTTTCCCTTTCTAGTAGTTCATTATTGGTGTGTAAAAATGCAACTGATTTCTGGGTATTTATTTTGTAATCTGCTACTTTACTGAATTCATTTATTAGTTCTAGTAGTTTTTTGTTGGAATCTTTAGGGTTCTCTATAAACAGTATCATGTCATGTGCAAATAATGACATTTTTACTTCTTTCTTTACAATTTAGATGGCTTTTATTTCTTCTTCTTGTCTGATTGCTATGCCAAGGACTTCTAGTACTATGTTGAATAATAGTGGTGAAAGGAGACATCCCTGTCTTGTTCCTGATCTTAAGGGAAGTGCTTAATAGTTTCTGACCATTGAGTTTGATGTTACCTATGGATTTGTCATGTATGGCCTTTATTGCATTGAGATTTGTTCTCTCTATTCCCATTTTGCTGAGAGTTTTTATCATAAATGGATGCTGGATTTTATCAAATGCCTTTCCTGCATCTATTATATTCTCATGTGGTTTTTATTCTTCATTTTGTTTATGTGGCATATCACATTTATTAATTTGTGCATATTGTACCAAAATTGTCTCCATGGAATAAATCCCACTTAATCATGGTGTGTAATCATTTTGATGTGTTCCTGTATTCAGTTTGCTAATGTTTTGTTGAGGATTTTAACATCTATGTTCATCAGGGATATTGGCCTATAATTTTCTTTCATTGTAGTGTCTTTATTTGGTCTAGGAATTAGTATAATGCTAGCCTCATTAAATGAGCTTGAGAGTCTTCCTTCCTCTTGAAATTTTTGGAATAGTTTGAGAAGGATAGGTGTTAGTTCTTCTTTGAATGTTTGGTAAAATTCATCTGTGAAGCCATCTGGTCCAGAACTTGTTTGTTGGGAGTTTTTTTTTTTTTTATTATTACAGCTTCAATTTCATTAGTTGTAATCTGTCTATTCAGATTCTCTGATTCTTCTTGATTCAGTTTTGGAAGATTGTATGTATATAGGAATTTATCCATTTCTCCCTGTTTATTTAATTTGCTGGCATATAGTTGTTCATATTTTCTTACCACCTTTTGTATTTCTTTGGTGTCAGTTGTTATTTCTCCTCTTTCATTTCTGATTTTATTTATTTGGGTCCTCTCTTTTTTTCATGATGAGTCTGGTTGAAGGTATGTCAATTTTGTCTGTCTTTTTGAAGATAGACAAGATAGCTCTTAATTTCATTGATCTTTTGTAGTGTTTTGTTAAATTCTAAGTCATTTATCTCTGCTCTGGTATTTATTACTTCCTTCCATCTACTCTGTTTGGGCTTTGCTTATTGTTCTTTTTCAAGAAACTTAAATATAAATTTAGATAGTTTATTTGAGTTTTTTGTTAATTTCTTTTTTTAAATACATTTTATTGATTATGGTATTACAGTTGTCCCATTTCCCCCCTTCACTCTCCTCCACCCTGCACACCCTCTCCTACCCACATTCCCCCCCACTTTAGTTCATGTCCATGTGTCATAAGTTCTTTAGCTTCTACATTTCCCATACTATTCTGACCCTCCCCCTGTCTATTTTCTACTTATCTTCTATGCTACTTATTCTCTGTACCTTTTCCCCCTCTCTACTCCTCCCAATCCCCTGTTGCTAACCCTCCATGTGATCTTCATTTCTGTGGTTCTGTTCCTGTTCTAGTTGTTTGCTTAGTTTGTTTGGGTTTTTTTTTGAGGTGTGGTTGTTAATAGATGTGAGTTTTCTGTCTTTTTACTGTTCATATTTTTTATCTTCTTTTTCTTAGATAAGTCTCTTTAACATTTCATAAAATAAGGGCTTGGTGATGATGAACTCCTTGAACTTGACCTTATCTGGGAAGTACTTTATCTCCCCTTCCATTCTAAATGAAAGCTTTGCTGGATAGAGCAATCTTAGATGTAGGTCCTTGGCTTTCATGACTTGGAATACTTCCTTCCAGCCCCTTCTTGCCTGTAAGATCTCTTTAGAGAAATCAGCTGACAGTTTGATGGGAACTCGTTTGTAGGTAACTGCCTCCTTATCTCTTGCTGCTTCTAGGATACTCTCCTTCATTTTCACCTTGGCTAATGTAATTATGATGTGCCTTGGTGTGTTCCTCCTTGGGTCCAACTTCTTTGGGACTGTCTGAGCTTCCTGGACTTCCTGGAAGTCTATTTCTTTTGCCAGGTTGGGGAAGTTCTCCTTTATTATTTGTTCAAATAAGTTTTCCACTTGTTGCTCTTCCTCTTCTCCTTCTGGTACCCCTATAATTCAGATGTTGGAATGTTTCAAGATGTCCTGGAGGTTCCTAAGCCTCTCCTCATTTTTTTGAATTCTTATTTTTTTCATTCTTTTCTGATTATATGTTTTTTTCTTCCTTCTGGTCCACTCCATTGATTTGAGTCCCAGTTTTCTTCCCATCACTATTGGTTCCCTGTACATTTTTCTTCATTTCACTTAGTGTAGCCTTCCTTTGTTCATCTAATTTGCGACCAGAATCAACCAGTTCTGTGAGCATCCTGATCACCAGTGCTTTGAACTGTGCATCTGATAGGTTGGCTATCTCTTGGTTGCTTAAAAGTATTGGCTCTGCAGGTTTGATTTGTTCTTCCATTTGAGCCTTTTTTTTTTTGGGGGGGGGGGTCTGGTAGTGTCTGTTACATATGAGAGATGGAACCTTGGTTGTTTACCCAGGCAGGGCAACCCAGTCTCTGGGTTGTGATGCTGTATGTGGGGGCAAGGTCAGAGAGGGAACAATGGCGCTTGCTCCACTCTCTGTCATAGTTCAGTCCCCTCTGCCACTTCCCACAAGCAAACTGGGCCCTTCTGGTGCTGATTCGCAGGTGAGTGGTCTTGTGTACATTCTAGGACCCCGTGAGTCTCTCCAACGCACTCTTCTGTGAGGCTGGGGGTCTCTCCCGAAACCTCAACCTCCACAAGTGTTTTCAATAAGTGCTTTTAGGCTTTATTTCCTGGGGCTGGGGTCCTGGGTTGCATGGTCTAGCTTGCTGCTGGTTTTCACCTGGTTTATCTGCACGGGAATGTGTGACTGGACAGCCAGCTGCCTTGCGTGCCCCACTGGGTCTGCTCTTGTTTCCCCGTGCCTGTGCCCAGGGCCTGCCAACAGGGTCTGCTAGCTGCCGCCTGCGCCCTGCATGCCCTGGTCTGCCAGCCACCGCTGTTTCCTGCCGCAACCCCTCTCCATGGGCTGCCGACTCCGCTCCTCTTACCGGTCTGGATGAATGGTTGTCGGGACTTCCATACAGTTCAATTTTCTGTCTGTTCTGGTTGTTTTTTTGTTTCTAAATTTTTGGTGTCCTTAATTTTGGTTGTGCAAGGAGGCACAGTGTGTCCACCTACACCTCCATCTTGGCTGGAAGTCTAATTATAATGTGTTTTGGTGTGGGCCTCTTTGGATCCATTTTGTTTGGGACTCTCTCCTTGGACTTGAATGCCTTTTTCCTTCACCAGATTTGGGAATTTTTCACCATTATTTCTTCAGATCGTTTCTTGATCCTTTGCTCCCTCTCTTCTCCTTCTGCTATACCTATGATGTAAATGTTGTTATGATTCATGTCGTCAAGGTCCTTTAGACTATCCTCATTTTTTAAAAATTCTTTTTCCTTTGTGCTTCTCTGATTGGGTGTTTCTTTCTACCTTGTTTTCCAAGTCACTGATTTTATCCTCTGCTTCACCTAACCTATTGTTTATTTCTTCCAGTGTATTCTTCATTCCAGATATTGTATTCTTCATTTCTGACTGGTCCTCTTTTATGGTTTCTATGTTCTTTTTCATGCTGTTGAGCATCCTTATAATCATTACTTTGAACTCTGTATCTGATAAATGGCTTGCTTCCATTTCATTTAGCTCTTTTTCTGGATATTTCTCCTATTCTTTCATTTGGGACCTGTTACTTTGTCTTTCCACTTTAGGTGTTTCTTTGTGTTTGTTTCTATGTATTAGATAGATCTGCTATGACTCCCAGTCATGTGGAATGGCTTTATGCTATAGGTTTCCTATGGGGAAGAGTGGTTCGGTCTCTTTGATCACCTGAGCTGGCTGCTCCAGGAATATTCCTTGTGTGATGTAGGCCTTCCTGTTGTAATCGAATCTTGATTGCTATTGGCCCATTTATGTGTGTGATCAGCCCTCATGTTCACTAACTATGAGCCTTCGCCATGACTATGGCATGTGAGCTGCTGTGCTGGTGCTGACCACACGGAATGAAATTTGCCTCAGCAAGGTTTAGTGCCTGCTGAGATCTCCCATGGGATATGCTGCTTGTGAAGTTTATTGGATTTGGCTCTGAGGTTGCCTGAAGCTGGCCACTGGGTGTATTGGTTCTGGGCCTCTTGGGAGGGATCTGGTGCAGGCCAATGTCAAATTCTACCTTTGAGTGGCTCTGAGTGACCTGTTTAGAGCTAGAAGTGATCCTCAGTTTATGGATGCCTCTGCTGGCCTGGTTGCATATGGGAAGTATCAAGCTGTACACCAAGGTCAACTTTTACCAGCACCAGCCCAGGGACAAATCTCCCTCTGCCTTCCAGCTATCTGTTAGGCTCAATCACTGAAAGAACTTCTGGCTGTACTCAAGTTTCATGAGGTAAATTCACAATGGGTCACCAGGAAGGGGCAAGTGGTGTTCACCAGACTGATTCAGATTCAAACTCAGTGCCAATGCTGGGTCTGAGGCCCCTCAGCAAATGTCCCCTGGTATACCAAGTCTAGCTGCCACCCAATGGGTGCTCATACACCTTTGTGTTGGGACATAGTCTCAGGGAGTCATCAGGGTGAAGCCAGCAGTGTTTATCTGGCCCAAACAGACCAAGATTTGGTCATGTGTAGGGAGGGTTTACAAGGGAAAAATGGCCTCTGTTATAAAGACACACAGCTCAGTCTGTCTCAGATTCTGCTGGGAAGAGATTGAACTCAGCAGTGTGGGCTTGTCAGGAGTTGGGAGAATGGGGCTAGGGGATCTCCTGTGAGGGGAGGTTCTGTTCAGGCTTCTGAGAATGTGGAGGTCTGGGCATGTGGAGGTCCACTCAGTCTGTCCCAGATTTTGCCTTGACCTTGGCAAGGCAGATCCATTAGGAGTTGGGTGTGTGGGGCCTCTAAAGCCAGAGCTTGCCACTTGGGTCCGCGAGAAGCTTAGAGTATAGTTCTAGTGGATCTCCTGTGAGGCGGAAACACCAGTCAGGTTGATGGTAAAGTGAGGGGAATGGTCCCCAGCCTAAAGCCACACAAGTCAGTCAGTGATACTCCCTGAGTCTACCCAGACCTCTACACCCCAGTCCAGGCAGCTGAGTCCTCAGCAGGGTGTTAGCTGTGCAGGGTGGGGTGAGAGGGAATTCAGAGGGTGGGTCTGTTGCTTCCCCCTCAGGTTGATGCCACTTGGAGGGGAGTGCTCCATTCAAGAAAGATGGTGTCTGTGGTATGGGAGAACGATTTAGCACAGGTATCCTGGTGGCTGTCCCTTCAACTCCCTCCCCACACTCCCTAGGCCAGAGGTGTCAAACTCATTTTCACCAGGGGCCACCTCAGGCTCACGGTTGCCTTCAAAGGGCCAAATGCAATTTCAACTCTTTAAAAGTTAAGGAGTAGTTATATTTATACAGTCCTAAAATTATTTTGGCCCTTTGAAGGCAACTGTGAGGCTGATGTGGCCCCCGGTGAAAATGAGTTTGACACCCCTGCCTTAGACTTCCCTCACATGACCAGTCTGCTCTGCCCTTCCTCTACTTCAGCCTGGGGTAAGTGGCTGCAAACAAAATTTTCTATGATGGTGCTTTAAGGGAGTGCTTGTGTCTCTAGTGGACTCCCTTCTTTCCCTGGTGGACAGAAACCCTGCTGCTTTTCACAGCCAGATGCTATGTGGGCACCTCTTCCCAGTTCTGGTGCTCTGGGCTGGGGAGACTGGCTTGGGGTTTAGACCCCATGCTTCTCAGGGGGAACCCCCCACTGCTGAGATATCTTTCCAGAACCTCAGCTGCTGCCCACCCTTCCTACCAGTCTCAATGTATCTTCTTCTGTAAATCTCTGGTTATAAGATTGCTTTTAGCTAGTCTTCAGCTGATTATTCAGGATGATTTTTCTATAATTTAGTTGTATTTCTAGTTTGGTCCCAGGAGATGAGTGTAATTTCTACCTACTCTGCACAATATCTTGTATCCTCCTTTACAACCAATATTTTGACCTCTCTATTTGGTAGTATGCTTGCCTCCATTTCATTTAGTTCTTTTTCTGTAGTTTTCACCTGTTCTTTCATTTGGGATATGTTTCTTTGTCCCCTTATTTTGGCTGTATCTCTGTATTTGTTTCTACACATCAGGTAGGTCTGCTAGGTCTCCTGGTCTTTGTAGGATGGTCTTGTGTAGTAGGTGCCCATTGGGGCTCAGTGGCTCTGTCTTCCTGATCACCTGAGCTGGATGCTCCTGGAGTGTCCCTTGTGTGGGTTATGCGTGCCCTCCTGTTGTAGGTAAGCTTGATTGCTGTTGGCATGTCAGTGGGTAGGGTTGACCCTCAACCTGACTGGTTGTAAAGATTGGCCATGACCACAGTGTACAAGTTGCTGTGCTGGGGCTGGGTCCGTATAGTGGTATTCACCCCAAAAGGACTCTGGTGCCTGTTGAGACAGCCCTTTTCCTATGCCATTTGTGGAGCTAATCAGGTGATGCTCTGAAGTGGTTTGTGGCCAGCTACAGGGTGTTGGTTCTGGGGTCTCTTAGGTTGTGCTCCTATGCGGGCCCAGGTCAGTTTCTGTGTGTGACTGACCCAGGCCCACCTGGTAACAGCTACATTGGTTGATAGTTGTCTGTGCTGTACCTGGAGGTGCATTGGAGAGGCCATGACACAGAGGGGCTGCTCAACAAAAGGCACAGGGCACCCCCAAGGCCAACCACTGCTGTCTGCCATCTGCCTATAAGGCACAGCTGCTGAAAGAGCCTCTGGCTATGCAAATTGGGTGGGTCAGGGTCTCAGGTTGTCACCAGGGTGGAGTGAGTGGTGTTCCCCAGGTTGAAGTAGATTCAGATATGGTGCCTATACCACGCCTGGAGCCTTTCATCAAGAGACACAGGGCACACCAAGGTCAGCCACTGCCTGCCTGTGGCCTGTGGACTTTTGAGAGTTTTTAAGAAAGGCTGCAGTGTAACCTGAGGTCAGTTGCCTGCTGCTGAAAGAGCCTCCAGGGGTGCTCTACAAGTTGAGTGGGCTGGCATCTCAGGGACTTGTCAGGAGGGGACAGTGGTGTTCGCCAGGTTAATGCAGATGCACATTTGTTACCTGCCTGTGCCTGCAGTCCTCATGGAGGGAGGGCTCAACACAGGGACTCTGGTGGCAGTCCCTCCAGCCCTTGCCCCATAGCCACACAATTCAGCTTCTCCTAGTTAGGTGCCCCTTGAGCCACTGTCCCTTCACTGGAGCTTAGGGCAAATGTTTGTGAGCAAGTGAATCTATGCATAGGCCCTTCAAGAGAACACTTTGGTATCCAGCAGCCCTCCATCTCACCCAGATGGATGGAATCCCTGCTGATTGTCACAGCCAGATGCTGTGGGGGCTCCTCTTCTTGGCACTGGTCTTCTGGACTAGGGAGCCCCATGTGGGGCTGGGACCACTCTCTGCTCAGTGGGTACCTCTGCTACTGAGATAGCCCTCCCAATTCTCAACTGCCACACATGAATGTGGGACCAACCCATTTTTCGTCTCTGCCCTTCCTAGTAGTCTCTGTGGCTTCTTCTCTATAAGCTTAGTTATAGGATTTCTGCTCAGCTAGTCTTCAAGTAGTTATTGAGGTTTATTGTTATATAACTTAGTTGTAATTTTGATGTGGTCATGGGAGGAGGTGAATACAGCATGTACCTACTCTTCTATCTTGATTGGAAGCTCTCAAAATTACTCTTGTATTACCCACAGATATTTCAGACAGACTGCTGATTATCAATGATATTGGCAAAAATTTAACAAAAATTTAAATTTGAGTATTTCAGTTAGTTTGTTTTACAATCAGTGAGCCAATGTTGATACTTTATCATTAACTGAATCCATAGTTTACATTAGGTTTCACTCTGTGTGTTGTACATGCTATGGGTTTTGACAAATGTAGAATGCCACATATCTACATATCATACAGAATATTTTCATTACCCTAAAAATCTTCTATGCTCCACCTGTTCAGCACATTCCTTCTTTCAAACCCATCCTCAAGCCCCAGATCCTAGACATCATTGGCCTTTTTACTATACCCATAGTTTTGCCTTTTTTAAAAAAAAATATTTTATTTATTTATTTATTTCTAAAGAGGAGAAGGGAAGGAGAGAGGCAGAGAAACATCAGTGTGTGGCTGCCTCTCACCCACCCCGTACTGGGGACCTGGTGAGCAACCCAGGTATGTGCCCCGACTGGGAATCCAACCAACAACCCCTCGGTTTGCAGGCCAGCACTCAATCCACTGAGCCACACCAGCCAGGGCAGTTTTGGCTTTTTCATAATGTCATATCATTGGAATCATACAGTATGTAGCATTTTCAAATTAGCTACTTTCACTTAGCAATATGTAGTCAGGGTTCATCCATGTCTTTTTGTGACTTGATAGCACACTTCTTTGGATCTCTGAATATTTTATTGTACTGATATACCTACCAGTTTGTTTATCCATTCACTTATTAGACATCTTGGTTACTTCCAAGTTTGGGTAATTATGAATAAAGCCGCTGTAAGCATCAATGTACAAGTTTTTGTGTGGACATATGTTTGTAACTCATTTGGGTAAATACCAAGGAGGACAACTACTTGATTATATGATAAGGGTATGTTTAGTTTTCTAAGAAACTGCCAAACTGTCTTCCAAAGTGGCTGTATCATTTTGCATTCCCACCAGCAACGAATGAGAGTTCTTGTTGTTCCACATCCTTGATAGCATTTGATGTTGTCAGTGTTTTGCATTTTAGCCATTCTAATAGGTGTACAGTAGCATCTCATTGTTGTTTTAATTTGCAACTTCCCAGTGACTAATGATGCTGACATCTTTTCATTTGGGTATTTGCCAACTGTTTATCTTCTTTGGTGAGGGGTCTATTAAGGTCTTTGGCCTACTATTTAATTGGATTGTTTATTTTCTTATTGTTGGGTTTTAAATATTCTTTGCTTATTGTATTTTGGATTCCAGTTCTTTATCAGTTGTGCATTTTGCGAATATTTTCTTCCAGTCTATGTCTTGTCTTTTCAGTCTTTTAATAGTGTCTTTCACAGAAGTTTTTAATTTTAATGAACTTAAATTTAACAACTTTTTCTTTCATATATTATGCCAAAAAGTCATTGCCAAACTCAAGATCACTTATATTTTCTCCTGTGTTACCTAGAAGTTTTATAGTTTTGCATTTTACATTTAGATATATGAGTTCATTTTTGTAAACCATGTCAGGTCCATGTCTAGAATAATTCTTTTGCATGTTACTGTCCAATACTTGTTTTATTTTCAAAAGGATTAAGTGGTTTCTTTTAAATGCTTTCTAAATCTAAAGAAGCTGCATTCTAATAAACTATCAGGAAACTGAACTTGACAGTATAGTCCATTGGCAAGGTTCTGGGGAAACAAGCACTTTCACACATTTGCTAGCAGGAAAGCAAAATGTTATAACCCTAGTGAAGAGGAGTTTGCAATATCTATAATGTCTACATATACATTATTACAAAGCTGCAGTAATCAAAACAGTGTGGTACTGGCATAATGACAGACTTCACATACTCACATGTGTGAGAGTTCATTTCTAGTCTATTCACTAGTCTGAGTACATATATGCAACGGAATTGAAAGCAGAGTATCAAAGTGGTATTTGCTTACCTGTGTTCATGTTACGGGACAGGAACCGGGCCCTAAGCAGGTCTGCCTAGGGCCAGCTGGTAGTGTGTGGGTTCTGATTTTGTGTAGAAAATATTTCACAGCAAGAGTCTGGGTGACTGTGCGGATACATTTATTAAAGCTGAAGACAGTGAAACAAGGAAGGGCTTAGCATAGAAAAAGCAACAGTAGAGCCTAGGCAGGGCTGTTTTTAGCTTACCAGGAAGTCAGAGAAAAAGGAGAACTTGGAGATAAGTTCCAGGATAAGCCTGGGTAGAGATGCTCCCCTGGCTGCAAGTCTTACTTAGAGTTTAGGAGAGAAGTAAAAAGTTTGTGCCTGAGATGGAGCATGGGTATGCTCTAGAGTGAGCCCACACTGAGTCTCTGTCCTGAGGCCTTTTTATCTTTTTCCTGCAGGTAAGAACCTTAGGGGAGGGTTTCAGCAGAAAATTCATCTTTCTAGGTGCATTTTTAATAGGCTGATGCGTCAAAATGAGAGCATAGAGGGGTTTGGGAATGTTCTTTAGTCTGCTATACTGTTTTCTATCTTGGATATGTTGGGCTTTTAATGAGGTTTTTGTTATTTCTTCCCTTGACTTCATCTGTCCTTGGGTTTAGCTGGCACAAATGACATTAACTGGGTCTCTGTTCTCTGTTTTCCCAGACTAGGGAGATTTAAGTGATTTATCGCTGGTTAGGGAGGAGAGGTATGAACTATTTTCTCTCAAGTGTCCTTGGTTACTGGGGATAAGGTCTTGTGATTCACCAGCTAGCTGTAAGTTGCTCAAATTGTTTGGCTTTGTTTAATTTTCTTATCTCAGTTTCCCTATTCCACTTGCCCAGGAATTTTCCTAGCTTCTTATTACCCTGTCTCATTCACAGCAGCACTACTATTTACAATGCCAAGAAGTAGAAAAAAATCCAAGTGTTCATTGGCACATAAATGAATAAAGAAAATGTGTTATATCCATGCAATGGAATATTATTGTGCCATAAAAATAAACAAAATTCTGATACAGGCTATAACATGGATAAAAGTTGAAAACATTATGCTAAGTGAAAGAAGCCAATCACAATAAGATGAATACTGTATGATTTCACTTAGATGAGTTATCTAAAGTAATCAAATTCATAGAAGCAGAAAGCAGAATGGTCATTACCGGGACAAAGGGGCTAGGGAAAGGAAGAGTTTTTGTTTAATATGTATAGATAGCTCTTTGGTTTTACCAGATAAAAAAGATTCTGGAGATCTGTTTCTCAACAATGTAGACGTACTTAACACTACTGAACTGTACACTTAAAATGGTTAAGATGGCAAATTTTATATCATGTGTTTTCTACCACAATTTAAAAAACACAACAAAACAACCTAAATATGCTTTGACCCTTTGACCCAGCAATTCAGTTCTAGAAATGTACTGTTAAGACACTTTCCACAAAATAAAAATTTATTGCAACATTATTTGTATTTGCAAAACATTGGAAAATTATTTAAAAGTCCAAACAGAAGACTGATTGACAAAATTATGGTAGGTAAATCCAGTGGAGCACAATATAATTGTTAAAAAATAAAAAAAGGAATAAGTAAGATCCCTATAATATAGGGTGATTTGCAGTTTATACTATTAAATTTTTTTAAAAAAGCTGAGTACAATCCAGAGTGCGATCACGTTTCTCTTCCTCTCTGTCTCCCTCCCTTCCCCTCTCTCTAACAATAAGTAAAAGCTTAAAAAAAAGAAACACCAAATAGATCTAGATGTAATATTGCATTAAGAAATGATTTAAATTACAATATAAATGATAAGATTTATATGATGAAAAAATATTTTCTGAGATAAAATATTTATTATATGTGACTCCTTGACAATGAACATGACATAAAATTTATGACTCAATTCTGAATCTAACTGTTGCTTTAAAAACATTAGTAATTTCAATGTGAGGCAAAATTTCTCAAAATTGAAATTACATTTTAAACATCTAAACAGCAACAATACACCCTGGCTGGTGTAGCTTAGTAGATTGAGCACCAGCCTGCAAACCAAAGGGTTGCCAGTTTGATTCCCAGTCAGGTCACATGCCTGGGTTGTGGGCCTGGGCCTGTCTCCTGTTGGGGGCATGTGAGAGGCAGCCACACATCAATGTTTCTCTCCCTCCCTTTCTCTAAAAATAAATAAATAAAATCTTTAAAAAAATAAAAATAAAAAGTAATAATGCAAGAAAGGTCAATTTAATTTAGCATTACTAGCTAAATACATTATGAGAAAAATTTTATTATAACAATATAATTAGGGATTTTGCCAAAATTAAGGCAAAAAATTAATTTAATGAAATACATGTATAAAATTTATAAATGGTATATGACTTTATTATTTATCCAAACATTGCTGACTTATCATGAGAATATCCAAGCATGTGCAATAATCATTAATTTATCTTGGATTTTTTTTTTTACTTTAAATTTTACAAAAACCATAGCTTTACATATTTTTAATGTTCTCATTAGAAAGTATATTTGTCAAGGTAAAAGGATAGAGCATATTTAACAGTTAGGTAGCTTTCAAATAATTCAAGTATTTTGACATGTGATAGGTGAGCTTTCCTTTGTACTCTGACCTGGCCCAATAAATATTGAGTAGCCTGTTCCTTCCATTTCTCTCTATGTACCTATTTGTATTTGGGTTTGGTCCTTTCATTGTTTCTATTTGAAAGTATAGAGGTATGTAATATATAAATTGTTCATCCATTCTTATAAAAAAGGTAATTATATATATAATTCTATTGCTAGCTTTAAAAAAAGATTTTATTTATTTTTAGAGAAGGGGAAGGGAGGGAGAGAGAGGGAGAGAAACATTGCTGTGCGAGAAATACATTGATTGGTTGCTTCTTGCAGGCCCTCAAGTGGGAACCTGGCCCACAACCTCGGCATGTGCCCTGACTGAGAATCGAATCGGCAACCTTCTGGTTCATGGGCCAGCACTCAACCCACTAAACCACACCAGCCAGGGCTATGCTAGCTTTTTAATTTAAAATTATTGTACATTCTGGTCATCCCTCCATATCAGCATATAGAGATCATCCTTATTCCTTAAATAGCTGCATAGTACCCTACAGTGTGGAGTTTATTCAGACTGTTTTAAGGGGATGCATTAAAGTGTTTCCCACCTCAAGTTGGATGTGGAAAGGAGCAGAGACTGTGAAGAAGATCTCAGTCACTTGTGGTTGACATAAGGAAAAGACCCCCTTTCAATCTAGTGAAGGCAGAGATCCACAATAATGTTCTCTTCTCTGAATCACAGTTGCACTTCCTGTTTATACCACATTATTCAGTGGTGTTCAATCCACTACTTTCATTTCCATTATATGTTTACTTAATTCAGATGTAAATTATTACAGATATAGTGCATAGGTTTTGGAGTTAGATAAATCTTGGTTCAAACTGTAGTTCTTGGGGTGATGAAAAAGTTCTGGAACTATACTATACAGTGGTGATGGTTGCATAAATTTGAATGTACTTCATGCCACTGAATTGTACACTTAAAATGGTTAAAAGGATAACTTTTTTGTTATGTGTATTTTATCACAATAAAACAATGTAGTTTTATCACTCACAGGCTGTGTGACTTTAAATCATGCAATTCTTTGTCCTTCGGTCTCCTTATTTTTTGTTGCAAAGATCCAGATAAATATCAGCGATGAAAATGACCCATAAGTGAAACATCTACATTGCAAAGCACTGTACATACGTTAAATATGATTAGCTTCTTTCCTCATTCTAGCACTGACCTGTTCCCTCTGAACAGTCACTGTTCAGTCAGTTGCCCGAGATTAACTAAGTGGCAGTGGTGCCTCAAAGCCACCAGATCCTTCCTGGAGTTTACAGCTAGCTGTTTGAGACCAAAGTTGAGCAAGCATTTTCAGTTGCTTTACATCCCCATGTATGGGGATGTAAAGGAAAAGTGCCACAGGAGAGCACAGACTGGTCTGATCTAGTTTGGGACTTTCACTGACTTCAAGTCCTGTGTTCGCTCCACTTTTCAAGTTCTCTTGAAGGCCCAGCCACTGGGAATGTGGGTCAAGGAGGTAGGGAGCAGGCCCCAGGCTTGCCTGCTGTCTTCTCTTTCCTCACACCAATCTGCCCTCCTCCAAGATCAGGTGTGGAAACCTTAGTGGAGATCACAAGCCCCACCAGGGGGGAGTGGAACAAGGCTCCTTCCCCCAGGGTTCCACAGGGCACCAAGTTCTGTGTGGAAGGAAAAACAAATGTAGAAGTTGTCTTCAGAGAGGAGGGGGGCCAGGAGACCCAAAACTGGCGTTCCTAGGTTTCTCATAGACTCCTGTCCTGTAGACTAGCTGACCTTTCCTCAGGGAAAAGTCAGTCAAATTTAAACAGCTCTCTGGGGACATTCCTCCCCTGGATGATGGTATTTTGGGGAGAGGATGTGAACTTCCGTGAGAAGGAGAGATGTAAACTCCCAGTATCCTGTTCCCAACCCTCTCTTCAACATGCTCCACTCTCCAAATTTTGGGTGGGAGGAGCAGGTGGGAAAGATTTAGGCCCTCAGAGTCCAGAGAAGTGATACCCAAGATTGGGAGCAGAAGGCCCCGTTATTACAGGCCCCAAGACTGGGTTCTGCAGAGATGGAGGGAGACCCAGAAGTCCTCACCGGTCCCAGTGCTGAACTCAGGGCAGGAAGGTTCTATTCTTGATCACAGGTCACTACGCACGCAGGAGGCAACCCGCAGAAGGTACCCTCGGCTCTCTGCCCAACTCCACCCCCAACTCTATTGGACCACTTTCCAGAGTGGGGAAGGAGCAGACTGAATCTCGCTGCGGGCTTGCGCTAAAAAAACGACAGAAGAGCGGTTTCGAGGTTTCCTGGACCAAGAATCCCCAGCAGGAGCCCCTCCCTCTGCGGGCGGGCGGCTCAGCCTGAGCATTTATGGTAATATTTGGGTTGGTGCGTACTGCGGAAGCAGATGCCCCGCCTCCCCGCAGCCAGGGCTAGGCAAGACCTGGGGAACAAGGGGTGTTAGAATGTCACGGGACTCCCTGAGCTGGGGCATTGGGTGCTGGAGGACTGTCCATGTGGAGAGGCCCCTGGGGTCAGAGGGGACAAGAGTGACAGTCCCCTTTCTGAGAGCACAGCAGGGTGTGGAATAGGATGGGCAGGCTGTGACCACCCTCAGTATACACCACCCGCCCACTTCTGTCCCCTACCTCTGCCTTAAGGGTGCCTACTCCCCAAGAAAATTCCCTATACATCCACATCCTCTTTCCCCTTCTCTCTCCCCACTCCCTGGCAGGGAAGGGGATGAGAGTAGAGGCCAGCAAGCTCCCATGGGAGTCACTGGAATGCTGGGAGCCTGGGAACAGACCCTGCAGTCCCTGGGAAAGCCAGGCTGTGGGAATCCCACCCTCAGCTCCCTCACCATGATGGGCCAGTGATGCCAGAGACCCTGGTACCCCAAAAGGGGACTTTGTTTGCGTGGAAAAGCCTCCTGTCCAAATCCTAACCTGGCTGGGACCCCGGAGTTCAGTAGACCCGCTATGAAGAAGACCCTCTTCCCCACCCTACTCTACACTCCCACATAATCCTCATCATTGTGTCACTTGCCCTTCCCCCTCTCCTTCTCTGGACCCCTGTACAATGGGGCCTTTGCGGCCTCCAGCACTCAGGGTGGAAATGAATTCACTTTTTTTCCAAGTCTAAAAATAGCCCCTCCCATCCCCCCAAATCGCCACCCTCCTCTTCCACAGTGTTTCTGGGGCACACCTCAATCCAGGCAGCACCTTCCCCCTACCCTGGATCAGATGCTGAGGCCAGGGTCGGGGCTGCTTCCCCCCATTCAATCTCTTCCCCACATCTTCCACCCAGGCCCAGTATCCGGTTTCCTGCCCTGATGTTGTCCTCAGCAACAACTGCCCCCACCCTCCTCCCACCCAGTTTTTTACTCCTCAGTACAGTCAATTCCGAGCTCAGACCCCCATTCTGGGAAAATTCTCCTACTTCTCCAATCCAGACTGGACTCTATTTTCTGGCCAGTCCAGGGGGTTGGTTCCACAGCATCCATAATTGTCAAGATTACTGGGCCACCCGCGTCCATCCCCAGCTCCTTCTCATTGCAGCTGCAAACCTGTCTTTATCAGCTTCCTTCCTCAGCCCAGCCTGCATTTCTCACATCCTCCTGGTTGAGGCCCCTGGACCAGAAGGGTGGGTGGGAGGCCATTGTGCCCACTATGCTAGAGCTGAGGGAGGGTTCCTAGGTTCAAATTTCACCCAGGTGAGCCCCTGGGGGCAGGCCCATCCTTGTCTTTTTACCTCCAGCTCCATTGGAGCTGGGCTCCACTTTTCTCCACTTCTCCGTACAATGAATGAAAGACCCACTCACCCTGGAGACTTTAGCTGAGGTACCTAGAATACGGCCACCACCCCACCCAGCCTCCATCACACCCATGCCAGAGAGACACAACAGAGAGTCTTTCACACAGTGGGGTTTGAAAGGGTCAAGCCAGTTTTCCAACTGACCAGACTGCCCAGGACTCAGTTGTTCTGACTCACTTGGTAGCCCAAGGCTTAATCAAAACTCCTGTTCACAATAGACACCTGACACCAGCCACAATGGCTGGTGGCCAGACTGACCCTCCTGTACCCTCGAACAGCCCGGCCCTTTACCTAACCCACTGTCCAGGCTCACATCCTGGAACCCTGAAGCACCTGCCCAGAAGAACAAGAGACTAATCCCTCCCCTATACCCCCATGAATCCTGAGTTATTTCTTTTAAAAACCCCATTCCTGCCCCCCTCCCCAGGCTGCAGTTGATCTGACTCAGCCTGCCTGTAAGCGCAGCATCAAATAAAGGCACTTGGATCAGATCATCCGGTTCCTCCCACCTCTATTTCTCCCACATTTCTAACAGGGTTCTCATATCTGGGTTTACCATGAGGTGCTGGTAGGCAGTATTTGTACCCCTTCTTTCTCCAGGGAAATCAGGCAAAGAATTAGGACTCTGGCCGGAGGGCCTCTTCTGATCTTGGCCTATATCTGGGTAAGGCTGCTTCTAACCCAGTCCTGGTGCAAGAGTCTCCGCTGGCAGAAAGCTCATAGAGGTGATACCCACCTTCTGCTCTGTGTACCCTGTTGTGTCTTCACTCTCCTTTCTTCCTGTTTCCAGTCCCCTCTGAATTCCCTCCAAGGTCTTGCCTCTTTGGTTTGGAATCCCAAAATGCACCCCTTATTAAACCATCCCAAAGATGTCTGCTCCCTGGCAATTCAAATCACTCCAAGCTACTGGCTTCCATAAAGGACAGTCTGTGCTTGTCTGGTGGGGCAATGCCAGGAAGGGGTGTCACCCTGGGCTCTAACTTCATTTCCCCTTCACTGCAGAGCCAGTTCCTCTAACCCCATCTGGCTTATCTTTCCTCAGGACACTGACTGTCCTTGGCGGTTAGCTGGCATTGTCTTCAGGCCTAAGAAAAGAGAATGATTAGTTAATGGTGTTAAGTGAAGGGAAGAGGGTGGGGGCAGGGAAGCAAAGCTGTATGCCCAGCACTGGGCTTGCCAAGACAAATAGCATCCTTCAGCCATTCCCACTGCTGCCCCTACAGACAAACAAACTCATCCATTCCACTTCAGGCCCCAAGCCACTCCATATATTCACTCTAGGGGATGGGGAACCATGGTCATCTTCTTCCTCTATGCCCCCTGACCCCTGGCCCCAGGCCTCAGGCCTCTAGCCCAGCACTTGGCATGACCCCTGGCTGGAGACTAATGGAGAAGGAGGATGGGGAGGTCATCAGGGTTCTGAAAGACAAGGCTGATGTGGTTTGCTGGTCATCTCTGTGTCATCAAAGCACCCCAGAGCATTATCTCAAGTCAATGGCCCATCTCTGGTATTTCCTGCCTCTCCCTGCTCCTCCCCCAACCAGCAGAAAGTCTGCCTGGCCAGGTGACAGACCTCTACCTCAAATCCAGGCGGTCATTTGACTCTCCCTTTTTGAAGGAGTCCCAGGGGCCAGGGTGAGAGCTGTCTCTGAGGCAAGAGCCCATTTTATTCCCCAGGGAGCCTCTGGGTTGGCAGGTAGAGCCCTGCTGCAGGGGGTCCTTTCAACTGTTTTTGCTGCGTTTTTGCTGCGTTTTCAACTGTTTCAAACAGGTTTTCAGGGGTCTAAGTGAGACCCTGTACCCATTAAACTTTCTTTACCTCTTTCCATTAAGGTGAGGGGAAACTGAGTCCCACCCTAGGCACTTAATGAGCAAAGAGGGCAGAAACACAATTCTCAAGGCCTTGGCTTGGACCAGTGTGAAAACCTTGGGCCTGTGAATTCAGCTCCCTCCCTCCTTCCTTTAGTCCAGGACGAACCTGCAGTAGCTTGGGTTTGAAGGAACAGCCCAAAGGCACCATCTCCACTCCCCAGTACAGGTACCTCTGTGTCTATGTGGGATCCGGTCCAGGGTTCTTCCCTCAAAGATGCCAGGACTGTCAGACGTGGGGGCAGTGCCAGGCCGGCGGCAGTCGCAAAAAATGCAATCACCTTTTTTTTCTATGGCAGGGGTCTGGCGGGGTGGAGGAGAAGGAGAGAGAGGATCCTGAATGCAATGCCTCTGTTAGCTGAACCTCGGCCAGGAGGTCCGTCAGAGCTGCACTTGCTGGTAGGAGCTGAGCCGGGGGCGAGGAGGGCGGTGGTGAGCTCTGTTGGTCCTGACCACAGCGACTCTGGCCATTCCGGCCAGCTTCTCTTTGATACCGCCCCGGATAGTCAGTCCGGCTTGAGACACCTGTCCCTACCCCCTCACCCTTCTCAAGGTCGGGGCTGGGAAGCGGACTCCTGCCTCTCAAGGTGCAGCGCCTTGGGAGGGGCTGGGGGCTGCGGCGCAGGGAGGGGAAGGGCAGACCAGCAGGGCCCTCTCCTCCCTCTCCCTCCCCCTCTCCCTCCCCCTGACGTCAGCCCTAGCAGTCGCGAGCTCTCTCACTTGGCGCTGGCCCTCCGCGGGGAAGTATGGGGCTGTCCAGGCTCCTCTGCGCTTTCCTGATGGCCGCTTGCTGCTGCTGTGGCCGCGCCGCAGGTGAGTGAGGTCGCTGGGGAACCCGTACCCTGAATAGCCATAACTGGCCTTGCGGTACGGGCCGGAGCTTCGCGCTCCCGGCATGCGCCCTCCCTTCTCAGGTCCCTGGCACCAGGCGCCTTGCGCGCACGCCATTCTTTTTTCAGCCAGTTTGCAGCCTGTATTCGAGTATCCCGGGAGTGAGAGTGGGAACTCGGGAGGAGGCTGCGGCCCGGCGCGGGAAGGGGTGGAGCTGAGCCTATTGGGGCGTCCGGAGAGCTTTTCCTCAGGTCTTTCTGTGGGGCCCGCAGTTGGAGCGGTGGCAGGGATGCACAGCTAGAGAACATTATCCACAAATCGTGAATTCCGCGCCCGCCTGTTGCTGGAAAAGACAGCTTTCTTAGTTGGAGAATGTGTGCCAACCCCGCGCTCTCCCGCCTGGTCTTCGAGTCTGGCTGGAGATGTAGAAGAGGGGATGGACGGCGGCTCTCGCTCAAGTTGGGCGTGGGCGTTAGTTAGCAGGGGCTGGGGGGCGGTGTGGGTCGCCTCATACCCACCCCGGTGATGGTATCACAGCTAGCAGACACGAAGAATTGAGGCTTCCTAGAGTGGAAGCGCCCCAAACTGTTACACCTCCGGGAATGAGACCATGTTCAGGTGGGAAGAGCACCCCTGCACGAACTTGCTAGGAGCCGGGAGCTCCCGGTTCCTCATTGCCCTTGTATGGCCCGCAGCAGTGCTGCATGTTTCCTTTGGCTCCTTCTCCCAAATCGCAGCCGCTGTCCGGCTTTGGAAGGGGAGAGCTAGGCAATACCCAGCTTGCTGGCTGTATGCCCAGTGCCGACAGCGCCCCTGGGATAACCCGGTCTGCTGCCTCCCAAGGTGACTGTAATTCTGGGGAAAGGGCTAAATCTGGCTCCACAGCAGCCGCAGGTCCAGCCTCATCCTGCCCTGCTCTTCTACATCTGGGGAAACGGAATCAGGGATCTGAGCCCTCTGCTGAGGGCTGAAAGACCATTCCATCTGTCTTCCTTGTCTGGGAGCCAGACCAGAACAACACAGAGTCCAGTCAGATAGGATCCCAGAGTCCAGGCAGAGGGGATTGAGTGACATCACCTCCAAACAGAGTGGGCAGCATGCAGGCACCACTGATGTCACCCTTGCCCGCTTCCTGGCCCTTGTCTTGATCCGTGGGGGAGACTCCAAGCCCTCCACACTCACAAGACTTCCAGGACAGGGTCCTCTGTGTGTGTGTGGGATGTTCACAGAGGTGCTGCTCTCTAATCATGAAAGGGGAGCCTTGGGCAAGGACTGGACCAGTGGGTCTTATGGGAGATTTGGGGAGGTTTTTTTTTTTTGGGGGGGGGTGGGCAAAGGGTAGAGTAGTGATGTCTTCCCCTGGTTGTGGAGACACAAAGGGGCCTGTGTACCCCAGCTTGGCACATGCTTTACATTCCCACACTCTGAGCTCACTCAGAGAGGAGGGGGCCTGGAAGGAAAAGGGCATTCCTCTTGGCCCAGAGCGTGGGTTGCCCTCTCTGCCAGCCTCATCATAGAGGTGCCTGGCACTCAGAGTCTCTGCTCCAATGACCAAAGATTACCAATCCCAAATCCCTTGAACTGGGAGAGGGCTGGCCTGAGGCAAGGGGTAGAGAGTGTCTGAGGGTTAGGAAAGGACAGGGCTCTCTTCAGATACTGGAAGAGGGAAGAACTGCAGTGAGCAGTGTGAGGGCCTGGAGAGCAGCTAGAGTTGACACAGCTGGGGTGCTCCTCCTCTCACCCCCAGGTGTGCCTGGAGTGGCAGAGCAGCCAGAGCCTGAGCTGCTGGAGGTGGAAGTGGGCAGCACAGCCCTACTCAAGTGTGGCCCCTCCCATTCCCAGGGCAACTTCAGCCATGTCATCGACTGGTTTTCTGTGAGTGCTGGGGCTCCAGAGAGGGTATCAGTAGGGGAGCTCTACCTTTCATGTAGCCCAGGACACCCCTCCCCAATTGCCTCTCCTTAGGTCCACAAGGAGAAGCCAATCCTCATCTTCCGTGTGTACCAGGGCCATGGTCAGAGTGAACCTGGGGAGTACCAGCACCGGCTCAGCCTCCAGGACAAAGGGACTACTCTGGCCCTGACACATGTCACCCCCCATGATGAGCGTATCTTTCTGTGCCAGGGCAAGCACCCTCGGTCCCAGGAGCACCGCTTCCAGCTCCGTGTCTACAGTGAGTGCCCGTGTGCCTTGTGGGCAGTGTGGGTCGATGTAGTGCTAGTTCCATGCTTCTCCTCATTTCTCTCCCTTGTAGAAGCTCCAGAGGAGCCAAGCATCCAGGCCAATGCCTTGGGAATTTCTGTGAGCAGTAGGGAGCCAGAAGAGGTGAGATATGCCAAGGTGGCCAGGTGGTAAGAGGAGCTGTAGGGCTTCATAGGGTCTCAGAGGCAACTCACTTTGTTCTTAAGGTTGCTACCTGTGTGGGGAGAAATGGCTACCCCATTCCTCAAGTCATCTGGTACAAGAACGGCAGGCCCCTGAAGGAAGAGAAGAACCGTAAGTAGCACTCTTGGCCCTTAAAAACCATGCTTATGGTGCCACACAGGGACCACCTTACATTTTATTTTACTTTTTTTTTAAGTATACAAGTGATACTTGAAAATATTTACATAAGAATTTAAACTGTACAGATAATCTAGAAAGAAGATTTCCTTCCTGCCCCAGACCCAGCGCCCCTGCCCCAGAATTAATCTCTGTTCTTGGTTAGTATGTGTTCTTTCAAGCCTGTTTCTATATGCTTACTCACATGGGCAAATAAATCTAGGAATATATAGGCTTTTGTTTTTTATTACATAAATCAGTGGTTCTCATCCAGGGGTGATTCTGCTCCCCCTGTGGGAAATTTGGTCATGTCTGGAGACATTTTTGGTTGTTACAACTGGGGCAAGGAGAGGGGCTACTGGCATCTACTGGGTAGAGGTCAGGAATGATGCTAAACATTCTACAGTGCCCCGGACAATTCCTATACCAAAGAATTATCTGGCCCAAAACTTCAGTAGTGCTGAGGTTGAGAAACCCTGATCTAAATGGTATTGTATAGTATACACTGTTAACGTTTTTTTGTTTTTTGTTTTTTACAATAAGTCTTAGAAATCTTTACTGGTCAGTCTATTTACATCTACCTAATTGTTTACCCTGGCTGCCGAGGATTCCATTCATGCCCATGTTAGTAGATGTCTATAGCATTTCCTCATTTCTCTTTTTCATCACTGCAGCATTATTTTCACACATCCATGTGTGTTTGTCTGGGGTGAATATCTAGCAGCAGCTTGCCATTTGTACCTGGCCCTCTACAGGTGATGGGGTCCCTTTACGTCTTCCGTGATAACCCCAGGAAGACCATGGTGGCAGGGCTGATGCCAAGTCCTTTTCCCCTTCCTCCCTGCCCAGGGGTCCACATTCAGTCATCACAGATTGTGGAGTCAAGTGGTCTGTATACTGTGCAGAGTATTCTGAAGGCACAGCTGCTTAAGGAGGACAAAGATGCCCAGTTTTACTGTGAGCTTAACTACCGGCTGCCCAGTGGGAATCACATGAAGGAGTCTGGGGAAGTCTCTGTCCCTGTTTTCTGTGAGTGTTGACATCGAATTTGGTCTAGGCCTGGGGATGATGCCTGCTAGCCTCTCTGTACCCAGGCATGGGCAGTGTGGGCTGAGAGCTACCCCTTTACCATGCAGACCCAGCAGAGAAAGTGTGGTTGGAAGTGGAGCCTTTGGGAATGCTGAAGGAAGGGGACCGTGTGGAAATCAGGTGTTTGGCTGATGGCAACCCTCCACCCCACTTCAGCATCAGCAAGCAGGTGCAGAGAGATTCATGGGGTGCAGACAAGGATATAGAAGGGATGGAGGTGCACTCCGCTCATCCCTGCATCCTCTCCCAGAACCTCAGCACCAGGGAGGTCGTGGAGGAGGCAGTCGATGACAATGGAGTCCTGGTCTTGAAGTCTGCCCACAAGGAGCACAGTGGGCTCTACCAATGTCAGGGCCTGGATTTGGAAACCATGGCATTACTGTCGAGTGACCAACAGGAGCTCCTGGTGAACTGTGAGGGGCTGAGGGCCCAGTACAGGGGGACCGGGCTGTGGCAAGAGGGAATCTGCCCACCCTGCCCTCCACACGCTGACACTGTTGCTGTCCTCAGATGTGTCCAATGTCTGGGTGAGTCCTGCAGCCCCTGAAAGCCAAGAGGGCAGCAACCTCACCCTGACTTGTGGGGCGGAGAGTAACCAGGCCCTTGAATTCCAGTGGCTGAGAGAAAAGGTACCCAGGTGGCCCTGGAGCTGTGGAGTGGGTGGAGGTGGATAGAGAATGGAGTAGCCTCTGACACATCTCTCACCCCAGACAGGCAAGGTGCTGGGAAAGGGGTCTGTGCTTCAACTACACAACCTGAACCGGAAGGCAGGGGGAGGCTACCGCTGTGTGGCATCTGTGCCCAGCATGCCCGGCCTAAACTCTACACAGCTGGTCAACGTGGCTATCTCGGGTGAGGCCCTCTGGGCACAGATCAGGTAGCCCTTGGAGCCACCCCAAGTTGGGTGTTTCAAGTTTTTTGAGGACATAAAACCACTCACTGCCTTGGACTGCTCTGTGGGGAGGGGGAAATAGGCTAGCAATAGTTTGCTACCTCTCCAGGGCCCCCATGGGTGGCATTAAAGGAGAGGAAGATGCAGGTGCAGGAGAACACAATGTTGAATCTGTCTTGTGAAGCCTCAGGACATCCTCGGCCTAGCATCTCCTGGAGTGTTGGCGGCATGGTGAGCAGGCACATCTCATCTTCCTGTGCTCTCATTGATCCCTGCCCAGGCTTTGCTGCCATGGCTGGACATCCTCCCCACCCATTGAGCTGCTCCTTCCTTGTAGGCAAATGAACAAGACCAAGATTCACAGAGCGTCCTGAGCGTCTTGAGTGTCCTTGTGACTCCAGAGCTGTTGGAGATGGGTGTTGAATGCGTGGCTTCCAACTCCCTGGGCAAAAACAGCACCATCATTTCCCTGGAGCTGGGTACGGGCTTTGGCCTGCAGAGCATGTCAGGGGCATGCTGAGGCAAGGGCACCAACTTAGGCTTTTCCAACCCCCTGTCCCAATCCATCTAACTGCTCTCCCACCAGATTCCAATAGAACCACTGGTCTCATCACCTCCACTGTCAGTCCTTATGCCAAAGCCAATAGAACCTCCACAGGTAAGCTAGGCCTGGCCCAAGAACAGGGCTGTACCAGGGCATCCTCACTGTGCCCTGGTCCCTGGGAAGCCCTGTCCAGAAAGGTAAGCACAGCCCCTCCCTCTCAGCCTTTGGTTGGGTGGAGCAGCAATGGAAATGTCACAGCCTAGGGCAGGAAGTGAATAGGAGTGTCTTTGTGGGACAGAGAAAAAGCTGCCAGAGCCCCAAAGCAAGGGTGTGGTCATCGTGGCTGTGACCGTGTGCCTCCTGGTCCTGGCCGTGCTGGGTGCTGTCCTCTATTTCTTCTACAAGAAGGGCAAGCTGCCTTGTGGGAGGTCAGGCAAACAAGAGATGTAAGCATGGTTCCTAGCCCCTTGCTCATTACCCCATCTTGTGTTACCTAGCTTGCTGCTTCTTTGGGATGTTTCCCTGCTTGCTGCAGCACCTACTCACCCCTTCAGGCAGGAGTGGAGCACTGGGTCTGAGTGCTCTGTTTTAATGCCCACTACCAAGCTTCCATCAATCATACTTTCCTCCTTTCATTCAGTACATATTTCCCTTCCCTGCGTTGGCCCCAGAGCACCAAAGAACCCATCACTCAGCCAAGGGCCCTATCCTTCCCTTGCCTGAGTTGCCAACCTCTTGCCTCCCTTCTTCTCCCAGAACACTGCCCACATCTCGTAAGAGCGAATTTGTAGTTGAAGTTAAGTCAGATAAGCGCCCAGAAGACATGGGCCTCCTTCAGGGCAGCAACGGTGACAAGAGGGCTCCAGGAGACCAGGTAGGAGGCAGTTCCAATGGCCAGTGCCTGATGCAACTTCAGGGATTGGCAACAGGGGCTAATGGTTCTCATTTCCCCCAACACTAACTTCCTATTCATTCTTCTCTGCTGGAGATTGGGAGCAGACCACATCATGCCCTCCTTAACAGCTATTTACAGATGGTAGGGCTGGGCACATGGCTGAGGGATCCTGGACAGGGTAGCTCCCAGGACTGAGAGCAAAGACCCATACCATCACCATCACCATTTGCTGAACATTACTTGTGGCTCAGGTCATGAGGTGTGACTTAGGGGCCTAGATTCCTTCCTGGCCCTGCCATAGCCACCCATGCTTCTTCCCTCCAGAATGCTACACCTAGTCCATCAGCTTTTGCTTCAGTCCCTCCTCCCTCCTTAGTGTTCACACCCTGAACTCTGGTCACTATCTCCACATTCCTCTTACTTCTCTTCCCCCCTTTTTAGGGAGAGAAGTACATCAATCTGAGGCACTAGTCGCTGAATCATACTGAACTCTTCCTCTTTTTGCCTGGACATGTCCTGCTCCCTGCTCACTCTCATCCCCAGCACTCAGGATGGTCACCAATGCCTCTAAAGTGGACGACAGAGAAGACTCCTACTCCAGCTTACCCACAGACCACATTTCAGAGGGCCAAAGGGCTAGAACCAGAGCCATACTGAGAAGGACCTCAGATGGCCCCAGAGGCCCCCCAGGGGCCACACTCTGCCACTGTCTCAATTTGTTGAGTGATGCTTATCACAAGGAGGGGCCTCAATATTCTAGGAGTGGGTAGGAGACTTTCTTGCAGAACATGTTTTCTCTTTACACATACTATGGATGTAAATACCCTTCTTCTATCAACAGCTGTTGAAGTAGGTAGCCTATTTATCTTGAGGTGATTTACTGCCCCAATGTTCCCTTCATAATGCAGTTGTATCAATGATATGAGGATGCACTGAGAGCCCAAGCCCCCTCACCACTGGTGAAGTGTGTTGTGCACACCAGTTCTAGACAGTACCCCAGCAGGATCTAGAAGCAGTTGCCTGCCTGCCTGTCTCTGGAGTCCCTTTTGTGACATTCCTTTCTTTGGGCAGAAGCCAGGAACCAGTATCATTCCTCAAAAGACTTGCTGGTTATATCTCATTGTCCCCGCAGTAAGGATACTCTGCACTTTTCTCCAGAGTTAGGCCCATTGAGTGCAAGCCTCTATATTTATTTGGCTCTCATAATCATATGATTGAAAGATGAGAGTAAGGGACAGAGATAAGGTTCACACGGTTCTTTAAGGGGATTAAGGTTATAGTTATACTAGCATCAAACTTCTACAAACTGAGCTAATGAGCAGACCACAAAAGAAGGGGCTTAATTGGAAGATGATACTTTAAGGATAAGAAACAGAAGCTTGGCCAGAGCTTGGGGTATATTTGTGTATCTCTCTGTGCGTGGTTTTGTTGTGTGTAAATTTGCAAATGGTTTCCTTTACACACACACACACACACAATAAAGCTTAATTGTCCCAGAAGTCTTACACTGTGTTTTATTCATTATGGGGGCCACAGCAGACTGGGGCCTCTGGAATTGGAATGGTACTAAAAGGAACACACACCCTTTGCAGTTGGCAGCAGAGCAAATGGCTTAAGCCCTAGCACAGAGGACAACCTCACTGCTCAGCAGCAGAGCTGCCCTGGTCCAGGCAGCCCACAGGGTCTGACAGGCTGCTGACAAGGAGCTGTTGCCCTTTTTCTACATTTTGCTGTCACTGAGATTTGTCCTCGAGGTAGCAGCCTTGCTGTGATAAGTGGATCCATAGCTGCCTAATGTATCACTCCTCCACCCCAACAAAAGAACAAGAACTCAAGTCAGCTACAACAAAAGAAACTTCATTTAAAAATACTTTTACAGACATGGGTGCTTGAAAAAGCTCTTTAGTTAACTGTGTATATAAATGAATTAATAAATAACATTAGTATAACAAACCTCTAAACATTAATACATTGGCAAAACAAAGTAGACTTAAAATGAAAATGAATCTTAAAGCTCTGCTACTCTCCGTAAGAATATTTACCTTGTTTGTCTTATTCTTTACATGTGAGAATGATTAAATACTACTAACATAAGAACTTTATATTAATGACACATTTTTAAAATAGCCAACAAAAATCTCATCTAAGTTTTCATGTTGTTTAACACTGATATACAAACTGAGACACTTTTATTCTGGAGAAAGCATCAAGCTCCCTCCAGCCCCAGTATGTTAAATCCCAAAAAAAGGACTTTGAAAGAATTGTTTCTATCCCCAAATTCTTTATTAGTTACAGGCAGGAAAGAACTGAGAAAAGGGAAAGAATTAAGTAAAATGCTATTATATAGAAAACATTTTTTTCCTCCCCCGCTTCCTGAGACCTAGTGGCCACAATAACGACGGGTTTCTGACATTTGGTTCTCTCTGCCTTCCCCAGGGGAAACTAGACCCCACAGAGGGCACTAGGTGCTTAATGCTTTCAGTTTGAAAGTCTTCAAACGAAAGGGAGAGACAGGAGGTCTAAGCCAGTTCAGGATCCACCAAAAAGAAAAGACAGAAACATAGAAACAATCTCCCCTTTGAGAGTATATCTGACACTTCCATGCAGCTGGGTCATTAATAAGATCAGGAGACTGGGACACTTGAAATGGTCCAGAGTAGACCTGGAAATCATGGAATATTGTGTCTCTTCTTGCTGGAGACGGCATTTGACCTGATAACTAAGACTCTAATGGGAAGCAACCAAATGATCCAGAATACAATGCTTGTTTATTCCAACTAAGCATCATGGCAAGGAAAAAGGACCACTGACACTATGCCCCTGTGTCATCTCCAGCCACATGGAGTACTTCTTCCTTTTCCCTAGACTGTAGGGATCAGTGACACTCAAGGTAAAGGACAGCAAAGACTCTGCTATTTCCATATTAAGCTCTAAAATACAGCCTTTCCTTACAAAGGCACAATATGTTTGGGGTTTTTTTCAGTGTGCTAAAAATTGTTTTTGTTTTGAATAAAAGAGATATACTCATATAAGGTTAAAAATCCAAGTTGCCACAGAAAGCAGATGTAAGAGGTACTTGATAGCTGCCGTGGCCCAACCACATTTCAGCAGGTCAAGGCCAAGACACTACAACAATGCTGAGAAGGGTAGATCAGGAGGCATCTACTTCATGGACATTGCTCCTGCAAGCTTACTCACTGAGACAGCAAAAGAAGCCAAGGAAGAGAAAACAAGTGGTCTACAGACTCATAAGTAGCTCTCTGCCTCTTCAGTTTCCAGATAGCCACAAGGATGGCAACCTGCATCCATCATAACAGGGTCAGAGGTAAGGACAGAACTGGCCACAGTACAGCCCACTGCGGGCCTGAGCAGTTGCACAGAGCATGTGTTGAGCAGGCCTCCTCTGACCTCTGAGTCTATAGTTCATGGGTAGAATTTGTGAGAGGCGATGTGGAGGGTGCCACCCACAATAATTTTGGGGACTGAGTCAAGAATATGGGGCTGGGCAATTAGAACTCTGACTTGTTGAGCTGCCAAATCAGCAGATTTGAGGTTGGTCTTCGGCCTTTGCTCTGCACAAACAGGAGTGGTAAGCCAGTTTTCTTAGGCACTACGTCTAAGAGGTGCAGCACCTGCCATCTGACTATGAATGAGCCTCCATGTAGCACCTGTGTACCCCTACTTCCTCACCTCTTACAATTTGTGTATTCCAGAACCAAGAAACATGGTACTCCTCTCTGAAATCAACCCAGGTTTCCTAGGACTCTGAAGGTAGAACCTACCCTAGAATATCAAAGGTAAAGTCTCATAACCCACCCTATACCATGTGCCTCAATATACATCTTTGGATTATTAGGTTGCTTCTATGTATATCTAACAATCCAATAGTTTTTAAAAGTTCTCATTATGAAATGCCTTAATAACACAGGACAGACTACAGGATGAGATAAGATAAAAAGACTCAGGCAAGCAGAAGCATAGTTTCAAAAATAAAAATATATTCTGACAACTCCCCCAACTATTACATATTCTTACTGCCTACAGCAAAGCAGTTTCGGAGGTACCTAGGGAGGCTGCCTAAGAATATTACTGAGGAGCTCCCCTCATATAGCAAATGGAAGGGTGAGGAGGAGGGTATAGAGGGACACAGGCCAAAGAATGAATCCCTTTTCAGTGCTGAAACCTGAAGATAGCCCGCCCAGAAGTCCATGGGTGACTAACTACAGTGGGATTTGGGATGATCTGCTCTCTAAATGATATGAAAGAAGGCTAAAAAACCTGAGATAGGAGGGCTAAGAAATATCACCCTAAGAACAGACTAGCTCCAAAACAGGAGAAACTGGTCCTAAAGAGATAAGAAATCTTGGACACAGACTCATAAAAAGAAG
Source organism: Trachops cirrhosus (assembly GCA_028533065.1). Classification (NCBI taxonomy): domain Eukaryota; kingdom Metazoa; phylum Chordata; class Mammalia; order Chiroptera; family Phyllostomidae; genus Trachops; species Trachops cirrhosus. Next base: position 77,717,560 of record CM052543.1, on the reverse strand, counting down.
AAAAACAGGAAATAAAGAGAACCTGAAATATAAGAATTTCCTTGATGTTCCAGACACAGTGCCACAGCTGTCTTCTTGCTGTCAAAAAAGTAGTATGATAGCAGTTTACTACTGAAGTATTTTTAGGGTATCTCTCCCATCTATACCATCCTCTGAGAACCCCCACCTGCCTTCCAAAGGAACATGCTGCTGTTGCCCTGTGTGGGAAGGCTGACAGGTTGAGGGTAGATACCCAACCAATGTGCTAGGGTGGTCACATTCTTTCTTGACAATATGAACCAAGAGGTACTGGAATCTGGTTCATGGTGATCTCTAGAGTTGTGGACTTAAGAAATGGGGTATCTATTTTGGGCCTATGCATGCCAGTAAACACAATGACAAGCAAAAGGACTAGGTGCAAAGTGTTCCAGTTCTGTGCGAGAGTCGTGTTATTTCTTGTCCTGGGTTCTGTGAAATACCCTGCACCCTTATGACTCCCTCCTTTCTTTAGTTTCAGTACTTGCTTCTTGCATCCGAAGGATTCCCAAACAGGATAGTCAAACCTTGACCTTCTTCCACTATGCACCGTCCTCCATGTATTAAATGGCTAGATGCAGTTCTAAAGAAAGACTGCTAATGTAGACTGAGATCAAAGTAATGATAGTAATGCTTTATGTTGAATTAAAATGCTGTAGACTGAATTTCTGAAGACTGAAAGTATAGGAGAAAATGATGATGTATTGATTTTAATACTAAGTTCTAGGATGTCTGAGGTCTCTAAGTTCCCTACCTTAAGACATAAAAGCTGACATTTAAAAAATATCCTCACTTGAGGGTATGTTTGATTTTAGAGCGAGAAGGTAGAGGGGAAAGAGAGGAGGGAGGGGGAGAGAGGGAGGGAGGGAGGGAGGGAGGTGGGGAAGGGAGGGAGGGGGGAGGGGGAGAGGGGGGGAGAGAGAGAGAGAGAGAGAGAGATATGTAAACAATATTGATTGGTTGTATCCTAAAGGTGCCCTGACCCAGGAATCAAATCCCCAACCTAGGTTTGTGCCCTGACTGGGAGTTGAACCTGCAACCTTTCAGTGTACAGGATAACACTCCAACTAACTAAGCCATCCAGCCAAGGCAAGGCTGACATTTTTGAGAACTGACTGAGTTCAGTGTAGTTTACTCCCTGACTCTAGGGAGACCAAACAACTGGTTGAAGATCAGGACCAACAACAAGTGCCCATCATTTTCCACACCTTCAGCCACTCTTGAAATACAGGATTAGCTGCAAAACTTGGTGAAGGACTGGAAAACAAGTTCCAAATAAAATGGGAAATGTGACAGGTCACAGAAGGCCGATAAGGAAACTTCCCAACAAGGGAGATCAGGGACACAAGCGGCCCAGTAAAAAAGATGAAGGGAGGCACTAGATTAGAAAGGGAACCGTGGGTAGATGCTTTGCTTAAACACTTAATTGCTTTATTGCGCAACTCTCAGTCAACATACCCCTCAAACCACCATACAGATTCTTCAGCCAGGACAGCTCTGAAAGGAAATGTAAGAGCCATGAATGAAAACTACACAATCTTACTGGGAAGGGCTACCTTAGGGCCAAATCTAAGTGCTGGGCAGCCAAGTACAATCCCCCAACATCAGTAAATCACCACATGGTGGTGGGAGAGAACACAGAGCTGACACTTCTGGCAAATGGTAAATCACTTATAAACTTTTGCTGAATGAACAAACTGGTAAACAGCAAGGTCAATAGCCAGGATACTGCTATTCCATGATCACAGTCAGGAAGAACACAGTAAGAAGGGGGACTTCCAAATAGTTGGGAAGAAGGTCTATAACCCTCTGACTTTCATGATGTGAGGTAGAAGATTCTGCATTAACACCACTGCTATCACCTATAGAAAGGTGTAGATCCTTAGGGCATATGTGAATGTTGCCAAGACAGTAAATCTTAAAAGTTCTCATCACAAAGAAAAAAAATTTTTGTAACTTTGTATGGTGATGGATGCTTAGTAAACTTAGAAACTGATGATCATTTTGCAGTGTATATAAATACTGAATCCTTATATTGTATACCTGAAACTAATACGTCAATTATACTTCAATAAAAAAGGGTCTAGGGACTTCCAGCCAAGATGGAGGCATAGGTAGACGCACTGTCCCTCCTCGCACAACCAAGATAGGGACAACAACAATATAGAAACAAAATAACAACCAGAACTGACAGAAAATTGAAGTGTATGGAAGTCGGACACCCAAGGATTTAAAAATAAACAAGTTCATCCAGACAGGTAGAAGGGGCGGAGTCAGGCCCGGAGAGGGACGCAGAGCGGAGAGCAGAGCAACGGGGGCGGTGCACAGGACTGCAGCAGGCAGACCCTGGGCACACAAGCGGCAGTGGCTGGTGGGCCCTGGCCAGGGGGTGGTGACCCGCAGACCCAGCAAGGCGGCCATTGTGAAGCAAGGCACTGCACACAACTCAGGGTCCCAGTGCCCAGAAATAGAGCTTTGGGTCAGTGACTGAAAAGGAAGGTCCCGCAGGGTGCACAGGCCCACCCACATGGGAATTGGTGCCAGAGGGGCCCAGTTAGCTTCCGGAAAGCAGCAGAAAGGTCTGAGGTCCTACTGAGAGCGGAGCAGGCACCATGTTCCTCCTCAGACCCCACTCCCACATACAGCGCCACAACTCAGTGACTGGGGTGCCCCGCCGTGGTGAACTACTAAGGTCCTGCCCCTCACTACAGGAGCTCAACAAGACCAAAAAAAAAACCCGAAAAAACAAACAAACAAAATAGCAAAAGGATGGCTCAAACAGAAGAATTAAAAGCCCCAGAACCCATCCTTTTAAGCAACCAAGAGATAGCCAATCTATCAGATGCACAGTTCAAAGCACTGGTGATCAGGATGTTCACAGAACTGGTTGATTTTTGTCGCAAATTAGATGAAAAAATGCAGGCTACAATAAGTTTAATGAAGAAAAATGCACAGGGAACCAATAGTGATGGAATGAAAGATGGGTCTCACTGGAGTGGACCAGAAGGAAGAAAAAGATGTACAACCAGAAAAGAATGAAGAACTAAGAATTCAAAAAAATGAGGAGAGGCTTAGTAACCTCCAGGACATCTTTAAACGTTCCAACATCCGTTCCAACATCCGAATTATAGGGGTACCAGAAGAGGAAGAGGAAAAACAACAAGTGGAAAAGATATCTCAACAAATAATAAGGGAGAACTTCCCCAATCTGGCAAAGGAAATAGAATTCCAGGAAGTCCTGGAAGCTCAGAGAGTCCCAAAGAAGTTGGACCCTAGGAGAATCACACCAAGGCACATTATAATTACATTAGCCAAGGTAAAAATGAAGGAGAGAATCCTAGAAGCAGCAAGAGATAAGGGGATAGTAACCTACAAAGGGGTTCCTATCAGACTGTCAGCTGATTTCTCAAAAGAGACCTTGCAGGCAAGAAGGGGCTGGAAAGAAGTATTCCAAGTCATGAAAGACAAGGACCTACATCCCAGATTGCTCTATCCAGCAAAGCTTTCATTTAGAATGGAAGGGCAGATCAAGTGCTTCCCAGATAAGGTCAAGTTCAAGGAGTTCATCATCACTAAGTCCTTATTGTATGAAATGTTAAGAAAAAACTAATCTAAGAAAAAGAAGATAAAAAACATGTACAGTAAAATGACAGCAAACTCACAAATATTAACAACCATACCTGGAACAAAAACAAGAAGAAACTAAGCGAACAACTAGAACAGGAACAGAACCACAGAAATGGAGATCACATGGAGGGTTAGCAACAGGGGAGTGGGAGGAGGAGAGAGGGGGGAAAGGCACGAAGAATAAGTAGCATGGATGGTAGGTAGAAAATAGCAGGAGGAAAAGAATAGTAGGGGAAATGTAGAAACTAAAGAACTTATGACACATGGACATGAACTAAAGGGGGGGAATGTGGGTGGGAGAGGGTGTGCAGGGTGGAGGGGAATGAAGGGGTGATAATAGGACAACTGTAATGGGATAATCAATAAAATATATTTAAAAAATTGAAAAGAAAAAAAAGGGTCTAGATCTTGTTAATAGTGCTTTAAAGGGAACATACAGCTGGATTCCTACTTTGCAAGCCATTTACAAAAATTCATATGTATGTTCACTGTTTGGACCATAAAACATAGTTTATTTTTCTATATAAGAAATACATACCTCAAGTATGAAGAAAAGCAATAGCCCCCCCTGCGCAACGTTTTTTTTTAAATCCACAAAACAGCAAAATGATACATCCTAGGCCCTAGTGCTGGTAGTCCATAAAAGAAGAGAGCAATCAGAAGAATGGCAGAACATTTAGAGTGGGGCTGAGGAAAGAGAGGGCCATGGGAGAGAATGACCATCCACTATTTACCTAAAGAGTAATAGATAAATGCAAGATGATAAGTTGCTCAATCTATCATGTACCTACAGGGAGGTATAACATAGAACCCACAGATGTTTTCCACTTTGAGAGCTCTGCTCTTTAGTGGGAGATGGGATGGGCAGATCACTGCAAGTCCTGCACAGCAGCTGCCCAGTTAATGTGGGAGGCTATGGAAAGCAACCCCGGACAGCAAAAGACTGGGTTTAACAGAATAGCCTAATACATTTAAGAAAAAGGAAAACATCAAAGTGGTTTTACCTTATATACTTGATAGTTAACAGAGGAAGAATCATCTGTGATTGAAAGGGAAAAAGGGATGTGTTTGTCAAAATGGCAAAACTCAAAGCCTACTTGTGAAAGAGCAATTTTAATTTAATTTAGAGCAGAGCTAAAGAATTACAAATTGTCATAAAAATGGAGTTCAAGGAACAAGTTACTAGGACTGTAATCAAAAGAAAATTTAAGAAATTAAAGTTTTAGGACTGTCCTCAAAACAAGAGCCATATGAAAAGTTTCCTGAGGCTCACTTGGCAATCTCAGGCATGGACCTGGATGTACCCTCAAAGGGCCCAGAGAAAAAGCCTCACAGAATAGTCTAAAACCCTGAATGCCTACAGATACACAACTGACAAGATAATACTCCAACCAATGGTATACATGTTTAACACAAGGATCTGGCACCCCAGTTCAGGAAGCACCAAAAAAGCCACACAAGTACCCCACTGAGAAAAGAAAGGATGAACTTGCCCCTAGCCTGTATAAGCAAGGACATAATCTCCAAAGAAGATTTTGGATGCCTTTGAAAAGGCAGTAAGATACACAGAACCAGGGCTTTGGTCTCTTGATACATCTTCAGATTATGGGCAATATCTACAGACAAGGAAATCCCTGCATAGTTAGGCATGGAACCTGTTGCCATTTTTTTAGTTCTCTGTCTACGTCTTCAATATCTCAACAAAACACAAAACTAAACGTTACCACAAATGAAACACAAGTCTGGCTTTTGAAGAAGCCAAGTTACTGTTTCCTATGCACTGCCACTCTCTTCTGCCCTCCACTCCAGTTCAGGACCTTCTACACCTGAGGGTGGGTTATGTCATTCTTCATCACGCAGAGGAGACACAGAGCAACCATGGCAAATCAACAAGTCCTATATTGTCTACCATGAGAATGCAAATGGCTCTGCGATAAGAGGATAAAACCAAAAGCTAAAAGCCAAGAGAAGAGTTAGAAAAGTTTTAGTTATAAAGATGACAAGATGAGAAAGAGATCTAAAGAGAGTCATTTCTGTGGATCTAAAGACAAAAGCATACTTCAGAGTCTGAGGAGGGTAGATCAATAAAAAGTGGGCCTGCTTCTGATAAGGAAGAAGGTTCAGGGAGGTCAATGAAAGACTCTGGGCAGAGAATCACCAGAACTCGAGGGGTCATTCGGTAGTATTTACAAAAACTAATGGTGCCCCACACTGGATTGTGAATCTGCTTTAGGAGTCTGCAATTACACAAACTGCCTTGCTGTTCACATACTGTCTCTGACTATAGTAAAGTCATTTATTAGACTGAATGATGTCTAATTACCGTGGGGAACGCAGTCATTAAAGTGTATATAGGACCAAAGGTGAAGGGGAAAGGGGAAGGAGGTGCTACATTCCCAAAGCCATAGGCACAAGTGAAAACCAAATTGTTGGGTAGTAAAATGCTGAGTTACCATGGATGGTACCCCCATTTCTAAAGGGCAAAGAAAAACAATCACTACAGAAAATATAACCTGGCTCATGTTCACAGGGAGACACCCATATAAACTGGAATTAATTCATTGGGAATAAAAAGTGAACAGATAAACCCTTATTGTCTGTTTTGTGCATTTTATGGATAACAAGGCAGAGAGCATGTGATTCAAGCTTCCTGGCATTTAGGCCAGAAAGCTATGCTAGAAACCAGTGTTCTTCCCTTCCTACTGAGTAGAAACACTCATGACCTACATCAGACACAAGCATACCTAGTACCAAGGCAACTGACTCCCATAGACTATTTTCTGAAGAGAGCATGGAATGTATTTGAAGGCCTCTATCTCAAATCACTCATTATAGTTAGATTAAACATCTTACTTTAACAGATTCAATGTTCCTACAGAAACAGTGTTTTGGAGTGACGAGTGCTAGCTGCTAGTATCAAACATGACTAGAATGGTACAGTAACAGGACCTTTTCTTCCCTTTCAAGCAAACCAACACCATTACACACAATAAAGAAATCCTATACATCTCTTGGCTCAGTAAGGCTGGTCATAGCAAGCAACTGCCAATGTGAGACACCGAGGAGGAGAAAAGAGGAAACAGGGAAAGGATAAAGGCGAGGTATTCTAAAATTACATGATAATCCAAGCCATAGGGGAGTGCTGAAGTTGTAATACACACTGGGGTTGGGTATAATACCACAGTATATGGAAGCTTTAATAAAATTCCTTCCTAAACTTCTTGTGCTAATTTTCCCCACCTGGGATTAACACAGACAGCAGGTTAATTTTATAATCACAGGACACACACGGCCACAGACAAACATATATACACAATCACATTCTTAAGCCCAGGAAAGTCTCAAGTCCTCAATTAGGATTTATAGCATAATATTCCTCTTAACTGCTTTCTGTACTGTTCCCCAGGTAGGCTACCATTAAAAAAACAACAACAACAAAACAAAGAAACAAAAAACCCACATTCTCTCTAACTGGACAGAAGGACACCTTCAAATGTACTCCCAAAACAAAAAAAAATAATAAAACACACTAGCCGCTCCATTTTCATTCCACTGCTTTGCAATCTTAGAACCACAGATGTGATATCCCACAGACAGGGCTAAAGTTCACTGTAAAGTCTCCAAAGGAACCTCTCTGCCCTTTAGGTACTACTTGAGTAAGAGTTCCCAGGTCATTGGTCCTCTAAAGGTGCAGCAGGGAGATGGTGTGCTAGGTAGCTACATGGGCAGGAGAAGAAATAGAAACAAATTCCCGGAGGATATTTTTGGCCATTTCGATGTTGTTGTGGGCAATGACCAAAGCTTTCTGAATGTCCTGGTAGGAGTATCCCTGACTCATCAGGTTCTCAATCTCACTGGAGAGCTGTGGTGAGGTGGTGGCAACAGAAGCAGCAGAGCCACCTTGCTGAGAGCCACTGGCTTTTCGTTCAGAGTTGATTCTCCGAGGAAATGGCTTGGGAGGCCTCTCAGGGACTTGGGAACCCTCCATGAAGTCTACAAGAAAAAAGAAAGAAAATATTTGCAAATGTGGAGGGGGACCCTGATTTGATGGCAGCAATAACAACAATATGCTAATATCAAAACACTACTGACATACTGTCAATTGGGAACATATATTCATTCTTCAGTCAAAAGGTTGGGTGCCCTGACCAGGCAGCTCAGTTGGTTAGAGCATCATCCTGACACACCAAGGTTACAGGTTCAATCCCTGGTCATGGCACATACAAGAAGCAACCAGTGAAAGGGGGAAAAATTAGGATAACTGTAATAGACTAACAATATAAAAAGTATTAAAAAAAAGATTAAAAACAAAATGAAGCAACCAATGAAAGCATGAATAAGTGGAACAACAAATCAATGTTTCTCTTTTCCCCCCTTCCTCTCTTTCTCAAATCAATAAATAAAAATTTTTAACAAAGACTGGGTTTTACAGGTTCAAGGATTTTAGTACATGGGCCCCTCCTTCTCACAGCAGAAACAACCTTCTAAATATACCATGCACCTGTTCTGCTAACAATAACTACTAGTCATAAGCACAGAATATCTGCATTTGTATCATGCTTTACACTTAGAAACAAGTTTTCATACACATCATTGCCTGGGTTATTTTTTAAAATTTCCTGAGGGGGACAGAAAAGACACTGAAATTCTCTTTTTCCAAATAACAATACAGAAATAAGCATAATTTGCAGTGAAGCACTAAACAAGGTTGGGTGGATGGGGATCTCTGCCTGTTTCAGCAAATGGATGTGATTATCTTTTTCACCAGCTGTCGAAAGTGACAGCTATTTTGGCTGTGGTGCTCCCAGGCAGCCACAGGTGCAAGAAAAACAGTCCTCGACAGTCAAGACCCAAATGTAGGCTGGCTCCACGCCCATTCAGTGTGCTTCCCAAGCCTGCACACCTCCTTTCCAATGGAATGGAGCCCAGAAGCCAGAACATGTGGCCTGAAGAACCACTGAGCTTAATAACCACTGTCATAATGCACAGAAATCCTTCTTACCCCCAGCACAGGAGGAGCCATGGTTTAAGGAACAACCTCATTTCAAAGTCTAGCAAAATCTTAGAGTCTGACTACAGTTTAACTTCCTAATTGGGGACCTAGAACCCACTTTCCTCTCATTTAGACATAATGTTTAGTCTACTACTTCCAGCTACTGATTTACTTCACTAGGCAGTCACTCATCTCTATTTCAGTAGAAATTAGGAGCCATACAGCATTTCAGTACAAACCCAAGATATCCTGGAGACTCACTTGTGGGATCACCTTCCAGAGACAACCAGCCAAAGGAGGAGCTGGCATTAGAGATATCTGAGAGAGTTCGGCGGGCCAGCACTGCTGGCACAGGTGGCTTAGGGACATCATACCCATCATCTTCATTTTCTGATTCTTCCGGGCCAATGACAGCATGGCCTGCAGTCAAATTACCTTCACCTAGAGCAAAGTTTGTGCAGTTAGTTATCTTCTAGCATACTTCATCTACTACCACATTTCAACATAAGGACATCCTTTCATTCAGGCATGTATGGACACAGTCAGACCATTACTAAATGTTTACTACATTTACTAGAGGCCAAATACCATGTGAGGCCCTGTGGGTGGAGATAAAAGACAGAGAAAATACAATCTACACCAATTCTGCAGCTCCACCTTTCTGAACACGTCAAAAGCTATTCTTGCCAGGATTAAGTCACTTAAGTGCCGCTTTATAGCATTCATTCAGCATTTTATCTGCATTTCACTTTGGAGGGCCCTGCGTATGCTGCCTTCTTGAACTTTCACCTTGGTAAGCTAGTTAATATGGGGACTGAGTATTTACCACCCACACACAAAAGAGTATCATCAATGTGAGAAAGCCGTGGGAATAAAAGGGAGCTGCCAGCATTGCAGGTCCAGGCCATTTAACACAAATATCTCTAGGCCCTGGAAGGATGAAAAAGCAGAAAAGAAACTAGTGGTGTGAACAGGGAATAAAACAAAGGAAAGAGGTTTTATTGCCCATGGATCAAAGATATTTTGCAAATAAAATTATTTAAAATAATTTTCTGCTTAAATCAAGCTATCTCACTAGCCAAACATTACAGGCTCCTTTTATGGCAGAATAGCTACTCACCAAAAGTGCTGCTCTCTGTGTCAGGTGGCACCACTTGGGACTGAATATGGTACATTGCTTCATATGTACAACTATCAATCTGCTGGTCACAATCACATGCTCTGAACCAAAAGGAAAGTAGCACAATCATCTTCAGGAATAGAACTGTTATCCACAAACTTATTAAGATCCATCTATTCACTATTACTCTAGACACTGATTCTATCAAGAGAACATTCTTTTGCCAGTATCACTATGAAATGTAAAAGTCACTCTTGTGATGAGTAATAGACATGTACGTTTTTTAGATTACTGTGATGTTGAGGAATCATTAAGAGGAATTGCTTACAGCTGTTAATAGGCTCAAAAATTAGGGAAGATACATCTTTCTGCTTTAATTGTGGCTGGGTAATGGTATGTGAAAGTAGCAAGCCAAACAGGTGAGTGGTGTCAGCTTAATTCCAAAGAAGGATTGTTGTGAACCTACTGTAAACTCTGGCATGTCTCTAAAGGCCATTTCATCTCTGGCTTTTGAAGCCCTAGAGGCCTGGAGGTGGGAGTCATATACTCTGTGTCCTCCTCACACTGCTCTCCAGGTGGCAGTTTTGGCACAGGAAGAGGCCTGCAAGATGAAAAATAAAAAATAGAAAAAGAAAACAAAAAGAATTAACAAGATGAAAAAACAAGTATGAAATTAAGTGTCTTCAAAGCAAACAACAATTGAAATTTGACATAGCAAGACAGATGCCACCAAAGGAACTATTATTTCTTCTGGCTAAGTTAGGTAATTATTAGAAACACAGGAACTTAAATTTTCATTTTAAACTGACCAAAGGTGAGGCTATTAGGTTTGAGATGTATTACACTGGAATAGTACTTCATGCCAGTTAGACTCTGTCCTCCAACAAGTTAGAACACCAGTCCAAGAGCTATTATGCTGGTTTTTCTTTCACTAGGCATGAAACAAAAAATAGCAGGTGGCTTTCTGACAATATACTAGGAATGTATACAAATCTCAGCTCTAAAATCTTCCTACTGTTTCAAAGAATATACAGTTTGTTGAAAGCTATCACATATATTATCTTATAGCATAAACAGGTTTCCTACTCACATTATACAAAAAAAAAAAAAAAAGGAAATAAAAAGATAATAAAGTGCTTTGGTAGTTAGCATCAATTCTGGGACTATATCCCAGATCTTTGGACTCTGGCCTTCTGGGATCTTGCCATTATACTCATACATAATTCTTACCCACAGTTTTTTTTTTTAATGGTGTTTTTTTCTCATTACCATTTAACCCTCTTATACCCACCCCTGCAATCACCACACTGTTATTCATGTCCATGAGTCCTTTGTCCTTTTTGCTCCATCCCTCCACCCCCTAACCTCCCCCATAGCTCTCAACCTGCTCTCTATGAGTCTGTCTCTATTTTGCTTGTTAGTTCAGTTTGCACATTAGATTCCACATGAGTAAAGTCATATAGTATTTCTCTCTGACTGGCTTATTTCACTTAGCATAATGCTCTCCAGGTTTATCCATGCTGCTGCAAAGGGCAAAATCATTTTTGTTTTTTTTTTTAAATGGCTGAGTGGTATTCCATTGTGTAAATGTCCCATAGTTGTTTTAATCACTCATCTACTGATGGATACTTGGGCTGCTTCACTCAGAAGGTTTTGAAAGAAAACTTCTCCTGCCACCTCAACCTGTGAAGCTTGAGGAAGACAAAACAAAAAAGAAACACCCCCCCCCCACCTCACCACACAACTATGTAAGAAAGAAAATTGCTTCTGGGAATGTGAGTGAGTGAGTGTTTCCCCTCCTGCTTTTTGTGCACATTCTAAATACTCTATACAAACATCGACTGGATTTGTCTGTCTGTGTTTACTTGATGTTTGATTTTGCTAATTATAAAAGCAACAGCTGTTTATTATAAAACACTTAAATGATAACTGAAAACTAACAGATGATAGATAGCCCTTTATAATCTTACTTCAGATTTTTTTCTTATATCTACATATTACTTTCATTATTTGTGTATTGCAACGCTGAAGTTCTGAGGTAGAAGTATACTGGTATCTAAAATGTTCCTTGAAATGTGTCAAAAAATTAAGAAGGATGGATGAGTAATAGTATAGAAAGGTAAATGTGTGCTAAAACAAGTATAATAAAATACAAACAGTAGAATACAGGTAGTGAGTAAACAGACGTTCACTGTAAAAAACCTTTCACCTTTCAACTTTACTCTGTATTTGAAACTTTTAATAAAATGTTGGGGGGGGAACAACCCACAAAGATAAAAAATACGAAGTACTGGTGAAGAAGTAGGGAAATGGGTATTTTCCTATGTAGTTTTACAAATAAGAAATATATGGAGTAACTTTTCTGGAGTATTAACTCAGCAAAAGAATTAAACCAAAGATGAAAACCCTTGTACTCAGAAATTCCATTTCTAAGAATTTTTCCTAAGGAAATAATACTTAAAAGAAAAAAAGGCAACAACCTTGTCAAATAATACTGTGTTGAATAAATTTTAAACCATATATACAGATATGTCTGAAGTCACCTGTATCCCTCAGTGCCTCAGGGGTTCCAAGAAGAGCTTCAGAGGCCTACTTCTGCTTCTACCACAGTAGGTAGGTCTTGTGTATTTTATAAAGTGAGGTTACACTTAAGTCAGTTCCTCTGCTTTGCAATCAACTGAAATAATTTAAAAATCATGGTAGTAAAAGAATATGTAGTGACATTCTAAGTTGTTAAAGCTATTCCTAATGAAAAATAGCATGTACACTATGATTTCATTCACACAGAAATGGCAATGAACATACATCAAACGCTAACTAATAGTAAGGTTATAGATGACTTCTATTTCTTCAGCGTCACTTACATGCCTTTCCTATGTCTTAATTAACACTTTTATTTAAAAAAGATCAATAAAAGGGTGATCAAAAATGTTTCATTACAACCACAGCTGGTGTGACTCAGTGGACTGAGTGTTGGCCTGCAAATCAAAGGGTCACCAGTTCGATTCCCAGCCTAGAGCACATGCCTGGGTTGTGGGCCAGGTCCTCAGTAGGGGGCGCACAAGAGGCAACCACACATTGATGTTTCTCTCCCTCTTTCTCCCTGCCCCTCTCTAAAAAATCAAGTAAATAAATTCTTTTAAAAATTTTAATTGTAATTCTTTTCATTGATGATGTTAATAAAAATATAAAATTGCATCTCCTCATTAAGCATTTTAGCAATACATATTTTAAAACATCAACCATCTTTTGTCGCAGAAGTTCTACCTTGGCCATAACTCTGGTTACCGTATTTTTCAGACCACAAGACGCACCTGGGTTTTAAAGGAAAATAGGAAAAATATATTGAAGCAAAAAATGTGGTAAAATATTTAATAATATAAGTAACATAATATTTCACCAATGTAAATGTAAACAGAACTCAATGGCAGCATTAAGAACCATTATTCCTCCAAAATTGGGGGTGGGAGTGCATCTTAATAGTCCAAAAAATAGAGTATGTACAAGGCTATCCAATAAAAAGTTTATTATTTTAAACAAAATAAATATTCAACAATAGAGAAATAATTAAAATATGTGATGCTATAGTCACATTCTATATGTAATCACTGAAAGTATGGATTTTAAAGAACTTTTTATTTTTTAATTTTTTAAATATTTTATTTGTTTTTTAGAGAGTGGGGAAGGGAGGGGGAGAGAAACATCAATGTGTGGTTGCCTCACACACACCCCCTACTAGGGACCTGGCTCGCAACCCAGGCATGTGCCCTGACTGAGAATCAAATTGGCGACACTTTGGTTTGTAGGCCAGCACTCAATCTCCTGAGCCACACCAGTCAGGGCTTAAAGAATTGAATAATTTTTTAAATGATAGGAAGACATGCCCAAGACATAATACTAAGTTTAAATAAGGAGAGAGTATGAGACTGTATCTTGATCTAAAACATACATACATGTTACATGTTCACAGCCATGGCCAAGTAGCAAGCACTGTCCAACCATCTGCTTGGAGCAGCCATTGGAAAAGCAGGAGGACTGCAGAAGAAAGAGGCACTGGAGAGGCAAGCAGGCAGCCAGACTTAAGAGGCCAGCCAAGACTCCAGAGAAGAGGAGAATGCTCTGATGTAAGCTTCATATTAGAAGCTCTAAACTTGGGGTTTCAAGATGGTTTCAACAGGCTGGGAATTTGGGGGTATCATAATGGCCAATTCATCATGAAGGACCAAAAATCCTGGAGAAAGTAATAGCAGGGAATTAGGCTTAAATTCCACCTGCAATTTCCCTTAGAGTTATTGCTAATCCCTAAACTATGTATACATGGAGTTAGAGTCAGATAAATCATGCAGGAAAAGATACTTTAGTTGTCTTGCCAAGCTGGAGAGACGAAGTTGTAGTTAACAGATATGGCCTTCAAAATAATTATACGTTCAATAAAAAAGGATAGAGAATTTTATTAGAAAACTAAAAAATATATATTTTTGATAATCACATGAAAAATCTAAAACCTAAATACATAGTATCTGAAAATACAAATTCAATAGATGGATTTAGGGCAGATTAGAAACTGCAAAAGAGAAAGATCAGGGAATTTGAATATAGCAGGAATTATTCAGACTAAAGAGGGAAAACTGGGAAACAGATGAGCATAACAGTTATGTTAGGAATGGTGAGAGGTCACATATTAAAGTCATTGGAGTAACAGTAGCAGAGGAGAAAGACTACACTATTCAATCTATTTTAAGAAACCGTGGCCTAGCCCTGGCTTGTGTAGGTCAGTGGATTGAGCATGGGCCTGTGAACCAAAGGGTTGCCAGTTCGATTCCCAGTCAGGGTACATGCTTGGGTTGCGGGCCAGGTCCCTAGTAGGGGACACACAAAAGGCAATCACACATTGATGTTTTGCTCCCTCCCTTACCCTTCCCCTCTCTCTAACAATAAATAAATAAAATCTTTTAAAAACAGGCCTAGAATTATCTAAAACATTAAAAACATCAAACCACAAAATAAATAAAGCCTACAAACCTTAAAAAGGATAAATGTAAAGAAAACTACATAGGAGCAAATTATAGTAAAACTACTGAGATCTGAAGAAAAAGAGGTCCAGAAAAGAAAATTACCTTTAAAAGAAAAAATTTAAGCCCAGGAGCTAATTTTTCATCAGCAACAATGGAAGCCTAAGGGTGATATAATGTTATTTTTTAAGTGCTAAAAAAAAATAACCGCACTTCAGTACTATACTCAGTAAAAATATCTTTCAAGAAAATTAAAGTGAAAAAAAAATTTTCACTCAAACAAAATCTGGAGGAAATGGTTGATGGAAGAAACCTACACTCATTCATACCCACACCTGAATACTCTGTCTTTGTCTCTGTAAAGTAAGTTCTTTGGGCAGAAGGAAAAGATTCCAAATGAAAGCATGGCAAACCAATAGGAATTGAGGAATACTAGAGAATAAATATGTGGGAAATTTCAATGTCCAGGAAGTGTAAGAGGCACTAATTCAGGACTTCTGGCCAAGATGGAGGCGTAGGTAGACACACTGTGCCTCCTCACATAACCAAAAGGAGGACAACAAATTTCAAACAACAAACAACCAGAACTGTGTGAAAATCGAACTATATGGAAGTCCAAGAACCAAGGAGTTACAGAAGACACATTCATCCAGACTGGCAGGAGAAGCGAAGATGGGCAGCTGGATGGAGAGGAATTGAGGCAAGGTGGTGGCTGGCGGACAGGGCAGACCCACATTCACATGCAGATAAACCGGGAAGAACAACTGGGAAGCGAGACAGACTGCCGCAACCCATGGATCCAGTGTGGGGAAATAAAGGCTCAAAATCCCTGACTGAAAATACCTGTGGGGGTTGAGGCGCCAGTGGGAGAAACTCCCAGCCTCACAGGAGAGTTCATTGGAGATACACAGGGTCCTAGAACATACACAAACCCACCCACCCGGGAACCAGCACCAGAAGGGCCCAATTTGCTTGTGGGTAACAGAGGAAGTGACTGAAAACCATCAGAGAGTGAAGCAAGCAGCACTGCTCCCTCTCAGACTCCTCCCCAACATACAGCATCACAACGAATTGACGTGCGTTGCACCGCTCTGGTGAACACCTAAGGCTCTGCCCCTTACTACGTAACTGGTGCCCCAAGACACACACACACAAAAATGTCCCAAATGAAAGAACAGATCAAAGCTCCAGGAAAAATACAATGAAGCGATGAAGAAGCCAAACAACCAGAGTTTTGAACTGTGCATCTGATAATCAGGATGTTCCAGGAACTCACTGGGTACTGCAACAGCATAAAAAAGACCCAGGCGACAATGAAGGTTGCCTTATGTGAAATAATAAAGAAAAATCTACAGGGAACCAACAGTGACAGGAAGGATACCAAGACTTGAATCAACAGTCTGGAGCAGAAGGAAGAAGTAACATTCAACCAGATCAGAATGAAGAAACAAGAATTCCAAAAAATGAGAGGCTTAGGAACCTCCAGGACGTCTTTAAATGTTCCAATATCCAAATCATAGGGGTGCCAGAAGGAGAAGAGGAAGACCAAGAAATTAAAAACTTATTTGAACAAATAATGAAGGAGAACTTCCCCAATCTGGCAAAGGAAATAGACTTCCAGGAAGTCCAGGAAGCTCAGAGAGTCCAAAAGAAGATGGACCCAAGGAGGATCACACCAAGGCACATCATAATTACATTACCCAAGATTAAAGAGAAGGAGAGAATCTTAAAAGCAGCAAAAGAAAAGGAGACAGTTACCTCCAAAGGAGTGCCTGTTAGACTACCAGCTGATTTCTCTAAAGAAACACTGCAGGCAAGAAGGAGCTAGAAAGAAGTATTCCAAGTCATGAAAGGCAAGGACCTACACATCCAAGATGACTCTATCCAGCAAAGCTATCATTTAGAATGGAAGGGCAGATAAAGTCCTTCTCAGATAAGGTCAAGTTCAAGGAGTTTATCATCACCCAGCCCTTATATTATGAAATGTTAAAGGGACTTATCTAAGAAAAAGAGATAAAAAATATGAACAGTAAAATGACAACGAACTCACAACTATCAACTGAATCTATAAAACAAAACAAAACAAAAACAAAAACGAATTAGGCAAACAACTAGAACAGGAATAGATTCACGGAAATAGAGATCACACGGAAATTATCAGTGGGGAGGTGGAGAGGGAAGAATGGGGAAAAGGTACACAGAATAAGAAGCATAAATGGTAGGTACAAAAGAGACAGGGGGCAGTTAAAAACAGTATGGGAAATGGAGAAGCCAAAGAACTTATATGTATGATCCATGGACATGGACTAAGGGGAAAGGGGGGATGCTGGTAGGAGGGGGGTGAGGGGGAATAAAGGGGAGAAAAAAATGGGACAACTGTAATAGCATAATCAATAAAATATATTTAAAAACGAGATTAATATCCAGAATATGAAGAGAACTTCTAAAATTCAACACAAAAAACCTGATTAAAAATGGACAAAGGTCTTAAACACACTATTTGTTAAAGGAGATATATGAATGACCAATAAACACATGAAAAGATGCTGAACAATACTGATCATCAGTGAAATGCAAAACAAAACTACAGTGAGATACGACCTCACACTCACTAGGATGGCTACTATAAAAAAAAAAAAAACAAAGACAAAAATACAGAAAATAACAAGTGTTGGTGAAAATTTGGAGAAATGGGAAACTTTCTGCACCATTGGTGGGGATGTAAAATAGTACAGATGCTGTGAAAAATAGTATGCCTCAAAAAACTAAAAATAGAATTACTATATGATCTAGCAATTCAACTTCTGGGTATACACCTAAAGATCCAAAAGTGGAGTCTTATAGAGATATTTGCTCGCCGGTATTCATAGCACCATCATTTACAATAGCTAAAACATGGTAGCAACCCAAGTGTTGATAACAAGTCGATGGGCACTTACTAAGCATAACATGACATGTACAAACAATGGACTATTAGTCAGCCTTTAAAAGAGAGGAAGTTCTTCAATATGCTACATAGTGAATCTTGAGGACACTCTGCTGAGCAAAATAAGCCAGTCACAAAAAGACAAATACTGTATTATTCTACTTACATGAGGTATTTAGGGAAGTCAAAAATCACAAAGACAGAAAGTGTAATGATGGTTGTGTCAAGGGACGGGGGGAGGGGAAATGAGGAGTTATTGTTTAATAGGTATATAGAGTTTTACAAAATGAAAAGAGTTATGGAGATGGATGATGCCTGCACTATATGAGGTATTTAATACCACTAAACTGTATACTTATAAATGAGTAAGATATAAATGCAAAAGAAACACTCCAAAGCATAAAATAGGATACTTTTTACATGGTACAAATACAGATCAATTTTTATTTTCCTCATTATATTCCTCTGGGTTTTAATTTTCTATAGGTAAACTGTTTAAAAGTTCCAACTCCACTGTATGAAATATAGCTTTAGAAAACTTACCTGGCAGCCAGAGAATAAATGGCATTGGCAGATGCAGAAGGTTTGATTTTGGGGTGCTCACACTCTGGACCTGCTAATGGGCTACTATTCATATTCTGGAAAGAAAAGTGTTGAAAAAGGACCTTCTTAATACAGCTATATATATCTCCTCTTATTTAACCTATTGAAAATAACAAGAACAATTATAAAGACACAGACCTCACTTTCAATGCCATGTTCAGGGATTATTACATCTGAAAAAGCATAGCTGTTTTCAGGTTCTGAAAAAAGCTCAAATGTAAGGGGGTTAGGGAGACAGAGATCTAAAAGGAGCCAAGGACATGTGTTGTTTTTTGTTTGTTTGTTTAATTCTAGAAAGAGTTGAGAAAATTGGCTGTCTATACAAATACCATTTCTAGCTTTAAATTTCTATATATCCTTCAACACTGATGCCACCAGGAAGCCAAACATAACCCACTCTTACTAATTAGACTCCCACTTAAATCTAAATTACAACTTTCCTCCTTCCCTCGCAACAAAGGAACATTCAGTTCAATTATTGGCCACAACATTCCTCCACTTTGCCCTTCCAACTCCAGCATTTTCTTAGATTTCCAACTACCTACTGGCCATTTCTTGTTTCAATAACTCATCTCAAATTCAACATGTCTCTCATTAGGCAGGTTCAAAACCTCAAGTGTGTGTGTGTGTGTGCGCGCGCGCGCGCGCGCGCGAGAGAGAGAGAGAGAGAGAGAGAGAGAGAGAGAGAGAGAGAGAGAGATTCTTCTCCTGTTTTGCACCTACTGACTGCTTTCTAGCCTTACTGAATCTTTGTTTCTCACTCTCTGAAGGCTCTACCTAATCTGGCTGCCC
>CM052543.1:77662059-77698372 GCA_028533065.1 Trachops cirrhosus | reverse complement strand
TTTGATCAGCTCTCCCAATACCAGCTATTTTTGTGCTACTTTTTCTCACAGCACTCATCCACATCCAACATCTTGTATGTTTATTAACTTATTTTATTTTCTTTCTGCCACTAGAATGTAAACTTTATAAGAGCAAGAATTTGTGTTTAGTGTGTAAATGAACCAACAAAAATATGAATACACCTCTCCCATTCCCTTTTCTGAACCCCTAATCTCATGCTTACACAATGGACCGCTAACTTGTCATTTTTCAACCTATTCTCTTACCAATCCATTCTACATACTACTATTGGAGTCATCTCTTTAAATCATCATTTTGGTCATGTCACTCCACTATTTTAAAACTTTCAAATGCTCTCATTTCCTACAAAATAAATTCAAATTCTTCTGGAACAGGATATTCAAAACCCTCTAATCTAGCCCCTTTTCCTATTTTGATACACAAAATTTCTGCTCTACTCAAACTACTTCTCATTTTACAATACAACTTAAGCATTTCTGTCATTGTACCTCTGATCTATCTCAAAACTGTATACACTTTGGAAATAATACTTCAAATTTAGATGTCACTCTTTCCATAAAGCCCTCAATGTTTGCTTTATCTGACAATAATTTCTCCTTTCTCTAAAACGTGTTTCTTATTTATACCACTCATGATACATACATACACACATGTGTACACACACTGTATTTACAAACATGCCTTAACTGCTCTATAAAAATACACATTTCTTCAGGGTAGAAATTATATTATCTTTGAATACTATACAAAACCTATCACAAAATGCTGACCCATTAAATATTATCCACAAATATTTGCTGTCATAGGCTAAATAATTTAAAAATCAGCCCTGGCTGGTGTGGCTCAGTGGATTGAGTGCCAGCCTGTGAACCAAAAGTTCGTCGGTTTGAGTTCAGTCAGGGCACAAGCCCTAGGTTGCGGGCCAGGTCCCTAGCTGGGAGCATGTGAGAGGCAACCGATCTATGTATCTCTCCCACAGTGATGTTTCTCTCCCTCTCCTTCTCCCCCTCTTCCTCTCTCTCTATAAATAAATAAATAAAATTTAATTAATTTAAAAAATCTTTAAAAAAGAAAATCAGGACTCACCATGGAGGTATCCAGGCTGAACGTGCTTCCGAGCCTAGGCACATCTGCTCTGGGTTCAATTTGTGAGGGCAATGAAAATGGAAGTGAGTGCCGGTTGGTTAATTCTCTCCCTGCCCAGGGATCACTAAGGTTTGGGGTAACTACTGGTACTCTGGGGATTGGCCTAGGAAGCCATGATTCCCCAAAGCGGCTAGATGGGACAGGGGGCAATTTGTCCCTGGATGGACAGTCGCCTGGTGTACAAGGCAAGGGGCGTCTCTGAGGCCGGGTTTCAGCTCCAACAGAATAAGGCCGGTCTGGAGGGGGTGGTGGTGGAAGATCTCTAAGTGTGGGAGGTACTGGTAATGGCTTGTCCTTATGAAGGGAGCCAGAAGCAGCCTGTGGAAGCAGGATGGAAGCAAATCAATCAAAGCCCATTAACCCACAACAAAGAACCAGTAAACTGTACAACAAATAGATAATGCTTTACCTTAGAAGCAGTTCCAACACCAAGAGCACTTGAAGGGACAGATACTCGTTGTTGCAGAAGGTCAAGTCGTGGTGGCACTGGGGGAAGGGAAGCTTGTGGGGCCATAGAGAATGGAGATGGAGGCCGCTCCACCTAACAAACAAAATCTCCTAATGGATTATTCTTGTATGGGAGTGGCATCTTTCAACTCCTCCAGAAGCTGTAGATATCAAGTACTACATGAACACTCTTTAACTATCAATGGGTCAGACTTTGGCCCGGGGTAGCACTTCCTGAATTATTGTCATGTCACTGTAAGAAGTCAGATTCAATCACAGAAATATCATAGAGATATAAGCTACAGGCAAATGTATATAGAAATGGCTGTGCTACAAAAAGCCTCTTAGCTTACAACTTTTTTTTTTTAAAGTACAATTTCCACCTCCTCATTTTCAGAGAAAGAAAATAATCTTTTCAATATTAAAAACAGGAACCCAGCACTGGCCAGTGTGGTTCACTTGATTGGAACATCGTCCCCTAAACTGAAAAGTCACAGGTTTGAATACCAGTCAGGGCACATACCTAGGTTGTAGGGTTTGGTCCCTGGTCCGGGCATGTACCAGAGGCAACTTGATGTTTGTCTCCCTCTCTCTCTCCCTCCCTTCCTCTCTTTCTAAAATCAATTGGCATGTCCTCACGTAAGGATAAACAAAACAAAACAAACAGAAACCTATATAAAAAGAAAGGAACAGACATTAACCTCTCAACATATCACCTAGGAAAATAATGTTTACGAAGCAGAACGAGAAATTCAGGCCAAGATGGGATGGAGGCATAGGTAGATATACTTTGCCTCCAACAACTTTAAAAACAAAAACTAACCTTAACTTCCAGAAAATCAGACTGTATGGAAGTCCAACAACCAAGGAGTTAAAGAAGAAACATTCATTCAGACTGGTAGGAGGGGCAGAGACAGGCAGCTGAGGCAGAGAGGACACTCAGCAAGGCAGTGGCTGGAGGATCTGGGCAGGAGAGTAAGCAGCTGTCGGACTCTGCAGTCACACATTTGTGTGTGGATAAAAAGGGAGGAACAAGTGGGGAGCATGACAGACTGCGCAACCCAGGGTTCCAGTGTGGGGAAATAAAGCCTCAAAGCCTCTGGTGGTAAAAACCTGTGGAGCTTGGGGTGACAGGAGGAACTCCCAGCCTCACAGGAGAGTTCATTGGAGAGACCCACAGGGTTCCAGAACATACACAAACCCACCCATCCAGGAATCAGTACCAGAAGGGCCCAATTTTGTTTGTGGGTAGCAGGGAAAGTGATTGAACAGTACCATAAGCCGAGCAAGTGGTACTGTTCCATCTCTGACTCCTTCCCCCCATACAGCGCCACAACGCAGCAGTGAGAGTGGCCTACCCTGGCGAATACCTAAGGCTCTGTTCCTTACAACCTAAAAGCTGCGCTGAAGAAAAAAAATATGGCCCAAATGAAAGAACAGATCAAAGCTCCAAAAACAGAACTAAGTGATGAAGAGAGCCAACCTATCAGATGCTGAGTTCAGAACACTGGTAATCGGGATGCTCACAGAAATGGTTGAGTTTGGTCGCAAAATGGAGGAAAAATTAAAGGCTATGCAAAGTGAAATGAAGAGAAATGTACAGGGAACCAACAGTGAAGGGAAAGAAACCGAGACTCAAATCAATAATTTGGAACTAAAAAGAAGTAAACATTCAACCAGAACAGAATGAAGAAACAAGAATGTGGATTCAGTGCCAGCCTGCGAACCAAAGGGTTACTAGTTTGACTCCCAGTCAGGGCACATGCCTGAGTTGCAGGCCAGGCCCCTGGTAGGGGTGTGCAAGAGGCAACCACACATTGATGTTCCTCTCCCCCTTTTTCTCCCCTGCTTCCCCTCTCTCTAAAAATAAATAAATAAAATCTTAAAAAAAAGAATTCCAAAAAATGAGGAGAGGCTTAGGAACCTCCGGGACAACTTTAAAGGTTCCAACATCCAAATCATACGGGTGCCAGAGGAGAACAGGAGGAGAAAGGAGAACAGGAGGACCAAGAAATTAAAAACTTATTTGAAAAAATAATGGAGAACTTCCCCACTGTGACAAAGGAAATAGACTTCCAGGAAGCTAAGAGAGTCCCAAAGAAGTTGGACCCAAGGAGGATCACACCAAGGCACATCATAATTACATTACCCAAGATTAAAGAGAAGGAGAGAATCTTAAAAGCAGCAAAAGAAAAGGACACAGTTACCTCCAAAGGAGTGCCTGTTAGACTACCAGCTGATTTCTCTAAAGAAACACTGCAGGCAAGAAGGAGCTAGAAAGAAGTATTCCAAGTCATGAAAGGCAAGGACCTACATCCAAAATTGCTCTATCCAACAAAGCTATCATTTAGAATGGAAGGGCAGATAAAGTGCTTCCCAGATAAGGTCAAGTTCAAGGAGTTTATCATCACCCAGCCCTTATTATATGAAATGTTAAAGGGACTTATCTAAGAAAAAGAAGATAAAAAATATGAGCATTAAAATGACAACAAACTCACAACTACCAACTGAACCTAAAAAACAAAAACAAAAACTAAGCGAACAACTAGAACTGGAACAGAATCACAGAAATGGAAATCACAGGGAGGGTTATCGGTTTGGAGGGGGAGAGGAAGAAGGGGGGAAAAAAGTACAGAGAATAAGAAGCATAAATGGTAGGTACAAGTAGACAGGGGGAGGTTAAGAACAGTATAGGAAATGGAGAAGCCAAAGAACTTATATGTATGACCCATGGACATGAACTAAGGTGCAAGGAGTACAGGTGGAAGAGGGTATACAGGGTGGAAGGGAATAAGGTAGAGAAAATGGGACAACTGTATTAGCATAATCAATAAAATATATTTTAAAAATTAAAAAAAAGGGACAGAACAACAAAGAGATCAAAGATTATAAATTCTCAGTGGGTTGTTACTATAAAAAAGAAAAAAAGAGCTTTGTAAGAGGAGAACAATCAATATCTCTGAAAAGCATATCGAGTCCTTCTGAGGAAATGTTATTAAAATGAGGAAATTTAATTCAGTAATTAAAAGGGATTAGTATTTTCTGCTAATTTGTGTTCTAAAAAATGAGGTACCAAATTAGAAGAAACAATACATGTACAATCTTTTCCATTTCCTTGCCTGTAGCAGGGTGATGAAGAGTTGAAAAGATTGTCCAAGTAACTGTCAAGAGATATATAGCAAGTCATATAAATGCTACTTTGCATTCCCTAACAGAGAGAAATACAGGCAAATAATTATTACATGCACATACAGGATGATAGAAAAACAACCATCCCCATACTTAGTACTGTCATTAATGCTGTATGATGAATGAGGGTAAAGAAAGCCCTCATCATTAGCTACTTGCTTTTACTCATGCTGAAGAAAATGGGTCTCATGTCAATGGAGTATGAGCAATGCAACATGAGCAGCTAAATTTCCCAAGGATTAGAATATCCTATCTATATTTCATTCTACTCACCAACCTTGGACCTGATTTATTAAAACTGCCTTCTAGCGATTCTCCCAGCTTCTACTTTTTTATCTCAACAAATCCTTTTGCTCACCATTACTTACCTTAGCTATCCTTAAATACTCACTAGCTGAAAACCATCCATCAGTAACTCTCATTTTCCCACCACTCTTTATTCTGGAATTCCTACCTATTTGCCTTTGTTCAAATTGCCTCCCAATTTGAAAGGCCTCTCTACCTATTTTGATCCCTTGCAGTATCCACCTTTCTCCTTCCTAAAACCACAGAGGGTTAAGCTAATCAGATTCCTCAATTCATGGCACCACATCATAACCAATCCCTGCAATGATCATTTATCTCAACATATAATAAAGTTCCAAAAACAGAAAATCACAAATGGTAAAGAAATTATCTAAGAAAGAATACAAAACATTTCTAAGACCTAAGGGTATAAATATCCATATAGAAGGGTTCCCTGCAGAGCTAACTCAATGAAGGGAAAGAAACCCATAACAAACACACAAACCACCCCAAAACACCCTTAAACTTTCAGATAATCAAGGATAAGGAAAACATCCTAAAAGCTTCTGGGGGTTGACGGTACCAAACAGCATAATTACACAAGAAATCACATGAAGCTGTAACAATTTAGAATTGAATTTTTTCAACCTAGACTTCTATAATTATTCAGTTTGAGGATTGAATAAAAACATTTTAAGATAGCAAACATCTCAAAAAATTTACTTCACACCTTTCACAGAAAGCTATTTTGAGGACATATTCCACCCAAACAACGAAGTAAAGCAAAAAGAAGGAAAACATGGGAGCCAAGAAATAGGCACTGCAACACACAGTAGAGGCAATGAAGTCCTGTGATAATGAGGGCAAGGAGAGACCTCAGGGGAACAGGGGATGCAGCACATGCAGAGAATAACCAGTCCGGACTGGGGCTGAAACATGGAAGACTTCTCCATATAGTATACTATTAGGTTGGCCAAATAGCCTGTAAAATAAGGACATTTTTCATTTTCACCAATAACTTTATTGATTGGGATCTTCTGAGTATGTCAGATATCTCCTACTATTAGCTTCTAGTGGGTAGAGGCCAGGGGAGCTTCTAAACATTTTCCAATGCATAAGACAGCCTCACAACAAAGAATTATTGGGCAAAAATGTCAACAGTACCAAGCAACTTTGCAAACTACTTTTGACATGTTTGATCAATCATAGTACCTTCTCCATACAATGGACAAATTTCTTTTTTTTCTGTTTCAGTTGTGTTTTTACTTTTATTGAAATAATAAAGTATAATACACCAAAAATGTTGCATGTCTTCTTCCATCTTCAATATTAAAATGGCTACACAAAAATTCACCAATTTTGATAATTTTTTTTAATGCACATTTTTTATATGACAGCTGTCACAATACAATTTAACAGAACTGTTTCAAATGAAGTTAAAAACAACTAAGCACTACTGGAGCCATCTTACAGAAAAAAACAATCAAACTTTTTGGCCAACCCAATATATTATATACTACTATATTAACAGAATTTACTTTATAGAAAATTATATTGAGAGGATGTTTGACAGCATGGTAAAGTAACACTTGGCACTGGTAGGTACAAAATGAAATTTAAGGAAATAAAAATAAAGCAATTATCCTAGGAAAAATAAACGTAATTACATTATAGTGAATATATTATTTGGCACATTGGAGAGCAGTATCATTCAAACACTGGATACCAATTTAGCCAAAAACATTCAGATAAATATAGTGGGAAGATAGTAGTAAGAGATCTAAAATCCATTTGTGCAATATCTGAAGTAAAGAGACAACTAATATTGAAGAACCAAGAGAAAGCAGTATAAGCCTATGATTAAGAAACAGTTTTTAGAACTGAAAAATCTAAATGGAACACAGAAAGCAGGTGGAAGAGTATAGGCAGGGAACCAACCTTTCCATAAGTCTGTTACCAATTCTTTTAAACTTTTAAAAAACTTCATGTGCATTTATCACATGGAATTTTTAAAAAGTAGATTTACTATATTAAAAACAAATGAAAATAAAACAAAACAACAGCAAAACAATAATCAATAGCTACCAGGATGTGACAAAACAGGAACTTTCATATACCTTTCGGATTGATTTGAGGACAAAAATTGGTGACAAATTTTAGTATCTATCAAGAGATGTAAAATATTTTTACTCAAATATTTTGTTCATATAAATATTTTACTCATACCTTATACAAACTATCAAATATAAAGAATAATAAAACACCCATGAAGTACCTATCACTCAGATAAGAAATGAAATACCATTGCCTTTGTGAAATTTCCATGTATCCCCACCCCTAATTATATTTCTCTGCTCTATCAGTTTAGATTTTTCCATAAAAATTCTTTTATCCAGCAATTACACTACTAGAAATTTACCCTAAAGACAGGTGTGCAAAAGAATGCCAATATGTATATAAGCCTGCAAACAATATGAAATGTCCATTAAGAAAAGACTAAATTACCAAACTGCTCAGTAACAATAAATGATGCTGTTTTCTCTCTACTTGAATTTTTACAGTGTACATTTTTAAAAAAATTTTTTAGAGAGAGGAAGGAGGGAAAGACGGAGGGAGAGGGAGGAGGATGGGAGAGGGGTAAGGAGAGGGAAGCGGGGGCATGCGTGAGAGAGAAAGAAACATTAATTTTTTTGTTCCACCCATTCATGCATTCATCAGTTGATTCTTGTATGTACTGTAAATGTACTGTAACCAGAAGATGGAACCTGCAACCCTGGCATACTGGGACAATGCTCTAACCAACTGAGCTACCTGGCCAGGGCTACAGCGTGCATTTATTACTTTTTATTTAAATGAGTAAATTTAGTGTCTTTCATATTTATCAGCAATGGAAAAAAGCATTCATTTTCATCCTTCCTTTAAAGTCCTTTACACTTAAAGAATATGTATTCTACAACTGAGACCAATATATACTGTCAGCCTTGTGTTAAATAGTGTTTCACCTGCATAAATATTCTCTTCCCAAATAAAACTACTAGCTTCTTGTGGGCCTTTGTCTTAGGTTTCTTGTCCCATACAGCACTCAACACAGAGCTACTTACCTAGCAAAATAAATACTTTGTTAAAGCAATATATTAACTGCAAATTAAAAAAATTCAAATATTCCATAAATTTAAAGTCCTCTGAACTTGTATACTCAGGAATAGTAATATGCTGTGTAGTCATCCAATTTTCTCTACATGCACATAAAAAATTTTTTTACAACCAAATTAGTTTTATAGAAATAAGATGATATTAAACAGAGTATACAGTTATTTTTTAAATAAGATACATTAGATAGCTTTCCTCTCAAGTACATGAAAACTGAACTCATTCTGCAGGGTGTTCCATTATATGGACTATAACAGGCAGAATGATCTGCTGCTGCCCTCCTTGATTCATGCCCTAAAACCCAGAATCTGTGCATGTGTCACCTTATCTGGCAACTTTGCTAATGTGATTAAGGATATGGATCTTGAGATTGGGGGTATTATCCTAGATTATCTGCAGTGGGCCCAATCTAACTGTGGAGTCCTTAGAAGCAGAGAACCTCAGAGAGACAAGATTAAAGGCAAAAAGGAGTCCAGGAGCCAAAGAATGCAATTGACCACTGGCAGCTGAGAATACTGTCAGCTGACAACCAGTAAGGAAACAGGGGACTTAATCCTACAGCTGGAAAGGAATTAAATTCTGCCAAATCCAAATGAGTAAGGAAATGAGTCTTCCCTAGGGCCTCCATAAAGAAATATAGACCTGCTAACACCCTGAGTTTAGCCTGATGGGACATGTGTTGGAATTGTGACCTACAGAACTATAGGAGAATAAATTTGTTCTTTTAAGCTACTAAATTTGTAGAGTAATCTGTTATGGCAATAGAATACTTACATGTGAGCTGTTCTTAATTTTTTATTATTATAAATAATGCTGTAAGAATAACTACACCTACAGATTTGTGCACTTGTCTAAAAATGTTTCTTTTTCTCTTTTTCTTTTTATCCTCATCTGAGGACATGCTTAGTGATTTTAGAGAGAGAAAAGGAGAGGAACAGTATGAGAGAGAAACATGGATTAATTGCCTCTCAATCGCCCCCAACTGGGGACTGAACCCGCAACCCAGGCATGTGTCCTGACTGGGAATCGAACCTGCTACCTTTCGGTTACAGGACCACGCTCCAAGTGAGCCACACCAGCCAGGGTTGTCTAAGTATTTCTTAAGGATACATTTTTAGAAATGGAATTGCTAATTCAAGCTGTGAACATTATATATTTTGATAGTTTGTCAAAACTGTTCTTCAAAAAGACTGAACTAATTTGTGCCCACACCAACACTGACTGTGAGTGCCTGTTTCTCCACAATGAGTATTACCATCTATAAAAGTTCATAAAGAAAATAAAAGGGTATTTTAATTCCAAATAAATACATATATGAAAGATCACACTTCTTTATCTTATTGTTCAGATTCTCTAATAGTCCAGGAGTTGCCAGTAAATTTTTAAATCGTGGTCAAATGAATCTCTTAAAAAGGAACCAGCCCTGACAGGTGTGGTTCAGTGGGTTGGGCGTCATCCTACAAACCAAAGGGTCCTCGGTTCAACTCTTGGTCAGGGCACATGCCTACATTGTGAGCCAGGACCCTGGTTGGGGGTACACACGAGGCAAGCAATCAATGTTTCTATTGTATATCAATGTTTCTCTCCCACTCTTTCTCTCTCCCTTTCCCTCTCAATAAAAAAATAAAATCTGCATAAAAAAATCAAAGAACCTCTATGAGGGGCCAAAACTAGTATCAACTTCAAAAAAGCAAAAATATAGCAAACAGTCCAGATTTCCTCAACTATCCATTATTGATATGGCATAAATTTATATACTCCTGTTTCAAAGTGTTTTTAAATCTCAAACATTCAAAGTTATTACTATGTACTCAATTTTGAGAAGTTAATTACAAATGAGACATGGCTCTTGCCTTCTAGGAACTTACAATGGAAAATATGTTGAAAAAATTATTACAAGGTGATAAGTTCTATAGCAGACATATTCACAACATCCCAGAAACATCAGGGCAAACCTAGATTGTATGTATATAAATACATGTGAGTTGGGAGTCAGGAAAGCAGGGTAATTTGGAAAGGTTTCCTAGGCAGTGAAAACAGCTACATTACACAGAAACTATCAAGACAAAAAGGAGAAGTTTTTAGAGGTTCAGCCTTGCAGGAGCACAAAATATAAAGTGGAAAGGATTATGGGTACAAAGTAACTGGAAAGAAGGCTGAGTTTAACCCATTAAATAATGAAAACCCATCAAAGAATGTGAAGTAAAGGAATAAGGTGGTAAGATCTGTGTTGTAGATCCATGACTCTGGTAGCAAAGAGAACAGATGATGATGAGAGCCTGAAATAAGGCAATGGCACTAAGGACACAGAGAAGATACAATGGATATGGTCATTCAAGAGATAAAATCCATGCTTTCAAAATTTATCAAGCACCTACTATGTGCAAAGCAGTCAGGTGCTGGCTTCTTTTGTACCAAGGAAATGCACCACATGAATTTGAAACATTCTAAACTAGACAATATGCAGCATATTAGAATCTTTTGTTTGCCTTATATTTACTAAAATCTATATAGACTAATTGACTTCTAAGATTTAAAGAATGAATCACTGTTTTACCCTACCATCTGATGTAGCAGAATTTGATCACATCCTTTTTATAGCCTTTATCTCTCCTATCTTCACTAGGACCTTTCTAGTTTGTCCTATTTCTCTATGGTACCTCCCACCAGCTTGCAATCACTTTAGTTGCCATTTATTTGTTTATTAACAGTGCCTCCTTTCTCCCCATCAAAGCTAACTTTCTAATGCCAAGATTCCATTAGAAGAAAGACAAGAACAAAATATTCTTGTCACAGTAGCAAAACAGGGTCCAGTTCTTTTACTCTTTCATTTTCTGCACCAAGCTATCTGAGTGAAGCCCAATTTTAGAATATAGACAGTAGAGGTTGGGCCTTGAAGTCAAAATGCCTGGACACAGAGTCCAGTTCAACTTACTATGTGTGTGACCTTCAGCAAATTCCTTAACCTTTCTGTGCCTCAGTTTCATCATCTGTTAAATGATAATAATAGTACCTACTCAGAGGATTATATGAGTTAAAATAAGAAAAGTTCTTAGCATGGTATCTCTGACATAGTAGGTGCTCAATAAATATTAGCTATTATTACTCCTTGTACTTTGGATGTCATTAAGTGCTGTATAGTTTTAGAATACAACTCATAATGGATTTTGCCACAGTCTCTTACATTGCAGTCTTACCTTGGCACCAGCTAATTCCTTCATCATAAAGAGAGAATCATCAGCTCGTTCATCATCATCATCATCATAATTTGGGGAAGAAGCTCCTTCTGTTCCTTGCCTCAATAGGCTGCCACTTCCTCTAGGATCAAATGGATCTACCACAATGGGCTCAGTACCTTTAATTTCACATCGGCAAAAAGGACAACCCTGGCCTTCTGATTCCTACAGAGGAAACAAGAGATGGTAACAGGCACATGTGAAAGTATTTAAAATATTCATCCTAAAATACTCATCCACTAAGAAATACATTTCCTAGAGATGAAAAAAAATCAAAAGTTTAAAACCTACCCCACAAACCAGGTCATATACAATCCCCAGTTCTTCAGAGCGATAACACAGCTGAGGAAATGCATGATTTGGACCATACCTGCCAGGATGTAAGACAGGATGTACACATGAGGTGTCCACAGGGCTCAATCTTTACATCCTTATCATTTTCAGCACATATTTTACACAGTTGGAATGTGGAGCCCATCTCACAGTATAATTCATATTGTTCCTTTAATTTAAAAAAAAAGATTACTCATGCTTATTTCAGGTATTTGTTGAATGAATAAATGCAACCATAAATGCTAAAAATGGAAATATTAAAGAAATATTTGTAGTGTCTATACAAATTTTGCTTTTATAAAAGTTTCACAGCAGTGGTCAATGTTCTCCCATAAAACAGAAATCACCTAGCTTTGGTCCTATTTTAAAAGCTACACGATTTAAAGGAAAATTACATGCAACATGAATTCACTAATCTAGTCAATGGTTTAAAATTTAAGTGTTCCAATCACTTAGTACAATTCTACTGTCAATTCTATTAAGTCCATACAAAAGCTTGAATCTAGTGATATAGTTATGATGCAAAACAAAACTCACCTGGGTCACTTTGATGTGGTCTTGGGGAGTTGGTTCACATAATCCTGTAAGGTCAGGATTCTGATTCCGTCCATCAGGAAACAAATAGCTATAAAAGGAGTAATCAGCCTTGGTATTTTATTGAAGCCACTGATCACTGCTTGCTAACAAAGACAAATGACATCTAGGATTCCCTCACTGTAAAAGGGAAACTTTGGGAAAGTGCAAAGGTAAATCTTACTAATATTTCAAAAAAATAAATAACACAGAACGGTTCCAAGAAGATATTCTCCTAATACTGACATTCTTTCTACAGGGTACATTGCCACAGACTACATCTTTTTAATTGAGGGGTTTACAAACTTTTTCTGTAAAGGGACTGATAGTAAATATTTTAGGCTTTGCAAGCCATAGAAGTCTACGTCATATAGTCTTTTCTTTTTTCAAATAACACTTCAAAAAGAAAAAATTATCTTAGAGCAGGTTATACCAAAAAAGCTAGACTGGATGGCCACAAAGTATAAATTCTTAATTTATACTGCATTTGCTTAAAAAAAAATTTTTTTTATCCTCACCCTAGCACATTTTCATTTGCTTTTTTTAGAGAGAGAGAGGAAGGGAGAGAGAGAAACATCAATGCAAGAGAAGCATCAACTGGTTTCCTTTATATGCACCCAGACCCAGGATCCACGCTAGACTGGGGATTATATGTGTCCAGACCAGGGATCACAAGCTACTGCACCTGGACCAGGAATGAACCCACAAGCTAGGCATGTGCCCCAACCTGGAATCAAACCTGCAATCTTTCAGTTACGGGACAATGCTCCAACCACTGAGCCACACCAACTGGGGACTTTTTTTTTTTTTTAATTTATTGATTTGAGAGAGAGGGGAAGGAAGAGAGAGATGGAGAAGGGGGGGAAGAGAGGAAGAGGAGGGGAGAGATTTGTTGTTTCACTCATTTATGCATTCATTGGTTGATTCTTATACGTGCCCTAACCCACATTGAACCCACAACCTAGCATATGGGGACAATGCTCTAACCAGCTGGAAACCCAGCTAAGGCAAACTTCATTTGCTTTTTGAGCAAATACCTGAAACACCCTTTTTTAAAAAAAAAAAAAAACAGATTTATCATTGACAGACAGCAATTTAAAAGAAAAGTAACAGGAAGCAATTTAAGCCACTGAGATTCATCTACCAGGAAGTTTCTAGCACCAAATGTTCTGACATTAGGGGAAATTCTAAGGCTACTGTAGAAGATGACACATAATGGATAATGGACTTCCGTAATCACCTTAAAATACAAGTAGTTTTCTGATACCTGATCAACTGTTAATACTTTCAGTGCTTACCAACTGATAATCAATTTGAATTCCCAAAGGAATAGCAATTCTGGAATAAAAGAACTTAGTCATAAATATTAGCATAGATTACAAGAGCGCAAAGCCTGAAGAAATGCTGTTGAACCAAAGTGAAGTCAGGATGAAGGCCACTGAGCCTGCTGTCATTAGGAGCAAAAATCTAATCACGCTAATGTTGACTAGTTAAATAACTGGTAACATTTTCTGATAACTGGTATAATTTTACATCTAACATAGACTTAATAAAAGTTAACATTTGCAAAAGGAAAAAGATAAACTTTACTTATAGTAATAAATGAACCATTAGATAAAAATTATTTCACTCAAGGAATCCCTTTTAAGTAAAAACAGAAATTCTACAGAATCTGAAGGTCAAAACAATATAAACTGTTAATACGTTTCCTGACTCTTAATGTGTAGAAGAAACCCAAAATAAAGTCATTAAAATGAAGTTTTACGGCTCCTAAGTTCCTAGACTCTAGCAGATGGTAAACAGTAGGTAGGTACTCACAAGCCTTCCCTGAAGCCATCAATCAGTGCTTGGAAGAGAGGTTTATTGTGAGGGATTGTCTGGAGAATGTTCCCATCAGCAGTGACATACCCAATAGCCCACTGACCCAGACGAGTACAGCTCAGCCGGAAAATGTAACTGAGAATAGAGATAAACAGAATCTTCAATATACGCTAAGTTTACGTTAGGGTAGAAGGTAAGACAGGGACAAAAATCAAAAGGACCATCAATAACAGATTCTTCAATGACTCCAGGCCAAAAAGCAAAAGACACATAAGCCCAATTATGAAGTAGCTTGAAAGTATTTATTGAATCATCAGATCTGAATGAGTCAATACCTCTGATAAACAGGCATCAATCTTACTGCAGAAGCACACCCACTGAGGAACTAATAAAAAATCGTGTTTCCTCTATATTAAAAAAGATCATAAGAACATAAAATTCTGGAAAGTAAGCCTCTTTCATTCACAGCACTGACCTGCCAGGTTTGTGAATGAATTTCTGGAGCCGAGCTTTTACTTCATCGTATGTCAGGAAAGCCATATAACCAGGGTGAGTTACAGCAAGACTATTCCAGTTCCTAAGCAAAGAGGACCAGGGCTAAGGAAACAAGAGATAAGTAAGACCATTTGGTTCAAAACACAGAATCATTCTCAGAATGACAAAGAACCTCAATTCACAATTATAAATTCTCCATTTATTGTCACAAATTTTCAATTGCACTGTGAGGGAAGACAAACATGTTTGGGCAATAAGAATTTAAAAAAGCTAAGAAGAAACGAATATATCCTTACAGGGAAAACTTAACTTTACAAAATGAAATTTAAAAAATTTTAAATATGACAGTAGTGATGTTAAATGACAACATAAAAAATAACAGAAAAAGGCAGGGACTACATGTGCAACTAAGAAGTTCCAAATAAAGGGGGTTCCGGCCAAGACGGAGGCATAGGTAGAGACACTTTGCTTCCTCACACAACTGAAAGAAGTATAACAACCAATTTAAAAACAAAAAACCAGAACTACCAGAAAACAAACTGTATGAAAGTCCGACAATCAAGGAGTTGAAGAAGAAACATTCATTTAGACTGGTAGGAGACAGAGACAGGAGCCAGGGTGTAGAGGACACCAAGCAAGGTGGCAGACTGGGTGGGTAAGGTGGTAGCTGGCAGACAGGATTTCCCACATTCAGAGCGGATAAGCCTGGAGGAACAACTGGGGAGTGAGATAGACAAGCACAACCCAGGATTTTCAGTGTGGGAAACTAAAGCCTCAAAACCTCTGGCAGTAAAAACCTGTGGGGCTTGCGAAGGCGGAAAAAACTCCCAGTCTCATAGGAGAGTCCACTGGAGAGACCCACAGGGTCCTAAAACATACACACCCACCTGGGTTTCAGCACCAGAAAGGGCACAGTCTCCTTCTGGGAAACAAGGGAGGTGATGGAAAGTGGGGCAAGAGCTGAACAAGTGGCATTATTCCCCCTCTGACTCTTCCCCCAAATACAGCGCCACAACGCAGCAATGTGGGTTGCCCCACCCTGACAAATAACTAAGGATTACAACACCCCTTACAACATAACAGGGGCACCAAGACAAAGAAATATGGCCCAAATGAAAGAACAGATCAAAACTCCAGAAAAAGAACTAAGCAATGAGGAAAGAAACTGCTGCGGAAAAAATCACTCACACGCAGCTGGAATGGCGGAGCACAAACTTTATTACGCGCGAGCTCAGAGGGGTTAAGGAAAACTCCCAAATTCTGAGCGATGAGCTGTGGATTATTTAGACTTTTATAGGCGAAGGGCAAGTTACAGAGCAGAAGGTAGTAAATCTTATTTCAGGGTCAGGGACTGATAAATTTGGTTATAGAAACAGTGGCTAATTAGTCTAGTTTTCAAGGACAATAAAAAAACAACAAACCACAGACAGCTGGTTATTTTCTTATCTAAGACTGCTCCTACTGAAGCGTTACAAAATCCATGTCAACTTGACACATTTTTTTAATGATCTTTAGCCTGCTTCAAAACAACCTATCAGATGCATAGTTCAAAACACAAGTCATCAGGATGCTCACAGAAATTATTCAGTTCGATCGCAAAATGAAGGAAGAAATGAAGGCTATACAAAGTGAAATGTAGGAAAATATACAGAGAAGTGAAGGAAAGAAAACCAGGTCTCTAATCAATGATTTGGGAAAAAACGAAGAAATAAATATCCAACTGGAACAGAATGAAAAAAAGTGAGAAGCTGAGGAACCTCTAGGAAACTTTAAATGTTTCAACATCCAAATCATATGGTTCCCACAAGAAGAGAAAGACCAAGAAAATGAAAACTTACTTGAAAAAATAATGAAAGAGAACTTCCCCAATGTGACAAAGGAAAGAGACTTTCAGGAAGTCCAGGAAGCTCAGAGAGTCCCAAACAACTTGGACCCAAGGAAGCACATACAAAGGCTCATCATAATTACATTACCCAAAATTAAAGATAAAGGGAGAATCTTAAAAGCAGCGAGAAAAGGACACAGTTACCTACAAAGGAATTCCCAGAACACTATTAGGTGATTTCTCAAAAGAAACCTTGCAGACAAGAAGAGGCTGGAAAGAAGTATTCCAAATCATGAAAGGCAAGGACCTACATCCAAGATTACTCTATCCAGCAAAACTATCATTCAGAATGGGGAGGGGAGGAGATAAAGTGCTTCCCAGATAAGGACAAGTTCAAGGAGTTCATCATCTCCAAGCCCTTATTATATGAAATGTTAAAGGGATTTATCTAAGAGAAAGAAGATGAAAAATATGAGCATTAAAATGACAACAAACTCACAACTATCAACAACTGAACCTAAAAAACTAAGCAAACAACTATAATAGGATGACAATCACAGAAATGGAGATCATAGGAGGGTTATGGGGACAGGGGAAGAAGGGGAGGAAAAGGTATATGGAATAAGAAGTATAAATGATAGGCACAAAATAGAGAGAAAGAAATTTAGAACAGTATAGGAAATGGAGAAGCCAAATAACTTATATGTACAACCATGGACATGAACTAATGGGGGGAATGCTAGGGAGTGGGTGGGTGAAGGGTGGAGGGGGATAAAGGGGGAAAAAATTGGGACAACTATAATAGCATAGTGAATTAAATATACTTAAAAAGGATGTTCCATATAAAAGTTTATACAAGTTGTCTCACATATATATTTTTATAAAAAAAGAAAAAGAGAAAACTTTAGTTCTTTTTGAAGCATTATTACATCTCAATATTAAGTCAAGAACTTTTTTTAAAAAAAAGTTATTGATCATACTATTACAGTTGTATAATAGTACCTTTTCCCCCTTTGCCCTCCTCCACCCAGTACCCCTCACTCTTTCCATCAATTCCCCCACTTAGTTCATGTCCATGGGTCATGCATATAAGTTCTTTGACTAATCCATTTCTTAGTGTCCTTAACAACCCCATCTATTCTGTACCTATCAATCTGTACTTCTTAATCGCTACACCTTTCCCCTCAATCTACCCCCCACTGATAACCCTCCAAATAATCTCAATATTTATGATTCTCTTTCTGTTCTGCTTGTTTGCTTAGTTTCTTTTTTGTTTAGTTTGTTTTTAGTTTATTCAATTGTTGATAGTTATGAATTTGCTGCCATTTTAATATTTGTAACTTTGATCTTTTTCTTTTTCTTAAATAAATCCCTTTAACATTTCATATAATAAGGGCTTGGTGATGATGAACTCCTTTAGCTTTCCCTTGTCTGGGAAGCACTTCATCTAGCCTTCTATTCTAAGTGATAGCTTTTCTGGATAGAGTAATCTAGGTTGTAGGTCGTTGCTTTTCATCACTTTGAATACTTCTTGGCAGTTCCTTCTAGCTTACAAAGGTTCTTTTGAGAACTCAGCTGACAGTCTTATGGGAACTCCTTTGTAGGTGACTCTCTGCTTTTCTCTTGCTGCTTTGAAGATTCTGTCTTTGTCTTTAACCTTTGGCATTTTAATTATGATGTGTCTTGATGTGGTCCTCTTTGCATCCATCTTCTTTGGGACTCTCTGTGCTTCCTGGAGTTGTATGTCTAATTCCTTCACCAAATAGGGGCATTTTCTTTCGTTATTTTTTCAAGTACATTTCCAATTTCTGGTTCTTTCTCTTTGCCTTCTGGCACCCCTATGATGCAAATGTTGGATTGCTTGAAATTCTTCCAGAGGCTGCTTACACTATTCTCATTTTTTGGATTCTTTTTTTCTTCTTGCCGTTCTGTGTGAATGTTTTTTCCTTCTTTATGTTCCAAAGCATTGATATGATTCTCAGTTTCATCCACTCCACTCTTGGAAGATTCCCTATAAATTTTTCTTTACTTCACTTAGTGTAACTTTCATTTCTGCCTGGGTCTTTTTTATGTCGTTGAAGTACCCAGTGAGTTCCTGAGCATCCTCATAACCAGTGTTTTGAACTCTGCATCTGATAGATTGCTTATCTCCATTTTGTTTAGTCCTTTTTCTGGAGTTTTGTTCTGTTCTTTCATTTGGGCCATATTTCTTTGTCTCCTCATTTTGGCAGCCTCCCTGTGTTTGTTTCTACGTATTAGATAGAGCTGCTTTGATTCCCTGTCTTGGTAGCATGGCCTGTTGTAGAAAAGTGCATCCATAAGTTAGATTGGGTGCAGTCTTAGGTATTTGCCAGGGTGGGACAACCTGTGGGACAACCCGTGGGGCAACCCATGTCAACCAGGTTGATAGAGTGTCAATATGGTTTCACTGCTGTATGGCTCTGTGTGGGGAGGGCTCATAAAAGGGACAGTGGCTGCTGGCTGGCCTCTGGAGTGCTGTCTGGGAGGAAGCTGTCCCACATCATTCACTCTGATACCAGGCACTTCAGTTTCTCCCCATATGCCACTGGTGCCCTTCCAGCTGCTGTCCTGGTGCTGGTGTCCAGAGGGAGTGAGTCTGTGTAAATTCTAAGTCTGTTGCAGGTCTTTTAAGAGGAAACTCCTGAACATCCTGCAATTTCTTTCTCTATCCCAACCCCCACTTGATTTTACATCCAGAAGTTATGGGGACTTATCTTCCTGGCACTGGAACCTTGGCTGGGTGATCTGGGATCCCTCGCTCCCAGCCTATTCCTCCCAATTTTTATCCGCTACACGTGGATATGGACTGCCCATTCGATGTCTCTGCGTCTTCACGTCTGCACCTCTCCTAGCAAATCTTGATGAGTATGTCTTCTTTAATTCCTTTGCTGTTGGACTTCCATACAGCTCAACTGTCTGACAATTCTGTGTGATAGTTGTTTTGTAGTTTATTGTTAATTTTTGCTGATTGCGCAAGGAGGCAAGCCATGTTTACCTACACATCCATCTTGACTGGAAGTCAAAAATTTCAATATAATAGAAGAAAAGTTGGAAACATATTGTCCAATAACAGAACTGATTAAATATATCATATAACAGTCACGCACAGCATGATGATGTTTTTGATCAATGACTGACCTCATAAACCATGGTGGTCCCATTAAAATTATAATGGAGCTAAACAAAACCTATCACCAACTAACGTCATAACCACCATAGAATTGTAGTGTAATGCGTTATGTGTCTGTAGTGATGCTGGTGTAAACAAATCTACTGTGCTGCCAGTGACATAAAAGTATACACACACAATTATAACTGTACATAATACTTGCTAATGATAATAAATTACTATATTAGTGGTTTACATATTTATTACACAATACATTTTATTGTTATTTTAAAGTATACGCTTTTTACTTATAAAAATGTTTACTGTAAAACCAGTATGCCTTGTGGGACTTCTGGCCAAGATGGAGGCGTATGTAGACACACTGTGTCTCCTCACACAACCAAATGAAGGACAATAACAATTTAAAAACAAAAAACAATCAGAACAGACAAAAGTCAAACTGTATGGAAGTCTGACAACCAAGGAGTTAAAGAAGACACATTCATCCAGACTGGTAGGAGGGGCGGAGTCAGCAGCCAGGGCAGAGAAGACTATCAGCAAAGCAGCCCAGCAGATGACAGAATGGGCAGTCCCACATTCACACACAGATAAACCAGGCGAAACTGGGTAGCAGGACAGACTGCACAACCCAGGGTCCCAGGTGGGGGAAATAAAGCCTCAAACTCAAACTCAAACCACTGACTAAAAACACCTGTGGGGGCTGATGTACCAGGAGAAACTCCCAGTCTCACAGGAGAGTTTGTTGGAGAGACCCATAGGGTTTAGAACATACAGAAGCCAACCCTCTTGGGAATCAGCACCAGAAGGGCCCAATTTACTTGTGGGAAGCAGGGAAACTGACTGAAATTCGGCAGATAGCGGAGTAAGCACCATTGTTGCCTCTCAGAACCCTGCCCCACATACAGCATCACAACCCAGCCACATGGTTACCCCACCCAGGTGAATACCTAAGGCCCCGCCCCTCACTACGTAACAGGTGCATCAAGACAAAAAAAAAATGGCCCAAATGAAAGAACAGATTAAAGCTCCAGAAAAAATAAAACTAAGTGATGAAGAGGTAGCCAACCTATCAGATGCACAATTCAAACCACTGGTAATCAGGATGCTCACAGAAGTGGTTGATTTGGTTGCAAATTAGAAGAAAAAATAAAGGCTACATTAAGTAAAATAAAGGAAAATGTACAGGGAACCAATAATGATGGGAAGGAAACTGGAACTCAAATCAATGATTTGGACCAGAAAGAAGAAAGAAACACCCAATCGGAAAAAAATTAAAAAACAAGAATTCAAAAAGAAAATGAGGAGAGGCTTAGGAACTTCCAGGACATCTTTAAACGTTCCAATATGCAAATTATAGGGGTACCAGAAGAAGAGGAACAGCAACAAGTAGAAACGTTATTTAAACAAATAATTTCCTTTCCCCAATCTGGCAAAGGAAATAGAATTCCAGGAAGTCCAGGAAGCTCAGAGAGTCCCAAACAAGTGGGACCCAAGGAGAAACACACCAAGGCACATCATAATTACATTACCCAAGATTAAAATTAAGGAGAGAATCCTAGGAGCAGCAAGAGAAAAGGAGGCAGTTACCTACAAAGGAGTTCCCATCAGACTGTCAGCTGATTTCTCAAAAGAGACCTTACAGGCAAGAAGGGGCTGGAAAGAAGTATTCCAAGTCATGAAAGACAAGGACCTACAACCCAGATTGCTCTATCCAGCAAAGCTTTCATTTAGAATGGAAGGGCAGATCAAGTGCTTCCCAGATAAGGTCAAGTTCATGGAGTTCATCATCACCAAGCCTTTATTATATGAAATGTTAATGGGACTTATCTAAGAAAAAGAAGATAAAAAACGTGTACAGTAAAATGACAGCAAACTCACAATTATTAACAACCACACCTCAAACAAAAACAAAACCAAAAACAAACTAAGCAAACAACTAGAACAGGATCAGAACCACAGAAATGGAGATCACATGGAGGGTTAGCAACAGGGGAGTGGGAGGAGGAGAGAGGGGGAAAAGGTACAGAGAATAAGTAGCATAGATGGTAGGTAGAAAATAGACAGGGGGAGGGTAAGAGTAGTATGGGAAATATAGAAGCCAAAGAACTTAAATGTATGACAAATGGACATGAACTAAAAGGGGTGTGAGGGTGGAGGGAATGAAGGGGGGATAATGGAACAACTGTAACAGTATAATCAATAAAATACATTAAAACAAAACAAAACAAAACAGTATGCCTTGTCATGCCAGCAGCAGCTTCATATAGCTTGTGTTTACCACATAATCTTGAATGTATCATTTTCTTTTGTACTTGATTCAGTCTCATACTATGTTATATATTTAATGTAGCCTACGTGTACAGTGTTTATAGTCTATATAAGTATATAATGTCCTAGACCTTTATGTTCACTCACCACTCAATGATTCACCAGAGCAACTTCCAGTCCTGCAAGCTCCATTCACAGTAATTGCCCCATAAAGGTGTACCATTTTTTATCCTTTATACTATATTTTTCCTGTACCTTTTCTATGTTTAGACACACAAACACTTAACAT
This sequence comes from Trachops cirrhosus, assembly GCA_028533065.1. Taxonomy (NCBI): domain Eukaryota; kingdom Metazoa; phylum Chordata; class Mammalia; order Chiroptera; family Phyllostomidae; genus Trachops; species Trachops cirrhosus. Next base: position 77,676,142 of record CM052543.1, on the reverse strand, counting down.
TGTGTTACAACCACCTAGTGTATTCAGTACAATAACATGCTATAAAAGTCTGTAACCTAGGAGCAACAGACTACCTTATATATAGATGCATATAGGCTGTACCATCTAGGTTTGTGTAAGTGCACTCTATGGTGTTTGCGCAAAAATGAAATTAGCTAACAATGCATTTCTCAGGAAAAAATCCCTGTTATGTAGCACATGACTGTATGCCCATTTTCTGGACATTCTACAACCATTAAAATGATGCAGAAGAATATTAATAACAAAGAAAGATTATAAGTGTGAGGAGAAGCAGACTGTATAGTTATTATTTTTACCCAAAAATACTGTATGTGCTTATACATATCTATATCTATATAGAAATATGAAATACAAGGTAGTTCTACTTTTTTCTGCTTATAGTTTCTACAATTAAAACAATTTTATGATATGAAAAATCCCAAATGTTAATTTTTAAAGCTTCCTCTTCAGAAAAGCAGCAATAACTACTTTAACCAACTTTTCAGTATCCTACCTGAAAGAGTCGTGTAAAGATGTCAAATTCGAAAACTGAAATATAATCATTGCAGGTCAGATCAATTGTGGATTTCAGAGCCATGGCCTCCAGCCCAGAACTGATGGGATGTACTTCATGAAGGGCCTGTCGGAAGCTCTTCCAAGGGACTACTGTCCTGGGATGAGGTGGGTGGGTTAAGAAGGCACACAGTGAAAAACAGGTAATTCTGGGCATTGCTATAACCAAGGAAAAGACAACCACATTAAGCTTTGAATATCAATTTCAATGCTCTTAAGGAAGCTGAGCTATATTTTGGATTGAAGACAGAAAGGAAGTAAATGATGTATTTTCTTAACTTCCTAGTGAGTAAATTAATAGAGAAGTCTTTTTCCACTGTTCTTTGGCAGAATGTCACAAATTAATCTCCTTTCTCATCTTTCTTCAGACACTTGTTCTAATAGAGAAGTACAGAGAGATGAGAGTACTCTTTTTCTATAATAAATGTGATCTATGGGCCAGTCCTTTACTAAACGAAAGCCTATGTATAAACTAATTTTTTAAAACCATGTAAAACGTTATGGGTTCTTTGGGGAACCCACACCATCAAGGACTAGACATGAGGAAATAGGCTTACGGTACAGGAAGAAGAGTTCTGATGTAGGCGAGGAAGAAATTACTGAACATAAGACTGATTAAACCCCAGATAAGGCTAGCAAGAGATATTATGGGATTTATCTTTCTTAAGATCTTTAAAACAAATAAAGCCTTTGAAAAGCTTATATAGTCCCCTGCCTGAAAATCAAGTAGTGTTTTGAACTCTTTTCTGTTATTAAGTTAAAGGAACAAAGTTAAACTTATTCACATCCTCTTCAACTAGGTTTCTAAATTCCTAATTATTCTATATTTTAATGTAAACCTAATTAAAAAAATAAAGGTAGCATTTAAAGATATGTTAGGACCTATATATTCAACTGAAAAATTATATTGTTTTCTATCATTTTCATCTCTATGATTCAAAATTTCAGATACACATGCCCTGGTGGTATGGCTCAATGGATTGAGTGCCGGCCTATGAACCGAAAGGTTGCCAGTTCAATTCCTAGTCAGGGCACATGCCTGGACTGTGGGCTGGATCCCCAGCTGGGGATACAGAGGAGGCAACAGATAGATGGTGTCTCACACACATCAACATTTGTCCCCCTCCCTTTTTCCCTCCCTTCCCCCTCTCTCTAAAAATAAATAAATAAAATCTTTAAAAATAAAAATATACAACAAAAATTTTCAGATATAGCTCTGCAGGTGGCTTAGTTAGTTGGAGTGTTGTCCCGTGCACCAAAATGTTGCAGATTCAATCCCCTGTCAGGACATATTACCTAAGATTGAGGGTTCAATCCCCAATCAGGGCACATATGGGATGCACTGATTAATGTTTCTCTCTCTCCCTCTTTCTCTCTCTCTCCTCTTCTCCCCCACCCCTCTCTCTAATATCAATGAATATATCCTTAGATGATGATTTTTAAAAATTTTCAGATATGTAAAAACATTTATATTAATATGTGTAAAAACATAAGCTTGACTCATGAAACTGGCTATAGAATTTAAGACTTCTGTACTTCAAAAGACAACATAACAAAGTGAAAAGACAAGCCATAGATTAGGAGACTATATTTGTAATGTAACAAAAGATTAATACCTTACACCATGAAAAAAACAACTCAATAGCAAAATGGAAGTCAGGAAGAGCAATAGGCAAGTCAGAAGAAGAATCCTGACTAGGCATAAATGTGAAAAGATGTACCATCTCCCATGTCATTAGGAATATAAAGCAAAATATGGTATCAATTCCTATTACCAGTGTTAGCCAAATTGCAAAGCTACTGGAACTCATGTATTCTACTTATAGGAACATAAACTAGTACAACCACTTTGGAAAGCAATTTGGCTATGCAGAAAATGTGAAACCCCCGACTCAGCAATTCCTCTCCTACGTATGTGAATAAGGAGAAACTTGCATATGAAAGCAAGTAAGTTTTGTTCACTGCAACAGTGCTTGCAACAGCAAATAATTTGAAACATGAATGTCAATTAAAAGTATAGTGGATAGGGAGAGGAAGAGAAGACTGTTCAAAGAGCATAGGTTTCAGCTGAATCTACAAAGGCTTATTTCATTTTTTAAAAAAAGATTTTATTTATTTATTTTAGAGAGAGGGGTGGGAGGGAGAAAGAGCAGGAAACATCAATGTGCAGTTGCTTCTCACACACCCCCTACTGGGGACCTCCCCTGCAACCCAGGCATGTGCCCTGACTGGGAATCAAACCAGTGACCCTTTGGTTCACAGGCTGGCATTCAATCTACTGAGCCACACCAGCCAAGGCAGGCTTATTTCTTTAAAAAAAGAAAAAGGCAAAAAAGGAGTTTATGTTTATCAAATCTGAGTAATATTTACACACACAGGCATTATTTTACTCTATGTTTCCCCATGTTTTAAATTTCATTAATAAAAAACTAAACTCATCCCTGACTGGTGTGGCTCAGTAGATTGAGTGCCAGCCTGCAAACAAGAGTCGCCAGTTCAATTTTCATGCCTGGGTTGTTCACCTTGGCATGTTCATCCTGAGTCATGTTCACCCTGACTCAATCTTAGCAGTCCAGTCTACTGAAGTTTTACTTCTTCAGAAGTGATCTAGAATAACTCCCTGCTCCCCAGCCCCTCCCAGTGACACCTCCCCATACATTTACTTCATGACAACTACTAAGATGGAAATAACCTTTATATATTTTTGTTTATTTGTTACTGCCTACCACTTCTATTTCGTTCCCTACAGAACCCTCAGTTCCTAGAACAATTCTTAACTATTAAGTACTCAATATACATTTGTTAAAAGAATTCCTCTAAATCTAAATTCCACTGGATCATCCACCAGCCATCTACCTGACTATCAACCAGTTTGCAATACTTAGGTGCAAAATTTTGTGCAGATGGGTGCATTAATATATGTGACAGTAAGACACATGGGGAGCAGGATGATGGGAATACAGAAAAAACTTAAGACATGTCCCTATTTGCAGAAAGGGGAGTTCTACCAGCTTGGTACATGCATGGCACATTCCTGGGCTGTGGGCCAGGTGCACATGCTTGGGTTGTGGACCAGGTCCCCTACTGGGGGCGGGGTACGAGAGGCAACCACACAATGCTGTTTCTCTCCCTCTCTTTTTCCCTCCCTTTCCCTCTCTCTAAAAATAAATAAATAAAATCTTAAAAAAAAAAACAAACTAACTAAACTTACAATATAAGCTTTAGTTCTTCATAATTCAAATTCATTGTTTTGAGAACTTACTTTTCCCCAAAAGCTTTCCTCCAAAATTCTGCAGCATCTGCTTTAGTAATTCGAAATGTGTCTCCTTGAAAGAGTCCACTTGGAAAGATTCCTTTTAGTTCTGCCAGCATGTGGCTGAAGATCAGGGACAATTTGGTTAGGTTTCGCCTACAAATAATCATAAATGCAATAATTAAATAAATACATAAAACTATGTGTCTTCAGTGTACTCAATTCATCAGGTATATAATATATGAACATTAAAATACATTTATAAAAACTCTCTTTGGCCCTGCCCGGGCTCTCAGTTGGTTGGAGCATCATCTCATACACTAAGAAGTTGTGGGTTCAATCCCAGTTGGGGTGCATATGGGAGGCCATCAATCAATGTTTCTCTTCTCTTCTCTCTCTCCTCCCCTCTCTAAAATCAATGAAAACATATCATATCTGTGGGTGAGGATTTTTTTAAAATCGTCTTCAAATATACTTGAAGGCCCATTACTATCAAAGATACATAAATCTAGGGAAGAAGGAATGTGCTGTTGACAGTATTAATACAGTTGACCCTTGAACATCATGGGTTTAAACTGTGTGTGTCCACATACATGCAGACTTTTTTCAATAAGTACATATAGGACAGTAAATGTATTTTCTCTTCCTCATGATTTTAACATTTTTTTCTCTAGCTTTAAGAATACAGAATATATATAACATAAAACCTGTGTTAATCAAATGGTTTTTAAAAATATTTATTGATTTTAGAAAGAGATAGGAAAGGAGAGGAGAAACATTGATTTGTTGTTCCACTTATTTATGCATTCATTGGTTGTTTCTTTTATGTGCCCTGATCAGGGATCAAACCTGCAACCTTGGCTCATAAGGATGACACTCTAACCAACTGAGCTACCTGGCCAGGGCCTGTGTTCATCAACTGATTATGTTATCAGTAAGGCTTTCAACAAGGCCTTACTGGTAGGCTATTAGTAGTTCAGTCTTGGGACAAAGCCATATGTGGATTTTTGACTGTGGGGGTGGGAGAGGTCCTAGGCACCTCTAACACCTGCATTTTTCAAGGGTCAGCTATACTCTATGATATTGTTATCTTTGTTCAAAGGAGGGCTTTAGAAATAGTTTTTGCCCTAATATATGAAAAAAGTAAGTATAATGGCATAAACACTGCTGAATCTACTACATCATTTCCTATTCCCTCCAAATAGATGCTACATACTAAATAAGAAAAAAAATGACACTAATGTATTTTAAGGCTTTGAATCTTAAATTAATCAGGCCTGCCCTGGCTGGTGTGGCTTAGTGAGTTGGGTGCTGGCCTGAGAACCAGAGTCACATGTTTGATTCTCAGTCAGGGTACATGCCTGAGTTACAGGTCAGGTCCCCAGTAGGGGGCGCTTGAGAGCCAACAACACATGGATGTTTCCCTCTCTCCCTCCCTTCCCCTCTAAAAATAAAGAAATATTTTTAAAAAATTAATCAGGTCCAGTAACTATGAGCATGAAGTAACAAATTTACTTTTTGGGGATGACATATAAGAGTATTCAACAAATAAGTATAAAAATTTATACACTGCTATAACCACTCAAAGAGAAATATTAGAAAAGCAAAATGTATTATTTCCTGCTTTCCTTAAGCTATTCTGAATAGTAAAAATATTATCTCATACAAATTAAAACTATCAATAAAAAGGATTATTTAAATATTCAGACCTAACAAATATTTTCACTAAATCAGATTTTACAAAAACAATTCCTACTTCTTTCCAAAAATGAAATGTTAACTTCCAAACTATGTAAAAATTTCTACATAAGTAGCATGTGCTACTACTCTAACCATTAGTTAACTTTATTCTAATAACCTCTATTTAATGGGTGTGATTATAAAGATGCCATGCAGTATCAATTTAACACACCAGATAATCTCTCTGCTTTTAGGTATGTCTTTTAAGCAGATTACCTTTATCTTTAATGATACTGTCAAAGAAAACAAGATATAAATGCTTTAGATTATACTTGCTTATTTTCCTTTACCTCAATAATTAGTATTTGTATATTCAAAAGCCTACTCTTGTCATACAAGTGGACTATAAAATTTCAAGTAAATTCATGATCAAATTTGATTGAAAAAATATTTCTGGTATAGATTTTTCTTTTTTGTGTGCTATACTGGAGGGTTACCATCAGTCCCACCTTTGTCCTTCCTGGATAAAATGCTGAACCAAAGTAACCAATTCTCTCTAGCCTGACTTTTCTGCAAAATGCTGCTGAAATCTTTCAATTGAGAATGCCAACAAATCAGCTTCAGTTTTTGATATTTGTCTTCCTGTACTTGTTGCAAGTTATTTTCTTTCTAGTTTCCTGTTTGTTTTCTGAAAGCACCTATAAAAATGATAAATGTTGATATGCCTTGAAGATAGTCTTAAAATAATTTATATGCTAAATAGCTCAAATACAAGCACTTATGTAGTGCCTAAATTCCATTGTTTTCCTCCTTGCCCTTTGAGATCCTTTAATTATTGCTGATTAGGATTTTTACTACTTCAAAAAGAAAAAAGATCAAGAATTACCACAGAGGAATTCTGAATCAGATAATTTAGTAGTAAATCTTCAAAGCACAAATTATTTCCAAAGATTTTACTTACTGTTCCAGGACACCAGACTGCATGCACAGTGAACTGAGCCTCAATATTAATATAACATTTTGCCAAATGTTAATTCTTAAAAGATATGCAGGCGAGAGTCCATGAATCCCTAAGATACGCTCAACTGTCAGAACCTACTACATGTAAAAAACAATGCTAAACAATAAACTCAACAAAATAATGTACAATATGACAGAAAAATACATATCACCACTCCCAATATTACATCAGAGCTCTTTCTGGAAGAAACAGGTTTGAATCTTACTTCTTCCTTAAAGCACCTTTCCTTGGTTTCTCCAATATTGTCCCCTTCCTTGGTTCTACTTGCTTTTGTTCTTCTGTTGGCTTTTCTTCCTCTTCTCTTAATAGAGCTATTTCCCAAGAATTTGCTATTTTCCTTTCTTTTCCCATTACCCTCTGACCCTTCCTTTGCAATCTCAAGGCTTTAAAAACCACTTTGCAAATGATTCCCAAATCTCAGGTCTTGGTAGCTTTCCATCTGCCTACCACATTTCTCCATTCAAGTGCTAGCCACCTCAAAGCAACATGTTCAAAATTAATCTTCCTTTTCAAATTTACTCTTTCTTCATGTTCTCTATTTCCATATTTAATGACAACAGCATCTTACTTTCCACAAGTTCAAAACCTTGGACCCATTTTGACTTCTTCCATTTTCCTTATTCTCCGTATCTGATTTGTCAATTCGCTGACCATTTGTTGTCAATCCTACCTGAATTACATTATTATTCTAACATACACTCCTTGCTACCTATACCTACCAACTCTGCAATTCAAACTTCAATCTCTCACTATGGATGTCCAACCATACCACATATAACTGCCTTTAAAGGAGGGGAAAAAACAATTTCCACAATCCCATGGGACAAAATCCAAATTCAGCTTTGATTTTAAGACTGTTCACTGACCTGGATCTAACCTACCTTTCTAATTTCTTAGTTATTTACTATTATATTGCAGAAAAATTGAATACCTTACCTTTTCTTATACGTACTACTACTATATGTATTTGCTTTCCTACCTCTGAGCTTCTGCTTATCTGTATCCCTAGTCAGAAATAAAACCCAGATTAAATGTCATCTCTTAAGAGGTCAGCTAGAATAATAAGTCTATAATATATCCCCAGAATTTTCACTAAGGTTCTCTTGGTCATCTGAATCCAACCTATACTATAGTTATATGTGCATACAGAGCTGAATCCATTTCGGATGTGTATGTGTTTACATCCCTTGGGCATCTGGCACAATTTCTAGCCTTCATTATACCAGAAAACAACTGAATGCCTACTAGGTGCTAGGCAGTAGGGATGGATACAACAATGAACAAAACAATGGCTTCTGTTATTACTGCATTTAAATCCCCATGGGAGAGTATCAGGTGGTGGGGAAAAAGTGCTTTGAAGAAATACAAGGTAGGGTGTGAGAGCAAGTCATGGAGGGTTGCCGTTTTAGAGGGTGGTCTTAGGAACTTCTCTGAGTGTTGATTTTTTTTTAAGGCACGTCTCAAAGTAAAAAGACAGGAAGTGAATCTTGGAATGCTTAGCCCTTATCAACATCTTTGACTCTTCAAATAGTTCTCCAATGAGAACCTACCAGGTATCCAGCACTCTGTTGGACCAGAGATAAAATACACATACACAATGAACAGAAAGGTTTCTTAATTTGTGAAGCCACAAAAAAAGGGAAAGTTACTAACCACAGGATATAAAGGCACCAGGTACCCAAGAGCAGTTCAAAGTGCTGACTGAAACAGTTACTAAAAATCAATTGACACTTTCTTATTCCAGAATGCATCCCCTCCAAAAGCCAGCTTACATTTCTTAAAAAGAAACAAAGAATCTATAAAAGCCCACTGGTCAGAGCATTTTGGAACTGCTGAGCTGAAATTTTGTTCAATAACATTTTAAGGTCTTAGGCTTACTTACGGTTCAGTGTCTACAGTGGATAGTGCAGAGTTTAATCAGCAGTCTAAAATGTACACTTAGAACAATAAGGCATAATGGATATTTGGGCTTATTACAGGGTAATCAATGCTTTTCAAAATTCTCTCAGCAGTTACTTCATTTCGTACAATATGTTCTAACAACTCTCCAAAGATCCACAAAGGAACACACCTTTAAATGTTTTGTAAATGCCCTAAAGAGAAAACATTTCTTTCCTAATTTCCAGTAGAACATAGTACAAGTTTTTCTTTAACTCAGTGTTTGAGGGAGATCATTTTTACTACCTTCAACTCTAACCACCTACCTACATCTAAGCAACTGCAAAATCTACTCTATAGCTTTCACCTTCCTCTTGTCTTCTCTCACAACTTCCCCATAATCAAATGCTGATTCTGTATGTAGTGTCAACTTTTTTTAAGTTCAAGAAAGGGGTCAGTTCTTTTCCCCTAACTTCTAAAAGGTCCTACTCTAAAAGTCAATATATCTCAGGCCTAAAGTAATGGCATACATTTTTCTGAGTATAATAACTTCAGCTAATAAGGGACTAAGATCCTTATGTCACCAATACATAAGTATATTACAAATTAAATAAGCAATTGTAACTCCAGTTTTAGCTTCAAAAGTAGAAAAATAAATATCACTTGATAGGAATCACAATCACCATTTCTATATATCAAGCAAGAAAGTGTTGGAAAGTACCCTTTATAAGAATAACAGATAAACCAAAAACTCCAATGATGTCCATCAGTGCACTTACGACTATACGAAATACTGAAAAACAAGCTATCTTGTAACTCTTGGCCACAGAGTACTTTGCAGAGAAAGAGGAATTTAAAAAAAAAAACACAATATGAGGAGATAAGTTAATTCTTAATATTAAAGTGTTATTTATTTTTAACACAAGTATTGACAGTAATATCACTCTTTTTTTGTTGTTTTAATGAGAATCCCTTAGAAATAGAGTAACAGTTTTGAGAAGAAATGAATATTAAGAGACTGGGGTCTTCTAGAGAAAAAAAAAAATAATGACCTACAACAATACAATTAGTCCAAGGTATTCATAAAGATATTCTCACTTAGGGTTATTTTTTTTAAACTCCATTTTGATAGTTAGAGATAAATTATATGATTGACAAGCATGCTTTTTAATTCCTTCTACAAAGGAGTACCTGAAAATATATACATATGATAATAGTCAAGAGGACTAGAGATCTAAAATATATTTTCTGATCTCCTATTAACTTACTGTGTCCTTGGGCAGTTATTTACCCTCTCTGGGTGTCTCTTGCCACAGAATATAAGGAAAATAGAGTCAGTTACTCTTAAAGATCTCTTTCTATGTATAAATATGTATAAATTTATGCTATACCACCAATTTGAAATTGGAAAAGAAATCTTAACTGCTAGTTCAATTTCATAAGTGGGTTGAAGACGAGAGAAAGACAGCTAGTGCCTATCCTTATATTACTGAGGGCTAGAAATTTTACCAAGTAATAATTTTTAAAAGTACATTTTATTCCTGCCTGCAAAGAACTGTAATATTATGGACGGTTAATTGTATGAACTGTATATAGGGCCTGAAAATTAATCTAATCTGATAAACTAAAGCATTGTCATCTACTCTGACACTAGGGATTGGCTAAATCCCAGAATGTTAATTATTTTACACAAAGAATTTTATAGTTTCTGAAGAAATAACACAAAAACATCAAAAATCTGTCATTTCAAAATACTGCCTTGTGAAAATGCTTCAGAGAATCAGAAAAAACATTTAATTTTTAAAAAGAGAAGCAGAACTTTCCTTTTAGAAACTAGTTAATTTTAGAATCTAAGTGATAGTGTCACAGGTGGGCACAGGTAACCAGGTTCTTGGTGATCAGGACAAAGAATTGAACTGAACACCCAGAGTTTATAGCAGAGAACATAGGAGCAGGCCAACTCGAAGCAGAGACTGACCTCATGGGCTGGAGGGACTCTAGTCTTAAAGGGCAGCTCCTTCCTGGCTAGTTTTGGTGGGCTTTTACTGCGCATGTACAAGCAGTTATATTACTTTAAAGCTACTGCACATGTGGTCTCCCATGATTTTCCCTGATTGGCCGCCAGGGGAAGAGAGTCCCACAATGCTACCAAATTGATCCCTTCTCCTGGCGTCTACCTGTACTAGGTTCACCTTTCACTTCGCCAGGGAATTATAGCTCTCCATGTTAGAGATTGGTGAAAAGGAAAGGAGTTATTTATTCAAGTTATACAGACTAAGAGTAATTACTTAATGTCTTCATCAAAATCCCAAAGTCCCTTAAAATACCCCAAAACACACACAGTCCTTCCTTCCCCGCTTTGCCCAGTCTGCAGCACCGTATCTCAGGAAAAGAAATAGAAGTCCCTGGCTCAGGCAGCCCCGGTTCTTCCCAGTAATCCGTGCTCAGCTGGTAGGCTTCCCTCGGTTCCCAGCACCATCAGCTGTGTTGCTGGGATCTCCAGCTAAAGCTCCGTGGTGGTTCTCTACTGAAGCCACATGGTGATTCTTCTCATGGCTGCAGGGGTCCCCACTCTGCCAAAGGCACATGGTTCTCCTTACAAGGTTGCAGCCATGTGATTCTCTCGGCACTGGCTGTGGTCCTCTCTTTGATAGCTGCCGAGTCTGCCTTTAAATTCCCGCACCAATCTTCCCCTGCAGCCCGATTTCCGACTCCTCCCACAATCTGCTACACTTGCCAGCACTCCCTCCACGTCTTTCCAGCTTTACTGGGCTGCCATCGTTGGGCACGGGTGGCCCCATGTCGTGGAGCCAATCATCTCAAAGCTCTCACGCAGGCGCTGTAACTAGGGGGAGTTGCCTCCCAGTTACACCTTGGGGGAAAGTTCCTTCTATCCCCCTGGCTCAGAGCACAGCCACAGCTATTTAATATATCTATGCAACCAGTTAAAGGCTATAGATATGTTAAATCACCACGCCAGAGGTTAGCTGCAAAGGTGTAGCTATAAAAAACAGGTCTCAAAGGCCCTGCTCTATGTGTCCCTTCCCCCAAGGGGCGGGGAGGGGAGGCGGTGAGGACATTCTATATATCTTTCTAATATTTCCTGGACGCCTTGAGTTCTGGACCCCATTACAAATCCTTCTTTTGGGGGCCCCCTGGCTGCACCCTCCTACAATAGGTATACAATTACTGTAAAATCCTTTCAACTTTTCTGTATGACTGAAAAATTTCATAATAAAACATTGCAGAAAAACCCCCCAAATTTGAGAATGAAGTCTATTTTAATATTTGTGAACCTAATGATCCTTTACTGACCAGGGAGAAAATTTTCAAATGATTAATATTTTTAATATAATGATTAACAAACTGCACAACATTATAGATGCCATTTTGGAGTTGTAAAATATTCTCAAAATGAGGTCACAATATAACCCATTCTTTGCTAATCAGTCATGTCATGGGCTGAAAAACTCATATACATAATAAATTAATTATATTGCTGAAAGATGAAGTGATCAGTACTTTTAAGTATTTCAATTACTGGTACCATTTCAGTGATAACTGCTGCTTTTCCTATTCATTAAACTAAAAACCTTATAGACAAACATTAATGTCATTCAAAGAATGCTGAGTTAGAACATATTGAGATGACATCTGTAACTCAATAGCAGCATCCTCTGCTCACAGTAAGGAGCTTTAAAAATTGACACAACAGAAACTTCTTTCAACAAAGCTTCACAGGAAGTCAATGAAATACTATTTAACTCTTTAAAGCTTAACCTGCTTTAAGACAAAAACCATCCCCTTTATAAGAGGAGTTCTAAGCCAATATATCAATAACCTTTTTAATTAAATATATATTAAGTATACTTCACACTATACTCAAATATAGTATCCTGCTTGAGACTCCCACGCTACACGGTAACAAATTACCATCACATAACAATAACACCCAGAACATTCTGAGCTGTTTCACTGAATTCTAAAACTAAATCTAATTCCCCAAGGACATGGGAAGGCATCAACCCTATGAGAATCCCCAACACTCCTCTCAACCTTCTACCAAATTAGTTTTAAGAGACTCAATCTCCTTATTTACCCTGCACAAAAATCTTCACTGACTTCCCAATAACCACCAAAAAATTCAAACTGCTCAGTTTAATGAGTCAAAACATTAACACTATGGTCCTGACTTACCTTCCTAAATATACACTGCTCAGTATTTCCCATCCTATCCTTTCCCATTATATTTTATCCAAACTGGCCAGGTGATGATGTTACAAAAATATACGCCTCTCTTCATTTCTAATAGTTAACACTAGTAAGTTACTATGTATGAGACTCTTTGCTAAACTACATGTATACTTCATTTAACTGTCTTAATAATGCTGTGAATGAGGAATCACTAATCCTATTTTACAAATAAGAAACAAAGACTTAGTGATATTAAACAAATTGCCCAAAGTCTTCAGAGCTAGTGAGTGGCAGAGTAGGTCTGATTCAAGTACCCAATCTCATTGGTACGATACACACAGTTATTTCCTTTTCAATGACTATGGTTACTGAAATCCTGCCCATTCAAAGTTGATTTATATGGTATCTCCTTGGTATGTGTTGGGGGAGGGAAAACAGGTTTCCCAGTCTTCATTTAATATTAAACCTCTCTAGGCCAGACACGCTGTCCTTCACTTAATTAGGGCATTGGCCTTCTCGCGGAAGCACCTCTTGCTTAAGTACCTCTAAAGCCACTGTGTAGGACAATGTCTTTACAATTCAAACGATCTCTATTATTTAAATGAGTATCTACAAAGCACAGGCTTAAGATTCTTGCAGAGCTTTGTGTATTTAAAGTAGTCTATGAAGGAGGAAAAGAAGATGGCAGCGTGGTAGGATGCAGCAGATTCTACTCTCCTACAACCAGGAAAAAAAATCCGAGTCATTTTAGGTAGGAACAGAGCAAAGAGCCAACATTCTCACATCATAAATGAAAATAGGAGATCGCAAATTGTAGCGGACATTGAAAAACCCGAAGAGAGAGCGTGGTTTGGTGAAAGTCTCGGAAACCACAGCATTGAAAAAGCAAAAGGCGCAGGCGCTCTGCGGGACCGGTGTGGCCCAGGCCCTGGAGGTAGGAGAAGTGGGCGCCCCTCGGGACCCAGAGAGTGCGCACCTGTGAACCCGAAAAAGGCCAGGAACTCTGCGGGACCTGTGAGGCCCAGGCCCTGGAGGGAGGAGAAGTGGGCGCCCCTCAGGACCCAGAGAGTGCGCACCCGTGAACCCGAAAAAGGCCAGGTGCTCCCCGTGACCTATGAGGCCCAGGCCCTGGAGGTAGGAGAAGTGGGCGCCCCTCGGGACAGAGAGACTGCGCATCCGTGAACCCGAAAAAGGCCTGGCGCTCCGCGGGACATCAGAACACACGGCAGTGAATTCCCAAGGACGCACATAGCTGTACCCAGACCCCCCAACACACGGATCCCTTCTGGGAGGCACCAGACGGGCTTGGGGGAGAGCGCATGCCTACACTGCGAAAAGTGCACGGGAGGCTGACTGGGTCCTGAACGGGAACAGAGAAAAACTGTCTCCAGTCACCCCTCAGTGTGCTGAAGCCAGCTAGAAGACCGGTTTGGCCAGTCTGAAACCAACAATGGTGTTTTTTGTTTTGTTTTCTTTTGTTTGTT
>CM052543.1:77645634-77661559 GCA_028533065.1 Trachops cirrhosus | reverse complement strand
AAGGAGCTCATACCCTTTGCAACAGCATGGATGGAGTTGGAAAGCATTATGCTAAGCGAAATAAGCCAGGCAGTGAAAGACAAATACCATATGATCTCACCTTTAACAGGAACCTAAACAACAAATCAAAGAAGCAAGTGAAATATAACAAAAGACACTGAAATAGAGTTGTCAGTGACCAGAAGGGAGAGGGGAGGGAATTTCAGGGGAGAAGGGAAGGGTTTACAGGAACAAATATAGAGGACACATGGACAAAACTAGGGGTGTTGGAAAGGGGAAGGAGGAGGGGAGGAATGGGTGGGTGGGCTGGAATGGGAATAAAGGATAGAAACTGTACTGAATAAACTAAAATAAAAAATTTAAAAACAAAAAAAAAAACCTCTCTAGCTTTGGACACCAGCACCCACCCCGCAAATCGTATCTTCTTTATATTTTGCACAGGCTCCATCATGCTGTGCTTTGTATTAGTTGTCTTATTCCCCAGTAAGAATGGCAACTCTTTAAGGAAGGGTCAGGGAAGGTATCTTACATACTTTATCCTCTGCAGTAGTGAGCACATTAAGTGCTTTGCACTTAATAAAATTTGTAAAACTGAATTGGAAAATATTATTTTTTATTTGGGAATTTTAGGTTTACAGAAAAGTTGCAAAGATAGTACAGAGCATTCCCATATACCCCTCATTCAGTTTCAGTTTCCCTTAATACTATCATCTTGTAATATTGTGGTCCATCTGTCAAAACTAAGATACTAACATCAGCATAGTCCTATTAACTAAACCCAGACTTTCTACAGATTTCACTATTTTTTCCCATTAACGTCGTTATCTGTTCCAGGAGTCAAGCCAGGATACCAAATTACATTATTTCATAATATCTCCTTAGTCTCTTCTGGTCTGTGATAGTTTCTTAGTCTTTCCTTGTTTTCCATGACCGTGATCATGACCATGGCCGTGATCATGATCGTGATCAATCTGAGGGGTACTGCTCAGGTATTTTTGTAGACCATCACTCAATTTGTGTTTTTTTTTTTTCACATTTTGACTGGGGTTATGATTTTATAGAAGAGGACCACAGAAGAGAAGTGCTTTTCTCATTCTATCAATCATATCAGGGATACATAAAGTCCACACAACATCACTGGTGATATTAACCTTGACTACTCCCATAAAGCAGTATTTTCAAAGCTTCTCCACTGCGGAGTTACTACCGGAAAATATCTACTTTTTCCCAGATATATTCCTTCTTTCCTAATTCATTTAAAAGAGACTACTTATACTAGAGTCAATATTTCTAAATGATTAATATGATACATTCTCATTAAAGCACAAACTATTGAGGCATAATATTTCTAAGTTAATGCCTTTGGTTTTAAATGTAGTCAGAAAAAAAAAGCTTTAAAAGCATTGTGAACATTAAGCAAATGTTCACTAACCTACATTAACTTTTGGTACTAGCATGCTCATTTCCTAAGGAGTTCAAGAATATAATCAGCCCTGACTGCTGTAGCTCAGTGGATTGAGCACCGGCCTGCGAAACAAAGGGTTGCTGGTTCAATTCCCAGTCGGAGAGCATGTCTGGGTTGTGGGCCAGGTCTCTAGTAGGAGGCGCGCAGGGGTCAACCACACATTGATGTTTCCCCCTCTTTTTCTCCCCCTCTGTCTAAAAATAAATAAATAAAATCTTATTTAAAAAAAGAGAATATAATCAGACTTGGTCAAGATGAAAGAGTAGGTGAAAACTGTACTCCCATCTTCCCACAACCACATCAAAATTACAACTACCAAACATCCATATAGAGAACTTTCTGAAGTCCAGCTGAATAGAAGTCCTATAAGAATATGCAGAAAAAGCTGCATGGAGATTGGTAGGAGGGGTGGAGATGCAGAACAGGCTGCTCTCACACCCACATATGGTGGCCCACATATGGTGGCTAAAAATAAGGAGGGATATCTCAACTTTGAAGATCACCCTCGAGGAGGGAGGGGTCCCAGACCCACACCAGGTCCACCAGCAGAGTGTCAGTGCCAGGAAGAAAAGTCCCCATAACTTCTGGCTGTAAAAATCAGCTGGGATGCAAAAACCAGCCAAGATGGACGCGTAGCTTGAAATCCTTCGCTTCCTCTCACAACCAAAAGGAGGATAACAACCAATCTAAAATCAATAAACAACCAGAAGCACCAGAAAATCAAACTGCATGGAACTCCAACAACCAAGGAATTAAAGAAAAAATCAACCAGAACGAGCAGACCAGTATGCCGAGACAAAGAAATATGGTCCAAATGAAAGAACACAGCAAAACCTCAGAACTAAGTGATGAGGACAATGCCAACCTAACTGATGGAGCATTTAAAGCCCTGGTAATCAAAATGCTCACAGAACTGATTGAGTTTGTTCAAAAAATGAAAGATGCCCAAAATGAAATAAAGCAAAATATTCAGGGAACCAACAGTGACAAGAAGGAAACCAGGATTCAAAGCAACGATTTGGAACAAAAGGAAGAAATAAACATCCAACTGGATCAGAATGAAGACACAAGAATTCAATAACAATGAAGAGAGGCTGAGGACTCTCTGGGACAACAAGAAACGTTCTAATATTCGAATTATAGGGGTGTCGGAAGGAGAAGAGCAACAGCAAGAAATTGAAAAATGAGACTTCCAGCCAAGATAGAAGCGTAGGTAGACACACTGTGCCTCCCTGCACAACCAAAATAAGGACAACAATTTAAAAACAAAAAACAACCAATACTGACAGAAAATTGAACTGTATGGAAGTCGGACAACCAAGGATTTAAAGAAACATTCATACAGACAGGTAGGAGGGATAGAGTCGGGTGGCAGCAAAAAAAGCGGTGGCTGGCAGACCCCAGGTGAGCAAGGCAGCAGCTGGAGGACCCCGGGAGCCCAGACAGCGGCTGGAGAACCCAGCAAGGTGGCGGATTGTGGAACAGGGCACAGCACACAAGGCAGATGGCAGACTGACCATTGCCACATTCTCACGTAGATAAACAAGGAGAAAGGGAAGCAAGACAGACCACACAACCCAAGGTCCCAGCATGGGGAAATAAAGCCTCAAAACACCAACTGAAAACACCTGTGGGGGCTGAGGCACAGGGAGACACTCCCAGCCTCACAGGAGAGTTTGTTGGAGAGACCCACAGGGTCCTAGAACGTACACAAGCCAACCCACATGGGAATCAGCACCAGAAGGGCCCAATTTGCTTGTGAGAAGCAGAGGAATCCACTGAATTCCAGCAGAGAGCAGAGCAACCGCCATTGACCACTCTCGGACCCCTGCCCCACACACAGCATCACAACCCAGATACTGGGTTGCCCTGCCCAGGTGAACACCTAAGGCTCCGACCCTCACTATGTAACAGGTGTGTCAAGACAAAAAAAATGGCTCAAAGGAAAGATCAGATCAAAGCTCCAGAAAAAATACAACTAAGAGATGAAGAGATAGTCAACCTATCAAATGCACAGTTCAAAACAGTGGTAATCAGGATGTTCACAGAATTGGTTGAATTTGATAGCAAATCAGATGAAAAAATGAAGGCTATGTATGCTAAGTAAAATAAAGAAAAATGTACAGGGAACCAACAGTAATGGGAAGTAAACTGGGACTCAAATCAATGGAGGGGACCAGAAAGAAGAAAGAAACAACCAAATAGAAAAGAATGAAGAAACAAGAATTCAAAAAAATGAGGAGAGGCGTAGGAACCTCTAGGACATCTTTAAACATTCCAACATCTGAATTATAGAGATACCAGAAGGGGAAGAGGAAGAGCAACAAGTGGAAAAGATATTTGAACAAATAATAAAGGAGAACTTCCCCAACCTGGCAAAAGAAATAGACTTCCAGGAAGTCCAGGAAGCTCAGAGAGTCCCAAAGAAGTTGGACCCAAGGAGGAACACACCAAGGCACATCATAATTACATTACCCAAGATTAAAATTAAGGAAAGAATCCTAGGAGCAGCAAGAGATAAGGAGACAGTAACCTACAAAGGAGTTCCCATCAGACTGTCAGCTGATTTCTCAAAAGAGACCTTATAGGCAAGAAGGGGCTGGCAAGAAGTATTCCAAGTCATGAAAGGCAAGGACCTACATCCAAGATGCCTCTATCCAGCAAAGCTTTCATTTAAAATGGAAGGGCAGATAAAGTGCTTCCCAGATAAGGTCAAGTTCAAGGAGTTCATCATTACCAAGCCCTTATTTTATGAAATGTTGAAGGGACTTTCTAAGAAAAAAGATCAAAAATATGAATAAAATCACAACAAACTCATAACTATCAACAAATGAACCCAAAAGAAATGAAAACAAAAACTAAGCAAACAGCCAGAACAGGAACAGAAACAGAGAAATGGACATCACACAGAGTGAGTTCAGTGGGGAGGAGGAAGGGAGGAATGGGGGGAAAAGGTACAGGGAAGAAGAAGCATAATTAGTAGGCATAAAATAGATGGGGAAAGATTAAAAAATGGTATAGGAAACAGAGGACTCAAAGAACTTGTACGTATAACCCATGGACATGAACTAAAGAGCAGGGGGTGCTAAAGGATAGGGGGGAGTGCGGAGGGGGCATAAAGGGGGAAAAATTGGGAAAACTGTAATAGCATAATCAATAAAAAACACTTAAAAAAAAAAACCCAGCTGGGATTGCAGCTGAGAAAGATGGAGGGCTCCTAGAGTCCCAAGCATTCCTCTTAAATGTCAGGCACATGGATTTACTCAGACTCATTTCTCTCTGAGCACTGGGGCAGCAGCTGGAAAGGTACCAGAGACAGACACATACAGGGAGAAACGGAATTGTCTGGCATCAAAGGAACAGCTGAGGGGCATCTTTCTCCCTGACAGAAGTGCTGGCAGAGGCCATTGTTCCTTTGATGAACCTCTCCCTGCAGGCAAAGGCCAGCACCATATCTGAATCTCCATCAACCTGGTTCCACTGTTCAACCTGCCCTACCCAAGCTATTTCCAGTGCCTTTTCTATACGAATGGCCTGTTTTGGATTATGCAGAAGACTTTACTAAAATCTCTCAAAGGTTCACAAACTCCAAACAGGCAACTGCACCTGGCCTTGGTATGCCCCAAACCTCTTACTGAGCAGCCCCAAGCTGGACACTAACAGCACCTAGTGTCAGTTCACAGCTTAGCTTCTTCCAGGCACCTCCAAGTCCAACATAAGTGGCAACCATTTGCAGATCACCTTGTAGCTCATATCAAGTGGTCCTGGGCAGGGCATAGGCAATGGGTTAACCTGGCCTCCAAGTCCCAAGAAGTTCCAGAATCAACACACCCTGTGGCCAGCTTCAGACCACACCAGAGCACCACCCAACCAGCTCCACAAACGACATAGTCAAAGGGCAGACTTGGCAGGCACCAGAGCCCCAACTAAAGTGAATCCTCCTCCACAGGGTCAATTTTATATAACAGCTCCTTCACTATAGTCACAATCAGTTCTCACAATCAAACACCTCCCTCCTCGGGGGTGATCTTTGAAGTTGAGATATCCCTCCTTATCATTAGCCACAACATGTGGGTGTGAGACCAGCCTGTTCTGCATCTCCACCCCTCCTACCAATCTCCATGCAGCTTTTTCTGCATATTCTTATAGGACTTCTATTCAGCTGGACTTCAGAAAGTTCTCTATATGGATGTTTGGTAGTTGTAATTTTGATGTGGTTGTGGGAAGATGGGAGTACAGTTTTCACCTACTCCTTCATCTTGACCAAGTCTGATTATATTCTTGAACTCCTTAGGAAATAAGCATGCTAGTACCAAAAGTTAACGTAGGTTAGTGAGCATTTGCCCACAATGCTTTTAAAGCTTTTTTTTCTGACTACATTAAAAACCAAAGGCATTAACTTAGAAATATTATGCTTCAATAGTTTGTGCTTTAATGAGAATATATCATATTAATCATTTAAAAATATTAACTCTAGTATAAGTAGTCTCTTTTAAATGAATTAGGAAAGAAGGAATATATCTGGGAAAAAACAAATTATTTTCCGGTAGTAACTACACAGTGGAGCTTAGAAAATCAGCATGAGGGTCAATCTCTCACACTAATGTGCCAATAACAACTGAGGCTCAACTATAACATAAGGGCATACACAACCCACACAAGGGACACACCTGGAGCACCTGCCTCAGGTGACCAGTAAGACTGCACTACTAAGCCCCAAAACACCTACTACATAAGGCCACTCTACCAGTACTAGGAAACAAAAGTAGCTCTACATAGAAACAAACACAAGGAGCAAGCCAAAATATGGAGGCAAAAAAACATGTCCCAAGTGAAAGAACAGAACAAAGCTTCAAAACAAGAACAAAATGGAGACAAGCAATCTACAAAATGCAGAGTTCAAAACACTAGTTATAAGGATACTCAATGATCTCAGTGAGAAGTTCAACAAAGAGAGAACATAAAAATGGAGATAAAAACCATTAAAAAACACAAATGAACAGTACATAACTGAACAGTACTACATTATCTACATAATGAAGATACATTAAAGAGAATCAACACAGAATAAATGAAGCAGAGGATCAAAGCAGCAATTTAAAAGGTAAGGTAAAAGACACTTAACCACAATAGCAAAAGGAAAAAAAATCCAAAGAAATGTGAGGATAGTTTCAGGGGTCTTTGGGAAAACATCAAGCATACCAAAATTCACATCATGGGGGTACCAGACTGAGAGAGAGAGCAAAGAACTGAAAATCTATTTTTAAAAAATTACAATAGAAAACTTCCCTAACCTTGCAAAGGAAATAGACATACAAGTCCAGGAAGCACAGACAGTCCCACACAAGATGAATCCAAAGAGGCCCACACCAAGACACATCATAATTAAAATGCCAAAGGTTAAAGACAAAGAGATAATTATAAAATCAGCAAGAGAAAAGCAGTTAGTTACCTACAGGAGAACTCCCATAAGACTGGCAGTTGATTTCTCAAAAAAATATTGCAGACCAGAAGGGACTGACACAAAATACTCAAAGTGATGAAAAGCAAGGACCCATAACCAAGACTACTCCACCCAGCAAGGCTATCATTTAAAATTGAAGGAGAGACTCTCAAGATGGCAGGAGAGTAGGTGGAAAGCTACACTAACTTCCTCCCAGAACCAAATTGGAATTTCACCTAAATTGTAGGAAAATCATACTGAATAACCAACTGAACACTAGGTGTAGAGAAACCTTATAACCAAGGACTTATGGAAGAAACATCACCACAATGAGACTGAGGGAGTGTGGAGGTGTGAGAGGGCTGGCTCCTCCAAGTGGCTGTTCAAGTGCCAGAGGGATATTTTAGTGGCCAGGGGGTTCACCCTGAGAAGTGTGAGGTCTATACTCCAAGCTGGGCTCCCCAGCCTAGAGCACCAGAACTGGGAAAGGAACCCAAACAACATCTGGCTGCAAAAAGCAGCGGGGTTTCTATCTGGCCTAGAGAGATGGGAGAGGTGCAAAGAGCCTCTTAAAGGACCAATGCACAAAATTTCGCTTGCAGCAAGTTACCCTGCAGTCCGGCAGAGGAAGGGCAGAGCAGACCAGAGACATATGAGGAGAGACTGGGGTTGGTGGCTTTGGGAAACAAGCTGAAGGGTCAGCTACCAGGATCCCTGTGCTTGCAGAAGTCATCTTTCTTGGCACAGGACTCCCCTCCAAGTGGCATCAGCCTAGGGGGAAGTAGTAGCCCCACCCTGTGGAGCTTAAGCCTGGCTTCTGAGTACACAACTGGAGGTTATTTCAGTAATTAAGCCTAACCTGAAGGCAGATCTCTAGGAGCTCTGAGACTTTAGCTGACCCTCCCCCAAGCCTGGTGCTGTTAAAAGCCAGCCTTGGTGTGCAGATGTTTAAGTCTGCACACAACAGAGCCCAGTAGAGAAAGCCACAACCTGTGTATCGCTGATAGCTACAAACAGGTAGCCCAGGGCCAGTCATATACAGTGTCTGACAATGGACTGCACCAGACTCTCTGCAATCTACCTAATACACAGAAACAAACACAGAAAGGCAGCCAAAATGGGAAAACAAAGAAATAGGTCACAAATGAAAGAACAAGAGAACTCTCCAGAAGAACTAAATGAAAAGGATGCAAACATTTATCAGATATAGAGTTTAGAGTAACCATTATAAGGATACTCAACAGCATGAAAAAAGATATATAAGTTATTTACAAAGGACCAGTCACAACATCTGCATCATGGAAATACCAGAAGGAAAAGTGAGCAAGGGATCAAATACCTATCTGAAGAAATAATGACCAAACACCTCCCCAACCTGGTGAAGGAAAAAAACACGCAAGTCTAGGGCATGCATAGTCCCAAACAAGATGGACCCAAAGAAGCCTACACCAAGACTCGTCATAATTAAAATGGCAAGGCTTAAAGACATGAAGAGAATCTTAAAAACAGCAAGAGAAAAGCAGTTACATACAAGGGAGCTCCCATTAGACTGTCAGTTGATTTCTCAACAGAAGCATTTCAGGCCAGAAGGGATGGGCAGGAAATATTCAAGGTAAATAAAAAGCAAGGATCTACAAGCAAGACTACTGTACCCAACCCAGCAAGGCTATTATTTAAAATTAAAGGAGAAATAGAGCTTCCCAGACAAGAAAAAGCTAAAGGTGTTTGCTAACACCAAGCCAGCACTGCAATAAATGTTAAAGAGCTTGTCTTAAAAAGAATGAAAAACAGATGAAAAGGAAAGTATCTGGGATAGCAACACTTATACCAAACAAAATAGACTTTAAAATGAAGACTACATCAAGAGACAAAGAGCCCAGCAATTCCACTTCTGGGTATTTATTTGAAGAAACCCAAAACACTAATTCAAAAAGATATATGAATTGTATGTTCACTGAAGCATTACTTTTTTAAATATGTTTTATTGATTATGCTATTACAGTTGTCCCATTTTGACCCTTTATGTCGCTCCGCACTGTGCACCCCCTCCTACCCGCATTCCCCCCTATAGTTCATGTCCATGGGTCATATATATAAGTTCATTGGTTTCTACATTTCCTATACTATTCTTAACCTCCCCCTGTATATCTTCTACCTACCATTTACACTACTTATTCTCTCTACTTTTTCCCCCTCTCTCCTCCTTCCACTCCCCTACTGACAACCCTCCATATGCTCTCCATTTCTGTGATTCTGTTCCTTTTCCAGTTGTTTGCTTAGTTTGTTTTTGTTTTTTTTAGGTTTGGTTGTTGACAGTTGTGCATTTGTTGTCATTTTACTGTTCATATTTTTATCTCTTCTTTTTCTTAGATAAACCCTTTTAAAATTTCATATAATAAGGGCTTGGTGATGATGAACTCCTTGAACTTGACCTTATCTGGGAAGCACTTGATCTGCCCTTCCATTCTAAATGAAAGCTTTGCTGGATAGAGGCATCTTGGATGTAGGTCCTTGCCTTTCATGACTTCAAATACTTCTTCCCAGACCCTTCTTGCCTGTAAGGTCTCTTTTGAGGAATCAGCTAATAGTCTTATGGGCACTCCTTTGTAAGTAATTCTCTCTTTTCTGCTTGCTGCTTTGAAGTCTCTCCTTGTCTTTAATCTTGGCTAACGCAATTATGATGTGCCTTCAGTGTGTTCCTCCTTGGGTCCAACTTCTTTGGAACTCTCTGAGCTTCCTGGAAGTCTATTTCCTTTGGCAGATTAGGGAAGTTCTCCATTATTTTTTCAAGTAAGTTTTCGATTTCTTGCTCTTCCTCTTCTCCTTCTGGCATCCATATGATTCAGATGTTGGAAGGGTTCAAGTTGTCCCGGAGGTTCCTAAGCCTCTCCTCATATTTCTGAATTCTTGTTTCTTCATTCTGTTCTGGTTGAATGTTTCTTTCTTCCTTCTGCCCCAAACCACTGATCTGAGTCCGGTTTTCCTTCTCGCCACTGTTGGTTCCCTGTGCATTTCCCTTTATTTCACTTTTCATAGCCTTCACTTCTTTCTCTATTTTGTGACCATGCTCAACCAATTCTGTGAGCATCCTGATTACCAGTGTTTTCAACTCTGCACCTGATAGGCTGGCTATCTCTTTATCACTTAGTTTTATTTTCTCTGGAGTTTGATCTGTTTTCATTTGGACTTTTCTTTTCTTTCTTTCTTTGTTTTTTTTTTTTTTTTTTTTTTTGATCTGGCCCTCCTGTTATGTAGTAAGGGGTGGAGGCTTAGGTATTCACCAGGGCAGGACAACTGTCTTTGTTGTGTTGTGGTGCTGTATGTGGGGGAGGGGTTGTAGAGGGAACAATGCCACTTGCTTGGCTCTCAGCAGCTTTCAGTCATTTCCTCTGCTACCCACAAGCAAACTGGGCCCTTCTGGTGCTAATTCCCAGGTGGGTGGGTTTGTGTACATTCTAGGACCCTGTGGATCTCTCCAACAAGCTGTCCTGTGAGGCTGGGTGTTTCTCCCACTGGCACAATTCCCACAGATTTCTACAGCCAGACGTTTTGAGGCTTTATTTCCCAGTGCTGGGAACCTTAGATTGCACCTTAGTCTGTCTTGCTCCCCAGTTCTTACTCCCAGTTTATGCGCACACAAATGTGGGACCGCCCAAGTCCACCTGACGCTGCGTTGCCTGGTCTGGTCTGCCAGCTGCATCCTCACCAGTCTAGTCCTCCAGCCACCTCCTTTCCTCATGTCCTCTGCACCCCTCCTACCAGACTGAATGAATGTTTCTTCTGTAACTCCTTGGTCATCAAACTTCCATACAGTTCGATTTCCTGGCAGTTCTGGTTATTTTTGTTTTCAAATTTGTAGTTGCAAAGTGTATCTACCTATGCCTCCATCTTGGCTGGAAGTCCTTTTTTTAGTGTATTTTCCATTAAAAATAATCCTTCTCCAGTTCAAGATTCTGTGTCTCTATATAATGTGGTATTAGTTTAGTTAGTAGTATTTATCAAATTTAATATAAAACTTTTCATAAGAAACTATAAACAAAGATAATGTCAGATAACATAAGAAAGAAAATCTTCCTGAACCCAACTATCTAGTTATCAAAGCAGACTCACACACTTAGGCAGACTTTAGTAAACTAAAGTTAAAAGCAAGTCTCACACCAGCATGAGTGTAAGAAGCACTAATTAAAACTATTATAATTTAGGAGGCATCTTAAAACTTTAAAAAATGTAATTTCAACAGACAATATGGGATGGAAAGTGATTCTAGGCCAAGGAATGATCAAAGGAAAGGTTCAGTAGACGAGTTCAAGGGCTGACAAATAGACTGCTATAGGTAAAATGTAGAATCATAGTAGCATATGACATTAAAACATCAGCAGGACTCAAAATGTAGAGTATAGTAACTGTGTGAGAGATGTTATAAATGCAGTGGGAAGTCATAAAGGATATAGAACTGGAAATGGCATCCAATCTGTTTTAAGGCCATAAAACAGCAGCATACAGGATGAATTAGAGGGGAAATCACAAAAGCAGCAAGATCAATTAGGAAAGTACTGAAAAAAAGGCAATGAGAGCCCTAGCTGGCATGGCTCAGTGGACTGAATGCAGGCCTATGAACCAAATGGTCGCTGGTTCGATTCCCAATCAGGGTACATGCCTGGGTTGTGGGCCAGGTCCCAGTAGAGGGGCGTGAGAGGCAACTACACAGTGATGTCTCTCTTTCTCCATCCCTTCTCCTCTCTCTAAAAATAAATAAAATCTTTTAATAAAAGGAAAGGTAATGATAGCCTGAAGATGGGCAGTAAAATAAGACAGATTTGAGAGTTAATGCAAAAGTAAAATCAAGAAGATGAGATGTGAGTAGGAGACAGTTGATGATGAACTTGAAACTGAGCATGAGTAACTGGGAGTAGGATCTTAAACTAATACATTTAAAAGGTTTACTATGTGTCAGACACTTTGCTTATTTTATCATTTGATTAATTCTCATTCATAATTCTGTATGATAGTTTCCACTATTACCTCCATTTTTTAGATTAAAAACCTAGGCCAAAAGAAGTTAAGCTAAGAAATCAATCCCAGTAGTTCATGCCTGTCATAATACTACATACTACTAACTCAGGGAACACAGAAGAGGAAGTTCATTTGCTAAGGAAGAAGATAATATTCTGTGTTCTGATGTGTTGCATGTGAGATGCCCAAAAGATATTAATATGGCAATGTTTAGCAGGCTGCTTGGGAAAGAGGCAGCAAAGTAGGGAAAGAGACACTGTTGGGAGAACTACTAATGTCCGTCCTCACATGTCCTCACAGAGGCCAATCAAAATCAAATGCAGTTTTTCCTGGCTGGTGTAGTAGCTCAGTGGATTGAGTGTGGGCCTGAAAACAAAAGGGTTGCTGGTTCAATTTCCAGTCAGGGCACATTGCCTGGGTCATGGGCCAGGTCCCCAGTAGGGGATGCACAAGAGTCAACCATACATTGATGTTTCTCACCTCTCTCTTTCCCTTCTCCTCTCTCTAAAAATAAATAAATAAAACCTAAAAAAAATCAAATGGAGTTTTTAATCAAATCAACTTTTTGTCTACCTTAAACTTACAGTGTTACATGTCAAGTATACCTCAATAAATATTTAACAAATTTTTAAAAACTGAAATGGGAGTTTTGAAAAGACTCCGAGTTTCTACCTTCAGGAGGAGTGTGGGAGTATGTAGAATGGAGTCAGAAGAAAAAAACAGCAGAGGCAGACTCCTCTTATAAAAAAGCAGAACAAATCCATATAAAAAGATATATAGAATACTAGATAGTCAAGGTCCCAAGTGAATTATATTTATCTTGATAAAATCATGCTAATATTTTTAGTTGTTCTCATAAGGCAGAAACTAATGCCATCTCTTTGAGGTGCCCCCTTGTTTCTTAATATCTTTTATATAGACTTGATGAAAATGCATTTAGTATCTCAGTACTTCTCCACAGATTTTCAAATTTTAAGGGTTCTAACACCCACTCAATAGTACCTATCATACTTTCCAAAAGGAAAACGCATGGAACTTATAAACAATACTTTCTGAGTTCACTAAATTTAATAAAACAAAAGAGATAAAATTTCAGTACTGTCATTGGGACAGAGGTATATTCATGAGTGGGGAAAAACAGAGTGTAAGAACAGATAATAAATGGAGAAAAAAGTCACAAATATATCTTGACCAGAATAAAAGAAATTTAAAAGCTACATAAGAGTGCCAACTTAAACCTATGATGATGAATCAACAAGAAACCTCAAAATGTGAATAGACGTAGAACTAAAAAGGTAACTTAGCAGAATATAATGAACCCTATTCCAATAATTTTTACTAATTTATTAATTCCATAAATGCTAAGTGCCTATTATATGGCACTGTTCATAAACTTACAAATGTAGGGGACATGGGCATTCTAAACCCCGAGTAAACAAAAAACCATTAAATGGAGTGGGTATCAAAATCCACTCCCCACCTTTACACAGACACAGTCACACATGTATACACAAGAAGCATGCACATTACACCATGATTGTACTGCAGAAGAATTTTTGCTAATATATTCCCTATAAAAGCTAATTCTTATTTCTAAAAACTTTGCAAATACAAAAAGAATTAATTCATTTTGACTTCTGTAATCAAAAACCACGAGAAAAAAATATATGCTAATTTCACTTACCAATATAGATTTAAAAAACCTAAGTGAATATTGAACAGAATCCAATGCAAACCAGAGTTTACCAAAGCAATGCAAGGATAGCTTAACTTTACAAAATAACATGATTCACTGCAGTTACAAAGTATATATTGCACAGAGCCAACAACTTTTTTAATTTCCACTTAGTCCAAACCACCATCATCTCACCTAGATTACTACATTTGACTCCTAACTAGTGGTCTTCTTCTCTCTGGTTACATGGCAATGATCTAACCAGGACCAGGACTCCTCCTCCTTCCCTCTGGCAGGAGGAGTTTCTCCTAAACATCTTCTCAAGGGCCCCCAATCTCCAGGTACCAGGCATCTTCTTCTCAGCAACTCCTATAAACAAATAGCACCCAAACTCACTTTTTACCTTATTTATCACACACACTCTCACAAAAACCGAGTATAGAGGTGGGTTGGGGAGGTGGAGTCCCTTTTCTGAAGCCCAGTATCATGGTACTCCCAGCTGAGCCCCAACCCAAGCATTCCTCTCCACAGGACACCAGAAGAATGGGGGGAGGGGGCCTGTGTACCTGATCATCCTGACACCCATGAATTCCAGCCGGACATTAACCTTGAGTCATATTCTCAAAAATAGGTGCTATATGAATACTTGCATAAAAATATCAATAGCTTTTGAGTTATGAAATTTTTTAAAATTACATTGAAATATATGACAAAATTTACTATTTTAAGCATTTTTAAGTGTATAAGTCAGTGGATATGTTTTATTTAACACTTTTCTCCTTCCCATCATTTTTCAATGACTGTACATCTATATATATTTTTAAAAATCAAATACTTAGGACCTGTTTTCTATAAACCAAGCATTATTCTAAGTACTTTCTAAACATTAACATTTTTATTATACTACAACAGTCCTATGAAAACACTTTTAAATGAGATATTTGGGGCAAAGAGTACTAGTAACTTGTCTAAGATCATCTAGATAATAAGTGGCAGAGGAGTCCAATCTGGGCAATCCAGTTCACACACACAGTCTATACACTCACCCTCTAATTCTATACTGCCTTAACCTCACTGCTCAGCACTATCTGTTTACTGACATGTAAGTTTGTCACTGAGTGAAAATGACTGAGAAACTCTATAAAGCAGTGCCTTAATAATTCAGGATCTGCAAATAAGAGCTAATCTATAGAACCTTGAGCTAGTGGTTTAAAATATTAAATAGATAATATTCAGTTATATATAGGCCTAAAGAGCCCTGCACAAAGGTTCATGTCAAGAGAATTTAGCTCACTGTTAACACAAAAAATAATGGATAATTTTCTTTCCTAAGCAGCTTTTTAATCATGCTCTTTGCATTTAAATACGAGAATAGAAGAAAAGGGATTACAGCAGTCCAAGTGTCTATCAGAAGATATGTGGATAAAACAACTATGGGACATTTACACAATGGAATATTACTCAGCCGTAAAAAGGGGGAAATTACTCTCTCTGACAGCATGGATAGACCTAGAGAACATTATGCTAAGTGAAAAACATTGGTCAGAGAAAGACAAATACCATATGATTGCACTTATATGTAGAATCTAATGAACAAACTGGATTAACAAGTAAAACATAGATTCATAGAGAGCAAGATGACAGCTACTGGATCAAGCCAAAAGGAAAAAGGACTCATGGACATGGACAACAGCGGGGTGATTGAAGAGGCAGAGTATATAAGGGGGTTATAAGGCAATGGAAAAAATACAGTAAAAATTCAAAAAAAGAAAAGGGATCACAATTATCTGGTTCCACTCTAGAGAAAATAAAACATTCAATTAATTATTTTATGTAAATAAGCTGAGAAAAATACTATTAAGAGTAAGAATGAAACAAGTTAAGAAATATTAACTCTGGAGGACTTCTGGCCAAGATGGAGGCATAGGTAGACGCACTGTGCCTCCTCGCACAACCAAGATAGGGACAACAACAATATAGAAACAAAATAACAACCAGAACTGACAGAAAATTGAAGTGTATGGAAGTCGGACACCCAAGGATTTCAAAATAGACACATTCATCCAGACTGGTAGGAGGGGCAGAGTCCCGCCAGGCGAGGGACACGGAGCAGAGACCTGAACAACTGGGGCCGCGCGCAAGTCCACAGCAGGCAGACCCTGAGTGCACAAGCGGCGGTGGCTGGTGGACCCCAGCCAGGGTGTGGCGACTGGCAGACCCAGCGAGGTGGCCATTGTGAAGCAAGGCACTGCATGCAACTCAGGGTCCCAGCACCAGGAAATAGAGCCTTGGGTCACTGACTGAAAAGGAAGGTCCCGCCAGGTGCACA
>CM052543.1:77629849-77645134 GCA_028533065.1 Trachops cirrhosus | reverse complement strand
AATGAAGGGGGATAATAGGACAACTGTAATAGCATAACCAATAAAATATATTTAACAAATAAAAAAAAAATTAAAAAAAAAAAAGTGATAGTGGGTGAGACTGATGTCTCAACATGAATCAAGACAGTAGCACTAAAGTATACATGTAGTTTACCATGACTTGCAATAAAATCAAAATGCTAGTCACACTTAATGTTCTTGATGAAGTAGGAAAGATCACTAAAATTATTAAATCTTGACTGTTAGGAAATTTTAAAAATTCTGTATGACAAAATGAGTACACAAAAAGCACTTCTGTTGTAATGATGTCTTCAGAATGAGAACTTGTGCAATGTTTAAATTGTTAGTTGAAGAAGCCTCTTTTTTTCATAAAATGTTTTTTATAAACAATTTTAACTATTTTTTAAATTCTACTTTTTAATCTTCACCTGAGGATATGTTCACCAATTTTAGAGAGAAGAAGGAAGAAAGAGACAATACATTGATGTGAGAGGGAAAGATCAATCAGTTGCCTCCCAGGTGTGCCCTGACCCGGGATTCAATCCACAACCTAGATATGTGCCCTTGAGCAGGTATCAAATCTGCATAGAAATGATGCTCCAACCAACAGAGCCACGGCCATTTTAACCATTTCAAGCACACCATTCAGTAGCACTAAGTATATTTACAATGTTGTATAACTATAACCACTAATCATTTCCAGAATTTTTCATCATCCCAAACATATTTAGCAGTAACTACCTATTCTCTTTGCCCAACCCTGCCTCCACTCCCCTTCCAGTAACCTCTACTGTGCTTTCTGTCTGTGAATTAGCCTGATCTACATACCTCATATAAGAGAAATCATATAATAATCTATCCTATTGTTTCTGGCTCATTTTACTTAGCATAATATTTCTAAGATTCATCATATAATAGCATGTATCAGAATTTCATTTTTATAGCTGGATAATATTCCACTGTATGTATAGACCACAATTTATTTATACATTCATCTGTGGAAGGACACTTGAATGGTTTCTACCTTTTGGCTTTGCCTATTGTGAAAGCTGCTGCTCTGAACATGTGTATACAAAATAGCTGTTCAAGTCTCTGCTTTCAATTCTCTTGGGTAAATACCTAGAAGAATTGTTAGATCATACGGTAATTCTATTTTCAACTTTTTCAGGAACCGCCAAACTGTTTTACACAGTGATTGCACCATTTACATCATCACCAGCAATGCACATGGGTTCTAATGGCTCTATATCTTTGTCAATACTCCTAGTTTCCCTTTTTTAATAACAACAATCCTTATGGGTGTGAAGTGCTATCTCCTGGTTTTGTGTTGTATTTCTCTAACCTCTAATGATGGTGAGCATCTTTTCATGTGCTTATTAGCTAATGTCTATTCATATCTTTTGTTTTTCTTGTTTTTGAGTTGTAGCACCTCTTTATTCTGAACTTTAATCTCTTACCAGATGTGTGATTAGCAAATTATCTCCTCCCTTGTTATGGGTTGTGTTTTCACTCTCTTGTTTGTGTCCTTTGATGCATAAAGTTTTAACTTTTGATGAAGTCCAAATATTTTTCTTTTATTGTCCATTATTTGGTGTCATACTCAAGAAATCATCGCCCAATCTGACATCATGAAGATTTTCATCTGTTTACTTCTAAGAGTTTTATATATTAGCTCTTAAATTTAGGTCTTTGGTCATTTTAATTTTTATATATGCTGTACATAACAGTCCAAATTCATTCTTTTGTATGTGCATATACAGTCTTCCTAGCACAGTATGTTGAAAAGACTGTCTCTTCCCCTTTGCATGAATTTTGAATCCTTCTCAAAATTAATTAATCATATGTGTGATGGTTTATTTCTGGGCTCTCTACTCTATTTCATTGGTATACATGTCTATCCTTATGCCAGTACCATTATCATCTTGATTACTGTGTCTTTGTAGTAAAGCTTTCAAATCAAGAAATGTGAGTCCTCTGACTTTAGTCTTTTTCAAGATTGTTTTGGCCATTTGAGGTTCTTTGAGATTCTTTATGAATCTTAGGATCAGCCTGCCAATTTCTGCAAAAAAGGACAGCTAAAATATTGACAGAACTGCGTTGGACCTGTAGATCAATTTGGAGAGTACTGCCATCTTAACAATACTGTCTTTCAATCTATGAACATTAGACGTCTTTCCATTTATTTAACTTTTCAGCAGCATTTTGTAGTTTTCAGTGTACTGAGTTGGCCAAAAAGTTTGTTTTTCCCCCCATAAGATGGCTCTAGTAGCACTTAGTTGTCTTTAACTTCATTGGAAACAATTTTGTTAGATTACATTGTGACAGCTGTCATATCAGTGTACATTTAAGAAAAGACTTATCAAAATTGGTGAATTTTTGTGTAGCCATTTTAATACTGAAGATGAAAGAAAATAACATTTTCAGCATATTATGCTTTATTATTTCAAGAACAGTAATAACACAACTGAAACACAAAAAAAAGATTGTGCAATATAGTATGGAGAAAGTGCTGTGACTGAAAGAACATGTCAAAAGTGTTTTGCAAAGTTTCATGTTGGAGATTTCTTGCTGTACAATGCTTCACAATCGGGTAGAGCAGCTGAAGTTGATAGCGATTAAACTGAGACATTGAGAACAATCAATGTTATACCACATGACAGACAACATACTCAAAATATCCAAATCAGTAAAGTTATTGGTGAAAATGAAAATGTGTCTTTTATTTTATGGAAAAAATAAAACTTTTTGGCCAACCCAATACAAGTGTTTTTGCCTCCGTGGTTAAATTTATTCCTAACTATTTTATTCCTTTTGATGATATTATAAATGGAATTGTTTTCTTAATTTCATTTTTGGATAGTTTGTTGCTGGTGTGTAGAATACAATTGATTTTTATGTAATTGATCTTATATCCTTTGGCTTTGCAGAACTGATATTTTTGGTTCTAGTAGTTTTGTAGTGGACTCCTTAGGATTTTCTACAAGCAGGATCATGTCAGGTGCAAATAGAAATAGTTTTACTTCTTCCTGTTCTTTTTTATTTCTTACCTTTTACATTTATTTCCTTCTGCCTAAGTGCTCTGGCTAGAACCTCATATGTTGAATAGAACTTGTGTTAAATAGCAGTGGTGAGAGCAAACATTCTTATCTTGTTCCTGGTATCAGAGGAAAGCTTTTAGTCTTTCACCATTGAGTGTGATGTTAGTTATGGGATTTTCATATATGACATGGAACACCATTTTTTTAATCCTCACCCAAAGATAATTTTTAAAATTAATTTTTTAAAGATTTTATTTATTTTTAGAGAGATGGGGAAGGGAGAAAGAGAGGTAGTAAAACATCAATATATGGTTGCCTCTAGCACACCCCATACTGGGAATATGGCCTGCAACCCAGGTATGTGCCCTGACTGGGAATCAAACCTGTGATGCTTTGGCTCGCAGGTCTGCGCTCAGTCCACTAAAATTAATTTTAATTAATTTTACACCAGCCAGGGCTAAAATTAATTTTAGAGAAAGACGAAGGGGGGGATGTCAGTGTGAGAGAGAAACATCGATCAGTTGCCTCCCATAGGCGCCCTCACCAGGGATTGAACCCACAACCTAGGTAATGTACCCTGACCAGAAATCAAACTCACAACCTTTTGGTGTAGGGGACATCGCTCCAAAATACTGAGCCACCTGTCCAGGGTGGAACACCATTTTTACTTAAAAGAATAACTAATAGAAAAAGTATGATTAATCTGATTTGGTTATTTGGCAGTTTCTCCAAAATGAATAAAATGGCCTGTCATTTTAAGGAAAACAACTGTTAGTTTTTGTTGCCAGTGATAACATTCGTACTTTTAAGCAAAAATTAGAATTTTGGAAAATTTCCATCCACCACCTTAAGCTTAATGGCTTCCTAATAAAACTTTTCTAATGAGGTTAATTTATGAATATGATTGTATCAGGATGGGTCAACACTTAGAAAATCTACATAATCTATTGAACCAGTATTTTCCAAATGACCAATGCCTGATTTTACAAAATCATGCATGAGTAGAAGATTAATTCCAAGTTCAAGACAGACCATAGATTTTAATGTAAAAAAGTACTAAATGTTCATTGAGCTGGCCTAAAAGATTTGCAAAAATATAAAACTCCTTTAATAATTATTACCATAAATATGTTTTCATGTTATAATATAATGGGCTTATTACTGTTATTTTAAAGTGTTTAAATGTTATTTTAACTATTCAAATAGTTTTTTAGTTTCTTGGTTTTAATATTGAATATGGTAAATATTCATATATATGTATATAACTCAAATACACAAAAACTCTTTCATGTCCTCAGTGATTTTTAGAATGTAAAGGGTCTTAAAATCAAAAAGTTTGAGGCAACAAACTACATTTATAAGGAAAAGGTCTAGACAACCAAGTAGACATTTGCTTTTAAGAAACAAACAGTACTTTAGGCACTAATATATAGTGTACCCCTACATGAGATTTTCTAAGAAAATCAAAGACTTTATTATCATGTATTAACAGTTAAACCAAAATAACTTATGATTGATGACTGGTCTACAAGCACTGTCACCTTATAGTTATACGGGATGGTGCTGAGAACTCAGTGTAACTGTTAACCTTTGTTAAACTCCACCTTCTCCACTTTGACCAAGTTTTCTAGCCTCTCAAGATGGGGCTTAGCACTGTGTTTCACTAGGTTCACTGAGCTCAACTGAACTGACCAATAAATACGAAGTTTTTCAGGATTGTTCTTGTCAATCCATGCTGTTGTTACCTAAAAAAAAATCCCATTTTTTTCCTCCTTTTAAAAAATATGATTGCCCTGGCCAGTGTGATTCCGTTGGTTGAAGCACTGTCCTGTAAGCCGAAAGGTCACAGGCTCAATTCCTGGTCAGGGAATATACCTAGGTGCAGGTTAGGTCCCTGGTTGGAGCATCTAAATCTCTCACATTGATGTTTCCCTCTCTTTCCCCCCTCCCTACCTTCTGCTCTCTAAAGGAACAAAAAAGTTTATCCTTGGGTGAAGATTTAAAGTAAGAATAATAACTTAATTAATTACATTTCTATTATTGCAAATTTATAAAATATAAAGAGAAAGAAAATTCAAACTACCTCTAATTCCAATACATAGAGACAATTACTGTTGATATTTTGGTATCATTTCTTCCAGGGCTTTTTCCCTATATTCTTAAACACTTTTATAAAAATGAGATCTTATTAGTCATATATACAATTCTGTTGCCTATTTTTTGTTTATAGAAATATTACAGTCACCAAGCAATACTTTATGTCCTCAAGAGTTACTTATAACTAGAAGTTTATACCTTTACACCACCTTCACCGATTTAACATGTTGTTTGCCAGGCATTAATCTTCATCAACAAAATTTTTCAATGTCTATGTAGAACACAAGAGCTTCTGTTATCTATATATGTGTCTTTTGATGCTGAGCATTTAGATTATTTCTAGGTTTTCCCTATTATATAGGCATCTTAGTGAACAGCTCTCTCTCTAGCTATTATTTAAATCAAATCTCTTCTCACTTCCTTTCAATACATTTCTAAAAGTTGAACTACTGAGCAAAATTCTAAATTTTTCTACATAAACCAACCTCCAGGAATGCTAAACCATCACACTGGGTATGGGAGTACTCATTTTCTTTCACCCGCTATTGACAGAGTTAATAGCCAGAAACCTACAAGTCATCCTTGATTCTTCCTGTCATCTTTTTCCACCGTTCTCTTGTCCAATCCATCAGCAATTCTTATTGATTCTATCTTCAGTCTATCTCCTATCTGTCCATTTTTATTCCTTTCTTTCAACTTTTTCTTGCCTAGTCTAAGTTATCTGACTTGACCTACAGTAATAACCTTGTAACCTAGCCCTCTACTTCCATCATTGCTACTATCACATGCCTAATCCATTTCCCACACAACAGCCAATACTACCACTGTTCAAAAAAGTCAGATCACGTCTTTCCCCTGTTCAATACCTTTTTGTGGCATCCCACTGCACCATCTACTCACTTGCTCAAACCAAAAACCTATCCAATACATTAGCAAGTCATATTTCCCTAACTTTAAAATGCATCAAGGACTGAACACTTCTTTCCATCTCTACTACCACCACATTGGTTCAAGCCATCATCACTCTCCAGGTCTGAAAAGATACATACAGGAGCATGGTGCTGCCCCTTTCCCTATCATAAGAAAGGCATTTCAAATCTATGTGGGAATCTTTTCACACCAAGCCCAAACTTCTCAACACAAAAATCTACCCTGCTATTATCTACCAACAGGATTTGGCACACTTATTGAAATCTATCTTGGGGAAGCTAGGGAAAGACTACAGCAGCACAAACACTATTCCACAGCAAAATAATTTGAAAACTAATAGAATACTGGTTTTAGAGGTTATGTTTGAAAACCAATGGAAAAAAAAGAACACAAGGTTTTAAGTTTCATAAGAGAAGGAACTATGTTTTCCCAATTCACTGCTCCATCACATCTCCTACAGCAGTCAGTGCCTACCACAAAGACTAAATAACAATTGTTTTTCTTTAAAGAGTAATTATAATTAGCACATGAGCTTTTAGCTATTTCTGTATATTTTTAGTTGAATACAACAAGGTCAAATCTTGATCATTTCTTTTTAAACTACCTCTAAAAAGGCAATACAGTAACAATAGAAAGGTCTGATCTTCTAAAATAAATGCAGTAAGACAGTGATATTTTAAAGTTAGCTGCACTGTACAATTCCATTCAGCTTCTACTATAACATCCTGTGCAAAAGCAAGCAGGTGCAAAAGCTAGAGTTTAAAAAGGCAAGAAAGCAGCTTATAGCTTTTGCTTAATTCATTTTTTATAGAGAAAATTTTTCTCAAAAAAATGAAGTAAATTTATCTTTAGACAAGTTCATTCATCTAATATCCTCTCTAAAATAAAGACAGGAAGCAACTATATTCTCTTCTAGAGAATATTTAAGTACTTAGCTCCTCAATATCTAGCCTGGGAACAAATTCCCTCATATACAACTTTGGGGAAACAGGTATGTCACCAAATAACAGATTCTTCAAGAGTTGAGAACTGGCCTACAGTGGACTAATTATATCATTTAGCATTGCTTTCCAAAGTTGACTGTTCCAGGGAAAATTACTTGATCTATACCAAAGCCAAAGTCAAAACAGGACCTAAGAGTCAGGCATTCTGCTATACTGGAAATCCGTAAGATGTAAATATTGGGTATAGCAGAGGCCAGATCCTCCTGTAATTTAGACATTAATCTACACTGAGAGAATACAGATAGTCTTCGCAGCATTTTCAACCATGGTTTCAATTATTCCCAGGGCTTACCTCTTGCCCTTGTTTCAACTTAAGATATCTATGTTTCTAGAATTTTACACATTCACAAATTTCTCTCTCCCAAGAAGAAAAACGAAAAACAAAACATACAAGTCCTCTAACATCCTTTCATGATGATAAAAAAAAAAAAAATAAAACACTGAACAAGCAAGAAACAGAAGAAAACTTTCTCAACCTGGTGAAGGATATCTAAACAGATTTCACAGCTAACATCACACTCAATGGTGAAAGACTAAAAGCTTTCCTCTGATACCAGGAACAAGACAAGAATGTCTGCTCTCACCACTGCTATTTAACACAAGTTCTATTCAACATATGAGGTTCTAGCCAGAGCACTTAGGCAGAAGGAAATAAATGTATCCACAAAGAACAGGAAGAAGTAAAACTATTTCTATTTGCACCTGACATGATCCTGTTTGTAGAAAATCCTAAGGAATCCACTACAAAACTACTAAAACCAAAAAAATCAGTTCTGCAAAGCCAGAGGATACAAGATCAATTACATAAAAATCAATTGTATTCTACACACCAGCAACAAACTATCCAAAAATGAAATTAAGAAAACAATTCCATTTATAATATCATCAAAAGGAATAAAATAGTTAGGAATAAATTTAACCACGGAGGCAAAAACACTTGTACACTGAAAATTACAAAATGTTGCTGAAAAGAAGTTAAAGAAGACTTAAATAAATGGAAAGACATTCATGTTCCTAGACTGAAAGACAGTGTTGTTAAGGTAGCAATACTCTCCAAATTGATACTCTCCAAACAGGTCCAATGCAGTTCCTATTAAAATTTTAGCTGCCCTTTTTTTGCTAAAATTGATAAGCTGATCCTAAGATTCATAAAGAATCTCAAGGAACCTCAAATAGCCAAAACAATCTTCAAAAAGAATATAGTTGGAGGTCTCAATATTTCTTGATTTCAAAGCTTTACTACAAAGACACAGTAATCAAGATGGTATGGTACTGGCATAAGGACAGACATACAGACCAATAACTGGGTATCTACACACAAAAGAAGTTAGACCATCACTGTACACCACATACTGTATTAAAAAAAAAAAAACTTCAAAATGATCATGGTGTAATCTTCCTGACCTTGGTTTGGGCAATGTTTCTTAGCTATGACATTAAAAGCACAAGTAACCAAAGAAAAAATACTGGGCATACTCACAATTCAAAAATTTTGTGCTTCAAATGATAATATCAAGAAAGTGAAAAGAAGACCCACAGAATGGTAGTAAAGTTTTTAAAATCATTCATTTTATAAGAGTCTAGTATCCCATATATGTAAAGCACATTTACAGCTCAACAATAAAAAGACACAAATAACCTAATTCAAAAATTGACAAAGAATTTGAATAGACATTTCTCCAAAGAAAATATTTAATGGCCAGTTAAACACATGAAAAGATGCTCACATCAGAATGAAAATCAAAACCACAATGAGATACCCACTTCATACCTAAAAGGGTGGATATAATAAAGAAAAAATAAACAATAACAGTGTTTGTGAGAAACTAAAACCCCCATACATTCTTTGCAGCTGCTGGGGAAAATAATTTGCAGTTCCTCAAAAAGATAAACATACAATTACCATGATTCAGCAATTCCACTCTTAGGTATGTACCTAAGAGAATGGAAAACATACAGCCACAAAAATGTTCAAAGAAGTATTATTTATAACACTCAAAAGTGTACTTATCCAGAATACTCAAATACCCATATTCAAAATGTGGTCTATACACATACAATGAAATATTATTTAGCCATAAAAAGAAATGAAATACTAATCATGCTGTTTCTAACATGGATGAATTTTGAAAACATGCTAAGTGAAATAAGCCAGACCAAAAAGGCTACTGTTACATAACTCTACTTATATGAAATTTTCAGAACAGGGAAATCAAAAGAAACAGAAAGCATATATTAGTGACTACCGAGTGCTTGGCCAGGGGATAGGAGTAGGGAATGGGGACTGACTGCTAATGAGTACACAGTTTCTTTTTGGAATGATGAAAATATTCTGGAATTACACAGTGCTGATGGTTGCACTACTTTGTCAACACACTAAAAGCTAATGCATTGTATACTTTAAAAGGATAAATTTTATGGTATGTAAACTATATCTCAACTTCAAAAACTGAACAGGAAAAATAACCTCTAAGAGCAACCAAAATACAGATCATACAGTAAAGCCATATATATTCCTTTATTTAAAAAAATCTGATTCTCATCTGAAATTTACTTATTCTCACTTTACATATAATTTGTATGAATCTGGTTGTATGTATTCGAAGCCCATTGTAGATTAAAACCTGCATATTAGGGGAAATAAAACTGATACAGACAAGCATACTGACAGTAAGATTTTAAGAAAAGCAAAAGAACTTGCAAGCATAGTATAGAGCCATTTAGTAAGAGCAACTCAGCCTTCAACAGTTCCTGGCAGTATCACTGATACTCAGCCAGATACAATAATCTATGTTTATAGTAATGAAAATAATGACAATGATTAAGATAATAAAAGCTAACCCATCTGTCACTTTCAATGTGTTTATTACTTAGTTCTAAGTACTAAACATTTAGTTATTCATTTAATAATTCCCAACAATCCTACAAGGAAAGTACTATTATTATTTCATTTTAGAGATGAGGAAAATGAGGGGTCACAAAGCTAAGTAAGTGGAAAAGTTAGGATTCAAACGAAGACTAGAGGCTTCCAAGTCCATCATCTTAACCAGTACACTATACTTCCTCTAAGTGATGAACTGTCACATAAAAAATGTTAAACAATGTTCAGTATGCTCCAAGACCAGAAGGTCTGTAATTTGTATTTCATTATAAAAATGCTCTTTAGAAAACACTATTCAAGGCAGCCTGTTATCTACAGGAGCAGGTCTAGAGGTCAAAGAACAACTCTTTGCGATCTCACTCCAATCTGTATTTCTGGCTTATCTCTCTCCCGGCATTCTAGCCAAACCAGACTGTTCATGTTCCCTAAAC
The DNA here is from genome assembly GCA_028533065.1 of Trachops cirrhosus. Lineage (NCBI taxonomy): Eukaryota > Metazoa > Chordata > Mammalia > Chiroptera > Phyllostomidae > Trachops > Trachops cirrhosus. Next base: position 77,634,753 of record CM052543.1, on the reverse strand, counting down.
ATATGGAGCCTGCTTTTCGTGCGACTTTGTTAAAGGCCTTTTCTTCACTATGTTGCCTATAAAATTCCTACCTTCCAAAATCTAGCTCAGATAACTCTCTCCCTATGCGACCTTCCCTAATGCCACTAAGAAAAACTGTGTTCTCACAGCATTTTATACATATCTCTATTAAAGCATTTATCACATTTCATCATAATTGATTGTTTAACTCTCCTTCTCACCTCCTGGGATTTAAACAGAACCAAGTTCATTATAGATAGTAAATAAATTTTCAAAGTTCTGGTATCTAATAAAGTAAAATTATTTTTTAAAAACTCAATAATACAAATGACTAGTTAGCTAAGGCCCATATAGTCAAGGTTTTAACAAAAGTCAAGAAACTGAAATAATTAAAGTTCATTTTCATATAAACTAAAAGTTACAAAGGTTCTTACACATTAAATTTATTCACCAGAAATCTTTTTAAGAAGAAAAAGACTGCCCTGGCTGGTGAGGCTCAGTGGACTGAGCACTGACCTCTGAACCAAAGGGTCACTGGTTCGATTCCCAGTCAGGGCACATTCCTGGGTTGTTGGTTTGGTCCCCACTAGGGGGCAGGCGAGAGGCAACCATGCATTGATGTTTTTCCCCCTCTCTTTCTCCCTCCCTCTCCTTTCTCTAACAGTAAATAAATAAAATCTTAAAAAAAAAAGACTGATAAAAAGACTGATATCCTGGATCAAACCTGAGTAACTTGTGGTGGTAAAGGTAATATGAATAATGATCTGAGTAAAATATTAAGTGAGAGACAAGGGTTCCCAGAATCTAAAACAACATAGTGAAAGGAGTGGTGGGCTACAAGGATACCATTTAGTAAGTTACTGTTTGAGTAATGCATGCCAAATTAATGACCTCAGAAATTAGAGTTGCCCTAATTCAAGTCATTCCTCAAGAGTAATTTATTCCCTAAAAAGTTATAGTAGTATTTACATTTTTTACTTACTTTAGATGAGTTAATATTTATTTCCAACTGGATAAAACCAAATACAACTATACCCATATATACAATCAACCTATTTCTCTCCTAGTATGTCACTTACAACCAACTTAATAACATAGAATAACCAAAATAGTTTTTAGCATTTAAAAAGAACACAAGAATACATAGTGATCCTCAAATATTAACTGCATTTGGCAATATCTATTCTATTTGAAAAGTCAGTTTACCTGTAAAAGAAATGTCATTTCACTATGCTTTATTAAAAAGTTACCTAAACTAATGGCTTACAGTAATTTTTCTTCCTATTATCCCATACTTCAAATTTGCCTAATATGCTACAGCTCTACAAAATCTAACCTCTTATTATTTACTCCTAACCACAGCTTACCGTCACCCTCTTTTATTCAAACTCTCACCTATCCACAAATTTGCATGATCTTCAGGGTCTCTAAAGGACCTACAACCTCCAACTCATATTCCTGACTCTAAGTCATTGACCTTCCATAGGTAAACAAGCCTAATGAAGTTAGGGATGGTTCAATGTCCTCCGAGGCAACCTTTTATATATAGCACACCTTTAAATCAAATGTCAACTTTGCATTATTGTTGACATAAAATTAAAACCAACTTAACTACTTCTATGTGTTACCCATTTGAACAGTCACAGACCTGAATAAATATTTGTGTAGTATTCTCCATTACCTAGGCTGAGAATTTTCCTCATACATTCTTTCTTTCCCCTCCTTGAAGAGGCTTATGGTCTGCTTAGTTTTCTTCATCAAATTCTCCATGAACACCCTAAAATACTCATTTTCTCCAAGTGTCTCCATCTTCCCCTCGTATCTTGACAAGATAGTACGAAGATGCTGGTAGGTATCTGGCAGCAGGTCTAAGATATAAGGTGGGCTATTCTTTAGCGCCAGCTTTGGGTTCTGACACAACCGCACCACCTGAAACAAATGGAAAAGAAAGACTATTACTTAGAAAATCTTAATGACAATTTCCTTAAGTTTAAAAAGTTATAAAACATGTGCTTTTGCAGAAAAGTGAAAAATGGCTAATAATACCAGACATGATCGACTTCCAGTCAAGAAGCAGGCATAGGTAAACATGACTCACCTCCTAAAAAAACCACAACAAAAATTACAACTACACTACAAAACAACTGTCAAACAGAATGATCAGAAAGTTGGGCTGTATCCAAGTCTGACAAACAAGGAATTAAAGAAATCACATTCATCCTAACGGGTAGGAGGGGCAGATGTGGAGATGTGGAATAGGCAGTCCCACACCCATGCATGGTGGATAAAAAATCAAATGGGATACTTTGGGAGTGAAGGATCCCACACCCACACCAGACCACCCGGCCCAAGGTTCTAGTACCAGGAAGGTAAGTCCCCATAACTTCTGGCTGTAAAAACCAGTGAGGGTTGAGGTAGCAAAAGAAACTGCAGGATTCTCAAGCAACTTCTCTTAAAGGGCCCACAGCAGACTTGGGACTTACACAGATTCATTCCCCCGGGGACACAAGCACCAGGACAGGAGCTGGAAGGGCACCAGTGGCATATGGGGAGAAACTGAAGTGCCTGGTATCAGAGTGAATGATGGGGGACAGCTTCCTCCCAGACAGCACTCCAGAGGCCAGCCAGCAGCCACTGTCCCTTTTATGAGCCCTCCCCACACAGAGCCATACAGCAGTGAAACCATATTGACACTCTATCAACCTGGTTGACATGGGTTGCCCCACGGGTTGTCCCACAGGTTGTCCCACCCTGGCAAATACCTAAGACTGCACCCAATCTAACTTATGGATGCACTTTTCTACAACAGGCCATGCTACCAAGACAGGGAATCAAAGCAGCTCTATCTAATACGTAGAAACAAACACAGGGAGGCTGCCAAAATGAGGAGACAAAGAAATATGGCCCAAATGAAAGAACAGAACAAAACTCCAGAAAAAGAACTAAACAAAATGGAGATAAGCAATCTATCAGATGCAGAGTTCAAAACACTGGTTATGAGGATGCTCAGGAACTCACTGGGTACTTCAACGACATAAAAAAGACCCAGGCAGAAATGAAAGTTACACTAAGTGAAGTAAAGAAAAATTTATAGGGAATCTTCCAAGAGTGGAGTGGATGAAACTGAGAATCATATCAATGCTTTGGAACATAAAGAAGGAAAAAACATTCACACAGAACGGCAAGAAGAAAAAAAGAATCCAAAAAATGAGAATAGTGTAAGCAGCCTCTGGAAGAATTTCAAGCAATCCAACATTTGCATCATAGGGGTGCCAGAAGGCAAAGAGAAAGAGCAAGAAACTGGAAATGTATCTGAAAAAATAATGAAAGAAAACGTCTCTATTTGGTAAAGAAAATAGACATACAATGTCAGGAAGCATACAGAGACCCAAACAAGATGGACGCAAAAAGGACCACATCAAGACACATCATAATTAAAATGCCAAATGCTAAAGACAAAGACAGAATCTTCAAAGCAGCAAGAGAAAAGCAGAGAGTCACCTACAAAGGACTTCCCATAAGACTGTCAGCTGATTTCTCAAAAGAACCTTTGCAGGGACTGCCAAAAAGTATTCAAAGTGATGAAAAGCAAGGACCTACAACTTAGATTATTCTATCCAGCAAAGTTATCATTTAGAATGGAAGAGTAAATAAAGTGCTTCTCAGATAAGGTCAAGCTCAAGGAGTTCATCATTACCAAGCCCTTATTATATGAAATGTTAAAGGGATTTATTTAAGACGATAAAAACTATGAACATTAAAATGGCAATAAATTCACAACTATCAACAATACAACCTCTTTAAAAAACAAATTAAGCATACAAGAAGAACAGAAAAAGGAGACCATTTGAAGAGTTATCACTTGGGAGAGGAAAGGGGGAGAATGGGGGAAAAGGTGCAGGGATTAAGAAGTACAAATTGGTACATATGGAAAAGACAGGGACTTCCGGCCAAGATGAAGGCATAGGTAGACGCCCTGTGCCTCCTCATACAACCAAGATAGGGACAACAAGAATATAGAAACAAAGTAACAACCGGAACTGACAGAAAATTGAAGTGTATGGAAGTCGGACACTCAAGGATTTAAAAATAGACACGTTCATCCAGACTGGTAGGAGGGGTGGAGTCCCGCCAGGCGAGAGCCACGGAGCAGAGACCTGAACAACTGGGGCCGCGCGCAAGTCTGCAGCAGGCAGACCCTGGGTGCACAAGCGGCGGTGGCTGGTGGACCCTGGCCAGGGGGTGGCGACTGGCAGACCCAGCGAGGCAGCCATTGGGAAGCAAGGCACTGCGCCCAACTCAGTGTCCCAGCGCCAGGAAATAGAGCTTTGGGTCACTGACTGAAAAGGAAGGTCCTGCAGGGTGCACAGGCCCACCCACATGGGAATTGGTGCCAGAGGGGCCCAGTTGGCTTGCGGAAAGTGGTGGAAGGGTCTGAGGTCGTACAGGGAGAAGAGTAAGCGCCACTGTTCCTTCTCGGACCCCGTCCCCACATACACCACCACAAGACAGCGACTGGGGTGCCCTGCCCTGGTGAACTCCTAAGGCCCCACCCCTCACTACAGGAGCTCGGCAAGACCAAAAAACAACAACAAAAAAAAACAGCAAGAAGATGGCTCAAACAGAAGAAGAATTGAAAGCCCGAGAACCCATCCTTTTAAGTGACCAAGAGATAGCCAACCTATCAGATGCACAGTTCAAAGCACTGGTGATCAGGATACTCACAGAATTGGTTGATTTTGGTCGCAAATTAGATGAAAAAAATGCAGGCTACAATAAGTTTAATAAAGAAGGATGCACAGGGAACCAATAGTGATGGAATGAAAGATGGGTCTCGCATCATTAGAGTGGACCAAAAGGAAGAAAAAAAATATACAACCAGAAAAGAATGAAGAAATAAGAAT
>CM052543.1:77594769-77629349 GCA_028533065.1 Trachops cirrhosus | reverse complement strand
CTGGGATCCTGGGTTGTGCACAGTGCCTTGCTTTGCAGTCGCTGCCTCGCTGGGTTGGCTGGTTGCCACCCCATGGCCAGGGACTGCCAGCCGCTGCTTGTGCATCCACGGTCTGCCCGCTGTGGTCTTACGCACCCAGTCCCAATGCTCTTTGTACCACGTGACCCCTCTGTGCCCAGCTGCCCGACTCCGCCCCTCCAACCAGTGTGGATGAACGTGTCTATTTTAACTCCTTGGTTGTCCAACTTCCATACAGTCCACTTTTCTGTCAGTTCTGGTTGTTATTCTGTTTCTAAATTGTTGTTGTCCCTATCTTGGTTGTGCAAGGAGGCACAGCGTGTCTACCTATGCCTCCATCTTGGCCGGAAGTCCTTTCTATCTTGAGGGGGTGCAACCATGCCCACCCACTAAGAATAAATACTTTAAGGAAGCACTGCCAAGGAAAGCTTATTGACCAACCTGCTGCACCCCTACTGCTCCACCTTGCTTCTTGGGGCCTGAAGCTTGGTGTCTGCAGGGCAGCCTAGACAGGCTCTTGCCTAAGCTCAGAGCCATTAAGCCTCAGTGGGATGGAGCCATGCTCAAATTGCACACCAGGTACAAGGAGCAGCTCTATCAGTTTGAACTCAACCCCCTGGACCCTTCAGATTGTACACATATAGTCTCTGGGGCCCTAGCAATAAAGCTGTCTTAATGTAGAAGTCAACAAAATTGTGTGGTGAGGCTTTTTGACAAAAATGAGTGACTCTCATGTGAACACCTTGGTTCTGGGCTAACCCATTAGCCTGAAGACTGAATGACAGGAGAGAAATGTGACGAGGTCTTATCACTTCTCCTAGAGAAACGGGATACCACCCCTTGAGCTTGGGGCCTTTTAGTCCCTTCGAACCACAGCTCCCCTCCCCACCCCAAACACAGGCAGCCAGTTTTGTGGGGAAAGGCTCTTTCTGTAAGTAACCAACAGTGACCAGGTACCTGCCCCCAGAATCCTAAAGTGCTCATCTCCAAACTCTTGCAATACATCTAAGAGTCCTAGAGTCATGCCTAGGGTAACTTCTAGATGGCTTCAATCCTAGTTGGCCCTACAGTTCACCTGAAAAGGGAAAAGTCTGTGTTTCTCTCGTCTATGAAAACTCTCTCAGTACTACTTTACTTTTGCTCACCAATGTGTAGGGGTTTTTCCCACACCAAGAAATTCTTCAACTCTTCTGTGGACACCAATCTGGTGTCCTACAATTTAACTCATTTCTGACACTATCTACCTAGAGATAACATAGGTTAAAGACTCAGTCCCACAAGATGCCAATTTCAAGTCCACGTTGCCACTTGTGCTACTGACCAACTGGCCATAAATCAGAAGTTCCCACAACCCCTTCCTCTCGTTTTATCATTTGCTAGAGAGCCTCACAGAATTCAGGGAAACAGTTTACTTACTTAATTACCAGTTTATTATAAAGGATACAATTCAGGAACAGTCAGAGGGAAGAGATGCCTAGGGCAGAGTATAGGCATGGTAGCTCCTGCCCTCTCCACATGTTCAGTAACCTGGAAGCCCTCTGAGTCTTGGTTTTTGGGGTTTTTTTTGGAGGCTTCATTACATAAGCATGATTGATTAAACCATTAGTGGTTAATTAAAGTTTCGCCCCCCCTCTCCTCCCAGGAAGCCAGTGTGGGGTAGAAGTGGGGGTAGGGCTGAAAGTTTCAACCCTGTAAACACAGGTTGGTTCCCCTGGCAACCATCCTCCCCCACTTCTCCACCTTTTATTGTTCTTATTACTTAAGAAATTCCAAGGATTATAAGAGCTCTGTGCCAGGAATGAGTATGAAGACCAAATATGTATTTCTTATTATAAATCACAAAATCACACCACTCATCTCAGGCTGAACTTCATCCTTGGGCACAGCTTCCAAAGCTCCCACATGGGTTCCTCTAGTGTTAGAGGACAGGATTCCTAGTGGACCAACCTGAGGCCTCTGACCACATCCCTCTTCAGGGAGGTGGGCCCCATGGGAGGAAGGGAGACTCTGGGTAAGCCTGTGATTGTCCAGAGCCCTAGAGATTCAGTTTTTGGCGTAAAGAGAGCAGCTCAGCTCCTACCACCTCCAGCTGGAGAACGAAGACAGGAAAACTACTGGGTAGGTCTGTGCCAAGGAGAAGGGCACTACAACAGATCTGAGGCTACAGCCCACTCCTAAGCAGAGAGAGAAGGAAGAAGGTCATTCAAGGATCAGAAGAGTTCCTTTGCCCTGCAATGCCCAGTAATAGGACTTGTTCCATGGGTCCTTCTGTCCCCACCTTCCAAGGCCTAACGTCCCAAACTTTGTGTCCTACCCTGCAGCCCTCTTGCTCTGCCCACCTCTCTGGTCCCCCTCTGTCCTCTGACTGCTCACAGTCCCTCTCCTTTCTTACCTCTACAGACCCTGGGGGAATCCATGCTTCCAAGCCCTATGGAAACCTGGTCACCAGTTTCAGGCACAGAGGTGGCTCAGCTTCAGTCAGCTGCTGAAGCATTTCCAGGTCATTCAATCCATCCACAGAATTGCCATTCACCTCCAGAATCACATCTCCCCTTTGCAGTCCTGCCTGGGCAGCTGAACCTCCTTGAATCACCTGGGAATTGGGGATGAGATACAGAACGAGGAACACCATTGGAAAGTTTGCTGGGTGCGCTAAAGGCCTGGAGAGAAGCAAAGGAAGGTTCACCGGGAGGAAAATATTGATAGGGTCCAAGGACAATGGGACATCAGTCACCTGGGAGATAAAAAGACAAGGCCCACTGGCCACATAGCTGAGTCGGAAGCCATAGCCGCCACCAGGCCCAGGGTACAAGAAGCACTGGTGGGACCCACATGGGACAGGAGGGACAGTTGTGTCTTCAACTGGTGGATCCTTGGTCTCAATCAGAGAGGCTGAGCAGGTGTCCTGGGCAGAGGCAGGAGCTTCTGTGCTCTCCAGGAAGAGGAGTGGAGACAAGCGAACCTGGAAGGAGGCAGATAGAACAAACCTATTGCTTCTCCCTCCACCTGAGCCCCACTCCATTCCTGCTCCCACCCTATCCCCTGCTACTCAATTCTCACCATGCTGAAGAAGTAGTCAGCCTCCGGGTCAACAACAGTGAGGGAGACACGGGAACCCTGTGCCCGGATCCTGTACACTGTTTCCTCATGGCCCAGCCCTTCCACGCTCTCCCCAGCCACAGCCACCAGCCGGTCCCCATCCTGCATCCCAGCCCTCTCAGCTGGCAGTCCTGGGTCCACCTCCCAAAGAAACTGCCCTGGGAAATAGACATCCTCACTGCTCCTTCCTCAATTACCCCAATGCCAGCCCAGGGACAGTGGGGGACTGAACCAGGAGTACACAGCAGGAGGAGGCCAAGGGCTGGGGCTCAGACAGAGACAACACTTATGTGCACTGAGGTACATATGTACACTTGTAAGCCCACCCCAAGGTCCACCTTCCCTACCCACCCCCAGGGCTCCCACTCACCGAGGTGACCACCAAGACCCTTCTCCTCCCTGAGCAGGAAACCAAAGCCCTGGGGCCCTTTCTCTAGGTGCAAACACCGGGGCTTGGCAGGCAGTGCCCAGGCCTCTGCCAGGGGTGCAGCCAGAGGCATTCCCAGCTGGCGACACTGTTCCTCCACCTCTGGTCCTGCCACCAGAAGGGTGACCTGCTCTCCACTCTGCCAAAGCTGTGGGGGCACAGCAGGGCTTCAGCATCACCTACCTGGGTAGGGAGTACAAAGGCAGACACCTCCTCACAGCCCCTCTTCCCAGGCCCAGGAATGAGGCACTAAGGATGGGGGAGAGAAGGGCCTAGCATAAACAGTAAAGGGAAGGATGGGTGATAGAGATACAAAATCAGATCAGGTGATTTGGTGCTTGGGAGAGGAGTCTGCTTCCTGAGGTGAGTGCCCCAGGCACAGAAGGGTGAAGGATGAATGTGGAAGCAGGCAGCCATACCTTTCTGCTGAGTTGGTTATGAGTGAACTTCTCCACACTGACCCCATTCACTTCTAATAGTCGGGCCCCAGGGGGCACCCCTGCCCGCTCAGCTGCTCCTCCAGTACTCAGCACCAACCTGAAAGAACCCTGATGTTCTGGAAGAAAAAAAAAAGCAAGTGTTAGTCTGCTGGCTGCCTGGAGCAGGGCTGAGATTCCCCCTCCTGACCTCCCTCCCAAACCTCTAAGCTCACCGTGGGTGATACTAAAGCCAAAACCGCCCTCATCTCTCACTATGTGGCACAGACGGGGCCGGACCCCTGGGCTGAGAGTAGGACAGAGGAGGGCATCATTCCCCTGCTGAGCTCGAGCCACATCATACACGTGCTGCGCCAAAACTGTCAGCAGCACTCGAGGACCACTGGCCTGGATGCGGAGTACCACCTAAACAGAGGGTGAGGTTGGAGCTGGCCCCTCTTGCCAATTCCCCATCCCTGGAACCTGTAATTTTCAGCATGGAAACCAGCTTTCTAGATGCCTCTGCCCAAATATTCTGAACTGGGTACCCCCAAATCCTGGACAGTGGGGTAGATTAAGGCTTGGGTACTGCCCCCATATACCTAGGAGGTGATCCTGGCTTCTCTCTCTCTCTGTGATGCTATGGAACATTTTCCAATGCCAGGGGGAGTCCCAGCCCAACCTCACCACCTCAGCATCTTCATGTTCCACAACTTGGTTGTTCACTGCCAGGATCCGGTCTCCTTCCCGAAGACCCTGCTGCTGGGCAGAGGAGCCTGGCTCCACCCTGCACACCACATGACTGGCCTTGCCCAGCTTCTGCTGTAGACTGAAGCCAAAACTCCTGCCCTCTTCTTTACTCAGCAGACAGAAGCGAGGCCGCTCCAGGCTCCAGAAATCTGGATGGGAAAGTGGGCAGCAGAAAAGGGGGAGGAGAGATGTGGCCCAAGTACAAGTCACCTTGTCCCTGACAGATGCTGTTCACTTGATTGGGCACCAGGCAGACTTCTACCCAGTTAAGTTTTGGGCAATAGGGCCAAACGCTGTGTGGGCAGAGTGGCTAAAACACAAGGAAACTCCTGGCCCCCTCCTCTGTCCATGTGGTCACTCCCAACCAAGGGTATTATCAGAGGGAGACAGACGAGTGGTTATCAAGGAGATGGGAGGCTGTGCAGAGCTGTGGTATCTCTTGTGGAGAGGAATGGTTGCCCTAGGGGTAAAGGGGTTATCAGAGGCGGTTACCAGAAGGGTTGTGATCTTCGGCCAGGGACAGGACAGGATTATCAATGCCCAGCTTTGGGTTAAACTCAAACTTCCTGCAAGGAGGTCCCAGACTGTACTTGCAATGCTAATAGCAGCTGAAGAGCTTCCCCACCTTCAATTTCCTCTCCCCCTTACCCCAACCCTTCACAGGATACCACTTACAGAGTTAACGAAGCTGTGTCCTGAAGATCTGCTGGGCAAAAATGGGGTGAGGGGAAGAGAGGTGCATTCTCCAGCCCCTTCCATGGTCATTAAATTAAAGAACTTAGGGGAATCCCCAAACTCAGGACATGCCCCTTCCATTCTGCTCCAAAAGGTTCTTTCCTTTCCCTTCCTTCCCCTCCCCCTGAGGCCATGGTACAGAAATCTGTACAGGGCGTGGACTAGGAAGACAGACACTTCTGCTCACCTCTTCTCTCCTCCCAGTCTATTTACTTCATGGCTCCAAGCCCCAACATCAAGTGTGCCCCGGTCTATAATGCCTCAGCCTCCCAATCTACCCCTGACCACCCTGAAGTCCCCTCTAGCGGGTATCTCCCAGCCTCTTACCTGCAGCTGCCTCCATAGTTGAATCAACAACCCAGTTTTCAGGGTAGGGACAAGGTCCACTGAAGCCAGCCAACCTTCCAATTTACCCCCCACCCAGTCCCGCCTCCTTGAAGACACTGCCTTAGAAGCAGTGAGATAATGATTAAACAAGGAGAGCCTTATCCCTAGGGAAGTATTCATGTTCCTCCTAGGCCCCAACTTCTCTAGACACTCCCTTGCTGTCCCAGCTCCTGCTAGGGGCAGAGAAAGGTTGATTGCTGATCTACCTTTAATTCCAAGCATGAGGTAAGAATGTATGAAACGGATGATAGGAGTCCTATGGCCCAGCATGGCCTGCCCACACCCCAGTATCATGCATCCCTCCAGCCCTCACTGCCTTTGAACTTAGTACCTAAGAACTACTTGTAGCAAAAAATGATCAGCAGTTTAATCAGAATGGCCAAGAACAGTGCCCTTCCTTGAAAGCACCAGCCAGAGGCTACAGTAGGTAGAAGACAGCTTTTTAATAGGAACAAATCAGTACACATACCTGTAGGACCACTGAGCACAAGTGCCATTGTGGTTAAGAGGAGTATGAGGCTGGGGAGAAAGCACCAATGAGAGAGGAAAGTGGCTGCGGGTATCCTGAGTGTTCACAGAAAGTATAAAGGCAAGAGGTGGAAGCCCTCCAGCACATCTGGACAGCAACACCCCTAGGCAGGTGGACATAAGAAGTGCGCCCCCTAGTGGCACAGAGGCTCCTTGAGAGAAGCAACCTTAGTGGTGGTGTTACAGGACAATTTAGTCATGGAAATGCCACATCCTTCCATCCTTCTAGCCCAGGGGAGAGGAGGAATGTTTCATGACCCTGGAAATTCCAAACTTGGAAGGCTTGGTTGGACATATTCCTGGAGGGTCACTGGTACAGCTGTGCCCAGCTGTTTACCTCCAGTCATGAAGGGATCTCTTTTTTTTAAAGATTTTATTTATTTATTTTTAGAGAGAGGGGCAGGGAGGAAGAGAGAGAAACATCAATGTGTGGTTGCCTCTCATGCACCCCCTACTGGGGACCTGAACCACAACCCAGGCATGTGCCCGACTGGGAATGGAACCAGAGACCTTTGGTTCACAGGCCAGCACTCAATCCACTGAGCCACACAGGCCAGGGCAAGGGATCTTTATAGAAATAGTAGTACAAGCCAGGAGGCCACAGAGGGAAGAGGTTTGGGGATAGGAGTCACACAGCTAGGCGCCTGCTGCCACTGTCTCAACGTCCAGGGCCTCCCAACTGCTCCAAGAGGGTCTTGACCTCGCCCTCCACTCGAAGCAGCTGGGCCTTGCGCCAAGGATTAAGGGTGGCTCCTCGGTTATCTTCCAGATCATGCAGCAATAGCTCAAGGTGGCGCTGGACCCGGCCCTGATCCCAGCTGTTGAGGTTCCGCTGGACTTCACTGAGGATCACCGACCAGTACTCTGACACTGCTGTTCCCTCTGTCAGCGATACCACAACCCGGGCCCTGCCTTCAGCAGTGCCCCCTAAGTTCCGCAAGACCCGGCGGCCCTCTGAGCTCAGCTCATTGAAGTAGAGGCTAGCAGGAGAAATAAGAGTAGATGTCATTCACCAAGGCTCTGAGAAGGAGTGGCATAGGATGGTGGGTGGACAGAGTGATGGGGTCTCACAACTCAGCCCCTGGCTATGGAATATGATGGGGTATGTCTGCAATAGGCTAGAGATAGAAGGTGGTGGCCAGTGGGAGAAAGGGATGACACTAGAATTTAGTGGGAACAGGGAGAGTAGGAATGGAGCCACCAGGAACCTAAGAGAAATGGTGGTAGGGAATCAGGGTAGGGTAAGGGCCAATCACAGAGGAGGTTGCCTCAGAGCAGGTTGACAAATATCAGTCAGAAGCCAGGAAGAGAGGACAGGCCCAGGCCCACCCTCTAGGGTAGAAAAAGCACAGTGGAGAGAGAGAAGGAAGACTGAGGATGGGAAACACAGTCTCAGGCTGGGATGGGGCAATGACCAGGGATAAGACTCACTGCAGCAGCTCCAGGGAAGGATGCTCCCAGGCAGCCTTGGCCAGGGCCAGGGCTGCTGTGTCACCAGCACCATTGTAGGCCACATTCAGCTCCTGCAGCTGTTGATTACAGTCCAGCTGGGCAGCCAGCAGCTCCAGGCCCTTGTCCCCAAGGCCCGTGTGTAGCAGAGACAGGTGTGTCAGTGAAGTGTTTCCTGCTAGCCCCTCCACCAGCAAGGCCACACCCTCAGCTGTCAGTGGATTGTTGGACAGCCTACAGCCACAAACACCCCAAGGTTATAAAGATCATGGTAGAGACCCTGTGCTTGGGCCAAAAGGGTACACAGCCTGGGACAGGGACCAGCCTGGACACAGAAATGCAGGTCCAGGAGAGGAGGATGGAGAAATAGCAGGTATGGCACACTGCCAGGGAGGGAGAATAGGGTAGAAGCCAGCTTCTCTTCTCTTTTCCCTCCTTCCATTCTCCTTTGCTGAGTCCCTACTCCCCTCTCCCCTTCCTCTTCATCATTACCATTTCCCTTCTTCCTCTTTGTCTCACCTCCTCCCCAGACCCTGCTGTCCCATCCTTCTTGTCCTTCCTCATTCTCCTCCCCTTATTTGAACCAGAAATCAGAAACCCAAGAGAGTGAGTTCCTAGTAAATCAGTCAACACTTTGGGAGCATCTATTGAGTGCCCAGCATTAAGGTCATCCTTGTAAAGCAACAAGGGAAATCCTGGGAAGGGATCAGTGGCACTGTTACCAGGGAAGTGGCCTGAGTATTATTCTACCCCTTCCCCAGGCTGATTTTAGCCACATCAGAGGCTTTCTTAGCACCTATAGCTGGTGACATCTCACTCCCATCTCCATCCTACTGCTTGTACTTAACATGGGGGTCCAGGACAGGGCCAGACTCCCACCCTTTTACTGTACCATGGGTAGACCTGTGCCAGGTATGTTGAGGCAGGACAGACCCTTGACCTTAGGTGGCTACCAGAATGGTCAGAGCCTCCCTCCAGCCCCCTCCCAGGACACTTACCGCAAGGTGGTAATTTGACACTGGTCATGCAGCAGCAGGTCTCGGAGGTCCCTGCAGGCCTCCGGGCCCAGGCTGTTGAGTTGCAAGCTGAAGCAAAAGGTGACCAGAGGAAAGGTGTGAAACCAAAGAAGGAATTCAGCATAGGGCCTGCCCATCCACCAGGCCCCTTTCTCACCATCCTGACTCTTGCAGTCCACACCTGTGCTCTCTTCTATTGCTCTCATCACCTCTACTCACACCACTCTTTCATCCTACCCTTTGGTCTTTCCTCAGTACCTTTGGTTTCCCTAGCACCTTCTCTTCCCACTTCTTAACCTCCAACCCTCTCCTCTCTTCATGCCTGTGCATGAGGTCCTCACCCCAGTTTTCGAGCACGCAGGAAGACAGGCATGAGTGTGCGTAGCCCAGCAGGGTCCAGCTGGCAAGAGGCCAAGTTCACCTCATGCAGTGCATGCCTTCCACTCCCCAGTACAGCTGCCACCACTGTGCACTTGAGGGGTGTCATGCGCACACCCGCCAAGTTGAGTTGGCACAGGGAACTGAGCACCTCAGCAGAGAAGTGCTGATTCTGGAACTCATAGTGGAAGAAGAGGTGGTCAAGGAGCTCTGGGGCGGGCAGCACCTGCCGGTCCAGCTTCCCCAGCTTCTTCTTGATGGCCTGGGCATTCTCCAGGGCATCAAGGTTCTTGATGGGGCAGCCAAGCTGAGCCAGCATGGCCCGGTTATGGGCAGAGAGAAGTCCTCCCATGAACATGGGGAAGAGCTCAAAGACCTCATCCTCGGGGGGCTCATCTGGGTGGCGCCGGGGGCCCTCTATTCCCAGGATACTGGCACCCATCTGGTCCAGGACATCATCATTGTAGTAATCCTCTTCCCGGAACATCTCCAACACCATGGCCTGGGCCACAGTCTCACGGCTTTTACCCATCATGCGCCCAAAAACTTGTGGAACCACCTGGGAAAGGAAGCAGGAGAAAGGCACTTCAGCCTTCTGCATGCCCACTTATCCTTCACAGCTCAGCTTAAGGTGCACTCTCCTTGACTGTTCCAGCCTCGTGTCTCCTCTTGAACTCATAGCATGATTTGTCTGATCATATGTACATATGTAATACCTCACCCCCTACTGCCCTCACAGAATATAAAACTTCTCATAATTTTGCCCCAATTTGATCTTTCCAGAGTCATCCCTCAACACTTGTCTCATGCACTCCATACATACATTCTTCTTCTTAAATACCCCCATACATTTTCAAGCCCAGCGGGTAGTGGGAAGAAACCAGCATATATCACGCAGCTAGTTTGGAACAGTGTAAATATAAATATATCACCATCAGAGTGATATATATTATGATGACTGATATCACTCCTACTACTTCAAAACCCTGCATCAGTTGGTTCCTGCCAACATCATCACAAGCCTCTCACTCTCACTCACTCTGCTTCTGTCCTTTCAGCTGCTCGTGCACATGCACACTCATGCTCTCAATCTCTCTCCCTCCCTCCACAGTGGCAAAGCTATATACTCTTCCTAGGGTGTTTCCCCCCAATTCTCTTCCTGGCTAATTCTCTAGGGATCAGACTAAGTGCCCTTCCTGAAGACAGGCTTTCCTTATTCCCCATTAGACACTTTCAGAACCTGGAACTTTGCTTTCCAGGCACTTACCATACTTTTTAATTACATGGTTATGCTGACATGTTTGTGTTCAGACTGTATGATTGGAAAAGGCAGAAACTTTGAAGGGGGCAGTTAATTGTTTTTTCCTCAGAATCTAACATATTCCCTGGCACACAGCAGGCACTCAAATATTCACTGAAGAATGAATATTGTGGACATTTGCAACACCATCTCACATCCTTACAATGGTTCTGAAAGTAATGAATGGTCCCTACCTCTGGCACTAAGCCACGAGGTTGTGGCACCTCCTCTAATGTCTGGTTTTATTTTTTTGCTTTTTATAGAGGAAGTTCCTGCCAAGGAGGTTACACTAATCTGGTATTGGGATAAGAAAATGTCACCCTGGGAAACTGAATCAATACGATCATGAAGAAGCAGTATGGAACACTTCTCTGCTAGGCAGTCCCCCCTCTAAGAGAGCTTGGGACTGTGGTGCTAACAGTTCCAGTGCACTCTAAAAGAATGGAGGTGCTTTCTGGCAACTGTCAGGGGACCACAGACTCTCACTGCAACCCGGAGGAGCCAAGTACATCCTCAAAGGGGTGGGGTAGCCTCAGCAATGGCTATTACCTTCCTGTCTGGGGTGATGGTGTAATAAGGGGTGGGCTACCTGAGCCTGTTGTTATGCTTAACAATTAAATAGTACTTACTATGTACTGTAGGAGACCTTTCTGGGTGGCGTGGGCCCAGCTCCCACTTGGAAATGCCCAGGACCCATGCCCACGGATAGGTTCTCCTGTTGGGAATCAGGCCTGCAATGTGCCTAGGCCGCTATGAGTCTTGCTTTTTGCTAAAACTCCCTCACCCAGAATTGAGGACATTTACTGCAAAGTAACTTTCTAAAATCCACGGCTAAACCTTCCAAGGATGAGTATAACTGGTTCAACCACTTTTGCCTTTTCATTTGCAAATATCTGCAAATATCCTTCTTCTGTGATGTGATTAGTGGCATTGGCTCCTTTGTTTTCTGTAAAAGGTAACCTCCTAAAGTGAACCTTTGCATAGTAAGTGAGGACCATCATGTAATGTGCAGATAGAAATAAAGGCCTGTCATGGCGGAGGCCACAGCGTTTGCTCCTTTCCAGAGAAAAGCCATTCTGTCCCTTCTCCTCCACTGGACTCAGTACTCCATGTGAATGTCTCATTTCATCCACAATGACGCGGACTCTGTGGGCCAGTGTCTGCATCAATGTACCAGGCCCCAAGGATGAATACAGTTAATCCTCCTATTAGGGCAATGATATAGACTCTACTATTATCCCCATTTAAGACATAAGGACTCTTGAGGCACAGAGAGATTAACTTATCAAAGGTCACACAGGTGTGAAGTAGCAGAACCTTTATTTCAACTGAAGTAGCTGCATTACTGAATTCCTGTTCTTAATCCTTATGCTTTGCTGCCTATAAAAAGGAAAATTTGTTGAAATTTGACCAGGACTCCTCCTCTTCAAGACCAGTTACTAAAATATTCCTAGAGAGGAAAGGATTACCTAGCAAGGCACCGTAGCTTGAAAACACCCACAATATATCAGTAAAATTTGGCAGAAAGGTACAGGATTCAGAATCATGAAACCTGGACTCAGATCCCAGCTATTTTATTTACTATCTCAGTGACCTCAGACAAATTCCTTAGCCTCAGTGAGCCTCAGTTTCCTCATCTATAAAATGAATAATGGCCTTGGCTCACTATATCAGTTGGTTAGAGTGTTGTCCCAATAAGCTAAGGTTGTGGGTTTGATGCCCAGTCAAGGCACATAAGTGGAACAACAGACTTCTGGCCAAGATGGAAGCATAGGTAGACACACTGTGCCTCCTCGAACAACCAAAGAAGGACAACAACAAATTTAAAAACAAAAAATCGACAGAACTGACAGAAATTGAACTATATGAAAGTTGGACAACCAAGGAGTTAAAGAAGAAACATTCACCCAGACCAATTTGAGGGACAGAGATGGACAGCCGGGCAGAGAAGCAAGGCAGCTGCTGGCAGACTAGGTGGTCCCACATTCATGTGCAGATAAACCAGGAGGAACAACTGGGGAGCATGACAGACCGCACAACCCAGGGTTCCAGCGCAGGGAAATAAAGCCTCAAAGCCTCTGACTGAAAAAACCTGCTGGGGTTGAGGCATCAGGATAAATGCCCAGCCCCACAGGAGAGTTTGTTGGAGACCCACAGGGACCTACAATGTACACAAATCCACCCACCTGGGAATCAGCACCGGAAGGGCCCAATTTGCTTGTGGATAGTGGGTAAAGTGACTGAAAACCAGCGGAGAGGGAGCAAGCATCACTGTTCCCCCTCAGACCCCTCCCTCACAGACAGCATCACAACACAGCAATGTGGGATGCCCCGCCCTGGTGAATACCTAAGGCTCCGCCCCTTACTACATAACATGCAGCAGAGACCAACAACAACAACAACAAAAAAGGCCCAAATGAAAGAACATATCAAAGATCCAGAAAAAATACAACTAAGCAATGAAGAGATAGCCAACCTATCAGATGCACAGTTCAAAACACTGGTAATCAGGATGCTCACAGAATTGGTTGAATATGGTTGCAAATTAGAGGAAAAAATGAAGGCTATGAAAAGTGAAATAAAGGAAAATGTACAAGGAACTAACAGTGACAGGAAGGCAACTGGGACTCAAATCAATGACTTGGACCAGAAGGAAGAAATAAACATTCAACCACAACAGAATGAAGAAACAAGAATTCCAAAAAATGAGGAGAGGCTTAGGAACCTCCAGGACAACTTTAAATGTTCCAATATCCAAATCATATGGTTCCCACAAGAAGAGAAAGACCAAGAAAATGAAAACTTACTTGAAAAAATAATGAAGGAGAACTTCCTCAATCTGGCAAAGGAAATAGACTTCCAGGAAGTCCAGGAAACTCAGAGAGTCCCAAAGAAGTTGGACCCAAGGAGGAACACACCGAGGCACATCATAATTACATTAGCCAAGATTAAAGAGGAGAGAATCTTAAAAGCAGCAAGAGAAAAGGAGACAGTTACCTCCAAAGGAGTGCCCATTAGACTATCAGCTGATTTCTCTAAAGAAACCTTACAGGCAAGAAGGGGCTGGAAGGAAGTATTCCAAGTCATGAAAGGCAAGGACCTACATCCAAGATTACTCTATCCAGCAAAACTATCATTTAGAATGAGGGAGCAGATCAAGTGCTTCCCAGATAAGGTCAAGTTCAAGGAGTTCATCATCACCAAGCCCTTATTATATGAAATTTTAAAGGGGTTTATCTAAGAAAAAGAAGAGATAAAAAATATGAACAGTAAAATGACAACAAATGCACAACTGTCAACAACCAAACCTAAAAAAACAAAAACAAACTAAGGACACAACTAGAACAGGAACAGAATCACAGAAATGGAGATCACATGGAGGGTTGTCAGTGGGGGAATGGGAGGGGGAGAGAGAGGGAAAAGGTACAGGGAATAAGTAGCATAAATGGTAGGTAGAAAATAGACAGGAGGAAGTTAAGAATAGTATAGGAAATGTAGAAGCCAAAGAACTTATATGACCCATGGACATGAACTAAAAGTGGGGAATGCAAGTGGGATGGGGTATGCAAGGTGGGGGGGAATAAAGGAGGGAAAATGGAACAACTATAATAGCCTAATCAATTAAATATATTTAAAAAATAAGTGGAAAAACAAAGCATTGTTTCTCTCTCTTTCTCTCACATAAATAAAATTAAAAAATAAAAATTAAAGGGATAATAGCATTTCATATGCAAGTCACCTTGTAGATATCAGTAGGATCCTTCTTCCCCTCAAAACTTAGTACATCTGCCCTGTTTACAGCACAGTTCTGAGGCCTGTAATTTGGTTTCTGGAATGGACCTGTACCCTGGATAGGCGGTCCTAAGCCAATTACCAATGCATTCATTCTCCTGGTATAAATGAATAAAATGGCATCTGCTTTATAAACCTGCCTCTGGTGATTTAGTTAAGATGAGTCATCACTCCTGGACTCTAATCATCTCTAGGAGAACAGATATAATAGAGTATCTGGACCTGCAAAGCAGAGGACAGACCCTGAACTATGGTGACCCCCGCCTCCCAGAAGCAAAGACTAGGAGAAGAAATGCAAAAGAAAACCGTCTTAGGGTTGTAGGATTGTTATTAAAGTCCCTGCACCCTCAAATTCCCCTCCCAGCCTCCAAGCCTCCAAGCCTTCCCCAACCTATGGCTTCTGTCTCTCCCTTCCTTATTTCCCAATCCCACTAAAAGCCAGATTGCCCAAATCTGAAGCCAGAGCCAAAAGAAAAAAAGAGGATTCATAGCTATGCAGGAAGTAGCAGTTTCCTTCTGGGAGAGGAGCAAGGGGTAGATGGAGAGTAGGAGGCTGACAGCCTAGGGTCCAGAGGCTGGTGTTACCTTAAGCAGGTTGAAGAGCAGAGGTAAGGCCCTCAGTGGCAGCAGCTTGGCCATGATGCCCAGGACCAGGCTGACATCCTCTCCGACACGGCCCATGAGTTCGGCCACTTCCTTACCCACCTGCTGCAGAGTTGTCTTATGCAAACCTAGCACGATGTAGAGGGCAGCCAGGTATTCTTGCATGGCAGGCACAGTGAACACAAAGGTGCCTTGATGCTCTGGCTCCATGCACGGGGCCAGAAAAAACCTCAGGGCATCCCAGCGGAAGACATGCAGCAGCTGAAACTCCTCTTCTGTCCTGATGCCAGCTTCTAGGCAGCCACGGACATCCTCTTCAGAGAAGTAGGTCTTGCGGGAAGACACCCCCTCATAGGCCAACTTGCCCATGGTTCGGGCAGCATAGGCCATCAGAGACAACTTGGAGGGGTCGCTGCTGTCCAACATCTCCCCACTGAAGTTTAGACGCAGGAAGCTGGTGTAGATGCTTGTGAGGGTCTGGCCGGCTGGTGTGGGGGCATGTAGGAAGTGCAAGGTGGCACAGATAAGCCAGCAATAGGAGGGCAGGAAGCAGGCAGCAGTGATCTGGTGGTGCCCTTCCAGGTTCCTGGAGAGCATCTCCACTAGGCTGTCACGCTGAGCTGATGTGGCTGAGACACCCACCCCATTACTATGCCCACAGTCTGGCTGATTGAGGCGGAGCTGGAAATACAGCTTCTGCAGGTTGGTATCAGAGAAGCCACAGATCTCACCATAGCGGCCCACATACTTGCTGGGGATGCGGCCAATGGCAGAGGGCCGGGTGGTCACCAGAATGCTGGCCTGGGTAGAGCACAGTTGAGGGTTAAGAAAGATTTTGATATCCTGATTGCCTCACTCCCCAGAGAGCACCTGACAATCAAGTGCCCAAGGATGAAAAGATCATGGCCATAATAATTATAACTAACAATTATTATACACCTACTATGAGCCAGCACACTGTGCCAAGCAGTTTATATGTAGTATCTCATTTGATCAATACAACTCAAGAAAAGAAAACAGAAGCTTGGGGAAGTTAGTGACTTGCTCAATGACACAAAGCTAGGAAGCAGTGGGCCAGAATTTGAACTAGCCCAGGGGCCTCTCTTACCCAATAATTATGTGGGCCTGGGACACAAAAATCCATAGGTGGCAAGTCAGGGACAGAGGTGGCAGGGAGAGGCAGGGGGGCCACCTACCTCAGGCAGCATATATTTGCGTAGCAGATTGACTATGATAGCAGCTGGTGCCTCTGGCTTCTCAGGGTCACTGCAAAGCCCTGTGCCTGCCAGCCGGAAGTCCAGGTTGAGGTGCTCCAAGCCATGAAGCACAAAGAGCAGGCGGGACCCAGTTGCAGCCATCAGGGGCAGAATCTCTTTCAGGGATGTGTAACGCTGGGCCACAAGTTGGCACAAGGAGGCCGGAGCAGAGCCCATGGATGACAGGTCCTCACAGGAGAAGGGGATGAGCAGCTCAAAGGCTGGCAGTCGCCCATGACACCAGTCCAGAACCATCTTGCGCACCAACGTGCTCTTGCCTGTGCCCACCGTCCCATACAGAACCACTGTCTGCACCCGGCGCCCACAGGCATCTGGGTCAAAGAGCTGAGACAGAGCCAGTGTGGGGAGCCTGGCCAGGGGCAGCTGATGTTCCAGAGCCAGCTCCGAAGGTGGGTGGAGAAGCTCATTGGGGGTGCTCTCACGGATCACAGGGTCCACATGGACTGTGTCTAGTGCAAAGGTTGGGCCAAACTGCTGCTCTTCCCTGGGCAGCCGGCTGAACCACTCAGCCAGGTTCCAGCGGTGCCACTGGATGGCTTCTGGATGGAAAGGTAAAGGGAATGGGCCACAGGAAGAGGCCAGGAGATGCAGGAACTTAGGGACAGCAAGAATGATGGTAGGGTCAGGCTGCAGAGTCAAGACAGCACCAGGAGATGTTGGGGCCCAGAATGGTAATGAGCACACAGGACTATCTCAAAAACTACAGTGTCCAGAAAGTTTGGAACCCCTGTGGCAGAAAGTGGGGAGTCACAGGATGAGTGATGTTGGGCCTGGGCTGAATGGTTTTCATGGTTATATGTATGTGCCATCTTTTTATCAGACTTCTAGATCCAATTTGTTGAAGGTAGGGATGATACATCCCTTCCAGGTCTTTGTACATAGGGTGCATTATATGAGTGTTGCAGGAAGAGATACATGAACAGATGGATGATGGGGCAACAGAGGGTGGGCCCACTAGTGGATGATGTTAGGGGGTCCTCTATGCCTCCCTCTTCCTGCTTGCTTCTCCCTCTAGGCCCCTCTCCCCACCCCAGCCCCCACTGGGATCCCAGCCAGCCCCTTTCTTCAGGCTGACTGAGGAACCAATCTCTTTACCAGTTGCAGAGATGCTCTGGAACAACTGTCCATGCCTTCCTGATGGGGGACCACTGCCCACTGAGCTTCCATAGTGGTGTATGAAGACCCTGGGAGCAAGAAGGAGTGACTTGGGGCTTGGCTATTGAACTCAGTCACTGAACAGGTTTGGAGTCCAGGCCTGTTTGGAATGATGGACTTCTGGCTTCCTAAGATCCAGGCCCAATCCTGGACGCCCAAGTCGAGACTCTCTGACTTTCACCCTTCCCTGAAACTGATGTCTTGCCCCTAGCCCTCCAGCTCCCCACAGTTGCCTGTCTGGAACTCAGCCTGATAACTTCCAGACTCCACCCACCTCCCACAAGATCCTCCCACTGGCTGACCACTGTGACTTGTACTGTAGGATGATGTAAGCCCACTTCCTCTTAAGGCTGGTAGCTGACTCTGTACCTTCCTCACATCTAGAAGACCAACCTTCCCCCCAGATCAAGTAGCTTGACCTTTCCCAGGCTACTCTTATGCCCAGATATATACTAAGACACTGAGGCCTCACCTAGGGGACCCCAGGGGACACTCCCCTTTAAGGGCCCAATTCCAGTGGATCATGAAAGGGATACTTTCATCTGCAGAGAGAAAGAAGAAAGAAATAGCATCCATATTTCCCAACCAACACACAAACCCTATGTCTATATCAAATCTCCCATTATTTGCTCTTAAAGATCACATACCACCCCTTTGTAGCAGTTATTATGCAATTTTATATTTTATTGTGTGATTATCTGATTAACATTCATTTCTGTTCCCCCACCACCACCACCATAAAAGCAGGATCACATCTGGTTTTGTACATAATTATATACTTAGATTTTCACATAGCAGGCACTCAGAAAATATTTGTTGAATGCAAAATGAAATCAGATACGTGTTCCTGAACTTAGATAGCCACAGGGATTCTTGAAGATTATCTGGTCTGATTCCCTTCCTTATTTTAGGGTGGGGAAAAAAGGAAACTCAGGGAGATGAGATAACTTGCCCAAGGCCAACAGCTAAGTGAATCACAGATCTGAGACTAGCACACCTGTTGTCTGAATCCCTGCACTCTTGGAGGCACAATCTGGACTCTAAAAAGGAAAGAAGGGGTAGAAACAGAAATCCGTGCTTCCTGCTTACCTGCTGTCTGCAGTGCTCTTCCCAGGCCAGAGTGCCAAAAGGCCCTGGGCAAATGTCGGCTCCACCTCATGGTAAGAAGTAAGGTCAGAGGCCGGGGTTTACACACCACCTTCTATCCTGCAAAAAGAATGGGTGTGAATGGACTGAAAACTGCCCCACCACCACCACCATCTCCCCTGTGCAGGCCAAGAAAGAGTTTTCTTCCTCAGGACAGCATCAGCCTTTCCTTAAATGTCAGCATTGCCAAAGCCCTGGCCTGGCCTTCAGATCTCCTACCTCTTCTACATCCTCTACCCGAGTGATTCCATTTTATCTCCTACCACCTACTGCTTTCCCCTCAGGCTTCAGGAACGTCTTTCTCCTGAGTTTCAGCCTATGAATTGCTTGATTTAGATGTCCTTTTTTTTTGGACCTTTCTCTCCTGTCAGAATCCTATCCAATCTTTTAAGACCCTGCCTAAAGATCCTGTCTCTCTGGAAGTCTTTCCTAATCCTTCTATGCCTGCTGCTCTTTGGCACCTGATTCCCAGAGATGTGGCTCCTTTTGGGCAGGGCACAATTAAGGAGAACTTGCTGGGCTAGGCCCACCTGCCCGCTAGGCCAACCGGTGGAGGGGCGGACTGGGACTCACAGCAGGAGTCCCAGGAGCTGGAGAAGGCTTAAGAGAGGACCCTGGAAAGCTGAGAAAGCTTGGGAAAACTAGGACAGTGCGATAAAATCAGATCCAGGGCCACTGGCTCAAGATGGGACTCGCGGGAGGGAGTGCGGTGGTGGTGTGGGCAATTCTCCCAAGATCACCCCAGATCTCCAGGACAGTGAGAAAAGAAGGGGACACAGCCGGAAAAGTACAAGGGCTATGCTCCCACAGGTCCAGAGCTCCTCCCCCAGTACTGGGTCCCAAACATTATTCCCAGTTCCCAGCTGGCTTTTGACCCAGAGGACCGGAGAGCCTGCCAGAAAACCCACCACTCAGCAAATCAGCTGCGTCCTACGCGTCGCGCGGCCGCGAACTCCCAGCGACACTTGCGGGAGTTCGTAAGTATCTCCCCACCCCCGGCTCCGGGCCCCGCCCTACCCTCTCGCGCCCCGCCCAGCCTGGTGCGGCACCCTAGGCTGAGGCGAGGGGAGACCCAGCTGGCGAGGCCTTTACCAGCGGCTGCCCGGGCCCAGGAACCCTTGACCGCCCCCCCGCCCGTGCCCGCCGGTACGAAGTGCTGTAGAGCCCGCCCGTGCCTGCTTGTTTAGGAAGGCCTCGGCGCTTCTTGCCTGTCTGCCCTGGCAGCGGGCACGGGAGAGGATGAGCCCAGGCCCTCGGACTCCTCCGGGTCCTAGGAGGAGGGAGACAGTGAGGGAGACACCGAATGTCCCGGAGAGCAGCCTTGGGGCAGGGACTTCATCCCGCTCGGTCACTGCATCGCCTCCGCCTCCTTGGGTGCAGCCTTCAATCCGGACGGGCACCTCTTCTAGGACTGCCCTCTGCAGATTACCTGGCGCCAGTCCCATCCAATTTTCGCTCCATTTCCCAGGTTGGGGTTGTTATGCCCATTTTACAGATGGAGTTACTGCGTCTAGGAAGGGTGAAATGACTCGCACAGGCTAATCCATTAAGAAGCAGAAGAGCCAGAACCAGAATCGAGGGCCTGGGTCTTCCTAACTCACCCCTAAATCTCCCTGAGGCACCTAGCCATACCCAAGTCACTCTTTTTTCTGCGCCTCTCCAATTTCTCAGCCTACCTCCTGGCAGAGATCTGAGTCAAGATCTTCTTGGATCCTTCCTTCTGTACCTGGCTCTCTTCAAACCCCAAACCTCTGTGTATGACTTCTGGTCACTTTGGTCAAGGAAGGAGGAAGAATGGGGGCAGAGAAACAGGTTCCACCCCAACCTGCTCTTCTTGTCTGGCACCCAATCATGGCCTAGTCCTGGGGCTTCCTGGTTCTCAAAAACCTCACCTTCATCCCTCTGTTTCCATGTAAGTCACACCTGGGGCCTATGTAGCTAATGGAGGACTCACCCACCACCCACAGCCAGGGCATGCCTCCACATGCAAACATAGGTGTACAGTGTTAACAGAGGTGTGCAATAGGGAATGCACGGAGTTCGTCAAGGCAGAGCAGGAAACAGGGTTGTGTGATCTCTATCCTTTATCTGGACTGAAGACAGTGTTGATGTTTCACTTACATATTTGTTCATTCACTGAACACATGGTGTTGGGGTAATACTGAGCAAGGCATGCAGGGGTCAGACAGACTCTAGCAGCTCCCCTCCAGAGGACCCAAATGATGGTACTTCAGAGGTTGACAGAAGGCTTAGGAAAGCCTGGGGGAGGAAGTTATTAACTGCCTCTGGCAGAGGAGGTAACATTTGAACTGGATGTTAGACAAGTCCAGGAAGGGAAGGGTATTCCAGGCAGCAGGGAAATGGCACATTTGCATTTTAACATGTTCTGAGAAGAGAATGGAAAGGAATTGGAGGAAGGAAATAGAACAGCCCAATGAATGTGGTCTCAGAGGTGACATTTTGGGCCTGGGGTACTCCTCTGGCTTCAACGCACTTACCTAGTCACTTAAGACAGATGGGCCACTGGCTGCAGTTACAGGACACAGCTCAGAGCAAGATACCTCCACCCCTGCCACGAAAGTATGACAGTCATGTAGGCTTTTTAATAAGATATGATTGTAGACTGAAGTACTCTGAGTTGTGCTGTGGGCATGTGCTCTGTTTTCTGACCTCAGAATGGGGTACCAAGTGCTGTAGAGCCATCTCGTGGAGAAGAGTCTTGGTCATCTCTGCCCTCCAAAACCTTGCACAGGCCCTGATACAGAGGTGGTTGCAGTGAAAAAGATGATCCCCGAGTCCAGGGATTTCACCACTGAAGGTGAGTGGGTCCATTTCAAAACTCGCTTGGATGGGCAAAGAGCATTTACACCCCACCTCTGCAGGTTGCTGGGACTGGTGGGAGAAATCGCAGGTGCTTCACAATGGCAAGAGCACCATATATTTTAAGTATATTTTATTGATTATGCTATTATAGTTGTCCCATTTTTTCTCCCCTTTATTCCCCTCCTCCCTGTACCCCCCTCTCACCAGCATAGCCCCCCCCTTAGTTCATGTTCATGGGTCATACATATAAGTTCTTTGGCTTCTCCATCTCCTGTACTATTCTTAACCCTGTCTATTTGTACCTACCATTTATGCTTATTCCCTGTACTTTTTCCCCATTTCCCCCCTCCCCCTCCCCACTGATAACCTTCCATGTGATCTGTATTTCTGTGATTATGTTCCTATTTAGTTGTTTGCTTAGTTTGTTTTTGTTTTTTAGGTTCAGTTGTTGATAGTTGTGAGTTTGTTGTTATTTTACTGTTCATAGTTTTGAGAGCTTGTTCAAGTCACTGCTCCAAACCTTGGTATCCTTCTCTGTAAAAGGAGGAAATGATAATACTCATCCTAGCAGCTTCATGGGGTTACTACAAGAATCAAAAGAGCTTTCTTTACAAATATGTGAGCCACTCACAAATGTTCTCTATGCCTAAATGGTCTTTGCTGGCTCTAGATTGGCTTTTCATCTCCTTAGCAACCAAGGGAGTTTACAAATGTGCAAATTTATAAATGTTTCAGTGTCTTGGGAGTGTTTGCATTTTAAAAGAGGAAGAGTAAAGATGAGGGAATCTTAAGAAAAACTATCTAATAGTGGGATCTGGTGCTCTCTGACTTTAAGGAGCCATATAGTGGCGTCACTGCAGGGAGAAGGTGGCACTCAGAATGTCCCTAAAGCTAGCTAGTATTCCAGGAGCTGGATTTCTTTCCACTTCCCACTCCCACCCTGAACCCCCATAAGAAACAAAAAGTCTGTCTCCAGACAAGCACCCAATCAGTCATAGATTGGACCCTAATATATCCCAGGGCAATTAGTTCTTCTTGTGGCACAAGTAGGGTATTCCAGGCAGCTGGCCAGGTTGATGCCAGTTCCTTCCTTCAGTTCGAGGCTTCAGGATCAGAAGGGAAGTGGGTGATACAATGTGGTACTTCTTGGGTCATCCTGCTATCAGCCCTCAAGGACTTCTGGACAGTTGCCAACTCCAAACTTCAGGCTAACCAGACCCATCTGTAGTCCCGGTGGCTGACGGCTCAGCCCTAGTACATGTGGCCCAGTAGGAAAGAAGAGAGGAAGAGAAGAGGAAAGCTGTGGTGAGCTCAGTGAGGCCTCTGCCACTGTCATCTTAGGTTCTAGAGTTTTTCCTACTTCTCATTGCCCTTCACGAACCAGTAGCCCCACTCCTCAGCCCCTGCCCCCTAGGCACAACTAGGGCTCAGTCACATCTGAGGAGAAAGTCATGTATCACTCTAGTAAGAACACACCTATGCAACAGACACAGGGCACCCACACACAGCCTGCAGAACCACCATGAACAGTGTCATTGGCACATGTCAAAAATGACAAGTCTAGCCCTAGCTGGTGTGGTTCATGGACTGACTGCCCACCTGGGGACTGAAAGGTCACTGGTTCAATTCCCAGTCATGGCACATGCCTGGGTTGCAAGCCAGGTCCCCAGTTGGGGGCATGCGAGGGGCATGCGAGAGGCAACCAATGGATGGATATATCTCTCACACATTGACATTTCTTTCTCCTTCTTTTCCCCTCTCTCTAAAAAGTAAATAAATGAAATCTTTATGTGAAGAAAGAAAAGGAGTCTAGGAGAACCCCCATAATTTAACAAAGAGCACCTTACAAATGTACCTCTTCAGTACCATCTGTTGCCTCTCTCCCCTTCCCTCTCCCAGAGGGAGTAAGAAAAGATTAAGACTGTTTTGGACTTTCTGGATTCAAGCTCTGGCCACATAGCTCACTCAATGGTGATAATCAGTCTTCTCTTGTTCACTTCACCTAGTCTGCCAGATGAAAAAGGAGGGAAGGAAAATACCCACCACACAATAGTGTGCTTGCTCAGAAGGTTCTGTATAAAAAGAAATTGTTTGAAAGCACCCATGATGTCTTATTAGTTTCACAGGATTGTCTTCTTCCTGTTTTCTTTTTAGAGGGAAAATAACATAAAAGCAATTAAAAAAAAAAAAAGATGCCCTGGTTGGTGTAGCTCAGTGGATTGATCGCGGACTGTGAACCAAAGGATTGCGGTTCAATTCCCAGTCAGAGCATATGCCTGGGTTGTGGGCCAGGTCCCCAGGGGGGGCCATGTGAGAGGCAACCACACACTAATGTTTCTCTCCTTCTCTTTCTCCCTCCCTTCCCCTCTCTCTAAAAATAAAGAAATAAAATATTTAAAAAAAAAGAATGAGGAGTCTAAGGAGTCTAGAGACAGAAGATCTAGTTTCCAGACCTGGTTCCACCTTCATTATCTAAGGATATATGGACAAGTGAGTTAATCAAAGTCTCAGTTCTCCCATTGCTAAATGGGTTGTCATGAGGAATAATACAGGATTGTCATGGGACTCCCTTGAGATAATAAACATGAAACATTTGTGAGATGTAAAATGATGTTGATATTTTATAATATACATTCACTACCTTGATGTTTGAAGTCTGTCTGGAAAAGGACATTGTTAATATAATGAGAATGTTTTGCATGACATCAGTGTAACCTGGCAACCAAGGAGAGTGGACTGGAATGCACATGTGTGAACAATGATGACTTGCTGTACTAGTCAGTGGTGGCAGTAGATACCATTGAGTGAGCATGTGTACTGTGCAACTGTTGCATTCAAAATGACTGAGCAAATAGAGCAATGAATCTGCATCAAATTTCACATTAAGCTTGACCACTCCTCCATGGAAACTATTTGGATGATTCAGAAGGCTGAGGCTATGGGCAACTAAAATCACCTTTGAAAGGGAAGATGCTGCAGACCATCAATGAGATTCAGGAAAATACAGTGGGGCAGCTGATGGTGATTCCAACAAAGGATTTTTCAGAGTGTTTTGAACAGTGGAAGAGATGCTGGGAGAACTGTGTGATGTCCCAAGGTGCCTACTTTGAAGGGGACTGAGGTGTCATTGTCCTCTGTACAATATTTCTTGTACCATGTATCTTCTTCAAGAAATGTCTCTTTTTCATATTATGTGGCTGGATACTTTCTGAACGGACCTCATACCTGGAACTTACCCTCCTCTGCCTCAGGTTCCCTAAAGCTCACAGAGTTCTCACCAAGTGCTTTGAAGACTCCTTCACAGCCTATGGTACCAGGTACCAGACCCCCACACATTTACACACTGCATATTGTATAAATATAGGTTTTATTAATAATGAGTGAAATTCTACCAATACAACTGGCATCTCTGTGTGATGGGGAGAATCTGCGGCAGGGTGAGGGAAGATAGATATATGCACAGTAATAAAGAGGGAAAAGAACCCTAGGGAAGGGGAATTGGAAGCAGAATGAGCCTGGACCCACCAGGAAAGCCAGACATACCCCTGGTGTGTCTGTCACCCTGGTGCCCTGGGCATGCCCAAGGGCCACCTTAGATGATGGGAAGGGAGGTAAAGAGACATGCCAGCTTGTGGAGGAAAGGGAATGCCAGCTTGATACACAAAACTGCCATGGGGTGGCAGTGGCCAAGACCAACTTATGTCCATGCTTGTGCTTGTATTAGGTCCTGAACTTCAGGGAGCTAATGCCCCATGTCACCCCCGGCTTGGGAGAGAGGGAAGACTGGGGGACAGACACCTGCAGATCTAGAAGATGCCCTAGATAGCACCAGTCTCCTCCTCACAGTCCAAGTGAGGACCCCAGGAGGAGGTTGGCACTGCCCTCCCCACAGCATCCACCACCACCATGCCACCATCACTCTTTCTCTGAGCCATCAGGGACAGCAAGGGTATGGAGGGCTGAGATTGCCTGTTCACATGTATGTGCCTGTAACTCTGGAGAAGGGAGGGAGCATTGTGGGAACATGCGGCAGGGGCAGTGAGAAAGGAGGTGTGGGTCTTCTCCCATTCACTGCCCCACCCCAGAATAAAGTGCATTTTCCTGTTCCAATGGCAGGTGGGAGAAAAACAGCAACATTATTGCAGAGATACCACAAGGCTCTACCCCCACCAAAGGTGATGGAAAGAGGGGAAAGGGCATCCTATGACCCAAGGCTGCTCCAATCCCCAGGATTGGGAGGATAACCAGACAGAAAACCCAGCTTCTGTCCCAGTAGATTGTCTAAATCAGCCAGGGTCTTAGGGGGTGGGGGGGAGAAGGTAAGGAGGAGGAAGAGACTTCCAGAGTCCTTCCCAGCTCCATTCCAATGTCCAAATGGGTCTTCCAGGGACCCCATCAAGGCCCAGCCCTGGAGCCCCAACCTCATAGCAACTCAGTTTACAAAGACTTGCATGGTCAGGACTCCCAGAAGGTGCCACTTTTGTCAGTTGTATGTGGGAGCCTGGAGAGCCGGGGCTCCCAGGCAGACAACAGAGGAGGGATCTGAGGGCAGGAAGGAGGGTGGTGGCCTCCCTGTGGTCTTTGCATGCAGGTGTTGGAGAAAGAAGGGAGGAAGCTACAAACCACATCAACTTGGGAAAACTCCTGGGCACAGCGTGGAGGGCTGTACCCCAATACTAAGGGCCAGGGTCTGGAGCACAGTCATTCCACTAACCTGTGGAGGAGCTGAGAGAGGGGAAGGCGGCTGCACCAGCAACCAGTGCTTAAGTCTACGAGGTTAAAACAGTCCCAAATGGCTGGTGCTGGGGGCTTCCTGCTGCTGGGGCTAGGGCACAGGCCAGGGCAAACCTCTATCTCTCTGACTTGACCCGGTACCGAAGTACAAGGTACGCCAGCAGCCGTAAGGCCAAGAAGAAGATGCCCAAGACCAGGAAGTCCATGTAGAGCTTGGCACCATCCACATCCAGCGCTTGGAGTATACTCTGTGGCTCCTGGAAGGGGCAGTGCTCCTCAGAGCAGGTCAGGTCTCCTCGCTCCATGCCGTAGATAGTCAGAATCACACCCTCAAAGCCATACCTAGACAAGCAGGAACATCAGAGTAGGATACAGAGTAAAGAGGGTCACTGCTCCCTGAGCAAACTGCCAAAGCCCAGATGCAACTCTCTCTTCCCTGGGGCATGGCCTCCTGCAGAGAGGGGCAAGGGCAGATGGCCGGGGAAGCAGGCACTGACCTGACATAGGAGAGGTAGGAGCTCCATTGCAGGTAAGTGGGGATGGTCTTGAAGCTGACAAAGAAACCGGAGAACAAGAGGACAGGAATGGCAGTAACTGGGCCCACAAACGTGGCCACCTGGAGGGTAGGGAAGGGGACAAGGCCATCACAGGGGTGACCGGGACAGATCTGAGACTGGGGTGACCCCAAGGTTTCCCATAGATCTCTCCCACTCTTTATGCTAGCCCCTGCTGCCTCCCTTCTTGGAGTTCCCAAATGCCAGACTTCCCACCTGTAGGGAGTTGGAGGCAGCTCCAATGAGTAGCCCCAAAGACTGGGCCACCAAGGCTGTGGCAGTGGCCAGGGCTGAGAAGAGCAGGAAGCGGCTAGTCTCGGCTGGCTGGCCTGTCATCCAGTACACGATGCTGCAGTACACCACTGGGCACACCACCTGGGGAGTGCCATAGAGCAGTGGGGTTGTGAACCAGGGTCACAGCAGCCAAAACCTTCTACTTTGCCCCAGCAGTCTCTAGGATAGCTGTTCCTAGACTGCTCATGCCTAGTCCTGCCTCCATACTCTTGTTTGTACTGCTCCAACCAGGTCACATGCCTCCTTCCTCTCTGGCCACATGAACCTCATTCATCTTCCAGTCTCACCTCTTCCATTAAGCCCACTCTGACCAGTTCAGGCATGGTGACTTCTCCATCTTCTGAGCTCCTAAAGTCCATCCCACCTGGGCCAGCTTATTCTTTATATTGTTCATTAACTCTCCATGTGAGTTTTGTTTCCCCTGGTGCAGCCACCCTCCCCTCTTGAAGTGCAAGGACCAAACCTACTACATAGTCATACAGGTTGTTCCCTGTACAAGGACACCTAATCAAGAGGCAGCCAGAGGCTGAGATACAGTTGTGCCCTTTCATAAATCCATGTACCCTGGCACAGTACAGCATCCACTTTGAGGAAGAGGCACCTTTTTCTAAGTTGCACAAAGGTGCCATATGAATTATTGGTGGTCTGAGGTTCTAAAATATGGTGGTGGTGGCAATAACAGCTAACATTTTGGGGGCACTTCAGTATGTGTCAAGCACCATTCTAAGTACTTTACAAAACTCATTTAATTCTCACTACCATTCCCAAGGTAGATACTATCATCAGCCTTTTTTATAGATAGGTACACTAAAGCAAAGAGACATGTGGTGACTTGTTCAGTGTCTCACAGTTAGCAAGTAGCAGTAAGGCTCCAGAGCCTACACTATTTTCTACTGCTTCAAAATAGAAATATTTACAGAGTCATCTGTAGTGTTATTATTTTTATCATTTTTTTATTATTAAACATTTTTAAAGATTTTACTTATTTATTTTCAGACAGAGGGGAAGGGAGGGAGAAAGAGGAGAGAAACATCAATGTGTGGTTGCCTCTCATGCGCCCCCTACTGGGACCTGGCCTGCAACCCAGGCATGTGCCCTGACTGGGAATTGAACCAGTGACCCTTAGGTTTGCAGGCCAGCACTCAGTCCACTGAGCCACACCAGCCAGGGCTATTTTTATCATTTTTTGTTTGTCTTCAGTTGTTACCACTAGAAAATTAGTTCCATGAGGACAAGACTATATCCATCTTGTTCCTTGCTGTGTCCCAGCCTGGCACAGAGCCTGGTGCATGGTAGGTACTTACCACCCATTTTCTAAGTAAGTAGAAGTAAAGGAAAAGATGATAGGTGATAGGTTTGAGGGGGACAAGCAAGCAAGGATGGAAGAAGTAAGACAGGAAGGAAGCAGTGGGTAGGAGGGAGGAAGAGACTCACCTGAAAGGGCACATCGGCCATGGTCTTGGCCAGGTAATATGCTTTGAGGCTGTACCAGTAGTTGAGATGCTCCCTCATGAAGACTGCCATCTCTAAGGGGACTGAAAACATAGGCAGATTAGGCAAAACTGGCCAACACCCTGCCTCAGCATCCCCACCCCTGCCCAGGGCAGCTCAGCTCACAGGTAAGCACAGTTGGCATAAGGGCAGCAAACATGAGGAACAGCATGGAAAAGAAGAGGCAACCCGTGTTGTTGAAGACCTTGCTGGCATCATTGCCAATGTGCAGGTAGAGGAGACCAATGAGCACACCAATCACCACATGGGACACGAACCGCAGGTGGGTCAGGACCTGTGTGACAAGGTCATCACGAGGAGAAGGTATAGGTCACAGGCTAGGGATGAGCATCCGCACTGAGTAGGAATGTGGAGCTGCCCTCACAGCCACATAGACCCATAGATGCACTGTGGGGGTGAGGGGAGCACTGCTAGGATCCTATTCCTCAAAAGGCTAGGCCCATGCCAGCCTCCTCTCCCTCAACTTGATGCCTCACCGTGTCCCTGAGGATGGACAAGAAGGTCCTCTTGAAGAGGATGCAGAACTGTGTGAGGGTGCTGGTGGCAAAGGTGTGGCTTTCAATGGGGTCCACTTCCTGGGAAAGAGGAAATTGGGTCAAGTGAGCCTATGCACACATCCATTGCTCTCCCAGCCCAGGGAATGGGAAAACCCCTGAGCCCTTCCCCAGGGCAGGGGTCCTCCAGGTCTATAGAATGAGAAGTCATCACCACTGAGTTTTGTGTCTGGCAAGTGGTCTTTGGACATGAATGTGAAATACAGAGAGACAGAGGAGGAGGGATAAAAACTCGGGAAGCAGGAGATAGAAAGGGAGTCAAGGACACCCACAAGGGCCACTAGTAGATCAGTCACTTCTCTTCTTCTCTGTAATCCATCATAAAACATTTACTCTAAGGGTATCATAGCTTTATGCCACCACTTTCTCAATAATATTATTTAAAAATAGTAATAATGATGACAACAACAAAATAATGCTGTCTGCTTCCAAGGGTATTATAGTATCTCACTGAAGGAGGAGAACTGGCATGGAACAAACACTGGCTGTAACCAGCTACAGTGTGAACAGCTTCACGTGACGATCTTAGTCATCCCAATAACCCCGTGAGTTTAGTATCATCACCTCCAGGTTGGAGATGAGCCACAGTAAGCCACACTGGCCTCGAGGCCAGAGACTACATCAGTCTACTCTAGTGTGCTGGCACTGGGGACAACACACTACAGATGCTCAGTAAAAATTTACTAAAGGAATAAATGAACAAGAAAGCAGAAGCTCAAAGAGGTTAAGTAAGTTGTCCAATGTCACACAGCTGTTAATAGTAGGTCTATTCCAAGTCCTAGGTTTTTCCTAGTACCCAATGGCTGTGTGCCTCTGAGGGACATCTCTTTGGCCTCTTTGGCAGGGCCACTGTCATAGTCTCTTCTCCCCTCTCCCACTCTACACTCTCTGCCCTCTTCACCCCTACTCACCGGAGGGCAAGGGGGGCAGGGGGCGGGGACCTCATTCTTCTCAGGGCTGCTCTTCTTCTCAGTCATGGCACACAGCCCATTCTGCACAGCCCTGAACAGCATGGGGTTCAGGTCTCCATACTCGCCAGAGGCCACCTCAATGACTGGAGGGCACAGAGAGGAGTGCTCAGCTAAGATCTATCCTTGTACCCAAGGGCAAGCCAGCCCCTCCTTGGGTCTGTGTTGAAGGCAGGTGACAGTGAGATCTCTGTCTCCAGAAGGCCTAAGTGCATGATCCAAGTTCCCAGTGTTGGTTCCCCCTCATATCCCAGCCCATACCAACAGGCCCTCACTCACTGAAGTCAGCTGGATTGTGGTAGGTGGGGCAATGTAAGCCGAGGCCCTTCAAATAGGGGATCAGATTGGTGACCATACCCTTGAAGATGCACTGACCCTGGCTCAGGATGTAGAGCTGAGGTGGAAAGAAAAAGGTGAAAAAAACAAGACCAGTGGGCCAGACAGGCCTCACTAGCACCTCTATTCACCCCTTTCCCTCATCCCAACTCAGGCCAGTCACCTTTGATGACCAGAGACACTCACCTTGTCAAACATCTCAAAGAGTTTGGCACTGGGCTGGTGGATGGTGCAGATGATGGTACGGCCTCCCTGGGCCAGGGACTTCATGAGGGACACCACTTGGAAACAGGAGGCGCTGTCCAGACCACTGTCCAGAGAGAGGCCATCAGGGGGTGGGGTGAGGTGGGCAGAGCCAAGAGAAGGGAGTGTTTGAGGTAGAGCAGCTACTATGAATGGGATGGAGCTGGCAGGAAGGGGTCACTCTGGCTATCCCTATATCATATACACACTATGATTCAGGCATTTGGAAGTACCAAGTAGCCCAGAGCATTGTTCACTTTAACAAGTATATATTAAGCATCTGCTGAATGCCAGGCACTGGAATTACAATGATGTATAAATAAGGCATAGACTCTAGGAGAGTTAAGTGCACAGATTATTTGAGATAATTGAAATGTGCCTTATTCTATTCACATGGAGTGAAAGGAGAAGTATTCAACTCTTCTGTACAAGGGTCTTGCAGGGCAGTCAGAGGTTTCTGAGTGAGTCTGGAAGAAGAAAGATTTAAACCAGGTGAAGGTAGAAGGGCAGGCATGGTGGTGAAGGGCATTCCAGGCAGAAGACACAGCATGTGCAAAACTCAGAGGCATGAAACACATGGCTTTGCAAGGAATTATAAGCAATTCAATATTATTAGAGCATAAAATACAAGACAGCATGAAGCAAGATATGAGGTCAGAGAAGGAGGTTCAAAAGACGACTTTGTGAGTCTTCTGACTTTATTCTGAGGGCAAATGGGCATCATTGCATGTTGTTAGATAGGGGAGTGAGTATTGCCAGACTTGTCTTTTAGGAAGTTCATTCTGGCAGCAGCGTGGAGGAAGTATTGGCTGGGGGAGACTGGAGATGAGGAAATAGAGGAGTCTGTTGCAGAAATGCAGGCAAGAGTTGATGATGTCCTGAACTTAGCACTGGCACTTGGGATAGGGGTGGGGTGAATCTGAGAGATAGCCAAAGGAAGTGGAATCTGAAGGACTTGGTGACTAATGATTGGCTGTTGGGGAGAGAAGGAAAGGGAGGCATCAGTCAAGGAGGACACCGGGATTTCTGCCTGTGTGAAGGATGGGGCTGCTACAGCAACAGGATTGGCAGGGATGGAGATGAGGAGTAAGCCCTTATCTTGGCCCCAGAAAGCTGAGAACACAGGCTCTGATATCCAGCAGCCTTCAGCCCTAGCTAAGGGTGGGAAAGGAGGGGAAGAACTACCTGGTGGGCTCATCAAAGAACATGACAGGTGGATTGTTGACCAGCTCCAGGGCGATGGCCAGGCGCTTCCTCTGACCCCCGGAGAGCAGGGCTGTCCTCGTGTGGGAGCAGGACATCAGGCCCAATGCTGTCAGGATTTCCGTCACCTGCCCCAGCCCCACCCCCAACCCCAAATCAGCTTCAGAGTCTCTGCTTCCCCATGTGCCACCCCAATTTAAAGAAGTATCTCCCTTAAGTCTAGTGTGCCAGGCTTGAACACCACTCTCTCACCGCACCCCCCTCAACTCAGAGCCCCAGAACTCAATCGCACCAAAAAAGGATGGCTGTCCCATTCCTCCCCTTCCCTTTCCCCACTCACCAGCTCCTTCTTCACCTCTTGCTTTTCACTCAGCTTCAGGTTAGCAGAGACCTGAGGCCCAGAGAATAGGTGGGTCAGCTATGTATGAGAGGAGGCCACTGCTTTGACTCTTAGCCAATGAGGAGGATGGGGGCAGCAGACAGAAGGGGCAAGAGGGAAGAAGGGATGTCTATTCTGCCCTTACCATCATAGCTTCCAGCACTGTGAGATGTGGCAGCAGCAAGTCATCCTGCATGATGTAACAGGACATCTTACGGAAGGTCCTCAATTCCCGTGACTTCCCATTGACCAGGATCTGTCCCTTCATTCCACACTCCCTGCAGGAAAATCAGTTGGAGATGGGGGTCAAGGCAACTCCAGAACACCTTCTGTGCTCCCCAGGGGATCCTTCTTTCTGGGTTCTGTTCCCATTCCACCCCAGCTTTGTCCTCACCTGTATCCTGCCAAGATGTTCATAAATGTGGACTTGCCAGCCCCTGAGGGGCCCATGATGCCAATTAGCTCCCGGCGGCAGAATTTACCTGATAGGCACTTGAGGAGGGTCTTATAACCTGCATGGAGGGAGGAACTTTTGACATGGAATGTAGTGAACAGAGGCATCCTGAACTTTTAGGAGCAGCCATAGTTATTAGTAAAATAAGCAGTCCTTACTTGGTATGAACTGGTTAGGATAAAGCAGTAACCCTCAGAGTCCCAACAATAACCCATACCTCTTATCCTGCCCCCTAGAAATGACACTACTAATGTCAAAGTACCAGAGATGACAACACT
This sequence comes from Trachops cirrhosus, assembly GCA_028533065.1. Classification (NCBI taxonomy): domain Eukaryota; kingdom Metazoa; phylum Chordata; class Mammalia; order Chiroptera; family Phyllostomidae; genus Trachops; species Trachops cirrhosus. The sequence continues at coordinate 77,596,541 of CM052543.1, read as the reverse complement.
GTTCTGAAAGCCATGGAAGACCCCCTCCTATCTCATGGATAGGTATGTAGAGGGGGTCAGGGTTATAGAAAAGCCTGACCCGCTTCTATAAACACAAGGGTCATGCTCTCACCTCCCCCAGGAAGACTTTACCAATGATCCTGACTGAGCTTGCTGACTGTCCTCTCTGTTCCCACAGCACTTCTCATATGCCAGCATGTCCTTCCCTTCCTAGTCCAGCCTCTTAGCCAGTGAGCTCCTTGGGGGCAGGGTCTTTGTCTTACTCGTCTTTGTAACCTCAGCAGACTGGCAACTAGATGCTCAGTGGTGTTTGTTCTATGAATGTGTGTTCTCAGAGCTTTGGACTCATATTGAAAAAGCCTTCTTCTCTGTGCTCTCTCTGCCCCAGGCTTGTCTCTATATCCCCTAACATGGCCCAGTAAAATCTTACCTTCCATTCACTCATTGGGAGGTAGCATATGCACTGGTTTGGAGTGAGGTGAATGTAGGTTCAAATTCTGGCTCCACACTTACCAGTTGTGTGACCTTGAGCAAGTGCTTAACCTCTCTGAGCTCCAGGTCACTCATCTGTAAAATGAGGATGATAGTACCTATCTCATAGGTTTGTTATAAAAATTCAGTGAGACTTCCAGCCAAGATGGAGGCATAGGTAGACACACTGTGCCTTCTCGCACAACCAAGATACGGACAACAACGATATAGAAACAAAATAACAACCAAAACTGACAGAGAATTGAAGTGTATGGAAGTCGGACACCCAAGGAGTTAAATTAGACACGTTCATCTAGACTGGTAGGAGGGGCAGAGTCAGGCAGCCAGGCACAGGTCGCGGAGCAGAGAGCAGAAAGCTTTGGGACCGGACGCTTGTAAGGCAACCTGGACATGCAAGGCAACCAGGACGGCACACAAGACCACAGCGGGCAGACCCTGGGTGCACAAGTGATGGCTGTCAGGCCCCAGCTGGAGGGCCAGGCCAGGCGGGTGGTGGGGCCGGGAATGGGGACCAGCAGACCTGGGGAGGCAGCGACTGTGAAGCAAGGCACTGCATGCAACTCAGGGTCCCAGCACTGGGAAATAGAGCCTTGGGGCACTGATTGAAAAGGAAGGTCCCTCAGGGTACACAGGCCCACCAACACGGGAATTGGTACCAGAGGGGCCCAGTTTGCTCAGGGAAAGCGGCTGAAGGGACTGAGGTCTGACAGAGAGTGGAGCAAGTACCATTGTTCCCTCTCAGACCCCACCCCCACATACAGAGTCACAACCAAGCTACTGAGGGTGCCCCGCCCTGGTGAACACCTAAGGCTCCGCCCCTCATATGTACCAGGCACGACCAGACCAAAAAAAAAAAAAAAACAAAACCAAAGAGATGGCTCAAACAGAAGATCAATTGAAAGCCGCAGAATTCATCCTTTTAAGTGACCAAGAGATAGCCAACCTATCAGATGCACAGTTCAAAGCATTGGTGATCAGAAAGCTCACAGAATTGGTTGATTTTGGTCACAAACTAGATGAAAAAATGAAGGCTACAATAAGTGAAATGAAGAAAAATGTACAGGGAACCAATAGTGATGGAATGAAAGATGGGTCTCACATCATTGGAGTGGACCAGAAGGAAGAAAAGAACATACAATCAGAAAAGAATAAAGAAATAAGAATTCAAAAAAATGAGGAGACGCTTAGGAACCTCCAGGACATCTTGAAATGTTCCACCATCAGAATTATAGGGGTACCAGAAGGGGAAGAGGAAGAACAACAAGTGGAAAAGTTATTTG
>CM052543.1:77578609-77594269 GCA_028533065.1 Trachops cirrhosus | reverse complement strand
TTTTTTTTTTTTCCCCTGTGTGTGGTCTTGTCAAACTCCTGTAGTGAGGGGCAGAGCCTTAGGAGTTCACCAGGGCTGGGTACCCCAGTCGCTGGGTTGTGACACTGTATGTAGGGGCGGGGTCCAAGAAGGAACAGTGGCGCTTGCTCTGCTCTCTGTAGGACCTCAGGCCCTTCTGCCACTTTCCCCAAGCTATCTGGGCCCCTCTGACACCAATTCCTGTGTGGGTGAGCCTGTGCAGCCCGAGGGACCTTCCTTTTCAGTCAGTGCCCCCAAGCTCTATTTCCCGGTGCTGGGGCCCTGAGTTGAGCGCAGTGCCTTGCTTCACAATAGCCACCTCGCTAGGTCTGCTGGTCACCTCCCCCTGGCCGGCGCCCACCAGCCACTGCTGCTTGTGCACCCAGGGTCTGCCTGCTGCGGACTTGCGCGCCGCCCCGGGTGCTCAGCTCTCTGCTCCATGTCCCTCCCCCGGCCAGACTCCGCCCCTCCTACCGGTCTGGATGAATTTGTCTATTTTTAAATCCTTGGGTGTCCGACTTCCATACACTTCAATTTTATGTCAGTTCTGGTTGTTATTTTGTTTCTATATTCTTGTCGTCTCTGTCTTGGTTGTGCGAGGAGGCACAATGTGTCTGCCTATGCCTCCATCTTGGCCCAAAGTTTGCTAACAAAACTTTGAAGCCTAAGGAAACTATATTAAGCCAGTTTTTTTTTATTAAATACTTTTCACAGATTATGCTATTACAGTGGTCCCATTCCCCCCCCCCACTTTATTCCCCTCAACCCTGCACATCCCCTCTCACCCACATTCCCCGCTTTAGTTCATGTCCATGGGTCATACATATAAGTTCTTTGGCTTCTACACTTCCTATACTATTCTTAACCTCCCTCTGTCTATTTTCTACCTATCATTTATGCTACTTATTCTCTGTACCTTTCCCCTCTCTCTCCCACCCACTCCTGCTGATAACCCTCCATGTGATCTCCATTTCTGTGATTCTGTCCCTGTTCTAGTTGTTTGCTTAGTTTGTTTTTGTTTTTGTTTTAGGTGTGGTTGTTAATAACTGTGAGTTTATTGTCATTTTACTGTTCATAGTTTAATCTTCTTTTTCTTAGATAAGTCCCTTTAAGATTTCATATAACAAGGGCTTGGTGTTGATGAACTCCTTTAAGTTGACCTTACCTGGGAAGCACTTTATCTGCCCTTCCATTCTAAATGATAGCCTTGCTGGATAGAGTCATCTTGGATGTAGGTCCTTGCCTTTCATAACTTGGAATACTTCTTCCCAGACCCTTCTTGCCTGTAAGTTCTCTTTGGAGAAATCAGCTGACAGTCTTATGGGGGCACTCCTATGAAGGTAACTGTCTCCTTTTCTCTTGCTGCTTTTAAGATTCTCTCCTTCTCTTTAATCTTGGCTAATGTAATTATGATGTGCCTTGGTGTGTTCCTCCTTGGGTCCATCTTCTTTAGGACTCTCTGAGCTTCCTGGAAGTCTATTTCCTTTGCCAGATTGAGGAAGTTTTCCTTCATTATTTGTTCAAATAAGTTTTCAATTTCTTGCTTTTCCTCTTCTCCTTCTGGCACCCCTATGATTGGATATTGGAATGTTTAAAGTTGTCCAGAAGATTACTAAGCCTCTCCTCATTTTTTTGAATTCTTGTTTCTTCACTCTGTTGTGGTTGAAAATGTAGTTCTTCCTTCTGGTCCAAATCATTGATTTGAGTTTCGGTTTCCTTCCCTTCACTGTTGGTTTCCTGTATATTTTTCTTTATTTCACTTTGCATAGCCTTTTCTTCTTCTTCCATTTTGCAACCACACTGAACCATTTCTGTGAGCATCCTGATTACCCGTGTTTTGAACTGTGCATCTGATAGGTTGGCTATCTCTTCATCACTTAGTTGTATTTTTTGTGAGTTTTGATCTGTTCTTTAATTTGAGCCTTTTTTTTTTCTTTCTCTGCATGTTACATAGTAAGGGGTGGAGCCTTAGGTTTTCACCAGGGCAGGGCAACCCATGTAGCTGCATTCTGACGCTCTATGTGGGGGAGGGGTCCAAGAGGGAACAGTGGCGCTTGCTCTGCTCTTTGCTGGTTTTTCAGTCACTTTCCTTGCTGCCCACAAGCAAATTGGGCCCTTCTGGTGCTGATTCCCAGGTGGGTGTGTTTGTGTACATTCAAGGACCCTATGGATCTCTCCAATGAACTCTCCTGTGAGACTGGGAGTTTCTCCCACTGCCAGGTCAACTCCTACAGTTTTTTTTCAGTCAGAGATTTTGAGGCTTTATTTCCCTGTGCTGGAATCCTAGCTTGTGTGGTCTGTCTCACTCCCCAGTTGTTTCTCCAGGTTTATCTGTGTGTGAATGTGGGACCGCCCGCTCTGCCAGCCACCACCTTGCCTGCCCTGGTTCTCCAGCCACTGCCTTGCCATGAGTCCTCTCCACCCAGCTGTCCATCTCCACCCTTCCTGCTGGTCTGGATGAGTGTTTCTTCTTTAACTCCTTGGTTATCAGACTTCCATACAGTTCGATATTCTGTCAGTTGTAGTTATTTTTTGTTTTTACATTTGTTGTCCTTCTTTTGGTTGTGCACGGAGGCACAGTGTGTCTACCTACACCTCCATCTCCAAATGATTTTTGATAGAGCACTCAAAGTGATTTTTACAAAGAGCAAATCTACTTTGAACACTCAAAGACATTCTGTTGGTGTCAGAGCAAAACCCCAAAACCATACTGAGGCTTTCCAGACCCTTCAACATCTAGGTCCTGCATACTTCTCCAGCTGTGTCTTGGGTCCTTCTCTAATCCACTTCTTGCTCTCCAGACCCAAATTTCTTTCATTTTCTCCAACACATTTAGCTAGTTGCCTTTACCTCTCCTGCCTTGTAATTGCTGTTTCCTCTCCCTGAAACAACTTCCACTTCTCCCCTTCCCACATGTACTTTTCTGATTCCTATTCATTTTTTAAAATTTATTTTATTTTTGTAAAGATTTGATTTTATTTGTTTTAGACAGAGGAGAAGGGAGGAAGAAAGAGAAGGTGAGAAACATCAATGTGTTGTTGCCTCTCTTTTGTCCCCTACTGGGGGACCTGCCCACAACCTAGGCATGTGCCCTAGACTGGGAATCAAACCAGTGACCCTATGGTTCACAGGTCAGCACTCAGTCCACTGAGCCACACCAGCCAAAGCAAGGTGCTTATTTTTATATATATAATTTCTATTTTGTCCTTAAAAAATTTTTTTTATTTGCTTACTTTTGGAGAGAGGGGCAGGGAAGGAGAAAGAGAGGGAGAGAAACTTCAATGTGTGAGAGAAACATCTCTTGGAATCTGCAACCCAGGCATTTGCATTGATGGGGAATCAAACTGGTGACCCTCGCTTTGTGGTACAAAACCCAACAATCTGAGCCACAGTGGCCAGGACAGTGAAGATGCTTCTTTTTCCGAGAAGTTACCCTTGACATTACTTTCCTGTATTTCCCCATTACTGCTCTATTGTTATCTTAAAACAGTCAGTCTGAGCACCAGGGAAGTCTCTGCCCTTTGGCAGTATGGCAGGGGGAGGGTCTTACACTGAGCAGGCTGAAAGCTAGAAACAAGATTGGACAGGGCCCAAGCACAAGCTAAAAAGATAAATGGATTAGGAAGGGAAAAAGCAACCCCCCTTCCCTATAAGAACTGTGGGCTTGAGCAGGAAGATTGAGATGGCCTTTGAGACAGGAATCCACTATTTCCTAGGCTGTGTGGCACTTGAAGAACCTCTTTCCTTTTGCACCACCACTTGCCTTATGAGTTTGGCTTTTGTGGCAACAGGCAGCCAAACCTTGGTTTGTTTTTCTTTTTGTTCGGTAACAGTTTTGGTGACTCCCAAAGGGACGGTATGGACTTCAGTAAGTCCTGGAGGGTCCAGGCTTGTGACAGGCCAACCCCAGGAAACTGGGACTATAGGGATTTCCCAGTATCTACCAAGAGCTTTTCTGGAGGAGTTTCCCTGTACTCCTGTTCAAGGCATCAGCCCCTAGAAACACCTGGCTGGTGAAAGGAAACAGGTCTGGGGAAGAGACAGACTCTAACAATGGGTAAGTCGAACTGGTGCACAGATTTGGGCATCCTCTATCCCTGCCACTTGGGCCTTGTGCAATTTGGGCTTTGTGCCACTTGGGTCCAGTAAGGACCATTTGCAGTACTACTTGGCTGACTATCCCTGCTGCTTGGGCTTTGTGCCATTTGGGCTTTGTGCTAGTTGGGTCTAGTTAGGACTATTTGCAGTACCAGTTAGTAGGCTATTCCTACCACTTGGGCTTTGTGTCATTTGGGCATGATTAGGACCAGTTGTGGTGTCATTTACTAGGAGATAAGACACTAAGACTTTCTTGTGAGCATTCATTTGGAATAATGGAATTGTGGATTCAAATTTTGTTTATATGTTCCCACTTTGTCTGGGGTCTTGTCATGGTTATGGTTTAGGGTTTGTATTTTCATGCCATCAGGGGTTGTTCTGACTCCTGAAGGGAGCCCACTGGGCTGAATTTTCGCAGACTGGTCTATGTACAACTATTATCCAATGTCTAAGAAGGAATTGGTTTTCTATTGTAACACTGCTTGGCCTATGTGTACTTTAGACTATGGGGAAATGGCCCCTAAATGGTTCCCTAAATTACTACACCATCATACAATTGGAATTTGTTTTGACCTTTGTTTTACCAAAGGTCAGGGAAATGGGACAAAATCCGTTTTGTTCAGGTGTTTATGTCTTTACAAAATAAGGATCTGACAAAGAAAGGGAGTCAATTAATGATGTAGAGAAGGAAATTGGCTTCAAAACCCCTCTGCAATAGTAAGACACAGGAAGAAAAGGAAAATGAGTAAATGAGTCTCTTTAATGCCCTGAACCCAGGATCAGCAACAGAAAGATTTCCCCTACCACCACCCCAGCTGCTATATACCCCTGAAATAAGGCTCAGAGGGGTAACAGTCCCACCCCTATATGAAGGAATGGTCTCCCCTTCAAAGACCCAGACGGGCACCCAATTTGGCCAGGGAGTATCCCTATCAGGAGCAGGACAATTCCCTTTGAGGCTGTACCCTATAGGCCAGGGGTGTCAAACTCATTTTCACTGGAAGCCACATCAGCCTTGCGGTCGCCTTCAAAGGGCCAAATGTAATTTTAGGACTGTATAAATGTAACTACTCCTTAACAGTTAAGCAGAGCCCAGCACTGCTGCCAGGTAGAAACAAGGTGCTGGGCTGGATAAAACAAGGTTTAGGACTGGCTTTGGCCAAAGGGCCTTGTGTTTGCCATCTGTGTTAAAAGCAAAATAAACCAGGAAATACAGCCCATTGGCTACTATTGGGCCCATACTCCATTTTCCACTTCATATTTACTGAATTGGAAGAATTCCAACTTTTCATACAGGGAGGATCCTCAGAAAATGGCAGGTGTTATCACCTTCATTTTTGCCACTCATCATCTAAACTGGGCAAATGTACAGACTCTCCTTTACATCCTGCTGATAGCAGATGAAAGGCAGCTGGTTATAAATAAGGCTAATGAAGTGACCCAGTGCCTCCACCAAGAGAATCTCAACAGAATGCAAACTCAGCCAGGGTGACTCCCTTGACAGATCCCAACTGAGACCTGAATAGTGGGGATCTAGCCTTCCTAGAATATTACAAAATGCGCGTATTGGAAGGGCTTCAGAAAGGGGTGCCTAAACCAAAGAGCCTGATATGACACAGGCCATTCAACAAAAACCAAATGAAGATCTTTCTGAATTTTTAGAAAGGATCTATCAGGCCTACCAAAAGCACACTGATGTTGACCCAGAGGCACCAGAAAATGTCCAGATGGTAAACATGACATTTATTGAGCAAAGTGCCCTGGATATCAGAAGAAAGCTCCAACATTTAGATGGGGTGGGCATTGGGAATGAACCCCTCCTAGGTGGTGGGCATAGTCTTTAAAATTTACCATGCCTGAGAAACAAGGAAAATAAAACAGGCCACTGTTTTCTTAGAAACAGTGTGGGGAAACTAGAAGGACAGATGTGACCTGAAAGGAAATGGGAAAGACCCACCAGGTGCCAATCAATGTGCCTATTGCAAAGAGGAAGGCCATTGGAAAAAGGACTGCTGAGAACTCAAAAAGAAAAATAAAAAGGAACCATACCAGATCCTAACTCTATAGGAACAGAAAGGAGGGCATTGGCTGGTGGCAGGGCGTATGGGAAAATGTCATGCCATTTTATTAGACAACCCAAAAGTTACCTTACAAATCACCACTACCTTAAACCCAGCCACTCCACTCTCCAGCATGATTGCTTGGAAATCATTGACCAGGTTTATTCTAGCAGACTGGATGTACTGGACCAGCCACTGACAGAACACGACTGGAAATTATATACAGATGGGAGCAGCTCCATGGAAAATGGTCAGCAACGAGCTGGGTACATGATAGTCACTATAGAAAAGGTAACATTATACAAGCCCAAGCCCTTGCCATAGGAACCTCAGCACTAGAGGCTGAACTGAGAGCCTTCATCAGAGCCTTAGAAATATGCCTGGGAAAGAATGTTAACATCTACACTGACACTAAATTTGCCTTCATGATAGTCCATGCCCATGGAACAATATGAAAAGAAAGAGGGCTCTTAACCTCTGGGAATAAGGACATCAAACATGAAAAAAAAATTTTTTTAATTGCTGGAGGCAGTGAATATACTGACCCAGATTGTCATAATGCATTGCTCAGGATACCAGAAAAACAGTTCCCAAACAAGTCAGATAACTCAAACTGCCAAGAAAGCAGCAAGACAAGCCACATGAGGGCCACCACTTCTTGGAGCTTTAATTCCACACCTGAACTTGTCAGAAATTAAACCCCATTACATAGAACAAGATGAGGGACAGGGATGTGAATGGGGATTCTCTAACATTGACCCTAATTCCATATGGAAGATCAATGCACATGGCATGATCTTATTCCCCCTAAAGCTCTAGTATATCCCATCCTCAAAATCCTGTATGAACGGACCCATTATGGAAGGGATGCTTTAATGGACCTCATTAGACCATGTTTGAAGGAACCATCAGAAGATTATCCAAGCCTGTCAGATATGCACCAAAAACAATTCTAAGACAGAACATGCCCCAACATGAAAGAAAGTACAATATAAAGGGATATGCCTGTTTAAGGACTGGCAAGTTGACTTTACACAGGTGCCTAAAACCATAGAAAACTTTAAATTTTTGTTAGTTTTAGTAGACACTTTTTCTGGATGGGTAGAGGCATACCCCACTAGAACTGAAAAGGCAACAGAGGGAGCAAAACTTCTACTCAAAGAAATATCCAGCAAGATAGCAGTGTAGGCAGACATGGCTTGCCTCTTCGCAACCACATCAGAATGACAACTAAAACATAGAACAACCATCACTCAGAACCATCAGAAATTGAGTTGAATGGAAGTCTGACAATTATAGAATTAAAGACACCACATCCATCCAGACAGGTAGGAAGCGTGCAGATGTGGAATGGGTGGCTCCCACATCTATGTGTGGTGGATAAAAATTCACAAGGGATGTCGTGGGAGCGAGGAGTTCCAGCCCAACAACAGGCCCCCTAGCCCAGTGTTCCAGTTCCGGGAACTTCTGGCTTCAAAAACCAGCAAAGATTGAGTCAGTGGAAGAAACTGCTAGAGCCCCAAGAAGTTCCTCTAAAAGAGCCCACACACGGCCCTGGCTGGTGTGACTCAGTCAATTGAGTGCCAGCCTGCGAAACGAAGGGTCGCTGGTTCAGTCACCAGTCTATGTCACAAGCCTGGGTTGCAGGCCAGGTCCCCAGTAGGGAGAATGCGAGAGGCCACCACACATCGATATTGCTCTATCTCTCTCTCTTCCCCTTTGTCTAAAAATTTAAAAAAAAAAACAACCCACACAGACTCACCTACTCATACCCACTCCCTCTGAGCATACCCACTCACTCTAATCTCCATCACTGGGGTAGCATCTTGAAAGTCACCAGTGGCATACAGGGAGAAACTAAAGTGTCTGGCATCAAGGCAAGCAGAGGCCATTGTCTCTTTTCTAAACCCTCCCAGCACAGAGCTGGTAAACTGGTGCCATATCTGAGACTGGTGTTGGAGATCCCCAGAGACTGGGGCACACCCATGCTGTTTTTCCATATGAATGGCTGGTCTTGGCTTATGCTTCACAACTTCCTAAATCCTATCAAATAAGCAACAGCTGGCCTCAGTGAGCCCCAGGTCTGGCACTAGCAGCAGCCAGCTTAGATTCACAGCTTGGCTTCATGTGGAAATCTCAAAGCCCAGCACAAGTAACAGCCATCTCAGATTGCTTTATAGCTCAGGCAGGGTCCCCTGGGCAAACCACAGGGGGATGCTGAACTTGGTCTGCATCATCCGGGAAACCCTAGGGCCAGCGCACCCAGTGGACAGCGGTGGACCACATTGCAGCACCACCACCCTGCCCCTGCACAGCTGATCTTCCGTGTAGTGTGGAAGTTGGTGGTCAGTGGTCACAGCCAGTCCTTGAAGCTGACTGACCTGGGTAAATCCCTCCCATTGACCTGCCAACATCGACCAAGGCTCAACTACAAGAGGAGGATGTACTCAGCCCACACAAAGGGTGCACCTCGAGTACCCAGCTTGGGTGATAGGGAAAGCTGTACCACTCAACACTACAGGACACCTATTACATTAGGCCACACTACTAAGACACAGAGTCAAAGAAGCTCTACTTAATACATAAAACAAACACAGGCTGCTGAAATGAGGAGACAAAGAAACATGGCCCAAATGAAAGAACAGATCAAAACTACAGAAAAAGAACTAAGCAAAATGGAGATAAGCAATCTGTCAGATGCAGAGTTGAAAACACTGTTTATAAGGATACTCAAGAAACTTAGTGAGAAACTCAACAGCATAAAAAAGATCCAGGCAGAAACGAAGGATACACTAATTGAAATAAAGAATAATTTACATGGAAACAACAGTAGAGTGGATGAAGCTGAGAATCAAAACAATAATTTGGAACATAAGGAACCAAAAACAACCAATCAGAACAATAGGAAGAAAAAAAGAACACAAAAAATGAGGATAGTGTAAGCAGCCTCTGGAGCAACTTCAAAAGGCCCAGCATTTTCATCATAGGGGTGCCAAAAGGAGAAGAGAATGAGCAAGAAATTAGAAATCTATCTGAAAAAAATGAAAGAGAACTTCCCTACTTTGGTGAAGGATATAAACATCCAAGTCTAGGAAGCACAGACTTCCTAGAGTCCCAAACAAGATAGATGCAAAGAGGCCCACTCCAAGACACATCATAATTAAATTTCCAAAGGTTAAAGATAAAGAGAATCTTAAAAGCAGCAAGAGAAAAGCAGAGAGTTACTTACAGGGGAATTCCCATAAGACTGTCAGCTGATTTCTCAAAAGACACTTTGCAGGCTAGAAGGGATAGGCAAGAAATACTCAAGGTCATGAAAAACAGGGACCTACAGCCAAGCTTGCTCTATGCAGTAAAGCTATCATTTAGAATCAAAGGGCAGATAGAACTTCCCAGACAAGAAAAAACTAAAGGAGTTCATCATCACCAAACCATTATTATATGAAATGTTAAAGGGACTTATTTAAGAAAAAGAAGATCAGAATTATGAACATAAAATGGCAAAAAATACAAATCTATCAAAAATCAAATCTAAAAAAACGAAGTGAGCAAATAAGAACAGAGACAGAATCATGGATACATGGAATGTTTTGATGGTTGCCAGCTGGGAGGGGTTGTAGGGTAATGGGTGAAGAGGTGAGGGGATTAAGAAGTACAAATAGGTAGTTACAGAATAGCCATGGGGATGTATAGTATAGGAGGTGGAGTAGCCAAAGAACCTATATGCATGGCTATTGGCATGAAAAATGGTGAGGGGATTACCTGAGGGAGTGGGGCATGCTGGGTGGAGGGGAGCAAAGGGGGAAAAATTGGGACTACTGTAATAGCATAATCAATAATATGTAATTTTTTAAAATATTTTTATTTATTTATTTTTAGAGAGGGAAAAGGAGGTAGAAAGAGATGGGGAGAAACATCAATATGTGGTTGCCTCTCATGTGCCCCCTACTAAGGGCCTGGCCCACAACCCAGGCATGTACCCTGACAGGGAATTGAACCAGCGACCCTTCGGTTTGCAGGCCAGTGCTCCATCCACTGAGCTACACCAGCTCAATAAAATATAATTAAAAAAAAAAGAAATAATACATAGGTTTGGACTCCCTTATGGTATTCACATCCCCATGGCTATTCTGTAACTACCTATTTGTACTTCTTAATCCCCTCACCTCTTCATCCAGTACCCCACACCCACTCACAGCTAGCAAGTGACAATGGACAAACATTCCCTTCAGAAATTTCCCAGAATATAGGACCGGCACCACAGATTCAATGGAAACTACATGTGTCTTGGAGACATCAATCTACAGGAAAGACTGAGAAAATGAACCATACAATAAAGACGACCCTGGTGAAAGTATGGCAAGAAACACATTTGAAATGGGATCAGGCACTCCCTATTGCTTTGCTCCGGATTAGGGTAGCACCCGAAAGTGGGCTTAAGTTAAGCCATTTTGAAATATTTTATAGGAGACCCTTCCAAGTTTGTTTTAGGAATACCCACTTTATATTTAGAACATGAATCAAAAATCAAACCATATGTATAACCTCTCAGGCAAATACTAACAATTTTGCACGTTTGCTCATTGCAGGGCCATCTACCTGTCTGACGAGCTCTTATACCCATTTCAGCTATGAAATTGAGTCTTACTAGAGACCTGGAAGACTCAAGGTCCTGAACAGCAGTTAGCTGAGCAATGGGCAAGCTCCTATGGTGTCCTTCTTACAACACACTCTTCCCTAAAGCTCCCAGGAATCAAGCCTTGGATCTACCATACACGGATAAAGTGGGTGCCACCTAAGAAGGACTTGGATCTTGCTGCTGCTGTTGATACTGCAAGGGAAAGTTGGACCTGAACTCCTGAAGGAGATTTAAAGTTCCTCTTTTGGGAAGCAACTGTGCCTCCCAAAGCTAAGTGACAATGTTTCTTTTTATTTTTTTAAAGAGACTTTATTTATTGTTTTAGAGAGAGTGGAAGGGAGAAAGAGAAAGACTGAAACATCAATGTGTGGTTGCCTCTCACACGCCCCCTACTTGGGACCTGACCTGCAACCCAGGCAGGTGCCCTGACAGGGAATTGAACCAGCGACCCTTTGGTTCGCAGGCCTACACTCAATCCACTGACCTATACCAGCCAGGGCTGTTTCTTTTTATTTTATTTGCATTTCCCAGACAGTGACTTCCTCAGCAAATTTATTCTGCTATTGGGTATGCTACCACTCAGGGTTAGACCCCTTTAGTCTATCCAGTTCCTGATTTCACAATTCCCCCTGCACTACTAGACATATCCTTCACCAAACACTTATTTTTCTGCACAATAGGTTTCACTTTGGAAGCCCATCTGCAGCACCATTTCTTGAATCATGAAGCAGTCTACCAGCTTTCCTTGTTCAGCAGTGCCACCCTTGAGATACCTCACATGCCACCTTCCAAAGACAGCAATCCTTCTCCCCCACATAAAGGCTTCCTTTCATTCCTGACTCCCACTTCCTTTGTTAGACAGTGAGAATCTCTGGACCCAGAGATAGGCAAGACTATGTCCTTTGCCAGCAGTAAGTTACTACAGAAAAATGACACCTTTGTCCATTTACCCTTGTAAGATTACAAAGGTCCAGAATTTTGAAGGGGGAATTGTTACTGTGAAACAGTCAATTGGAGTACCAGGGTAGTCTCCACACATTGGCCAAGATGGTAGTAGAAGGAGGTTCTTACACTGAGCATGCTGAAAGCTTGAAAACATGAATGACAGGGCTCAAGCTTGTGTGAAAAGTTAAAAAGATAAATGGGCAGAGCACAAGCACATTAGAAGCTAGAAAGATGGACAGGGAATGAGTACATGGAAAGCTAGAAAGATAAATGGATAGGGCTCTGAGTACAGGCACCAAAAGGTAGAAAGATAATTGAATTAGGAGAAAAGCCCTCCTCTCCCTATCCCTGTAAGAACTGCAGGCTTGAGCAGGAAGATTGAGATGGTCTTTAGAACAGGAGTCCACCATTCTCCCAGGTTGTGCGGCACCTGAATAAATCTCTTTCCTTTTGCACCAGCACCTGCCTTACCAGTTTGGCTTTTATGGCAACAGGCAGCTGAAATTCTGGGTTTTGTTGTTCTTGTTCAGTAACACTATCATGTATGGTATTTGCTTGTTTACTTGTCTGCAGTCTGCACCAGACTCAGTTCAGTGAGGGCAGGGGTGATATGTATTCTTCACCTTTATAATTCCATCACTTAACCTAGTAGCTGCAACTCTGTAGGGTTCAAGATATGTTCATTAAATTCTGTACCTTAATAAAGTTCATTTGAATTAATAGCTATTTTATTGTTATATTTTTCTAACCTAAAAATAAACCTTTCTAACCTAAAATTTATATAATCAGAAAACACATTCAATGTTAAAAATAAAATAAAGATGGCCTCGTCAGTGTGGCTCAGTTGGTTGGAGTGTCACCCCATGCACCAAAAGGTTGGGGTTTAATTCCTGGTCAGGGTACACATCTAGGCTGTGGGTTCAACCCCCCAGTCAGGGTGTGTATGGCAGGTAATCAATTGAAGTTTCTCTCTCTCTCTCTCTCTCTCTCTCTCTCTCTCTCTCCCCACTTCCTCTCTCTCTAAAATTAATCAACATAGTTTTAAAATTTTTAAATAAATAAAATGAAATGAAATAAAATAAAAGATGCCATTAAAAATAGCAAAGTCAAAAACTAAGGTTGCAGATTTAAACCCTGGTCAGGGGACATACAAGAATCAACCAATGAATGAATGAATGAATAAGTGGAACAACAAATTGATGTTTCCCTTTCTCTCTCTCCCTAAAAGTAAAATAACATAAAATAAAATAAAATAAATAAGATAAAATGACAAAGTCAAAAATAGCCAAGTTATAGTAAAATCAGGAATTTGTACATGAAGTTTAGTAACAAGTGAATTATAGCTTTGTCCTTCTTTTAAAATATAATACAATAATAAAATATATTTCATCAACTTTATTCATTCAAAAGCATGGTTATATTAATACTTCACGAGATGCCAATCTTATTTTAATTCAGATTTATACCACTGAAGATGGCTATTAGCTTTAATTTAGACATTTTGTGAAGAAAGATTTCACTCACAGAGTTGTGTAGTCTCAAACAATTTTTACAGAGCAAAAATTTCAAGATAGTTGAGGGATCCATATTTTCCTAAACTTGAGGCAGTGTTTTGCTATCTAGCATACTTGAGTTCATCTCAATCTTTTTTTGAAAATAAGCCTCAATTTTGGCTGGGTAATTCATATACATTCTAACATTTGTTCTTTAAAAGCTGCCACAAAAACTTAAAGTATAATTCATAGTCATCAAAAGCTGTGGATCTGTTCTGAAAGTGTAAAATAAAGTTAATTAAATTATGTTTTCTATATCTTTTGCATTCATTTTTAAAATTCCTATTTTCATGATCAGTCTCCTCTTCACTACAAAATATGGATTCCATTGATCTCTGGGTAGCTCAGCACAGGAAGCTGAGTACAATTTCCAGTTACCACTCACTCAACCCACAGGTCCAGTGGGAATCTGAATACCTGCTCTCCTATCAACAACTTTCTTGTGAAATTTAAAGTTTAGTGTGTTTGGCTGTCTTGTCATATGGGTAAACAAATTGTTCCTCTGTGAACCACTGGGAGTTGCATTCCTTACATCAGGGAAAATAGCTTGATAAATCTGAGTTTTCATGACTTAGAGTTGAGTATATCACTATATTCAAATTAACAAAATATCCACACTTTCTAAATATCCCATATTCTGTGACCAGTATGAACAGCGTTATGGGGAATATTAATAGTTCCATGCTGCCTCCCAAAAGCATGTGCCCTGAACCCCCTGTGATGTAGATAAGGTTGAGAGTGACCTGAATGATTATCTAGGCTACCCTTCATTTTAGAGCCAAGGAAGCTGAGGACCAGAAAGAAGTGGTCTGCTTAAGGTCATGTGGTGTGTCTGTGGCACACTCAGGTTTTCTGTCCCTGGTTTAGTGCTCTGATATCCTGCAGCAGCTTGCCTGTTTTGAGTCCTGTGTAAGGTCCCACAGAACAGGAACCAGAGACATAGAGTTTGCTAGTATCCATAACTCCCTGAAACTGGCCCACATTTAGAAAGAATTTTTATTATGACAAAATCCTTATAAGACTTCCCACTCCTGATTGCAAACTGATGCTACCACTATGGAAAACAGTTATCAAGACTCCTCAAAAAATTAAAAATAGAACTACCTTATGACTCAGCAATTCCACTTCTGAATATTTATCTGAAGAAATCCAAAACACTAATTCAAAAAGGTATATGCATTCTATGCTCATTGCAGGGTTATTTACAACAGCCAAGATATGGAAGCAACCTAAATGTCCATTGATAGGTGATTGGATAAAGAAGATGTGGTACATATATACAATGGAATGTTACTTGGCCATAAAAGAGCATGAAATCTTACCATTTTCGACAGCATTGATGGACCTATAGGGTATTATGCTAAGTGAAATAAGCCAGACAGAGAAAGACAAATACCATGTGATTTCACTTACTGTATTTTTCAGATATAAGACACACTCCCCCCACCAAATTTGGGAGGAAAGGGGGTACATCTTATAGTCTGAATATAGCATTACATTTACATTGGTGAAATGTTATTTATGTTATTAAATATTTTACCACATTTTTTGCTTCAAAAAATATTTTCCTATTTTCCTCTAAAACCTAGGTTGTCTTATGGTCCAAAAAATACGGTATATGTGAACTCTAAAGAACAAAATAAGTGAACAAACAAAACCAAAACAGATTCATAGATACAGAAAACAAACTGATGGTTGCCAGATGGGGGGTTTGAGGGGGTAAGATGAAAAAGGTGAAGGAATTAAGGAGTACTGATGGTAGTTTCACAATAGTCATTGGGGTATAAAGCACAGCATAGGGAATATAGTCAATAATATTGTAAGACTTCCGGCCAAGATGGAGGCATAGGTAGACGCACTGTGCCTCCTCGCACAACGAAGATAGGGACAACAAGAATATAGAAACAAAATAACAACCAGAACTGACAGAAAATTGAAGTGTATGGAAGTCGGACAACCAAGTATTTAAAAATAGTCACTTTCATCCAGACCGGTAGGAGGGGTGGAGTCCGGCCGGGTGAGGGACGCGGAGCAGAGAGCTGGGCACTCGGGGCAGCGCGCAAGTCCGCAGCAGGCAGACCCTGGGTGCACAAGCAGCAGTGGCTGGTGGGCCCCGGCCAGGGGGAGGCGACCAGCAGACCTAGCGAGGTGGCCATTGTGAAGCAAGGCACTGCGCGCAACTCAGGGTCCCAGCACCGGGAAATAGAGCTTGGGGGCACTGACTGAAAAGGAAGGTCCCACGGGGTGCACAGGCCCACCCACACATGAATTGGTGCCAGAGGGGCCCGGTCGGCTTTCGGAAAGTGGCAGAAGGGTCTGGGGTCCTGCAGAGGGCGGAGCGGGCGCC
>CM052543.1:77531053-77578109 GCA_028533065.1 Trachops cirrhosus | reverse complement strand
TTTTTAAGATTTTATTTATTTATTTTCAGAGGGGAAGGGAAGGAGAGAGGGAGAGAAATATCAATGTATGGTTGCTTCCTGTGCATTCCCTGCTGGGAACTGGCCTGCAACCCAGGCATGTGCCCTGACTGGGAATCGAACCGTGATCTCTTGGTTCACAGGCCCATGCTTAATCCACTAAGCTACACCAGCCAGGGCAAAGCTAAGTATTTTTAAAGCATCTCATTTAAACTTTAAGAGCTCTGTGTGGCAGGTGTTATTAACTATATTTTACAGATGAGGAAAAGGAGGCTTTAGAGAGGTTAAATGTGTCATGAAAAGGTTACACAGTTCAGAAGTAAAGTTCATATTCAAACTGAGGTCTGAAAGGTCTAAACCAATTTAAGACAAATAACTAGTTTAGGAAGGATTATGAAAGAAGTGGAATGTTGAGAATTGCCTGGGTGACATAAAAGGGGTAGTGAGTTCTTGAATGTAACTTGGGAAAGGTGGACAATAATAGCTTGGGATCTAACTTAGAGACAGAAACAGGGTATGTAGAGGAAGTGGCTGTCAATTGTTCCTTCTTTTTCCCTTGCTTCCAAAGGTGATTGTCGAGATGATCATGTTTTTTCCCTCTACTTCATGATACCCTTTTTTTTCACCACCTTGGGATTGCTCTATCATAACTGGTAAGTAGGCGTGTGGATAGGGGGATAGTTTTTGAACATATGGCAAGTATGGTCCCAATCATGACCCATTTCCTGATGGAGAGGCTAGGCCTATGCATACCTGTTGAGTGTTTTCTGGGTCTTCAATGGATAGTATTCTTAAGTTGCTTTTTTAAAAAATTTAATCTTTATTGTATTTTTATTTCCATTATTATTTATTCCCCTTATACTCTCCTCCCCTCTTAAATTGCTTTTTACCCAGCAGTGGTTGGGGACAAATGCTGTGGAGCTCCAGGAATAAAGGAATTCAGGGCCTTGGGTCCTGGTGAGTTTCTGGGAGAGCTGCATGGAGTCTCTGAGTCAGAACTAGGGTTAGGGCTAGCATTGTGCCCAAGATGTGTGAAATGACAGAAAAGATTGGTAATGCCTGTTGCCACTAGCTTGGATCCTCTCCCCGACACAGGTACCCATCACAGGTGTTTGTGGGAGATACCTTCTGTTACTTTGCTGGCATGACCTTTGCCGTGGTGGGCATCTTGGGACACTTCAGCAAGACCATGCTACTCTTCTTCATGCCCCAGGTGTTCAACTTTCTCTACTCACTGCCTCAGCTCCTGCACATCATCCCCTGTCCTCGCCACCGTGTGCCCAGGTAGCTGTTTTGGGGCTTGAAAGGGGCACCATAGCTTTTTCACTGTAATGCATAAAGCCAGCCTTACACATTGGCTGTGCAAAGTGAGTGGGCCCAAAGAAGGGCTGACTGTTTCCACGTGGTTAACATTTTACAAATTACAGAGCACATTTACTGTTCACAGCAGCTCTGATCACAGTAGTAAGCAGCAGAGCCAGAAATATATCTCAAGTTGTTTGACTCCACATTCAGTGCTCTACTATTATATAACAACACTGAGGACAGTTCTTTAAGTAGTGGCCCAGTTACATAAAGCTCTCTTCCCCCTGCAGACTTAATACCAACACAGGCAAACTGGAGATGAGTTATTCCAAGTTCAAGACCAAGAGCCTTTCTTTCTTGGGCACCTTTATTCTAAAGGTAACAGGGGAAAAAGGAGGTAAGGCTTTATAGGTCACAATCCTGAAATCAGGGAATGGGGGGGCGGACCTAGGCTGCATTAGATCCAAGGGGAGTTTGGAAGCATTACGTAGATCCTCATTTGAAAAGCATAGGTGTTAGCTGAAGTTCTCTCCACCTCGGGCCCTTCCAGATAGCAGAGAGTCTCCAGCTAGTGACAGTGCGCCAGAGTGAGAATGAGGATGGTGCCTTCACTGAGTGTAACAACATGACCCTCATCAACTTGCTACTTAAAGTCTTTGGGCCCATGCATGAGAGAAACCTCACACTGCTCCTGCTGCTGCTGCAGGTACAGATGGGAATGACATTTACACCTTCTTGTCTCCCTTTCTCCCTTACTCTTACTAGAGTAAGAACTAGGTTCTTACTCTTACTATTTTACCTTGCAGATCCTGGGCAGTGCTGTCACCTTCTCCATTCGGTACCAGCTTGTCCGACTCTTCTATGATGTCTGAGTCCCTGGTAATTGCTCTTATTTCACATTTCCAGGATTCCTGACTCAAGCCAACCTCATTCTAGAACAAGATTGCTTCTCAGCCCAGGCCCCTTCCACACCTCATTCTTCTTAGCATTTTCTTTCCCCTGTGATTATTGACATACTGGCCCTTTCTTGCCCTCCAGTGACTATTGATTGGATTTTACCTGTCGTTTTCTTCAACTTGCCACTCTCTCTGTCCATCCCATCTTTGCAGCCTACTAGGTTGGAAAACTGCATTGACTTCCAAGGAATATGCTGGGCCTGGGGATAGAACCCTGGCTGGTGAGAGGGACACAGGCTCGAAGATGACTTCACATTAGACTATAAATTAAGTATTCTAATTAGTAAAAGCAGGTGGGGTTGGGGAGCACAGGTGCTCCCAGTGGTAACAATAAAGTGTTGTCTTTTTCTTATTCCTGTAGGTGTGTTTCCTATATGGGCATTTTAGGGTAGATTGGGAGGGTTTGGTGGAGGCACTTCCTCCACGAAGATGCCTGTCTCTCTGCTCTGGCCTTTCCCCCTCACCCCTCAGTACACCAGGCCCCTTCTAGAAAGATGTGAGCAGAACCAACTGAAACCAGACAAAATGTTTAATAAATATTGAAATCCCGATCCTTAAAGTGGCATGAAGGGCCGTAAGATTGGATCTTTCTCTGATATAGGATCGAAACTTTCAGGGGCTCTCATTTCTTTCCTTTTTCACTCTGCAGGATAGAAAGAGGGAGTGACAAGACCTGGAAGGGGAGCCAGAGGTGGTTGTAGTGCTAAGCCTTTTCCTTTACAAATCCCAGGCCCCACACATTGCCCAAAGCTTCAGACTCCACCTTTGTCTTAAGGTTTTGGCCGCCGGCTGTAGCGTTTAAATCTCGCGCGCTTCCCACGGATTGGCTAGATGAAGGATGGTTAGCTGTTAGCAAGCCGCTGCTCCTCGCCATTTTCCCCGGGCAAAAGGTTTTCAAATTCGACCAATCAGCTGTCGCGCTCCCTCAGCAGCAATACGTCATTGAAGGGTTAACCATCACCAACCAGAGGCATCTTTAGAGAAAAGAACCAATCAGGAGGGTAGGGAGGTGTGCCCTGGGGGCTTATATAAGGACAGCTCTTGGGCGGTCGCGGCAGCAGTTAGACTGCAGCGAGCCCCTGGGTGCTGACGCTTTCAAGGCATTCCTCTAACTCGCGCAGTATGTCTGGTCGCGGCAAGACGGGAGGCAAGGCCCGTGCCAAAGCCAAGTCGCGCTCGTCGCGCGCAGGCCTTCAATTCCCAGTAGGTCGCGTTCATCGGTTGCTGCGGAAGGGCCATTACGCCGAGAGAGTGGGCGCCGGTGCGCCTGTGTACCTGGCGGCGGTGCTCGAGTACCTCACCGCAGAGATCCTGGAGCTGGCGGGCAACGCGGCCCGCGACAACAAGAAGACACGCATCATCCCCCGTCACCTGCAGCTGGCCATCCGCAACGACGAGGAGCTCAACAAGCTACTGGGCGGCGTGACGATCGCCCAAGGAGGCGTCCTGCCCAACATCCAGGCCGTGCTGCTGCCCAAGAAAACCAGTGCCACCGTAGGGCCGAAAGCGCCGGCGGGCGGCAAGAAGGCCACCCAGGCCTCTCAGGAGTACTGAGCGGCGCCTCCGCTGCCCCCGCGGGAGCCCGATCCAACCTGTGCCACCACAAAGGCCCTTTTAAGGGCCACCACAGCCCTCACGGAAAGAGCTGAGCCACGGCGGCCGGCTGCAGTCCCCTGCTCCCCCACACCTGCCACCGCCGGCCCGCTGCCCTTCCCCCCCCCGCCCCCCCCCCCCGCGCGGGTTCGCGGGTCCCGCTCTTGTTTTCCGCCGCGGAGCAACCGTTGAATGCCGCTCGACCCGGCCCTGGTCGTCTCCGGAGCCGTGACTCAGCCATCCTGCCTTTTGAGTGGCTGATGGGCTGCGGACCTTCTGGAAGGCCAGGCCTGCTGCTCTGACGTAGGCTGAGGTGAGCGGCAGCGGCCCGGGAAGGTGAGTCGCCGGCAGAGCCCCCTCAGATTCTTCAGCTCGGTGCTTAGGTCCCAACTTCAGATATGACTGTTGACTTCCAGGCTTTGTGACTTCCAAGTGGAGGACACTTGGATCCTTAAATTTGTTCGGGCGTTCCCTTTGCCGCCTCCGTCTTAATTGTAGACCTGGGCGGTGCAGCCCAGATACTGGAATGTGCCCGCCTTTCCCCAGAGGTGGGCGGCGACCGTGTGGACTGCAGGACTTGTGCGTGCACGCCTGCAGCTGACCGGCAGCAAGGCCTCCCCACTCCAGCCGCACCGCTCAGCACCTAGATGTATACCAGCACAATCCGGTGACCCCATCTGGACCCAGTCTCCGTGGGCTTCTGAACTGGAATTTAGCATCTAACCCATTCGAGAGTAGTACCTTAAGTATTGGGGAGTTTCAGACAAACTAATTTTGTTTATTAAAGGATTTTTTTTAAAAAAATGTGCTGTTTTTGTTTTGCCCCAAAGTGTTAAAGGTTGACTTGTAGATTGTTCTCCTAAGGGTAAGTGTAGTGGGGGGAACTATCAGATACACGACTGGTTAACTGGGGAAAGCAAACTATAGGATTTTTATTAGTAGAGTTGGTTACATTCAAAGACTTGGACTCTCTGTAAAGAGTTGAAGCCCCCAACATACTGAGCAGGCAAGGCAGTCCCTGGTAGTCTGACCCAGCAGTTAAATCCCCTGGGGTAATCACTGCACACACAGGCACTGAGGGCTGGGGTGAAGGCATTGGACAGTAGCAACCCAGGCACCTGTGCCCCATAGACCAGTTAGTGAGCATCATTAAGCTGCCGTGCAACGTCTAAAATGTTCTTGGCTCCTTTGTTCAGCAACAAGTTGGCCAGGCTGATGCCGAGGTTCTCAGCAGCCAGCTGGGCTACTCGTGGAATGTTCTGGGCAGTGATGCTCACCAGCTGTGGGTCATCTTCAGGGCCATCTTCATGCTGGGTGAGGGAAGAAAGTAAGATTTGGTGAGTACAAAAGGGGAGGTGAGGCAGACTTGTTTCTTACCCTTCCCCCTACCCTACTCTTGGCACCTGGGCAGGGATATGGATGGTGGCCTGCATGGTCTCTTGCATGCTATCTGAGCCATCCAGACTCCAGACTCCTCCAGTCATGTACAGCTGGGAAAAAAAAATAAGTTACCTCAGCATATTCTGGGAGGAAACTTTAAAAACCTGGGCTTTTCTTGCTGGCAACTCAGGATGCACAGGGTGAAGTTAACCACAGCCCTCCTTTCCCTACCCTTCCACCCATCTTCCCTGCTTACTTGTCCATCTTTTATAGCTGTATGCACTGCTACTGGTACGCTGCAGCCTCCTTCCTGCAGTAAGAAGTTCTCCCTGTGAGCTCCAAAGACCCTTAACTACCCTGTGACCAGAGTTCTCAGAGATCCATAGGTCTGTGAGGACATAACTGCGCTAGGGGCCCAAACGTGGGTCTTCTTCGTACACAACATTCAAGAATGAGTTACCACTAAATATAGAGCATTAACTTGAGAAATCTTCCCACCACCCTTTCAACTCCCAACCCCTCCACAGATGGAATACAAGCCCTACCAGATGCTTCAGGAAGGCCCGTTCAGCGATGCAACAAAGCAGAGTCTCAGGGTCGTGCAACATACCCACCAGATCCAAGATGTCCTGATCCTTGGCTCGGACTTCCACGCCCAGGGCCCCCTGATGGAAGAACAGGCTAAGACATCAGGCCCAATTTTTTCCCAACCAATGAAACTAAGCATGGGAACCGGCCCACTTCCACCTGCTCCCCAAGGCCTTTTGGTACAGTAGCTTTCCAAGACTTGCCCCTCCCTAGGAACATTCATGCTAGGTGAAGCAGATGCACAGAAGGTTCTGCTTCTTGGGCTTATCAATACATGGCTTCCTTGGTCAAGCATACCTGACCCACAGCATACATGCATTCCTCAGGACGCAGAATCTGTGGAGGCACAACAGGCAGAAGCAGTGAGATGGGGCTTCCCTATCATGCAGAAAGCCTGGAAAGGCAAAAGAGGGAGTCTGGCCTTTGATCACCAGTCTTCCCACCTGGGACTCTTCCAGCTTTGCAGTGTAGAGATGGGTGTTCAAGAAAAGTACCGTATTTTGCCGTGTATAATGTGCACTTTTTTGCCCAAAATTTTGAGGGAAAAATAAGGATGTGCATTATACATGTGTATAACAACTGCATGCCACAGGGTAAAATAATCCTGTGTATAATGAGCACAAAACATGGGTGCACATTATACACAGCAAAATATGGTATATAGGCAGTCCCTGACTGGTGTTGCTAGGTTAAGTGTCACCCCACTTGATTCAGCCTGTTGATTCATGGTCAGGGCACATGCCTGGGTTGCAGGCCTAGTTCCCTGGGGCACTTACAAGTGGCAACCTATTGATATTTCTCTCACACATTGATGTTTCCCTCTTTCCCTCCCTTCCCCCTCTCTAAAAATAAATCTTTTTTTAAAAAAGAGTATATAGGCAGGAAGGGGATAAAGATTAACTGGGGAGGGAAAAGGGGCAGTCCCTACCTGCCCTATACGGTTCTGCCAGCCCATGCGCTGCAGGCCAGCTGTAGCCAAGATGATGGCACTGAACTCCTGCAGCTCATCCAGCTTCTGAAGCCGTGTGTTGAGGTTTCCTCGCTGTCGAGAGATGCTAAGGACCATGAGCATTGTTCCCTCTGCCTGTAACATTCTCTTTCTAGTTGACTAACTTGTCAGCTTTTCGCTTTTCAGCTTAATGGAAACAGGTAACACCTCATACTACATGCCAGATACTATTCTAAAGTACTATTTAATTATCACAGAAACTCTATGAGGTAGATTTTATTATTATCTACATTTTACAGATGAGGAAAATGACAGCTAAAACACTTGCCCAGGGTTACAAAGATCTCTAAGAAGCCTTCCTTGCCACTGAAGTCTGTGTGTACATGTTCCAGTTAGAACATTCCCCACTTTACATATTGGAGCACTTAGCACATACTATTTTAGTTTTATGAAACATACTACATATTTGTTATAAAAAGTCAAAATACTATAGAACATAAAATAAAAATAGAAGTACCTCTATCCTCTTCTTCACCAACCCCCAGAGTATCACTCTATTATCAATGCCTGTTTGACTCCCAAACCAAAACATTAACTCTATATGAGTAGGGACAATGCTGATCTTGCTCAGCATTATCCTCAGTGCCAAGCTGAGAAAATATGACAGGATTATGAGTGGATGATGGATGGGAAGACAGCCCACTGCCCCTATGATCTACTTCCTCTGGAAGCCCTTTTCATTTTCAGGATTCTCAGGACCACTCTGGACCTTATCTTCCACCCAGGCTGCTAGCTGCTGCCCCCTCCCTTCCCTTAAAGGATACAATACTCTTGAACTCCAGATGTGGAAACTTTCTCTGCAGCTGAGCTGCCCTCCGCAGGGAGCTGGTTCCTACCACACTGCTCAGAAAGAGGATTTAAAATGAGATTTAACCCTAGTCAGACACTTTTCCTTTCCTCCTCCTTCCAACCCTCCATCTTCCATGCACTTCCCACCAAGATGTCTACCCAGGTCTCACTCACCTCTTTTCTGGCAAGGTTTCTAGGGTCTTCCCAACAAATTTGGGATGGAAAACAACAGCATCATGAGGGTTCTCTCGTCTAGGAGTGGAAGAAAGGTCATAGAATGAGAAATCTCAGTTAAGGTCTCTTCTAGTTTCTCTTGATAGCCACCTAACTGGCATTTTCTGAGTTTTTCTGCCATGCTTAATACTCCTCAGGGCAAGGGAGACAACCCTAGAGGCAGAGGGCCAAGTCCCAAAGGGAAAAGCCAAGGTTAACATTCTGCCTATCCCCCCACCCCCAGCCCAGGCCCAGACTCAGAGAACACTTACTTGCAGATGGCTCCAATGGTGAAGCCTGGAGGAAGCACAGTGGGCAGGTCCTTTAGGGAGTGAACAACCAGGTCCACTCTAAAAGATGGGATGGGGGGCAAGGAGAAGGTCTCTAGGCAGCACACCTCCACCTCTTCTCATCTACCTACCCCTACCTCTATTTTAGTGGCAAAACTAAAAGCAGTTCCAGAAGCAGGCCTCTCTGAGACTTCAGGACCCTGAGACCTGCTCCCTTTCTCCCCACTTTCTTACTTTCCCCCAATCCTTTCACTCTAGGGAAACAAGATGGCTCAGGACCAGGACAGTCTTTTTCTGACTCCTGAAAAACACATATGACTCCCCCTCTAGCCTATCCAAGGTTTTAAGCCCAGCAGCCTAGCTGATACATGGGTCTGATGCACACTCAGGTCCTAAGAGGCTGGGAGGGCCCACATTCTCTGGTCGCACTTACTCTTTCTTCTCTAACGCATGTTCCAGCTCCTTGGTGAATAGGCTCTTCTCTCCAATCTGCCATGCAAGAAAGAGCATCAGAATAAATCTCTTGGGGGAAGGAAAGAGGAGGAGGACAAGGATTGGGGGGTGGGGTGGAATGTTACCTTAGAGAGTGCAGTATCAAGAATCCTGTCACCTGTGGTGGACATAGCAACTGAGGAGAGAGTCAATCACTTGATCAGAATTTATTGAGCCTCTGCTGAACCCAGCACAGTGCTAAGATTCAAGGTGGACACAAAGGCACATAGGCCCCAGTCCCTACCCTTTGGGAATGTACTATCTAGCAGGAATAGCGTACACCCTCAAAAAAACACCCAAAGCAGAATATGTTAAATGCCACGCTAGCCCAGGTAGAAGAGGACAGGGCCCTCCAAACTGGGAATAGCCAAGAATTCTTGGAAGCAACGGGACCAGGCTTTGGCCCTAAGCAAAGCCAAAAACACTGTGCTCTCCCCTCCAGAGGGGTTAAGAGCTTCCCATTAGCTCTGATTCCTGTATGGAAAACTCACTGATTTCAAACTGCAGGCCTGGGTTTAAGGCTTTCAGCGTTGCCACCACGCTGTCCGTCTGTATGCGAGCCAGCTGCGGGCAAAAATTTGGATTAGTCCTGTCTTTCCCTGGCCACTGCTCTGAGCTCAGACACTCATAGGGTCAGGGCAATCCTGAAGGAATCGGAATTCAGAGAGGGGTTTGAATGCCCACCTAAGAAGGAGAGGGGCCTGATCTGGGACTCCCCTGTACCCCAACAACTTTCCCAGCCTAGGGACTATCTCTCAACAAATGCAACCTGCCATTCTGCATAAAATTCAACACACAGCCACCCCATTTCCTTCATTCCCGAGCTGCTGGGAACTAACACTTGGGGGCCCCCCAACTTATAATACTGTGAGCACAGACTCTTCCAACAAACTTTCTCCACCCAGTACCTGTACTCACCTGGCTCTTGCGGGTACCCACGCGAATCACTCTCATTTTTGGGCTATTTTCCTTCTGCCAAAAAAAAAAAAAAAATTCCTTGGGTCCCAATCCCCTCTAAGACCTTGTCCAAGAACCAGAATCACTGGCTTGGAAGAAAAGAACCTCAGGCCCTGGCCTATGGCAACCTGAGTCTTGGAGTAGGGAAATATCCCAAAACTGGTCCCTTTACTTTCCTCAGTACCTTCTACCCTCCTCACAGACCCAGAGAAGCAGAGACCAGAGGAAAACGATAGTAGGATCTATTGCTGCAATAACCAGGACACTGAGCTCTTAAGCCCATCCTAGCAAAGGCAGTGGGAGTGCTGTACATAGCCAGGTGGGTAAAGAGATAAGGACTATCAGCCTGGCCACAGGCAGAGCAGGGCCTGCAGCAGGCAGGGGCAGCTGGGGCCACACAGGGGAACTTATACTGAGACATTGAGGACAAGTTCAGCATCCACAAAAGAGCAGGCACTTAAGGAAGCTTCAGTGCCACCTAGGTCCAAGAGCTACCACACTGTAAATACCCTAATATTGTACGATTGCTACATAAAGGACTGGGGTCAATAGATTTGATATATAGTCCTGCTCAGCCTCTTGGTTGGGTGACCTTGAGCACATCATCCCATGAGTACTTACTAGTTCATCTATAAAATAAAGTTTGGACCCAAATATCTTCTGCTTTTGATGTTCTCTAAGACTAAGAGGCATTCACCTAGAGTGCTGCCTCTGGTTTAACTAACAAGGAAATACTGGGACATCAAAAATCAAGCCAAGAACTCAAAAAACTCTGCCTCCTTCCAGGACAAAGGTGTTCAGTGCTAGGCAGGTAGAACTGGGTTCTTCAGTCTGAGGTCCTATTTCATTCTAGATCTGACAGTAGCCACTATACAAACTTTCACCTTCCCCTGTTCTGGCATCTTCATCCCATGGAACTCTTTTGCAGGCAGGCATCTGAAGAGAAGGTGACAGCTGGTTTCTCCTGTACTCTAGACTATTCCATTGCTATCACTCCTGTGAAAAATAAACCCAGGGGGCTCCTGAGAAAATTAGGCAAGGCTTGGAAAGCTAAATATGGCTACTAAAATTCTGGGCCATAGGAAGACCACAGATGACCTCTAGAAAATGCTGGGTTCAAACAATCCCTTCATGTAGTTGCTTCTGCACAGCATATTCAAGTCAAACTGTTCCATTAAAAAATTATTTAGCCCATATATGCTAGAGCTATCATTTTTAATCTTCATAACCACCTATCAGGTAGACAGGGCAGGCATCTTTGGGACCGTGTTACAGAAGCACAGGCTGGCTCTGAGGAGTGAAGTGCCTTGTCCAAACTCACAACGCTAGTAATAGGCAGAGAACTGGAGCTGGAATCCAGATCATTCTTACTTCTAGTCCAGTGCTCAGGGATGTCTGCAGTGTCAAAGAATCCCTCTCGTCACCGGCAGGCTGGACAGGGAGAGATAAGCAGCTGCTCAGTCTCTTTATCTTAGGCTGGCAGTGGCCTCCACCAGCTCTGTAGTGTGCATCTGCACCAAGCCAGAGCTCCCGCGGAGCAGGCCAAGAATAGGAAGACCAGAGGGTTCTCCCCACTCCTACGGTAGTAACCCAGTGGTGTTTCACCTGGAGATTTTGCGAGTAGGCTGGGCCTGGGTGACTGCTAAAATGGAAAAGGGGCAGACGATGCACTTCCAAGATGTTTGTGTGCAGTTCAGAGACTTGGAGGCATGCTCTCCGGTCTGGATGCGAAGTGGAACATCGACCCAAGATGGCGAAATCCCATCTCGACCCTGTCTGGTGTGAATGGATCTCGGGAAATAACACCTCGTATTCTGCAGATGAACTTTCCTGGGCTGGGTCACTAAATCTAGAGCCTTGGATGCCAGCCCTGGAGGAATCCCACCCAGAGCCCCGCAGGAATGGGGGGTTCTGTTCGAGACAATCCTTCCCTTTTAACCCCAACCGCAGAGCTCATGGATTTCTTCTACAAATACTTCTAAAGGGGAACTCAAGTACTGGCCCTTTAAAAGGTATTCGGAAGGGGAAAAGACAGATAAGAATTCTGACCAATAGACGACAGATGGTGGCAACCCGGGGCCAATCATTGCACCATTAGCCCGGAAAAACCGAAGTTCTGAGTCACCAGTTCAGGACTCACCGTCCCAGCCGCGTTGCCGTTACCGGACATGGCTGTGTTCGTAGGGGCCTGCCGCAAGGCTCTTGACTCCGGGAAACCAGAAGTACCGGCTGGCGGACACAGGGACCTCGAAGGGCCTAAGCTCCTCAGGCACCCTGGCCACTCTGGGTCCAGCTCTATATCACTTCCGGTGCCTCACCTCAGAGCGGCGGTAACTCTCTCCGGGCGGGAATTAAAGACTGTTGCAACAGAGACCTAACCTTTCAGTTCCCGCCCCTGCTGTGTCCGCATGACGCCAGATGGGAATTTCTCTGCCTGTCTTCCTGGTTGGGACTCAGGCTTATGCCTTGTTCTGAGCCAGCTGTAATCATGGCCAGTGGCTAAAATACCTCTCTAGATTAACCCAGGTGCTCCCCTTGCAGTCTCCTCCTACCACCAGCCAAATGGATGGTCAATTAAGCCAAAGTTAGCCCCTAAGAAGAAAAGGAGACTGTAATAACCCCAAAATGCTGCAGTGGAAGTAGAGGATCCTAGAGCAACTTACAGCCCCTTAGGCTGGATTCACCAATTACAAATAAGAGTGCTCTGGAAAGCTGGTCAGCCAGAATTTTACAGCTTTATCTCCTTAGCTGTGGCACCAGTAATTACTGTAGCTTACGTGGCACTTCCTTTGCTCTGTTCAAACAGCTCTGCTATGACCCTGAAGTAAGCAACTCTTCTATTTTTAAATGAGGTTCAGAGATTATAGATGATGCTTGAATACAAGTAACTGTGAAGTGGGAGTGCCAAACGTATGGAAAAAAGTCTTGTTAGAAAAAGTGCATTACCTACTAATGTTACTACTGCACTTTTTGGACTATAAGATGCCCCCCGACCCACCCCCATTTTGGGAGGAATAATGGTTGTTAATGCTGCTGTTGTTTACATTTACACTGGTGAAATATGTTATTCAATATTTTACATTTTTTGCTTCAATTTTTTTTTCCTATTTTCTTCTAAAACCCGGGTGCGTCTTATGGTCTGAAAACACGGTAAGCACCTGTATTGAGCACCCATTTGCTAATCACTATACAAAGAACTGGACCAACACCCCCCTTCATGTCGTAGGCCTTCATAGTAGCCATAAAACAAAGGTGTTATAATTCCTATTGTACAGTGAAGGAAACTAAGGTTCAGAGAAATTAAGAGTATTTCTAAGTCAAACTAGGATTCAGTCTCAGGTCAGCTGTTCCATTAATTTTAGCCACTTCTAAATACTACCTTAAACCACAATGTCCAAGTTGTTTCCTCCAATTAACCCCATAGGAGCGATTTCTGACAGGCAGTGTAAACCCAAATTACATGCAAACACCAGCAACATAAACTTCAGCAGACAACTTGAACGAGGGAAAAAAATGTTTTAATACAGGCCCTTTTATCCTATCATCTGATATTGAATACAGCAAGACACAAGCCTACTCATTATGCAGGCAGTAGACTTAGGCTCAAGGCTCCCCATCAGAATCTGTCTCCTGCCTAAACGCTTAGTCCAAGAGCCATAGTATAGACTTGACTAAAGAACAGGAGCTCTTTGGGGGTCTCAGGCCAAAAGGCTCTTGGAACTCAGGCATTAGGTCTTTTGAAGAGTTCTTCACTACACTGAACTCTATTAGGTGCTATACATCCCACCCATTACTGGAATGAGGTCAAATCAATCTTGCCTGGCCAGTGTGCCTCAGTTGGTTGGAGCATCATACTTTAGACCAAGAGTTCACTGGTTTAATTCCCAGTCAGGGCATATACCTAGGTTGTGGGTTCAGTCCCTGACTGGGGCATGTGAGGGAGGGAACCGACTACGATGTCTCCCTCACATCAATGTTTCTCTCTCTCCCCTTTCCCTCCACTCTCTCTCTGGAGTGAATACACACACACACACACACACACACACACACACACACACACACCAACATGACCTTTAAGGAGCTCTGTAAGGGAAGTGGAGCTCTTAGGGATGCATGCAGAGGGAGAGAAGTACACTCTACAGTTAAGAATCATCGACAGGTCCCCAGAGTAAATTAAACAACCCTAAAATCATATCATTTTATTTATAGACTCTGGGAGCAAGGACCCAACCACAGGGTGGTACTCCTGGATAGAGGATAAAGCAGCTGTTGTCCATACTCAGAGGTGCTGAGGTGCCCTCCCCCACTAGTCTTGAATAATCTACACTCTTCAAAAAGTCAACAGGAGAAATGGTGGACTGGCCAAAGAGAAGGCAGGAAAAAAAATCTCCTTTAGTCCTGAAAACTATGGCATCAAATCAGAGTGGAGTCCTGCACATGTCTGCCTGATTCCTGCGCTCCTAATGCTGTGAACGTGCCCCTTCCATGAGCTGCTTAAGTGCCCCTCCTGGAATGCACAAGCAGGTCCCGCTGCAGCCCCGACTCCAGACTTCCAGTCAGCCTGGCCATGGGAGGGTCGGTCAGCAGAGTCAATTTGTTGAAAACACCTCGACCAAAGTAGTCAGCAATCACAGAGAAGCTGTCATTGGAGCACTTGAGCTGCAGGGAAAGAGGAGAGAAATAGGCCTTAGAACTGAAGTGCTAGTTTCCTCAAATGAGGGGAAGAGAAAAGCCCTGCAGTGCCCCCCAACTCTCTGTGAGTGGGTACTCATCTACCCCACTCTTCCCCACCTGGTGCTGAAACTGATCGTGGAGGTCTCGTTTCTGTTCCTGGGCCCGGATCATATCCATGACCTTCCGGTTTTCAGGGAGGCAGGTGGGGCAGTCAGCATCACTTTCTGAGTAACTCTCAAAGCAGTGTTGGTGGAAGGAGTGTCCACAGAGAAAGTGGACTGAGGGCAACTCCAAGGCACTGTTACAGATGCTGCACTTGGTCTTCTGAAAAATCTTTGGACTACAGGCAAGGGAGACCAGAAAGAAGTAGCAAACAGTGAGGGAAGGGCCAATAGCCAAGTGAAGAGAGAAGGCAGCTGGAGTCATTAAGGAGAGACCCAAGGCCCTGTTCTTCTTACAACCTAAAAAAGGTCAGAAGAGGACAACAGCACTGGGCTTACAATGAGTCTCAGTATGCTCACAGAAAGTCCTATTAACCCAGGGGGATATGGTTCTATTTCAGTTTTCACAAGTACCATAAAATTGTCTTTCAGGATTTCACTCAGATGTGACTCTTTCAGAGGGGCCTTTCCCGAATACTTATAAATTCTCTCTCTCACACACACACACTCCTCACCCTACACCCCTTCCTCAATTAATTTTCTCCTAAAACTTATCACCATCTAGTATACTATATTTTACTTATTTAACATATTCACTTTCTGTCTCTATCTCTACAATGTAAGCTCCATAAAGGCAGGGCTCTTTGTGTTGTTAAGAGCAGTACCTGGGATATAATAGGGGCTCAGTAAATGTTTGTGAAACTATTCTTCTCTAATACTTTACAATGTTAAGGGCAGATAAGATTTAAGGCTAGGCATTAATGTCTGCTACACATATGCATAAATTTTCCACATTTTGTATTTTCTAGAGCAAAATTTTTACCTCTGAATGGCCTGTTACCATACAACTTAGATGTGTGTTTAGAAAATATAAAATACAGGCATATACAGAGAGAAAAGTACCTGTCCCAGATAATACCCTCCAAAGCCCAATAAATAATGATCTATATAATAAGCCCTTCTTTGGAGTTTCTCCATTAAAACAGATCTTCAAGCAGAAAATGCTCAAACACACTCCATCTTTCGTCTTTGAAATTATTTAATGACACAGTGTAAAGAACAAGGTTATCCCATGGATGCCTCCACTTAACAAGATGCCAAGTACCTCGTCTTGAGCTCCAGAATCTCCTGGCGGATGCGGGTGGTTTCCTCTCGGTACCGCCGTACCCGGAGCTCATCCAGTGCAAT
The DNA here is from genome assembly GCA_028533065.1 of Trachops cirrhosus. Classification (NCBI taxonomy): domain Eukaryota; kingdom Metazoa; phylum Chordata; class Mammalia; order Chiroptera; family Phyllostomidae; genus Trachops; species Trachops cirrhosus. The sequence goes on along the minus strand of CM052543.1, from coordinate 77,562,496 downwards.
CTGCTGGCTCTGTTTCTGCAGTTTTTGGATGAGGTAGTCCCGGATGACAGACAGGGTGGCTGTGGAGTTGTGGGCCAGGGTCTGTACCACTGAGATTGGGGTCCAGGAGGAAACAAAACAATGAACCAAGCAGTGCCCTCTAGATAGAGTTGAAGGGCTCCTGCCCCAGAGTCCCTGATTTCTAGCAGCCGACACCTGCCCACCCACCCTGTCCTTCCAAATACCTAGAAGGGGTGGCATGAGGTTCTTGTTCTCAATATGCTTGAGCACAGCTTCCACATACTCCTTGGAGTCCTCCTCCTTTCGGGCAAAATAGCTGAGTGCCTGTTCCCACAGGGAGGGTTCCTGCTCCCCGTGGCACTCACACACAGCAATCACCTGCCGGTACTGCTCATGCTGCATGTGGTAGTGCATAATCTGCTGATACCTAATGCCAAGGCAAAGCACACTTCAGTGGCTGCTGTTGGAAAATTACGCGGATCCTTCCCCCTTCCCTGAAATTCCCCAAACCCTTACAGCTTCCCCTGCTCGTAGAGGTAAAGGACCCCATCCTGGAAGTCATGCATCTGGCATAGGACCAGGGCCTTGTCAAAGACATCACAGAAGCGACCACTCTTCAGAAGGGAGATAGCCTCTGCATGAAGCTTCTCTTTGACCTAGGGAAGGAGGAGAGTAAAACTGCTGGACAGAGGAAGAAAAACAATCACAAGGCCTCTCTGGACAAGGCAAGTCAACTATCTCTTCCCCTCAGTCCAATTTCCTCTTCACTGAGGACATTTAACACCAACGGCGAGGTGTTATTAGTCTACAGAAGGCAGCAAAAAACAACCATAAAAGATGGAAGAACTGTCTTTTCTCCAGTACCTCCTGCAGCTTTTGCTAGGCCTCACCTGTGGATCCTTCTCATGGGCCCAGTTCTGTAGTCGTAACTCAAGAAGCGTGTCATAGATACCCTGTGGTGAGTTGGGCTGCACTGCACTCATGTGCTCTAGGAAAGCTTTCAGCTCTTGTGGATTGTTGGCAAAGATGGGGATAAACTCCTCTGAGTTGGCCTAAGATGGCAAGGGAAGAGAGAAAAGGCCAAGGGAGAGGGCTTGGTACCCATGAGGTCCGTATGGTGATCCCTGGTGTCAAACGGGCATTTTCCCAGAGGCCTCACCCTGCAAACTGGAGCCTCCCTGTTACGATGGCCTTCAGGGCCGGGCTGATAGTTGGTACAAAGTCCCTTCAGCAACTGGGTCATCTGCTCTGGAATATGGTGCATGAGGATCTTGCCATAGCGTTTCATATTGCTTTCTGCCTGCTCAAAAGGCAGCTTGCCAATGTACCTAAGGGCTTCCTGATAATTCTGTAGAGAGGTAAAGAGCAGAGTAAAAGTGCATGCTGCCGTCTCACCCACCAGGAAGCACTGTCATTATTCTAGGATGTCCTAGGAAAAAGAACAGAACTCTGAGCCAAGAGTCTCCTCTACCTTGATGTCCTCTAGCTGGATCTTCAAGTACCACTCATGATGTGCATGGTCCTCAGCCAAATAGAGGGCTTGAGAGTAGTAGCCAGCCTGCCGGAGGACCTTGATGGCTGTCTCCACATCAAAGTGGACTTCACTCTCACTCTTTGTCTGCCAGGGAACATTAGACAAAATCATTCAGCAAGGTTATGGTTAGGGAAGGGAGAGAAAACATGCGGCCGATTCTAAAACCACATTGTTAAGATAATAAAGTTCACGCTTTTAAAATATCATGTTAGCTTGACTCTCAGAAAGTTTCTAAGAACCAAAGTCTTCCTCTGTCCCTACTATTCCTTCCCTCTATTATTTAGAGGGACTCCTCTGAGGACAAAGTGCTACCCAAATGGTACTTCCCTACGCTTGGATACCATGGGAAGTTCTGGCATCATAAAACAAGAGGGTAGATGGGAGAGAACTAGTGGGAAAGGCTATTCCTCTTTCTAGTTTATAGACCAGAGGACCCAGATTCCCAAATAAATCAGCTTTTTCTTTCCCTGCATCCTACTAAAAGGCAAGCTCTGGTGAAGCTGCCTCAAGGAATACCCCACCACCACCACCACCCTGCACCTTGATGAACTCCTCCAGCTTCAAGCTATCCTTGAGCTTGGTATAGCAGTTGAGCAGCAGAGTGGTGTGGTCAGCATTGGCCAGGGACTGCCGATGCAGAGTCTGCAGGTAGGCAGTCAGGTTGTGGATACGCTGGGCATCCAGAAACTTGCGGATCACATACGATGGTTCTAACTTTCCGATGGTTCTAGGGAGACATGTACATACAGAAACATCTGGATTAGTGTACTTTTCAAACTGTTATGTGCATGGGAATCACTTGCAGTTATTAAAATGCCAATTCTGTTTCAGCAGGTATGCAGTGAGGCCTGAGAGCCTGCACTTAACAAAGTCCCTGGTGGTATTGACGCTACTAGACTGTAGACCATATAACTAGCAAGCCTCCAGAGAACTGGTTCTTTTTCTTTTTTTAATTTTTATTTATTGATTTTAGATAGATAGAAACATTGATTTGTTGTTCCACTCATTCATACATTCATTGGTTGATTATTGTATGTGCCCTAACCAGGGATCAAAACCCACAACCTTGGCATATCGGGATGACACTCTAACCAACTAACCTACCTGCCAGGACCAGAAAACTGGTTCTTAAAGTTGGCTTAAAACAGGAATTGTAGAGAGTTGGGGAAAAAATCTAGAAAGGTTCCTAAAATTCCCAGAATTAATATCAACAAAAGAAAATGTGGAGGTATTAGTCAAAATGAGTAAGAAGGGTCAAACTGTAGTTTAAAATAATGGGTATTCATCAGCTCAACTGCATACTAGTCATTAATATTTGACCCTGAACATTCCCCTTCCAATAAGTATATTGTCTTCTCACTCAAGCCATCATAGTTTCTGCAGAAAAAAAGGACAGTTGCTGGTAGAGTCCACTCCCTTCCCCAAGCACAGGTTTTAACCTCTCTGGCTGCGTGTCTCTGCATTAAGAGCTACATCCTCAAGCACCTCCAGACTAACCTGATATACTGCTGGACAGCCCCATCATGGTTGCCCTTGCTGTAGAGATGGTCCCCATACTGCATGAAGATATGGGCTAATCCATCACTGTCTAGATGCTGGCTCTTGGCCAGGTTAATTGCCATCTCAAATAGGTTCTTCTTAAACAGCATCTGGAAGGAAAGAGATTAGAAAATTGGTAGATGCAGTCCTGAGGAGACACCTTCCCAGAATGAACCCACTACATGCCCCACAGTCCTAAAGTTTCAATCTGACTATATCCTAGACAGGGTGAGACCTCTCTGATACCCTCAAGACCAACACCACCTTACCTCCTTACCTGCAGACAGAGTGGACCCTAAAAGTGGGTTCTTGCTCCCAGCTGTTACTTCCCTCTAAGTCTTCATCCCAGACCATTTGCCTTGTAACTCTACTCTAAGGGAGCTGAGTAGGGCTGTGACCCAAAGGGAAGGATATACTCTGGCCAAGGTGACTTGGGGAGCCTGTTCCTACAGCTCTGTCTGGGTGCATATGGCCAGCTCTGGGAACCTGGTAACCTTGCCTCCAGTTTGGTCTGTGTGTCCTTCTCTTGCAGTGCGTGGACCCGCCCATCCCGCGTCAGCACGTACAGGGAGCCCCACTCAGCAAGCACGTCCACTATATCCTCAAAGACAGCACTATAGGCTATGAACTTGTTACACAAATCATAGATGTTAAGAATCTGCTTGTCAGAGCTCTGTGGGTCCCCGGTGGTAAACTCTGACCTGTATGGGAAAGAAAAAGCACCAGATATTTGTACCCCCTCTGCCTCAGCTTCCCCTTTATTTTTTTTCCAATGACAACTTTGGAGCTACCCATTCCACTTGGAACAAATCACCTGTTGGCCCCTCTAGTAGCTCAGCCCATAATATGCAGCATTGTGCTGGCAATTGTAGGAAAAGAACATATAAACCTGACCTTACCCTATAAGATGCTATAACACAGGCAACAGGTTAAAAAATTAAGTACATTCAAACATCCATTCATTTAACAAATAATCAGTGCCAGGTGTATGCAGAACGTTGTGCTTAGTACTGAATGAAAACAAGCTAACACCTGACAGGGATCACTTCCACCATGCAGAAGACCCCACCACCTCTTTCAGGTGGCTCAGAAGAAAAATACTGGGTTCTGCATTTCCCAATTTCTCTACTACTCAATCCCTTGTTCCTTTGCTCCAATTTATTTTGACTAAAGAATAAAAACAAAACAACCAAGTTCAAAATTGCCTGGAGTGTTCTACTGCATCAGGGCTGCTCAACAAATGTCTGCAGCAAAACACATCTTCCAGTAAAAACATTATAATTAAGTCTATGTGTAAGCCAAATAGATCTACATAAAACCAAAATAGAAGCTTGATGGGATCCAGGCATTAGGATTTTAAAATCGGGTTAAATCTGGGGAACAAGTCCAACCCTCTCCCTTTCCCTTTTTCTTGGAATCCTTACTTGGGAGAAACCTTCGGGTCACGGGAGACAATGACAAGGTAGCCTCTAAACCAGTGAGCAATGAGTTTATGGCCCTCAAAGGCGAAGCAGGGCCCACGTTCATCAGGCTGGTACAAGTAGACACACTCATCCCCGGCCACTATGAACTGTAGGTCCTGAGAAGGGTCACTTAGGGCTGAGCATCGTAGGCCACAACCATGAGTATCCAACTCCACACGAGGGCAGTCCTTTCCAGAAACTATATAGGACTAGAAGAAGTAAGAAAGGGTTATCAGCCTCCCTCTGAGGAGGTGGTATCGAAGACTTCCCAAAAGTATTCCCATCTCCATCTTAACTTTTTAATTCTTTGCACCTTAAGACTTTCCCTGGTTGCTTGCCTTCTCCATTAACCACCACCCATCTACTAAACTCATAAGCAGGGACCACATTTCTCTCCTCTGTACACACTAACACTACCTACTACAGGAATTCTGCACGTAAGAAAAACACAGTAACCTTATACTACTTTATAAAAAGACTATTCTTGAGAGTAGACTGTTAACAGGAGCAACAAGAACCAGAGAAGTAAAGCAACTTATCCAATGTCACCGATCAAGTTAAGGAAAAAATTCAGGTCTTTTACTATAAGTCCAGTTCTTTTCCAAACTCAAACTCTTCCCAGTCTCCTATGTGAAGAAATAAAATATTAAGCTGAGCAAATGATTCAAGGCTACATGATGAAAAATGTTAGAATTCTACCTCTCTTACCAGTTCCTTAAGCTAGCTCCCTAAGGACAAAGAAGCCTTTCTTGTTCACCCGTATGAGTGGAGGTCCTGGACATACCTGAACATTCTCTGTTGTCACCACAAACAAATGAGTGGTCTTTCCTGCTTGGCGGAAGGCCAGTCCAGTAACAGGATAGCTGCCCTTGTGCAAAATCTGGGTCTTGCTATGTCGGTCCCGAGTGATGTCGCCTTTGTTCAACGTAACACTCCCATCTGTGAAACCTGTACAAGAGCAGGAAACAACACTTAATTGAAGTTGAAAATCAGGAAGCACAAAATGGCAAATGGCCATTTGAAGTATTCATTAGAAGTGACAAGATTTCTCCTTATACTCAACTTCTTCAATGGTTAATATGAAGATAGGTACTCACTGACTCATTTTCAAAGAACAAAACTAAATCCTTTCTAACTCCAAATTTAATAACCCTGATAAAATGGTCTCATGAATCCAGGCTGGTGTGGCTCAGTGGATTGAGAGTGGGCCTGCAAATCAAAGGGTCACTGGTTCAACTCCCAGTGAGGGCACATGCCTGAGTTGCAGGCCAGGTCCCCGGTAGGGGACATCAACCACACGTTGATGATTCTTTCCCTCTTTCTCCTTCCCTTCCCCTCTCTCTAAAAATAAATAAAATCTTTAAAAAAGAAGTATAAATTTTTTAAATGGTCTCAGGAAAACAATGACTGTAAGCTGAAGAAGCAACTCTGAAGAAATCTATAGCTCTGGCTGGTATAGCTCAGTGGATTGAGTGCTGGCCTGTGAATCAAAGGGTCGCTGGTTCAATCACCAGTCTATGGAACAAGCCTGAGTTGCAGGCCAGGTCCCCAGTAGGGAATGCAAGAGAGGTAACCACACACTGATGTTTTTCTCCCTCTCTTTCTCTCCTCCTTTCCCTCTCTATATAAATAAATAAATAAACACCTTTTTTAAAAAAAGAAAGAAAATCTATAAAGAATTCTGGAGCTACCCTGGCTGGTGTGGCTCAGTAGACTGAGTGCCAGCCTGTGAAACAAAGGGTCAATGTTTCTCTCCCACATTGATGTTTCCTTCCTTCTCTCTAAAAATAAATTACCATGGGAAAAAAAGTCCTGGAGCTTTAGCTTTCCCTTTCTTTAAAAAAATTATATTTATTAATTTTTAGAGAGAAGGGAAGGGAGGAAGGAAGAAAGGGAAAGAAACATCGATGAGCAAGGGAAACATTAATCAGATGTCTCTCACATGCCCCAACTAGGGACCTGGCCCGCAACCCAGGCATGTGCCCTGACTGGGAATTAAACCAGTGACCTTTCAGTTTGCAAGGCACTCAGTCCACTGAGCCACACCAGCCAGGGTACTTTGCCTTTTTTCTGCTTACCGATGGCCATAAAGTTGAGATTTTCATGGACAGTCAAACAAGAGACAACAGTTGGCTCCGTTCCTGGAATTGCAGGGAAGATTCGAGTACAGAGTGGATTGCCACCATCTCTCTTCTCCAGGTTCCAGATCTTCACCTGTGGGCAGACCTCAGATGGGTGAATGCTAGTCACCCTCCAACGAACAGCCATTCCCAGGCTTCTGGGTCTTTCCTGTTACCTTTCAAGGACTCACCAAGGGGTTGATGCCCTGTTCATCCTCACCTACAGATGCTAGAATATTGTGCTGCTTCAGTTGGTACAGGTGTGTCACCCGTAGTTTGTAGGCTTGGAAACCCATAAGCTGTAGGGAGCGGGGCAAGAACCAGATCTGGCCTTCCATATGTGTAGAGCAGTCAAGGAGCCTCCTTTCCAAGGAGAGATACTTATATTTAGACCACAACCTAGATAACAACATACATACAGCTCTTTAAATTTTGCACAGATTTTCCCACACATTATTTCCTGGGACTCCATATCTTAAAAAGAGTAAAAAACTAACAAACAAACAAAAAGGCCAGAGTTTAAAGGCAGCAACATGAAAAACAGAGCAGCAAACTCCTGCTTTCATTTACCTTGTCACCCACAATATTGGGTAGGGAAGATGACACCTTACATATGTATGCATCTTTTAAAGCCAGCTTGCATTCTTTCTTTTGATCTTAAAATAACCCTACTACGAATTGGTATTTTACTACGTAAGAAAACTGAAGCCAGAAGTTAAATGAATTATCCAAGATTACTTGGTTGGCAACAGGTTAGAGAATGGACTTCTTTCTCTTCTCTGACCCAGTGGGCGTCCATCTAAAAGAAAGTGGCACGTAACACTAACCCCTCTGAGGGAAAGATTCCATCCCAGCAGGATCTCTTCAGGGATCCGGGGAGAGAAGAGACCGTTTCAGAGCAAGGATATCTCCAAAGACTATGCTCCCTCGACCTGAGTCGCAGACAGTGATGCCAGGAGGGAGGCAAAGGAACTTGGAAGCAGCGGACCCAGAGTTAGGCGCGGCTCCGGGAGCGGGACCATCATTGCCCAGAGGTTCCTTAACCAGCTCTTTGTCGAAGAAAACAAAGCGGCGCCATTGAAGGTAGGCCGCCATCTTGGTCGAAGGCCTCAAGCCCCCCAGTTAAAGGTCACGTGAGAGGCTCATGGGGGTCACGTGACTTAACAGCTTCCTGGAGCCTGGTTGCACCTGCGCTCTCCAGTTGCGGTGACGGCTTCCTGTTGATAGGAGAGTAGGCGGAGCCGCGTGAGGCACGGCTCCCCGCCCACTGCTCGTAATGCAGTTGGCGAATTTGCGGTGTCAAACTGGGCTGGCTAGAAACGTTTCAAGAGCGGGGCCCTTCACCTTTTTGAACACCAGTTTTCTCCTTTATTGAGTGTACGGGCATTGAAGGATCAAGGTGAGGATTGTCACGCGCTTTGAACTATAACCTGCTGTGCCTTAATTATGTTGTGACCTCACAGTACTGTTTTGAGGCATAAATGAACCATTATGTATAAAACTAGTTTTTCAGTGTAGAAGAGAAAAATATAATTAGAAGTTTGTGTCTTCCTCTAGATACAGACGTGAACACAGTCAGTATCTTATATTTGTTTTCATGTCCCTTTGTTAGAGTGTGTGGTTCGTAACAGATACTTAAAATATGTTTTTTTAAAGAATCTGGGAAATACCGATAGGGAGGGAACTCCCAACAACCTGGGCTTTCTCTCCCTTTCCATAGCGGCAGGGTATGGGACATAAACACAACACAGCAAAAAGCCTGGAAGTGGCAGTTCTGAGCGCTGAATGATTTAACAAGTGTTAAGTGTCTAAGCTATTCTTTGGCCACCCACAATCCCCAACTATGGCAAAACCAACTGTCCACGTGGAAAACTGTAGGTGTGTTGTTTGCGTATCACAAGGAGCAATGTACAGAAGTGACATAGTCATTTTGAGAGTATGTGCAAAAAAGTGGCCATATGGTATTTGTGAAGTTTATTTCTGCACCCCCCCCCACACACACACACTGCTTTTTAGTTTTAGAATATTTTACTCCTTATTCCTACCAGCCTGAGTTCCCAGAGAGCAGGGGCCCTGTCCTGTTTACCATGAACCAGGCCTAACAGAGCCTGGTAGTTGCTCCATATCTGATTGAAGGAATGAATGTGGATGATTTTCCTCTTATGCCCTCCTCTCTTCAATCTAGTTGACAGGAAAGGTAGTGTCCATTTATCTAAAGAGCTAAATGAGGGGAACAAATTGGCCACCACCAGCCATACAGATTTTCTAATTTCCATTCCAGCTTAGAGTTCTTTTCCCTATCACTCGGGTATTGGAGCTGTTTCAGGATCTCAACCCATAGGCAGAAAGCTCAAATGGGGAGTAGATTGGACCCACTTTCACCTGCTGAGCATATTCTGTACTACTCATTAGAATTTTTAGATAGTATGTCTGTTGTTAAGACTATGAATGTTAAAAGATGTGAACAACAGAGTGGCATCTTTGTTGTTGACTTGGGTGTCCCCTATACTGTCTAGTGGCAGGGACCTAGAGTCTTCTGATGTATGAACCTGGTAGGGCCTGTGCTCATTGATGAGGGTACAAAAGCAGAGATTGACCTGCCAGAACAACTCACAACATCTCTTCAGACCTACTGTCTTCTTTCCTTTTGTCCTTTGACAAATGTGTATTGAGTACACACTATTGCTGGAACTGTATTAAATGCTGAGAATATAAATATGAGCAAGACATGGTTCTTTCCCTTTAGGGAGCTCAGCCACCACTAGAAGGGGCAGACATAAAACGGACTGGCAGTAACCAGCCCTTAATTTCATGTAGTGAATTATATCTAACAAAGTGCTTTCACTTTTTGTGGACTCTTCATAGGAACCATCTGCAAAAGTGTCATTGTCTTTGATGAGAAGTGGAGTGTCAGAGAATTTCAAGTGACTCTGGGCAAAAACATCAAAGTTCTTTGGAAATAAAACAAGTTCTCCAGTTCCTTAACCTTTAATTAGTTTGCTCAGATGTGAAGCTAGGCTGTACTTGTCAGAACATACACCATGGTTTTTCTTTTAGCTATGCTTATCTGAATCCAGGAACTTCAGGATAGTGAGGAAGATAAGCAGTCAAACCACAAAGAAAATGATTATGTGTACAAATTCATTTAAAGTTCTGCATATTAAGAACCCAAATTTGAAGGGACTAAAGATATAGAAGCAATTCAAATCTTTAGCTTGAAACTAGAGATCACAACTCAGAATCAAGAATTGCCTAGCAGCCCTGGCTGGTGTTGCAATTGAGTGCGGGCTGCAAACCAAAGGGTCGCTGGTTCAATTCCCAATTAGGGCACATGCCTGGGTTGTGGGCCAGATCCCCAGTAGGAACCACATGAGAGGCAACCACACATTAATGTTTCTCTCTTTCTCTTCTTCCCTTCTCCTCTCTCTAAAAATAAATAAATCTTAAAAAAAAATTGCCTAGCAATCTCTTCTTTTTCCTTTCAGCAAATTGGTCCCTTGTGATGTACAACAGTCATATCCGTTGGAGCACTTCTTGTTCCAGCTGCAAACTTTCAGGTTCTATGTTTTTTTTTTTTCGCTTTTGGCTCCCTGGAGAGAAACCATTTTCTAAAATACTGAAAAACCTGGGTTTTTTCTCTTAGCACCTCAAAAGGATAGCAGCAGTTTCCACTTTAGGAGCAAGATCAACCTAAAATAAACTCAGGGGTCTTATAGTGTAAGAGATTCCAGGGACCCAAGGCTACAGTGAAAAAGGAGAAACAATTTGCTGGTTTTTGATTGTGAAAATCTGGCCTACAAAAAGGACATAAATTTCCCCTGAACTTATTGAAGCATTTAACATGCTTTTAAGACTGCAATATCACCTTTTAGTACTTCTCTAATGACAAAAACAATGTTAAGTAGGGTGTGTTTAGTGCTTAGTATGTCCCATGCACTGTGCTAAGCATTTTACCCTTTTAAAAAAATGTTTACACCAACCTTGTGAATATGTGCCAGCACACCTCTATTAATGATGTGGAAACTGAGGCTCAGGAAAGCTAAACAACTTGCCTGGAGTCACATAGGTAGGAAGTGGTGGAGTTCATAAGCAAATTCATGCCTGTCAAACTCCAAAGCCCTGTGTTCTGGGTGCTCAATTTAATTTCTTCTAGAATACTGAAGTCCATAAACTTGTTATAGGTCTGAATGCTTTCCTGTGAATTTCCAAGAACCTTGAAAGTTTTGTTTTCTCTTTTGGACACACAATAATTCCCATCTCAATGCAAGCTGGGAAATGTTCCCAATCCTTTGGCTCCTCACCCCGCACCCCATATCCTACTCAAATTCACAAGAGTTTCAAAATGTTCTAAAATATTCTAGAGTTATAAAAGATACAGGGGATGTCACACTGCTGTTGGGGAGTGCATATTGGTAAGCCTTTCTGGAGGGCAATTTGGCAATGACTAAAAGATTAATTTAAGCCTGTATTTTCACTTGTAGAAATTTATCCTAAGTAGGCTATAAGGGATTGATTTGCATAAAGAGTAATCAATAAAAGCGTTTATTGCGATTTTATAATAGCAAAAAGAAACAACCTGTCAAACAGCAACTTGATAAATTATTGTACTTTTCTTTGCTACAAATATTGCCACTGAAAATTCTGTAGAGGAAAATATGATATAGGAAAACTTTTGCAATAAACTAAATGAAAAACAGCCACAAAATATCATCTCCACGAAAGTTGAGTGTGTGTGAATTGATTACATCACAATGCTAAAAGCGATTTAATCTAGAAAATGAAATTCTGGGTGTTTTTTAAATTTTATTCTTTTTTCCCCTATGTTCTTCCAATTTTCTTCAATGACCACATACTTCTTTTGTAATTCTAAAAACATTGTTGTAGGAAGTAAAAACAAAAAACTTATCCTGGTGCACCTTCTCTCCTGCCAAAGAAAATGAGTTTTCCCCTAAGTTAAGTTTACAGCAAAATCACAAATACAGAATACTTTTTTAAAAAAAGATTTTATTTCTTGGTTTTTAGAGAGAGGGGAAGGGAAAGAGAAAGAAAGGGAGAGAAACATCAATGTGTGGTTGCTTCCCACATGCCCTGTACCAGGGACCTGGCCTGCAACCCAGGCATGTGCTCTGACTGGGAACCAAACCGGTGACCCTTTGGTTCACAGGCCCACATTCAACCTACTGAGCTATACCAACCAGGGCACAACAAAATACTTTTTAAATTTTCCATTGAAGTATAACATATATACAAAAAGCCTATATACTACAGGCTGTTGAATTTTCACAAAGCCATAGCAACCAGCATTGTAAACAGAGCACTGCCAAAACCCCAGAAGCCTGCTTTATGCCCTTTTCTACCCACAAAGGTAAGCACTATCCCAATTTCTGTCACTACAGCTTAGTTTTGCCTGTTTTTAAACTTGATACAAGTAAAACACACAGTGTGTACTCTTGGCTCCTGAAATTCATTTGAGTTATCAAATGTAATAGCAGAACATTCATTTTCATTGCTACATCGAATTCTATTGTGTGAATCTACTGCAACTTATTTGTCCATTCAGCTATTGGTGGGCACTAGGTTAGTATTAAGTTTTGGCCATTATGAATACAGATGTTAGAGTCTTTTGGTAAACATATGTATACATTCATTAGATATAAATCGAAGAATGAGGCTGCTGGGTGACAACTAATTTTTCTTTTTTTATTTTTCAAGATTTAATTTTTTTTTAGCACAGGTGGCAAACACAAGGCTTGAGGGCTGAATCCAACCCTCCACCTTGTTTTATCCAGTCTGTGGCACCTTGTTTCCACCCGGCAGCAGTGCCGAGCTCTCACTTAACTGTTAAGGAGTAGTTACATTTATACAGTCCTAAAATTACATTGGGCCCTTTGAAGGCAACCAAGAGGCTGATGTGGCCCCCGGCTGGCAATGAGTTTGTCACACCTGTTTTAGAGAGAGGGGAAGGGAGGAAGAGAGGGACAGAAACATCAGTGTATGAGAGAAACATCAATCCGTTAGTTGCCTCTCACAGGCCTCCAACTGGAGACCTGGCCCACAACCTAGGCATGTTCCCCTGATGGGGAACTGAAGAGATGACTTTTTGGTTTGTGGGACAACTCCCAACTCACTTCACCACACCAGTCAGAACAACATTTTTCCATTTTTTTTATAACTTGTTTCTGTGAAATACTGTTCTCTGGTCAGAGAACAAAACAGGTGACTGCCTGGAGCACCTGCACCTGCTGCACCTCCCACGGGGACAGATACACAAGTCAAAGGTGTAGCTGCAGCAAAACTATGCTCCCACCAAGAGTAATCCAGGATGAGAGCTCATTTAGGAACAGGGAAGACTAACTTTCATAGCCTCCCAATTTGCAGTCATGCAATAGGTTTTTAATAAGTGCATGAAACCATTAACATACAGAACTTGTTTCCAGACAGACTGACTTCTCTGAAGGGCAAAGTCATCCCCATCTCTGGAACCCCAGCACCTAGAACAGTGCTTGCATATGACAGAGGCTCAATAAATGTTAAAATGCGTATGCTGGCCCTGGCTGGTGTGGCTCAGTGGACTGAGCACTGGCCTGCAAACTGAAAGGTTGCCAGTTCCATTTCAAGTCAGGGCACATGCCTGAGTTATGAGTGGGTCCCTAGTTGGGGGCAGGGGAGAGGCAACTGATCAATGTTTCTCTCACAAAAATGGATGTCTCTCTCCCTTCCTCCCTCTCTTCCCCTCTCTCTGGAAATAAATAAATAAAATCTTTTTTAAAATGCATACTCTAAAATGGATGGGAAAAAATCTACCCTACAGGACAGATGGCCAGAAGTAGACAAAAGTAGACTCAGTCATTGAGAAACAAAGTCTTTCTCTGTAGAACCAAAATGACAACTTATATGTCCATCATTAAGCTAAATAATACCCATGCTATAGAATGCTCTATGGCTGTAAACAGCAATGAAGTGAATCTTTACAAAGACATGGGAAACACTGCATGATTTATTATGTTACCCCACACCAAAAAGGCCAAGTTGCAAAAAAATCTAATTGTATAACATTTTATCATTTATAAAAAGCCAATAACCTACATGTTTCAAGAGATGTATATGACCCTGGCCAGGTTGCTCAGTTGGTTAGAGCAGCATCCCAATACACCAAGGTTGCATGACATCAATGAAATCTGGCAGCCAGACAGTGGACTGAAATGCACATGGGTGAACAATGACTTTACTATATTAGTCAGTGGGGGTGGTAAACACCCTTAGTGACCATGTGTACTGTGTGGCCATCGCATTCAAAATGACTGAGCGACTAGAGCAACAGACCTACATCAAATTCTGTGTTAAGCTTGAACATTCTTCAGTGGAATCTATTCTGATGAGTCAGAAGTCCGCAGCTATAAGGCAACTGATAGCTCCATCACAACAACGCATTCACATCTGAAGAGTTTTTTGGCAAAACATTAGATCACCCAGGTGACTGAGTGACCCAGGTGTAGGGATGACCTGGCCCCTCTACAGCCCAGATTTGGCACCCTGCGACTTCTCGCTTTTCTCAAAACTAAAATCTCATTTGAAAAGGAAGACATTTCAGAACATCAATGAGATTCAGGACAATACAATGTTAGCGATTGGGAGAACTGTGTGAGGTCTTAAGGTGTCTACTTTGAAGGGGTCTGAGGCATCATTGTCCTATGAACAATGTTTCTTGTATCTTGTTCAATAAATGTCTCTATTTTTCATATTACGTGGCTGGATACCTTCTGGACAGACTTCAGATATGTACACTAAAGCAAAGGAAAATGACTGGAAGGCTTCCCACTACACTATTAACAGATACACACCTGCAGAGGGGAGAGTAAGGTTGCAGATGGTATCAAGGGGATTTAGCTTAATCTAGAATATCTGAATGTTTTCAAAATTATATTTGTGTAATTAAATTGTGTTAAAATTTTAAGTGAATTTCTCTTTATTTCTAGGAATCTTTCTCCTACCTTAAGACTGCATTATTCTTAAAGGAAGAAAAATAGACCTCTCCCTGGTACTTACTGCCAGTAGGTTTGTCTTCTAAGCCTAGATACCCAACTACATTCTCTCCCTAAGCATTACAAGAAAGTAGGGAAAGGAACCAATAGAAGTTCCTTAAACAAGTCCTGGGTGTTACAGCTGGGTTCTTCAACAGAGCATCTGTGAAGAAAGGCTCAGCGTCAATACTGGAAAAGAGGAAAAGGGGGATTCATTTCCACATTTAAGAAAAGCATGCTCATCACAGACACAACTGGAAAAAATAAATGTGCGCTCGCTAAGGGCGAAATGTGCACATTTCGATGAGGCTGTAAGGGTCAGAGAAGAGAGTGAGGACAGCCAAATACCTGCCCCACGTGCTTTAAAGTACAAGATTTAATGAATGCACATGAGGTGGTGCATATATGCTCAACCAATTACAACCTCACAAATAAGTGTCTTGTGTGTAGGGCTTTGCAGTACGGAATATCCTTTCTTGTAAATTGGGCCTAGGTCAAATTCTGCCACTAATACAAGTGTTATTATCTCCAACCCATCCGGGAACTTCTCATGGTGGTGGTCCTTTTTTTTTTAACCGCGTCCCCCCTCGGTGAAACAAAGGGAATTGGGATGGATTAAGCCTGAGGCGCAGCCATTCTCTTGACTTCAATCCAAAACCCAGGGGAGTTCAACACCAACCAGCAGGCAAGCGCTTGGCGCAGCTAAGATGCTGGTAAAGGGCCCACCCGTTCCTGACACCCTCAGTCTCTACGTCGCCAGTACGGTATTCAGCACCTCACCCACAAAGGTCCCGTGAGCGCACCCGGGGCCGAAGCCCCAGTGACGTAGCCCCACCTTCTGCGGGGGCCGGTGGTTCCCCGCCCAGTTAGTGGATTAGCCCCTCCGCCGCAGCCAACAGTCGAGGAGAAGTAACAGACTGAGACGGAGGAGGGAGGGGCATAGTACGTGGCCCAATGGGAGCGCGCGCCCGAGCGATGGGGGCGGGGCTGGGTGCGAGGCGCAGGGCGGGGCAGCGGAGGGTCCAATGAGCGTGCGCCGCGTTCGGAGCCGGCGTGTGCACGGAACGCCGCTGAAAGGTTGGTAGCTAATGTAACAGTTTGCAAACGGAGGGGAGTTGTGAAGGGCGAGGGCGAGGGTTGGGGTTGGGGTTGGGGTGGTGCTGCTGGCCTCATAGTTGCTCCCGCCATCGCGTTTGTCTCAGTGCTGGTGCCACAGAAGCAGAGGCAAGAGGTAGAAGTGGTGGGGATGGCGATGGGAGCTGGCCTTCCCTCCTGGAGGGAGGCAACGTGCTAATAATACTGGGCGTGGGTCGGTAGTGGGAGTGAGGGCCGCGCAGACACCGGGACTCTCGGCTTCCCGCAGCTTGGTCCCGGGGCGCCCCCCGCCGTAGGGGGGGGTGGGACCCATTTCCGGGAGAGGGAGACGCCGCCTTTGTCAGGTGAGACTTAGGTGAATGCCGGGCACGCAGTTCTCGCGGGGCAAGGAGCCTTACGTTCCCGCTATAGCATCTATGTAGTCAGCAGGGGTGGGGGGCACAAACCAAAGGGATGCCAAGGAGTAGACAGGCCCTTCTTCCATTCCAGCCTACCCCAGTGTCACCATCTTTCAGTTCCCTTCCAGGCCCGGGCTGGCCTGGTTTTGCGTGCCGGCCGGGGAGCTCTAAGTGTAGGGAGGTGGTTGAGCCCTGGGCGGGAATCCGTGGCCACAACCCGAGTATCTGACAGTAGGACCAGTGTAATGGTGGGGCAATTACTGCCTGTGCTATAGGAAGTGTCTGGTCCCCTTCTCCTGTCCTTGCTGTTTCACCTGGGCCTTTGTGGGGGCACTTTCGGGGATAATTAGAGGCTTAGTTTTAAGGAGTAGGCGAGAGATGTAGGCTGTTCTGCCCTGGGTGAGAGTGGAGCAGGTATGAATCTTAAAGCTTCTCTGTTTTGGGATGAAGTTCTGTCTCCTTCACTCAGGGCATCTAATTAACAAGTGTTTTTCTCCTCCCCAGGGGCAGAATGGCAGCCACTGTCGGGAGGCAGAGGAGGCTAGTCTGTTGGACCTTAATGGCTGTGCTTTTGGCAGATCTGTTGTCACTCAGTGGTGTGTATCCCAGCAGAGGGGTGAAAGGAATAAATGAGTGAATGATGAATGATACATGATAGGAAGAGGCAGAGAGGCTTTTGATTGGAAGCCTCTGGACTCTTGAGTTGCTGGACCCAGGCCTTTTTCTTTGTCTTTTGCTATCTTACCTTTTCCATGGAAAATGGTGTATTTTGATGGGAGGAACCTCAGGAAGGTGGGGAAAGAGGGGCTAATTGACAGATCTATTTCCTCTTCAGATATGCTGGCAGTGATGTCTGTGGACCTAGGCAGTGAATCCATGAAGGTAGCCATTGTCAAACCTGGAGTGCCCATGGAAATTGTCTTGAACAAGTAAGGGCAGCCACAGTGCCAGGGGTGGGGAAAGAGGGAATCTGGTCTCCAAGGTGCTGTGTGTTCTTGGAAGTGCCAACGACAGACTTTGGTGTTTGGGTGATTGATTATATGTGTGGTATTGAGGCTCCTGGGTCCATACCCTACCATAGGCACCTGGGCCCAATGTCTCTTACTCAGGGAATCCCGGAGGAAAACCCCAGTGGCTGTGACACTGAAAGAAAATGAAAGATTCTTTGGAGACAGTGCAGCAAGCCTGGTGAGCTACCAGCCCACCCCCTTCCCAGATGCAGTGATCAAAGGAAAGGAAGTGACAGACCCAGAGTCTGTTCCCTTATCAATCTCTTATATAAGAGGTAGGTGATGGTGGGCTTGGGAGCCTAATGCTCTGTTCCTTCTTTCCATCTTCTCAGGCTATCAAAAATCCAAAGGCTACTCTGCGTTACTTCCAGCAGCTCCTGGGGAAGCAGGAGGATAACCCCTATGTGGCCCTTTACAGAGACCATTTCCCTGAGCACGAGTTAGGCTTTGACCCACAGAGGCAAACTGTGTACTTCCAAATCAGCCCGTGAGTGCTCTGCTGCAGAAGTGTCCTTCCTTTAATGTCTGGCTTTCCTTGCCTCTAACTACCTCCCTTCCCCCAGGCAGCTGCAGTTCTCACCTGAGGAGGTACTGGGCATGGTTCTCAATTACTCCCGTTCTCTGGCAGAAGATTTTGCAGGTGAGCAGCCAGGGTAGAGTCAATGGTGGCCAGGTTCCCTAGAGTCTCAAAATGGGGGCAATTTTGCCTCCAAGGGAATATTTGGCTGTGTCTCAAGACATTTTTGGTTGTCCCAGCTGGGGAGCTGCTATTGGCATTTAGTGAGTAGAGGCCAGGGATGCTGCCAAACATCCTGTAATACACAGGACAGCCCCTAACACAGAGAATTATCTGGCCCAAAATGTCAAGAGTGCCAAAACTGGAAAACCCTCATCTAAGGTATGGAGCTGGTGGGAACTCTAGCTGTTGTCCTGTTGTTCTGTTGTCCTCTAGAACAGCCCATCAAGGATGCAGTGATCACTGTGCCAGCCTTCTTCAATCAAGCTGAGCGCCGAGCTGTGCTGCAGGCCGCTCGAATGGCCGGCCTCAAAGTGCTGCAGCTCATCAATGATAACACTGCTACTGCCCTCAGCTACGGTGTCTTCCGTCGGAAAGATATCAACACCACTGCCCAGGTGAGCCAGGGAAGAACTTCTGACCAGATTTGCAGAGTGACTTGTTTTGAGGATGGACACCACTTGGCTCATTTTGCATCTTGTTGGCACAGATCGCCTCCTCTCAGCCCATGTTGGAGCCATTGGGCTTTCAGTTGAGAGTTGGTGCAGCCCCTTGGAAGCGGCAGGCAGCCTGGAGTTGAATTCCTGTGATAATTAATTTGATGTCTCTACAGCACATCATGTTTTATGACATGGGCTCAGGCAGCACTGTGTGCACCATTGTGACCTACCAGACAGTGAGGACTAAGGAGATGGGAATGCAGCCACAGCTGCAAATCCAAGGAGTAGGGTAAGTGGGGGTTTAGAGGAAGGCTGCTTGCTGAGAGAGACCCTTAGATGGGGGGTGTCTTTTTGGTGGGGTAACTGCCTCACTTTTCCACTCCCTGCAGGAATGCTGTCCTGGTTAAAGTGCCATCAGTTATTGTAGTGTACTTCTTTTTTTTTTTTAAAGATTTTATTGATTTATCTTCAGAGGGGAAGGGAAGGAGAAAGGGAGAAAAATATCAATGTATGGTTGCTTCCTGTGCATTCCCTGCTGGGAACTGGCCTGAAACCCAGGCATGTGCCCTGACTGGGAATCGAACCGTGATCTCTTGGTTCACAGGCCCGTGCTTAATCCACTAAGCTACACCAGCCAGGGCTGTAGTGTACTTCTGCCAAAAAGCAAGGGGAAGATGGGGGGAGAAGACAGTTTGGGAAGATTGACAGGCAGGGAACCTACTGAACTTCTAAGAAGATTCACAAGATTACAGACCATATGTAGGATTTCAGATTCAGTATTTTAATTCACTATCTCATCAATTCCAGTTAAATAACTTATCACTGATATTGTCTTAGTTCTTGAACCTATCCTTTTCCATCCAACTCTACTGCTACCACCCTAGTTAAAGTTACCATTACCTCTTATCTATAGAATTTCAAAGATCTCTTGCTTCCAGTGTGGTCTCCCTCAAGTTCTTTCTCCACATTGTAGCCAGAGGATTCTTTTCAAAATGCTGACCTGATCATAACCAGTTTCTTTCAAAACCCTTCAGCACTCTCCCTCCTGGGGGCACACCCATACCCTTCTTCCTTCTCAGGTGTGTATTTCCTAAACTCTAAGGGTCCCCATGAAAATTGCAACCAGGGGAGCAATGGGCAGTGGCAGCTGGTCCCAGGCTAACCTCCAGAACCTGTTTCTAAGGCCTCTTTTCTCTGACTTTTCAGTGAGCCAAAGCAGCCCTGACTAGGCTTATTTCTTTCCTGTAATGTTTCTGGAGAGCCAAAGCATCCCTGCCTACACTCTCTCCTGTTGCTTCTGTCCTAAACCCTTTTTTGTTTCACTATCGCCAGCTTTAATAAATATACTCTCAAAATAATAAAAAATAAATAAATAAATAAATACCCTTTGTTGGCCTATGAGGCTGTGCCCGTGTGCTTGTCTCTAATCCTGAGCCTCTTGCTCTTTGAGCTTCAGCCATACTTGCCCTCATTTGGAATATACCATGCTTTCTTTCACTTCAGGAGCTTTATACATATTGTTTTCTCTGTCTAGAATGTTTTTTCTCTTCACCTAGTTAACTCCAACTTATCCTTCAGGTTTCAGCTTAAGTACCCCTTCTTCACAGAACTTTCCCTGACATCTGTAAATAGCTGAAACTTCTCATGTATAGGTTCTAACAGTGTTGTCTACTTCTCCTTTATAACACATGGGGCGCTTAAAACTTTATATGATTATTTGATTGCTAGATTGTAGACTCCTTGACGATAGGAACCTTGTTTTTTTTCTTCTCAAAATTGTATCTCCAGAGACAATATAGTCAATGCCCAGTAATTACAGTTGAATGGGAGGTGGATGAATTGTCATTGTGAGGTGTCACCATGTGGGATGAGAGTCAGGTTCCTGCGTAGGTGAAGGGGCCCTATGTGTTCCTTACACTTGTCCCTGTTACCTTTCCTGAACAGGTTTGACCGTACCCTGGGGGGCCTGGAGATGGAGCTCCGCCTACGTGACCACCTTGCCAGGCTTTTCAATGAGCAGCATAAGGGCCAAAGAGGGAAGGACGTGAGGGAGAACCCCCGTGCCATGGCCAAGCTGCTACGTGAGGCTAATCGACTCAAAACTATCCTGAGTGCCAATGCTGACCACATGGCACAGGTGCCCACATGTCACTGGTTGAGGGCAATATTCCTCAACCAAAGGGTGGAGGACCCCACTATCCTGAACTAGGCTACTTGGGCCTGGTGTGGCCTATCCCTTCTTCCTGTGCCTTCTGCCATCCTTCTAAAGTTCTGTTCTCTTGGTTTCTGGCCTGCCCGTCCAGGGAGCAGGACTTGGGTGAGAACTCTGACATTCCTTATCCTCCACCAGATTGAGGGTCTCATGGATGATGTGGACTTCAAGGCAAAAGTGACTCGAGTGGAGTTCGAAGAGCTGTGTGCAGACTTATTTGAGCGGGTGCCTGGGCCAGTGCAGCAGGCCCTCCAGAGTGCCAAAATGAATTTGGTGAGTGGTAGTCCGAGGTGGGCCCGGGGCAGGAGATGGGTGGGATAGAAAGCAATTACATGGCAGGAGGAAGGAGCAGGAACGTTAAAGGAAGAGTCAGTGCTGAGGAGGAGGATCAGTTACATGCTCTTCCATCTCACATTCTTTCTTCCTCTGCAGGATGAGATTGAGCAGGTGATCCTAGTGGGTGGGGCCACTCGGGTCCCCAAAGTTCAGGAGGTGCTGCTGAAGGCTGTGGGCAAGTGAGTATGGGGGCTAGGACTCCAGGGCTGAGCAGCTAGATGGCTGAGGGGAGAGAGGCCAGGCTGGGAGCTACAGAGTAGTCAGTTCTAAAGCTTGGAACTTTTAACAGGGAGGAGCTGGGGAAAAACATCAATGCAGATGAAGCAGCTGCTATGGGGGCTGTATACCAGGCAGCTGCACTCAGCAAAGCCTTCAAGGTGAAGCCCTTTGTAGTCCGAGATGCAGTGATCTACCCCATCCTGGTGAGTTAGCCTGTCTGATCAGGTGATAAGTTCCCTTTACCTCTCCAAGTGTGATCTCCCCTTTTGTCTGCCCTAGTCTGTCTCTTTGTCTTTCTGCCAGTTGATGTTACTCACCCACCCTTATCCCAGAACCTGTTCTGGTTCTCCAGTGTGCCTCCTTTGCCTTGCTGTGTAGGTTGAGTTCACAAGGGAGGTAGAGGAGGAGCCTGGGGTTCACAGCCTGAAGCACAATAAGCGTGTTCTCTTCTCCCGGATGGGGCCCTACCCTCAGCGAAAAGTTATTACATTTAACCGCTACAACCATGATTTTAATTTCCACATCAACTATGGTGACCTTGGCTTCCTGGGGCCTGAGGAGCTTCGGTGAGGGGATGGGGATGGACAGGATGGAGCTCCAGAGTGGGAGGATTTGGGGCCTACAGGGCTAACCCAGGAGAAACGATGGGTGGGGTTGGGGTTGGGGTAAGCATCTTCTCTAGAAGGTGCTGCCCTCCTCCTGAGGGAGGGCCTCAACACTTCATGCCAGAAAGCTGTGTAGTCAAGTGCTAGGGGCATACTGGGTGGGTTCCTCTGAACTCCTCTCTTCTCTCAACCAGGGTATTTGGCTCCCAGAATCTGACCACAGTGAAGCTAAAAGGTGTGGGTGACAGCTTCAAGAAATATGCTGACTTCGAGTCCAAGGGCATCAAGGCTCATTTCAACCTGGACGAGAGTGGTGTGCTCAGCTTAGACAGGGTGAGCGCAGAGAAAGACCCTGTGTGTAGGGCAAGGGCCCAGGCCCCACCACCCTTTTCCAGAACATGAGAAATGAAGAGGGTTTTGAGGTTGGATAAATCTTGGCTCTAAACAGAGTTAACCAGGGATTTGGTGTGGTCCTTCTTGTAGCCTGTAAATGCTTAAGAACATTGTAAATTTCAGGATCTACATAATGGCTGAGGAACCCAATTTTGAAGAAAAATTCTGAGGATTAATATCTTTTAGAGTACAGTCTTAGAAATAATGGCCCATTCTATTATGAGTAGAGAAGTACAGGGCTCTGAGATAAAAAAGGAGCTGTGAACTTGTCCTCAGAGGGCTCATAATCAAAGGAGAGAGGGTGACTTGATCCAAGAGCTTTTAGAAGAAGGCAAGTGAGAGAATAAGCTAGCACAGCTGGGAGTCATGTGGATGTGCATAAGCAGACCCCACCATGGCTGGAGGTTTGGGGTGAAAAGGTGAGTTTACATGTGCGTTTCTTCACCTTGAAATTTTTGTGTACAGGTAGAGTCTGTGTTTGAGACACTGGTGGAGGATAGCCAAGAGGAAGAATCGACTCTGACCAGTAAGATGCGTGTGCATGTGTGTGTATGTGTGCACGAGAGAATATACTTGGGTGCATATTAAGGAAGTGAGTAGGCTTTGCTTTTGAGTTAGGAGGTAGAGTTACCCCTGGGGTCCTGTTTGAGTCTTTGGGCTTTCTTACCCCTAGAACTTGGCAACACCATTTCTAGCCTGTTTGGAGGAGGCACCACACCAGATACCAAAGAGAATGGTACCAACACCATTCAGGTAAGCCCAGAATGGAGCCAGGAGAGCCTAGAAGATGGTATGTGGGGGCAGAGAGTTGGTGTGGGTATCCCAGCTGCCTAAGATTTAATAGATCTTCCTCTCAGTCCACGATGAATAATCTTACCCTCCTCTGCACTCTGAGCTGTTCCTGTGCTCGAGGTTTAAGGCCCATTCCCCTTATCTCCAGACCCTTCTTTTTTGTCTAACAAGACTGCTGTAGTCCAAACAACCCACTGCCTATTTCTGTACAGTTGCCTTCTGTCTATCTGCAAGCTGTTAGCTCCTTCAAAGCAGAGCCACTGGACCTGTCCTTGCTAAGCTGGTCTTACTACATAGGTCCTAATCATCCCCTGTGGTGTGTCTGTGATTGTATCCCAGGAGGAAGAGGAAAGCCTTACTGAGGGGAGTAAGGATGAGCCTGGAGAGCAAGTGGAACTCAAGGAAGAAGCTGAGACCCCAGTAGAGGACACCTCTCATCCTCCACCCCTTGAGCCTAAGGAGTATGTAGCCCCTGAGGGAGAAAAGGCCATAAACAAAGAAAATGGGGAAAAGTCTGAGGCCCAGGTAAGCTATAGGCAAAATAAGGCCAGACTGGACACAGGCTAAAGAAACAGATGCCTGCCTTGTTTCTCATCCCCTCCAAGCCCTGCCTGTGGATAATAGAAGGACCTAAGCTTTTCCTGACAACCTCATCTCTCCCCATAGAAGCCAAGTAATAAGAGGGAGCCAGGGTCTGAGGGTCTCTCTCCAGCCTCAGAGGAAAAGCAGAAGCCTTCCCGGAAGCAGAAAATGGTAGAGGAGATTGGGGTGGAGCTAGTAATTCTGGACCTACCTGATTTGTCCGAGGATGAACTAGCCCATTCAGCACAGAAGTGAGTAAAGACTATGAGAGGGTGTTTGTGGGTGTAGGTGTATATATGTGGAGGGTGGTGGACAGGATGCACAATGGTGCCTCTGGCTGTGCACTTCCTCGCCCTCATGTCTGTCTCTCCTTTTGTCCCACAGACTTCAGGACTTGACAGTCAGAGACCTAGAGAAGCAGGAGCGGGAGAAAGCTGCTAATAGCTTGGAAGCTTTCATCTTTGAGACCCAGGTTGGTAGAGTGGGAGGCACAATTGCCCTGGGACCTGTGTCTGGCTCTGTGAGCCTTGCCCATAGGGGCTCGTTGTTTGTTTTTGTTTGTATGTACCTCCCTAGGACAAGTTATACCAGCCCGAGTACCAGGAAGTGTCCACTGAGGAACAGCGTGAAGAGATCTCTGGGAGACTCAACATTGCTTCCACTTGGCTGGAGGATGAAGGCTTTGGAGCCACCACAGTGGTGAGAGGTGTCCCCAGCATATGGTGGGTGGGATGGGAGCTCTCTTCTAGGATCAGAAGGTGAGAAGACCTGGGGTGTGAGGCCCTAAAGAGGATTGCAGGGCTGGCTCCACAGCTATCCTGTTATCCTTTGAATTCCTCTACCTATTCCCATAACCATATCCATCAGATGTTGAAGGAGAAGCTGGCTGAGCTGAGGAAACTGTGCCAAGGGTTGTTTTTTCGGGTAGAAGAGCGTAAGAAGTGGCCTGAGCGGCTGTCTGCCCTTGATAATCTCCTCAACCATTCCAGCATATTCCTCAAGTGAGAAGCCCCTTACCCTTTCTTTCTTACTCAGTTTTGCCAAGCCCACCAACACTCATTCCCATCAGCTTCCCATTCCCCATACCCACACCCCAGACCCCACTTCCCCCTGAGCTGATTGTCTCCCCTCTGGCTTCCAGGGGTGCCCGACTTATCCCAGAGGTGGACCAGATCTTTACCGAGGTGGAGATGACAACATTAGAGAAAGTCATCAATGAGACCTGGGTAATCCCTGTATAAATACTTAACTGGATATTTACCTGGTGAAGTGCCATTTTAGGTAGCATGGTAGATGCGGAGAAGTGGAGACTCAACATGCCTCTGCCTCCTGGCTTAGCAGTTAATTGGGACAGCAAAAGATGTTTGTGTTTGAGGCCATGTCTGATTAGTACCAAACAAGGGTCACAGCCATGAGTGGTCAGACTGGAGGAGCAACATCCCTGTGAGGTTAGAGAAAGATGCCTTGAGGAATGGGACATGAGCTGGACTCAGAAAGTGGCCCAGAGTTTGGATAGGTGAGAACTGTATGTCATGTGAAGTGGAAACTTTTGGATGTGAGGGGGCATTTTTGAACCAGAGCTCAGAAGTGGAGAGACAAGAAGGGAACGATCAAGAGGTTCAGCTGTATTTAGTTCAAACTAATAGAATGTATACCAGAAACTTGTAGCTTGAGACTCCCTTGTGGAAAGCCTTGAATACAATTCTGAGGAGTTTGCTTACCCCTGTGGGGCTAATGACCAGAGGTTGCAAGGTGATTTGAAGTCCATGGGAAGAGCCTGAGGCCAGTTGGGGGTGAGTTTCATCTGGGACAGAGATGTCTGCTATCTCCATTGTTAGCTCTGAGCCTGCGCTGTCCTCGCCCACAGGCCTGGAAGAATGCAACAATGGCAGAGCAGGCCAAGCTTCCCACCACAGAGAAGCCAGTGTTGCTCTCAAAAGACATCGAGGCCAAGATGATGGCTCTGGACCGTGAAGTGCAATATTTGCTAAATAAGGCCAAGTTTACCAAGCCCCGGCCCAGGCCCAAGGACAAGAATGAAACCCGGGCAGAACCTCCACTCAATGTCAGTGCCAGTGACCAGGGGGAGAAGGTCATCCGTCCACCAGGTGAGGGCAGAGTGCCTGGCTCCAGGTGCTACTGGGCAGGAAGTATGCCTCCTTTCCCTTCTGGGACTACATTTTACTCCTGGTTTCCCTTCAGGCCAGACTGAAGATGCAAAGCCCATTTCAGAACCTGAGAAAGAGACTCGTGAGTTGGGGAAACTGAAAATATGGACATTGCTTAGCCTAGGGCAGGGGTGTCATACTCATTTTCACCAGGGACCACATCAGCCTCATGGTTGCCTTCAAAGGGCTGAATGTAATTTTAGGACTATATAAATGTAACTACCCCTTTAACAGTTAAGCAAGAACTCAGTGCTGCCACAGGGTAGAAATAAGGTGCCCTCGGGCCTTGTGTTTGCCACCTGTGGCCTAGGGGTTGGCAAACTGGCAGGCATAGCCTATTTCTGGACAGCCCATGAGCTATGAATGCTCTTTACATTTTGGAGGTATTTAAAAGGAAAAAAAGGATATGCTGAGCCTGGATGTGACCTACAAATCCTAAAATTTTTACTTACTCTGACTCTATAGAAAAAGTGTGCCAATCTCTCCATTAGTCCCCTCTTCCTTTCTGCAGACACTAAACTATTCCTTCTCAAAAGCAGGATCTGGACCAGCAGATGCTGAACCTCTGGAATTAGAAGGTCCTGGAACAGGTGAGGGTGGAGCTAGGGGTATGATGCAAAGCCTAGTAGGGTATGGGGGAACTGTCTGCACATAACTGGAGCCAGGTACCACCATTTTACCTGCTATTGTTCTTTTGTCTCCCCAACTCTCAACAGAATCTGAACAGAAGGAGCAGCCTACAGGACAGAAGCAAACTTTGAAAAATGATGAACTATAGCCCCTGCCTTCCAGTTCCCCATTCCTTTCCACTCCCTTCTACCACCTCTATTTATTAAACATCAAGGGTTGGCAGGAGGGGTTTTTCCTACCCTCAGAGGCTTAAGTTCCTTTTCTCTCACCTGTGATTGGATGTGTGGATAAGGGGAAGGGACAGCTTACCAGTTTCTTCCATAGTAATTCTGTGGTTAAAACTGGAATTGTTCTGTTCCCACTTCCATCCCCTGGTTCTGTACCTACTCAGGCCATAAATTGGGAAGTCACTACTAGGTCTTTGTGGGTAAATGGGAGGATGTCCATCACTGATTGGCAGACCTGATAGTGGGAAGGATGTGCTCTGTTTTTAGTCTCCAGTTTTCTTTGGTCATCATCCCTTCCATCCTTTCCTCTTCCACATGAAATCAATGTCACATACCATCCAGTGTCTACAGAGCCTTGGTTACCAGGTTTGATTTCTGAGGGCCTGTTTATGTTCTTTTTTCCTCCAAGCTCTTTCCCTAAACCTCTGTCCTCATTGACTCCTCTTCCTATGGGTTTCCTTGGCTTGCTGTTGCAAGTTAGCCTCTTGCCCAAAGCAATTCCATCTGGACTGGCTGAAGTAAATCTAAGTTGATTCATACCCATCCACACAATGACTAGTGGCCAGAGTAGACAGAGAAAGTGAAGAGAATCCAGCCACCTGTCCAGGAGTGAGCTGTGTAAAATTCTACCTGTGGACTCTTGGCCCAGGAGTGTCATGTGGAGTGGCTGGCATGGGGTGCCAGCATCCTGCAAGCGATATCAAAATCTGCCCCTTTGCATTAGCCTAGTGCTCCATGTCCCTGTGACCACCCCCTTTCTCTCCTGCTGCTCTGCCCTCCCAGACATCCTTTTCCTTACCCCCTGACCCTGGGCTGACCAAAGTGTGCTTTATACTTTGAGACTGTAACCCATGACCCTAGGAGAATGAGAGAACATATTGTGAATATAAAAATGCCACTTCACTTTGAGGCAGGCCCTGTGGGTAAAGGAAGAGGCTAGCTGGCTTTTGTGCATTGCTCTGCTAGGATGGGGGTCCTACACCCACTATGCTGATGTTGGGGAGGCTGTCCTCCAATATGCTGCCTGTAGCAGGAACCACAGCTGCCACCCCAGTTCCTAGCGCAAGGGGAAGCCTGTTTGTGTCTGTTTTTCTTTTCTTTTTTTGTTTTTGCCACATTGGCAGAAATAAGACCTAAGGGTCCCCATCCTGTCCTGTATGTTTGAGTTCTTTAAATAGCAGTTGAGACTGGTTGGGCAGGTTTGAGTCAGATTGTACTTTGCTCCATTGTTAATTGAGAAACTTTCAATAAAATATTATTTTCTACAGTTTTTGTGCTGTGGTTTTTAAAAATTTATTTCCTGAGTATAAATAATAGATATGAATTCTAAGCTATTTTTTTCTGTTATCAAATGTGATTTAATTCTCCCAGACCATTGAAGAAAATTATTTATTTTTAGAGCTGGGGAGAGAGGGAGAGAAACAACTTGGACGCCCCCTGTTGGTGACCTGGCCTTCAACCCAGGCATGTGCTCTGACTGGGAATCAAACTGGTGACCTTTTGGTTTGCAGGCCAGCACTCAATCCACTGAGCCACATCAGCCAGAACAGGATCTTGTACGGAATTTGGAAGATAGAAGTTTGAATAATAAATTTAAATTACCTATAATACAATCACTAAAACATTAACATTTTGGGCATCGGTAAGATCGTATATGTAAGTTTTTTAATCTGAGACAAAATTGTGGTTTTATTTTTCTCCTGACATTACTTGGACCCCTATGTTATTTTTAGGTAACTTCCATTTTTAGGATAACCCATTTTACAAATAAATTTCTAGAAGTTCAGTAATTTATTCAAGGAATTAGAGGTGTTAAGTGCCTCAGCTAGGTTTGAACTTAATTCTGAGCCATTAGCTGTTACTACTCTGACACAACAATGTGTTGCTAGAGGTTCACCATTCATAGCACAATTAATTTGGATTGTCCATCAGTTGTGATGGAGCCATATTTTACCAAAGGAAGATCACTCTAGTCATTAATCGTATGCCTATCTAAGCAGCTGAATAATGACTATGAAGGTTATAATTTTCTTTAAAGGTTAACCAGGTCAACCTTGGCCAGGTAGCTCAGTTGGTTAGAGCCTGTTCCCATCACACCATGGTTTAGGGTTCGATCCCCAGTCAGGGTACATAGAAGACTCAACCAATGAATGCATAAGTAAGCAGAACAATAAATCAGTGTTTCCCCTTCCTATCTTTAAAAATCAATAATTTTTTAAAAAAATGTTGAACAGGTCAGACAACTTTTGAACCTGGCATTTATTTTTAATAGACTTTATTTTTTAGAGCAGTTTTAGGTTCACAGCTAAATTGAGCAGAAAGAACAGAGTTCACATATTATAGGTGTTGGCAAATAGGTTTATAGTTGTGAGTAGTTTGTTCTTGTATTATTTACATATTAATTATTGTATTTGTTTTATTTGGCTTACTGTTTTTATTTTATATCCTTATGACTTATATTTTAAGTAATGATGGCTGGTAATTTAACCTACTTTTGCCCACCCCTGTACCCTCTGCCTACCCCCAACATACACATAACCTCCCCTGCTGTCAACATCCCACACTGGAGCGGGGAATTACTTAACAATTGAACCTACATGTCATTATCACCCAAAGTCAAGGGTTTACATTAGAGTTCACTCTTGGTATGTACAATCTTAGGGTTTGGACAAATGTATAATGACGTGTATTCACCATTACATGTCACAGAGCATATTTTATTGTCCTACAAATCCTCTCTGCCTATTCATCCATCCCTCCTTTCTCTCCAACCCCTGCCAACCACAGATCTTTTTACTGACTCCATAGTTTTTCCTTTTCCAAAATGGCAATATAGTTGGAATCATATAGTATGTAACCTTTTCAGACTGGCTTTCACTTCATAATATGCAGTTCAGTTTCCTCCATGTCTGAAAAATATTCCATTGTCTGGATGTACCAGTTTCTACACTCACGTACTGAAGAACATCTGGTTGTTTTTCTAAGTTTCAGCAATTATGAATAAAGCTGTAAACATATTTGTTCAGATTTTAAGTTTTCAGCTTATTTGGGTATGTAATTATACATGTATTTACATAGTTATATATTTAACATCATAAGCGTGTCATTAACAATTCCTGAATTTAAAAGTACTGAGCTTTTGCCCTGGCTGGTGTGGCTTAGTGGGTTGAGAGCTGGCCTGTGAACTAAAGCGTCACCGGTTCAATTCCTAGGCAGGGCACATGCCTGGGTTTTGGACCAGGTCCCTAGTGGAGGGGCGCGTGAGAAGCAGCCACACATTGATGTTTCTCTCCCTTCCCCTATGTTTAAAAATAAATTTTAAAAATCTTAAAAAATATATAAGTACTGAGCTTTTTTTTTTTAAATCCTCCAGGATATGTTTATTGATTTGAGAGAGAGAAAGAGAGAAAAACATCAACACAAGAAACACTTATTGGTTGCCTCCTATACACAACCCTATTGAGGATCAAAATCACAATCTAGATATGTGCCCTGATTGGGATTAGAACTTCCCACAACCTGCTGGTGTACAAAATAACACTCCAACTAATGTAGCCATCCTGCCAGAGCAGTAATGAGTGTTTTTGTTGTTGTTTTCTTTTTTCCAGAGACTCCCATTTTTTAATGGCTTGATGGTTTCCTTTGTGCCCATCACTTTACATGCATCATCTCTTTCAATCCTATCCTGTTTGAGAAAGGAAGCAACAGGCTCAAGAGGGGGGTGTGTGCTGAGAAAGTGGAGACTCCAAAAACCTGAGCGCCAGCCTAGATGGCTGCAGGTACTGCAGTACTGAGCTTTTTAAATGCCATTATTTTTATTTATTTAAGATTTTATTTACTTGCCGTGGCTGGTGAGTGCTGGCCTACAAACCAAAGGGTCGCTGGTTTGGTTCCCAGTCAGGGCACATGCCTGGTTTGTGGGCCAGGTCCCCAGTAGGGGGTGCCCAAGAGGCAACCACATGTTGATGTTTCTCTCCCTCTCTTCCCCTCTCCCTCCCCCTCTCTCTAAAAATAAATAAATAAAGTCTAAAAAACAGAAAAAGAAAAAGAAAGAAAGAAAGAAAGAAAGAAGAAACCCTAAAGAATCCATGGAAAAATCTGTTAGAGCCAATAAATAATTCAGGAAAGTTGCAAGACACAAACTCAACACTCAAAGATCAGCTGTATTTCTTTCTTTTAAAAATTTTTAAGATTCTATTTACTCCTTTTTAGAGAGAGGGGAAGGGAGGTAGAAAGAGGGAGAGAAACTTTGATGTGCAACAGATCCATTGATCCCTTGCCTCTCTCACACTCCCTACTGGAGACCTGGCCCACAACCCAGGCATATGCCCTAACTGGGAATTGAACCAGTGACCCTTTGATTCACAGGCAAGCACTCAAACCACAGAGCCACATCAGCCAGAGCCAGTTGTATTTCTATACACTGACAGTGAACAAATCAAAAAGAAAATTAACAAATTTACTCCACTTACAATAACATCAAGAATAATAAAATAGAGACTTCCGGCCAAGATGGAGGCATAGGTAGACGCACTGTGCCTCCTCGCACAACCAAGATAGGGACAACAAAGATATAGAAACAAAATAACAACCAGAACTGACAGAAAATTGAAGTTTATGGAAGTCGGACAACCAAGGATTTAAAAATAGATACTTTCATCCAGACCGGTAGGAGGGGCGGAGTCCGGCCGGGTGAGGGACGCAGAGCGGAGAGCTGAGCACCCGGGGCGGTGCGCAAGTCTGCAGCAGGCAGACCCTGGGCGCACAATCAGCAGTGGCTGGTGGGCTCCAGCCAGGGGGTGGCGAACGGCAGACCTAGCAGACCCTGGGCGCACAAGCAGCGGTGGCTGGTGGGCCCCGGCCAGGGGGTGGCGACCGGCAGACCCAGCGAGGCGGCCATTGTGAAGCGAGGCACTGTGCCCA
>CM052543.1:77512316-77530553 GCA_028533065.1 Trachops cirrhosus | reverse complement strand
TGCATAGGTTCTTTTGGATTGGTGTTTCAGGGTTCTTAGGATATAGTCCCAACAGTGGAATCGCTGGATCAAAGGGCAGGTCCATTTTTAGTTTTCTGAGGAAGTTCCATACTGTTTTCCACAGTGGTCGTACCAGTCTGCAATCCCACCAACAGTGCACTAGTGTCCCTTTTTCTCCACAACCTCTCCAACACTTGTTGTCTGTTGTTTTATTTATTTATTTTATTATAATATTGATGAGAAGCCTCAAGAACTTAACTTTTGTTTGTATCAATTAACTTATGGTAAAATTGGTTTCATTATACAGTTGACAAATACAGGTTTGAACTATGCAGGTCCGCTTACACTCAAGTTTTTCCAATAAACAGTCAGCCTTCCCTATTCTCAGGTTTCAAATACAAGGACTCAAACCAACTCAGAATCAAAAACAGTATTTTCAACTAGCATTCTGAAACAACTGGATGCAGGGGGCTGACTGTATGCATTCTTCTACACCATTTTATATGAAGGACTTGAATATCCATGGATTTTGGTTATCTGCAGGTGTCCCTGCAGATGCCAAGGGATAACAGTAGTTGTTTTGGGATAGTCAAAGTTATATGTGGGGACCTGGGCTGGTATGGCTCAGTGGTTGGATTATTGTCCTGTAAATCGAAAGGTTGTGGGTTCCATTCCCCAAAAGGGTACATGCCTGGGTTGCTGTTACAGTCCCAGTCTGGGCACCTGTAAGAGGCAAGCAACAAATGTTTCCTTCTCTCTCTCCCTCCCTTCCCTTCTCTAAAATCAATAAGCGTGTCCTCAGGTGAAGATTAAAAAAAAAGGGAGGAAGGGTCACACCCATAATTCCCTCCTTGTTCAAAGGTCAACTGTACTTCCTTTTTCTTCAGGTTGTAGAATCCACCCAAGAGGTTACATGAAGGCTTACTGCGCATTTATACTTTACTATACAACATTTTACATTAAAAACTTTGGATCAAATTAACACTAGGAATATGTGCCATGGCTAGCATACCCAGCACATCTCATACTGTAGCTGAGAGCAGAAAAATATCTTAAAGATTGTTTAGTTCAGCTGCCTTACTATAAACATGGAGAAACTAAGGCTCAGAGAATTGAAGCTCATTAATGCAGCATCACACCACTGCCAATACTGCCTAAAACCTAATTATACTGAATCGGTTCTTTTTCCTTTTATAGCACATGAACTGATGATTTATTTATTTAAAAACATTTTACTTATTTATTTTTAGAGAGGGGATAGAAAAGAGGGAAACATCAATCTGCGGTTGCCTTTCGTGGGCCCCCCACTGAGCACTTGGCTCAGCAACCCAGGCTTGTGCCCTGATTGGGAATCCAACCCGCGACCTAAGGTCCTCAGGTCCGCACTCAGTCCATGGAGCCACACCAGCCAGGGCATAACTGATGATTTAAAAGGAAGTAGAGAAAGGTAAGCAGTGCAGCTCAGGTGACTTCTTGGTCATAGAACCACACTAACACAGCCAGTCTAAGACCCAAGTGTAGGCCTACAGGCACTGGGCAGGATTGGAAGACTTACGAGTGGAACATGGAGGCCAACATGAGCTTCTCATTGGAGGTGAGGCGAGGCCGGCCGAATCGAATGGACACCGGGTAGTTAGCAGGATTGCCTAGGTACTCCAGCACTTCCTTCCCATCAGCCGTGTACTTGCCGTTCACGTCCATGCCATTAATGGCCAGCACTGCGTGGCCAACTGCAAAGGTGAGCCAAAGGTAAATGAAGCCCCATTATTCGGATGCCGCCGCCGAGGGAACAGGGACCCAGCCCCCCCTCCGCCCCCGTCCCCGCCTACGGCCGCGTACCAACCCCCTTCCCGAGTCTAGCCAACCCCGGATGCCGTCGCGCTGGCCGAAGGCAACTAGCACTCGCTCGTCATGTAGCTTGAGCAGCAGATCAAGTGGGTAACTGAAAGTTTTTTCAGCCTCGGCCCGTGGCGCGTAGCTGTCTAGTTGGTAAATCAGGCCGCCAGCTTTGTTCACCACATACACACTGAAAATAGCCATCACTGCTGCCCTGGCTCGAGACTGCGAGTGGACCAGCCTAGCCCAGAACGTCAGTCACGGGATGCGTCTCCCGCCCACCACTTCTTCCTCCCAGCTCCGGCTGGTGGACGGTTGCAGCGCTTGCGCACTGGGGGAAACACACTGGGGTGTAACGCCAGAAAAATAGTTGCCGGGTTGGGTTCTGATAATTTCCCGTCTCTTTCCCGGTTCTTAGTGCAACGTATGACTGCTTCAAAACTAAAGGCAAAGCCAAACCAGGATTCCAGGGACTCAAGGCCCTTATCTAGCTTCAGCGAGCAGATGGTGCTTCGAACGTCTTTTGCGGGGCTCCACCCCTTGCCCCGGAAGTACTTGCTGAGGGCGAAGGTTTGTGGGAGTGTTAGTGAACGGCGCTTCCTTTTCGTCCGACATCTTCTCAGGTAGCAGTGAGATCCGGAGCTCCTCGATTTTCACAATGGTGAGTAGTAGTGCGAAGCTAGTGCAGTTCTGAGGGCCGGACGGTGCCAGGGTGCCGTTGAGCCTCCTTTGGGAGGGGGGCCTCCAGAACTGCCGGTTGCAGCTCAGGACGGGCTGGTTGTATTGCCTCAACCGCGTGCTTCCTAATGGAGCTTGACTGGGGTAGGAGGCGCAGTAGGAGGGGAGCATGGGGCTGCATTACAAGCTGGCTGTTTTCCCGCCCTTCTTAAACAGCCGCCGAAGGACGACAAGAAGAAGAAAGATGCTGGGAAGTCTGCCAAGAAAGACAAAGACCCAGTGAACAAATCTGGGGGCAAGGCCAAAAAGAAGGTGGGAGTCAATTCCTCTAAGATTAAAGATGACTGGGGGCGCCCGTTCCATATTGGTGTAGTAATAAGTGACATACAGCGAATGGCTTTAACGTTATGGGTAGTAGAGTCTGATTACTTTTTAAATTCTAAGTGTACATATAAAGATTATATTTGTTTTTAGAGGGAAAAGGAAGGAGAAAGGGAGAGAAACATTATAAGAGAAACATGGATGGGTTGCCCCCAACCGGGGACCTGGCCTGCAACCTAGGCATGTCTCCTGATCACAGATCGAACCGGCAACCTTCTGTTCCCAGGCCAGCGCTCATTCCACTGAGTCACATCAACCAGGGCTAATTTTTATGTTAATTTGTTTATTGATTTGAGAGAGAAACATTGATTTATTAATTGGTTGATTTTCATATGTGTCCTGACCAGGGATGGAACCGGTAACAATGGCTTAATGGGACAACACTCGAACCAACTGAGCTATCTGGCCAGGGCTAGAGTCAGATTATGAAAGCTGTACCCTTACCGCCATTGTCATTGTTTCCCTTCGTTTAAAGAATGGGATGGTACATACTACTTGGAAATTAAACATGTATCAAACATTTGTCCTGACCCTGGCTGGCATGGCTTAATTGGAGTGTTGCCCTGTAAACCACAAGTTTCAGGGCGTGTACCAGAGGCAACCAATCAGTGTTTCTCTCCCCTCTCTTCCCCTATCTCTGAAGTCAATAAACATGACCCTGACTAGGCCTGGGTTGGTTGGGCATCATCCTGCAAACAGAAAGGTTGCCAGTTATATTCTCATCAGGGCACATGCCTGGGTTTTGGGCACTGTACTCCCATCCCTTTCTGGGTGCTTGCAGAAGGTGACCAGTCGATGTTTCTGTTCTTCTTTCTCCCTCCCCCCCTTTCCTAAAAAAATAAATGAAAGATAAAACCAATAAGCATGGCCTAGAGTGAGGCTTATAAATATTTATAAAAAAATAAACATTTGTTTTGATGCCTAGTATGGAATATTATTTTAATTAGCCTGGTGGGGCTCAGCCCATATCCAAAAGTTTCAAAATGTATCTGATGGCATTAGTTGCCAGGGTCTCTTTTACTTTATATCCAGGCCTTATTTCAATCTTAATTTGTAGAATTTTTGCAAATTCTGAATTTCACGTTTTTGCAGGCCAAGGGACAGAGTGACCTCAGTATTGCCAGAGAGAGATTTCTCTGGCACAGATTGGGAGAAAAAGGGTGATTCTTCCAGGGGCACTGATTCTTTTTCCTTTTTGTTTTTGTGAGCAGAAGTGGTCCAAAGGCAAAGTTCGGGACAAGCTCAATAACCTAGTCTTGTTTGACAAAGCGACATATGATAAACTCTGTAAGGAAGTTCCCAACTACAAGCTTATAACCCCAGCTGTTGTCTCTGAGCGACTGAAGATCCGTGGTTCTTTGGCTAGGGCAGCCCTTCAGGAGCTCCTTAGTAAAGGTGAGAGGAAATATTGTACTGGTGTGATTTTGCACATGAAATTGGCCTGATTGTGTTAGCTATCTCAAATGTTTTTATTGGAATTGTAAAAAATAGGCTAACCAGTGGTGGTTAGTAATATGATTTTAACATGTCAGTGCCGACAGCCATTTTTGGGCCATGGCCCCTGTGACAGTTAGGTGAAGCTATGTGTAGTTCCTAATTTGGATAAGGTGCTGTGAGGATGGCCATCTTATTTTTTTTTTTTTTTTTTTTTAAGGATGGCCATCTTAAGAGCAGGTAATGGGTCCCTCCTTTAGAAAGGATAAGATTAGGTTATAACCAAGAAATGTGGGCAGGTCTACTTGACAGTTAATTCTCGTGCTCAAATTCTGCATTTCTGTTTTGGGAAGGAATATAAAATTCACTTTATAATGTCACTTGCTATGTGAAAACCTTGTATTTTCTCCTTAGGACTTATTAAACTAGTGTCAAAGCACAGAGCTCAAGTAATTTACACCAGAAACACCAAAGGTGGGGATGCCCCAGCTGTTGGTGAAGATGCATGAACAACAGGTGAGCAAGAATCCAAGGTCACATGTAGGAAGTATGCATCCCCATTACAAGACTGTACTAATTCTGGAAGGGAGGGGTGGGTAGGTGGGCTGGAATGGGAGTAAAGGACAGAAACTGTACTTGAATAATGATTTTTTTTAAAAAGTTTCTTCAAAGGAAAAAAAAAGAAAGGAAAAGACTATTACCAATTCTTTTAAATTTTTTTTTACAGGTCCCACCAGCTATACATTTTGAAAAATAAAACTTTATTAAACCAGTAGTGGGTGTGTGTGTTTCCTAAGAGAAGCAGTTACAAGGAATAGTAGCAGGTGTGAGTTTGCTGACTGTGGTTGTTACAAAACTACCAGGAAACCATTAGTTTTTTTCTTTGTGTGACTGCTGTTTGTTCCTTGCTACATCTTCAATTTTGAATTGATGCCTGAAAGGAAATGAAGGGTTAACGGGACAAAAAATGAGAGACTTTCCAAAGGGGTGGTATGTTGGGGTCCAGGCACAGGACCCATACCTGGATTGCCAGCGGCGCCCATTATTCCAGACCCGGCCAAAAGAGGGCAGCCACCCTGTAGTGGTGTTGGAGCTATGATCAAAGTTGGCCCCCACTCTGTCTGGGGGGAGTTTCTTCAATTTCTGTTTTTCTTCTGTAATAAGTAAATGGTTTATTTGAGTAGGAAGATTTAAAGAACCTCACTGCCATTGTTGAATTAGTTTACTCACTTTCTTTGAGAAATTCTTCATAGGAGGGTCCTATTTGTTGATTCCCAGAGCTGTATTCCTCATCTTGGACCACCCAGGGAGGTGTGGCTCCTGGAAGGGAAAGGTGTATTAAGTAGAATTAAGGCACTTGGCATATGCAGTTAATACTGAGTTTTATCTGTGTTGTTGAGTACTATCCCATTGTTTATTTGTTGAGACATATTTGGATTGTTTCCAGTTTGGGGCAGCTAAAAATAAAACTACAATTTGTGTACAAGCCTTTTCTTCTTGGAATGGCTGATCATAATGCATGTTTAATTTTAAGAAAATGTTGGAATGTTTTCCAAAGTGGTTG
The DNA here is from genome assembly GCA_028533065.1 of Trachops cirrhosus. Classification (NCBI taxonomy): domain Eukaryota; kingdom Metazoa; phylum Chordata; class Mammalia; order Chiroptera; family Phyllostomidae; genus Trachops; species Trachops cirrhosus. The sequence continues at coordinate 77,524,660 of CM052543.1, read as the reverse complement.
TGCCATTTCACATTCCACCAGCAATTGAATGAGTTCTTACACGTCCATGTTCAGTCTTTAATTTTAGCCATTCTGATGAGCATCTTTTTATATGCCTTTATTGAGTTTTGAGTTCTTGATATATGCAGGATCCACATCCTTCATCAGATGGTGCTTTTTTTTTTCCCATTTTCATCCCCCAACCTCCTACTCTTTGGAAGTCATCAGCTTATTCTCTATGAATCTGTTTTGTTTATTCATTTAGTTTCTTTAGATTCCACATGAGATCATATGGTATTTGTCTTTATCTTATTTTACTCTGTAGGTCCATCAATTTTGTTGCAAATGGCAAGACTTCATTATTTTTACTGCTGAGTAACATTCCATTGTGTATGTATCACACCTTCATACCTTCATCTATCAATGGACAGCTAGACTGCAGTTAGTGCTTTATCTTAATCAGTTTTTTATTTTCTGGTGCACCTTTCTCAGATGTATTGCAATACCAGGTCAATGCACAGAGTGGATAGAGCAACCTCCTATTCCAACTCCCTGTTCCAAAAAGCCATTTAATATATTGTCCTCAGAGGACATTAAACTGTTAACATAACTACACTTGACTTAGCCAAAAGGCTGAGAAGCAATTCAACTTTAAAAATATGCAGGAATAAGTATAAAGCACACATGGACAAAAATAAGTGGGGGTGGAAATGGGAGGGAAGTGGGAAGGGCTGGGGGGGTGTGGGCTGGGGTGGGGGTGAAGAGTATAATTGCCTCACCCTGACCAGCATGGCTCACTGGCATATCAATCATCCCACAAAGTGAAAAGGTTGCTGGTTAGATTCCCAGTTGGCACATACCTGGGTTGTAGGTTTGGACCCAAGTTGGGGTGCGTACAAGAGGCAACATGTTTCTTACATCAAAGTTCCTCTCCCACCCTTTACTCTCTAAAATTACTTTTTTTTTAAATTGCCTCTTACTCTTTGAGAAACACTGCCCTGGGCCTTACCTGAGTGGATGTTGCCAACTCCTAGTGTGTCCTGTAGTTGGAAATGGGGGGGAAAAAAAATCCTAGATTTAGAAAGCCAAGATATGATAGGATACAGCTAGAGAAAGGGCAAGCTTTATAGGAGATAGATGGAACTGGTGCCACAATGCTAATTCTACACGCTGTTAATGTTAAAGTTTAAAGAGTGCAGTAGACCTTGGCTGGTGTGGCTCAATGGATTGAGCACCAGCCTGAGAACCGAAGGGTCACAGGTTTGATTCCCAGTCAAAGCATATGTCTGGGTTGTGGGCCAGGTCCCCAGTTGGGGGCACATGAGAGGCAACCACACACCTCCCTCCTTTCCCCTCTGTTTAAAAAATAACACAGTAGCCCTGACTGGTGTGGTTTGGGGATCACCCATAAGCAGAAAGATCATAGGTTCCATTCTTGGTCAGGGCACATGCCTGGGTTGCAGGCCAGGTCCCCAGTTGGAGGTGTGTGTGCGAGAGGCAACTGGTAGATGTTTCACACATCAGTGTTTCCCTCTCTAAAAATAAATAGAATATATTTTTACATTTTTATTTCATCTTTATTTTTTCCATTATGACTTGGTTCCCACATAAATAAATCTTAAAAAAATAAATAAAAGCATAGGCCTTGGTTGGTGTGGCTCAGTAGATTGAGTGCCAACCCACAATCCAAAAGGTTGTCAATTTGATACCCAGTCAGCAGATGCCTGGGTTGCTGGCTGGGTCCCCGGTTGGGGGCAAGTGAGAAGCAACCAATTGTATCTCTTGCATATCAATGCTTCTCCCTCTTTCTCCCTCCCTTCCCCTCTCTCTAAAAATAAATTTAAAACAATCCCTGAAAGTCCTGCCCTCAAGAGACTCATGGTCTTAATAGTGGAGCTGTGCCAACTACATGCCAGGTGAACAAAAAATCCTTTCCTCACAGCATACTGTATTTTGCCATGTATAATGTGCACTTCTTTGCCCAAATTTTTGAGGGGGAAATAAGGATGTGCACTGTACAAGGGTGTAATTCATGTATAATGTGCACAAAAATGTGAGTATGTATTACATATGGGAACACATACAGCAGAATGCAGTACATGGTATTAGCAATGGCAACTGCATGTGCAAAAAGGAAGCACAGTACAGCTGGAATATAGACTAAAGATAGGTGATGCAGTGACTGTTTGAAACAGGGTTGCAGGGAAGAGTAGGAATTGTTCTAAGGGGCTAGCTGGTATTGAGGTAAAATAGACATACTTAATAGCATGTGGAAGATGGATGGGATAAGGATCTGCATCTACAGTTTTTGGAAATATAGGAGGGGGTAATTTTAGATACTTGTGGGGTATCTATAAGTGTATTAAGCTGGAACTGTGGGTTCTCTAGAGAATGCAACTGAGGTTTTGGTACCCTTCTAAGTGCCAGTGGGGGCAACAGGTGTGGTTGGAGGGTTAGCAAAGATGCCTGAAAACACTATATACTATGGAACACTACAGCAAGAGAGAAAAGCTCACAGAGAAGACAAGAATGGGTAGGAAACCCAGGAGATATGGGTGTTCTTGATGGGTCATTTATTCTTTCCTGGCTGGCTTATCCATTGTACCTGGTGGCCAATGAATGTCAGAGGTTGTCCTGTGTCCATCCAGTCAAGCTCTTGGGCTGGTGGCAGATCCAAGTATGAGGGTCTCTGTGAGGTGGAGGCTACCTGGCTGAAAAAGACAAACAAGAGCCAGGCTGGCAGAGGAGGTCCTTGAGCTATGAGGATAGCAAAGATGACATTTGTTCCCATATTCCCACTAAAAATTTACAGAATGCTCTAACAGGTCAAACTCCCAACGAGAGATTCTCTTACCCGTTAGTCCCTTTCCAGCTTCCAGGTGCCGAACAGCCCTCTTCTGGGTCTGGCACTGCCTGAGGCTGAGTTTGATTCAGGAAAAATAAATGTGTCTAGGATGCTTAAGAGTCTGCCTAGGCCATGCTCCCACCCTCCAAAAGGAAACAAATTGGCATATGGAGGGCACTGCCCATCTTGTAAACTCTCCCATTTCAGCCCTGCCCACATCCTGTCCACTGACAAGACCTGCCCCCTGATGCACAGGTAAGGGAATTCAAGCAGAGCAGGTGAACCATGAGGATGATGAGTTTTCTTAGAGCTAACAGGTGAAATGCTGGACCTGGGAGAAGCAGGAATCAGTGGATTTGGATACTGCTCTGGCTTCTCCAAGGGAAACCAACCTCTAAGATGGACCGAACCACCTCCTGCCGGCTATGCTCCACCTCACGGATCTGAGCTGCCATCTGTGGGAGAAAGGCTGCTTAGGTACAAGATCATGGGGGCTGGGTGCTTCAGAGGCCTTTCCTTTAACTAACCTTTTTGATCACTTCATCTTCTTTCTCCTCATAAGAATCCAAACCTTTCACAATGGATTTCTTGAATCTAAAAAGAAAAAGGGAAAGTCAGCCTAGGACCCCAAGTCCTGCCAGTTGTGAAAAGATCCTCAGTAGATAATTTTTTTCTTTAAGTTTTGAGTAATTTTAAATTCAGAGAAAGAAAATAGTACAATGAACACCTTGGTACGTCATCCAGATTCACTGTTAACATTTTACCATACTGGCTCCACTTCTCTTTTATACAAGTATTTCCTTTTTTGCCAGAACAAAAATGGGCTTTAGACATTATGAGACTTGACTTTAAATATTTCAGCATGCATCTCTTGAGAATAGAAACACTCTATTAAACCATGAAACCATTACCACATTTATGTCCTCTGGACCACTCCATGGTCTCACTATGTACTACTTTCCCTGCACCAAACCTGAAATCAACCACTTCTCCAATGAGATCTAGTTCCTTTTGGTAGAAAGTAGTACTTAGAAACCAAGAGCTAAGGGGAACCGGTAAAAAAAGGTGAAGGGATTAAGAAGTACAGACTTCCTGTCAAGATGGTGGCATAGCTAAGTCTTCTTGCACTACCACATCGAAATTGCAACTAAACTATTGAACAGCCATAATTCAGAATTGTCAGAAATTGAGCTGAGTGGAAATCCTACAACTATGGAATTAAGGAAAAAACAGCATTGAGACTGCTAGGAGAGGGCAGAAATGCAGAATGGGCTGGTCCCACACCTGCATGTGGCAGATAAAAATTGGGAGGGATATCTGAGGAGTGAGGGGTCCCCACCCTACATCAGGCCCCCCAGACAAGGATTCCAGTGCCAGGAAGATAAGTCTCTGTAATTTCTGGCTGTAAAAAACAGCGGGGGTTGAGGGTGTGGAAGACGGAAACTTCTGGAATTCCAGGAAGTTCCTCTTAAAGGGCCAGCACACAGACTTACTTGGACTCACTCCCTCTGAGCTCCAGTGCAGGGGCACCAGACTGAAAGGCATCAGAGACATATGGCGAGGAACTAAATTGTCTGGCATCAGGGTAAGAGCTGGGGGCAGCTTTCTCCCAGACAGAAGTGCTGGTGGATGCCATTGTTTGTTTTCTGAGCCCACCCTGAACAGAGCCATAGAGCCAGCAGAAGGCACCGTATTTGAGACTCCATCAACCTGGCTATCACTGTTTTTGCCTTATGCAGGTGATTCCCCGAGGCTTTGCCCCAACCAAATTTCAGGCCCACCCAAGCTGTTTCCAGTGGCTTTTCCATTTAAATGGCTTGTCTTGGCCCATGCTCCAGATTTTCCTAAATTCTCTCAAACAAGCAGCATCTGGCTTCAGTAAGTCCCATACCTTTCACTAAGTTGCCCCAGGCCTGGCACTGGTAGCAGCTGGCCTTCAGTCACAGCATGACCTCACCTGGGCAATTCCAAGTCCAGCACAAGTAGAGCAATCTGCAGATTGTTTTAAGCTTATGCTGTGTGACCCTGGACAGAACACAGTGGGTGGCTGACACTGGAAGTGCCAACAACAATCAAGGCTGAACTACAACAGGTGGTGTACACGGCCCACATGGTGGGCACACCTTGAGTACCCAGTTTGGGTAATAGAGGATGCTGTACCACTGGACTCTACAGGACATGACAGTAAGCCACTCTACCAAGCCTAGAAGACATAAGCAGCTCTACATAATACATAGAAATGAACACAGGGAGGCTGCCAAAATGAGGAGAGAAAGAAACATAGCCCAAATGAAAGAAAAGGTCAAAACTACAGAAGAAGAACTAAACAAAATGGAGACAAGCAATCTACTTCATGTAGAGTTCAAAACACTGGTTATAAGGATGCTCAATTAACTTAGTGAGGACCTCAACAACAATAAAAGAGATCCAGTCAGAAGTGAAGGATACACTAATTGAAATGAAGAAAAATTTATAGGGAAACAACAATAGAGTGGATGAAGCCAAGAATCAAATCAGTGATGTGGAATATAAAGAAGCAAAAAACAACCAATCAGAAGAGCAAGAAGAAAAAAGAATTTTTTTAAACTTTTATTTATTTATTTATTTTTAGAGAGAGGAGAAGAGAGGGAGGAAGAGGGAGAGAAACATCTATGTGTGGTTGCCTCTTGCATGCCCCATACCGAGGACCTGGCCTGCAACCCAGGCATGTGACCTGACTGGGAATCGAACTGGTGACCCTTTGGTTTGCAGGCTGGTGCTCAACCTGCTGAGCCACACCAGCCAGGGCAGAAAAAAGTATTTTAAAACAATGAAGATAGTCCTGGCTGGTGTAGCTCAGTGGACTGAGCACGGGCTCCAAACCAAAGGGTTGTCGGTTCAATTCCCAGTCAGGGCACATACTTGAGTTGCAGGCCAGATTCCCAGTTGGGGACATGCAAGAGGCAACCAATCAATGTTTCTCTCCCTCTCTTTCACCCTTCTTTCCCCCCTCTCTAAAACTAAATAAAAATAAAATCTTTTTTTAACTTAAATTATTTTATTGTTCAGTTACAATTGTCTGTATTTTCTCCCCTGCCTCCTCCCCATCCCTTCCAAACCCACCTCCCTTCCTTGCTTCTACCCTCCCCTTTGGTTTTGTCCATGTATCCTTTATAGAAAAATAAAATATTTTTTAAAAAAGATTAAAATGTATGAACAATAAAATGGCAATAAATACATATCTGTCAAAAATTAAATCTAAAAAACAAAGTAAAGAAATAAGAAGAGAAAAATAGAATCACAGATACAGAGAACATTTTGTTGGTTGCCAGATGAGATGAGAGGCGCAGATGGGAAAAAAGGTGAAAGGATTAAGAAGCACAAATGGGCCCTGGCTGGTGTGGCTCAGTGGCTTAAGTGCCAGCCTGCAAATCAAAGGGTTGCTGGTTCGATTCCCAGTCAGGACACATGCCTGGGTTGTGGGTCAGGTCCCCAGTAGGGGATGCACAAGAGGCAATGATATATTGCTGTTTCTCTCCCTTTCTTTCTCCCTCCTTTCCCTTCTCTCTAAAAAGGAGTAAATAAAATCATTTTAAAAAATGGATTGTGCAGGTCTGCATGTAGAGAACTTTTCAATCTCCCCCTTCCTTGATTTCTTTGTTCTGCTTTCCTTCTTCCTCATAAGAACCTCTGCCTGCACCCTCTGCCTGCACTGAGATGTTAAGAAGGGCTCTGAGACAAGAGTGCCTGTTTTCTCTGTTTGCTGGCATCTCAATAAACTTCTTTCCTTTTCACTATCACCTAGTCTCACAAGTTTGGCTTTCATTGTGGCAGGAGGTGAGCACTGTGTTTGGTTACAATGAAACAGCTTCTCATTAACTCTGGAGTTCTGATGAAGTATGGGGCATTCTGTCCTGCCCCTCTTAGACTAGAACTGCAGACTTTAAAACCATGTACCTGCAGTCTACATTTGGCTCCCCAGCAACTCCCAACAACTCATGCTGAGGTCACTTAGCCCTTTTTGTTTCAGCCTGGTCCTTTTGGGCATGTGGGACAAGGACCTGGGAAGCTGGCAATTGGGCTTACTCTTTTTGCTGTCTCTGATAGAGTAATAAACTGTCTGAACCTAAAAGTGGCTCATTTTATCATTACTTGTCAGTCAGGCTTGTCTTCGTCTGGTCTTGTATATGTATGTCTGCTTGAAATTTATAGGGTTAAAAGTGAAAACTACATTTAAATAAAAGCTTCAAGAGTCCATCCTCAAAATTCTCAATCATAAACTTTTCTGCTCAGCTATACTTTATTCACCCACCAAAATCATATGACACTGGGTCAGGGTATGAGGAGTGAGAGTGGTTTTTGTCCTCAGATTCCCATCTCCTCCCAGTCTGAAACACAGGTCTGAAGGCAAGGTAGTGGGATTTAAGCATTTCTTATCATTCCCTCATTATTCTCCACACTGAGTAGAAAGGAATAATAGATACCATGAGTTTCTCTGTAACTTTAGCTCTGGGATCCCCTTGGGTTACACATCCCATAATCTCAATATGGTCCTAATAAAAGTGGTGTCATGAGGCTGCCTGTGTTGTCTTCTTGAGGCAGTCAGGGCTCATTCTCCCTCTGTGCTGACCAGCTTCCTGCACTTGTTTCTGAGGATCCTCCACAGGCCAGTTCAAATAGAGTCTAAAACTATGAAGAGTAGAACCCTGGCCAGAGAGGCTTAGTTGGTTGGAGCATTGTTCTGTGAAACGAGAAGCTGCAGGTTACATTCCCATCCTAGTCTGCCTAGGCACATGCCTTTCCGAGTGAGAGCTGGGCCCGTGCCATGCAAAACGGTCTCCTATAGTGAAACACATTTAAGTAGTCGATTAGTCAACTTTTACTATATATTGTTCTCTATTTGCTAAATATATTGCAAATCAAATCCCCAATTAGATTATAAACCTTTCAAAGATGCTATCATACTTTTGTGTCATGTAGTACCTAGAATAATGAGTGCTATGAAGAAAACGAATACTTATGAAGTCTTTACTAAACTTTCCTAATAATTAACAAAGGAAACTCCTGTCCTTGACACAGATCCAGAGAATTCTCACTCTGGTACTTCATCTTTCATAAGCAGTGACTTACTGTGCATAATCTTGAGGGGAGATGAGAAACTTCTCTTTCATATGAACCTCAGCCTTGTTCTCCCACCAGAATCGGTTGGTTGCTTTCTTGTGCTCTGGGCTGAGAAAGGAGAGTATGAGTAATCTCAATGATAGATTATAGACCATTACTCAGATACTTAGGACAAGAAATATGTAATGCAAACTGACATCTGGATTTCTGCCTCTGGGCAAGGCCGAGAGAGAAATACTGTTAATTAGTAGTCTCTTCCAGATTTCCAGTCTCCCTTTTCCAATAAAAATGTGAGAATCTAAGAGGAGGTGTTGGGAGTTAACCTTGAGATAGCTGCCCTGCAGGCTTTTCTAGTTAGACCACCAACACCACTGGGGCCATAGCACCCAAAAGCCCTCTATCCCTTAAGGTAGGCAACGCCTATAAGGTGACAGTTCATCTACCCTCATCAAATCGCAAAAGCGTTCCTCCTCTCAGCTACCCTAAACTCCCTCCCACGTTTGTATTCGAACGTGTTCAATGAGGGCCCTGGCCCGAATCTCACCTGGCCAGGTGCTCCAGCAGCCCCCCGTGCAGCACTGTCAGGTTTCCGTGACTTAGGTGCTTCGGCACCTCACAGCTGCAGCACAGGCACCAGCAGCACCGATCATGCTCGGGCATGTAACGCTCCACCTGAGCTGTGCGGATGTCCCTGCGAGCGGCCTCCACCTGCGGGAGAGAGTGTAACCGGGAAGAGGCCAAGTGGGAACCCGAGCGAGACCCCCTAGATCCCACCCGTTTGGGACCTCACTGAACCGCCCGAATCCCTGCCCCCAGGCCTTCCGCGGTCCACTCCAGCCTACCGGCCGCACCTGGGGTAGGAGCCGATCCAAAGCCACCTTCAGCTGCCGCTGGTGCTTGCGACTGTAGACGTGGCCGCGACCACAGAAGAAGGTCTGCCGGCACAGGTCGCAACGCCGTGCCGGCGCCATCGGCCCAAATGTGGGTAACTGCGACGTGACCTGCAGTGGATCTTACGCAATCCGTTGTTTCCTCATCCCCCCAGGGGGCGGGGCGAGGTCAGAAGCACTCCGCTGCACCCTACCCCCGGCAGGCACCACTACAAACTCTCCTGCGGCTGCGCGGTCCGTCCTCTGGCTCTCTGTGCTCAAACGTAGCAAGTCATCAACATTCCCAAGCGCTGTCTATCCAGAAAAAATGGTGAGGCTGCTGTGCAGATGCGCGGGAAAGAGCACACGCAACAGTTAATGAAATTGCAGCACCGTAAACCACACACACGTAGAGGTATTGACAAGGACCCGTATTGGACAATGTAACAAATCATAACTAGTATTTATAGGGAGCTCACTGTGCGTCCAGTGCTTTACATTAACTACACCATTTAATCCTCACAAAAACCCTATGTAGTGTACTATTATTATTGGCATTTTACAAGTGGGAAAACAGGCTGCGGGAGGAAGTATCTTTGTGGAAGTTTGCACAGGTGTTAAGCAGTGAAAGCAGCACCTTGGACCCGGAGCTCTTCAGTACCAGCAGTCTGTAAGGAAGACATGCTGAGGGTGGCCATAACCTAAGACCTAATCAGAGTCACACCCCAGAAAGGTATTGTGAGCATTGCTCCTGTAAAGCTGTAAAGGGAAAACTATAAAGGGTAAAAAATCGCTTAACATGTACAAGTGCTAACTAGTGGAATTGTTAATTCTTTGCAAGCCAGTTAGAATCAGCAGCCATCCTGTCAGTGCCGATCCCAATCCCTAGGGCAGGCCTCAGGCAAATTGCCTCTTTATAAGGCTGAAATCCTCAGGTTTTGTGATCTCTAACCTAGAGTTCCTCCATAGAAGCCTGGGACCTAGCCCAACCCTACTTAAAGAATGAGTAGGCAGAGCTGGCACAGTCACAGACTCCTCATAGATTTGTTACTTGTATTGGTGCATTAACCTGGATGGGATGGGTCACAATATCTGTAGGTATATACACAGTCACCTTTACGTAATTCAGGCCCAGAAAGTAGCCAGAGTCCTCTTCAGATCTTGAATTCCTGTTGAAGCTTCCCTTTAGACTCAAGCCTTTGCCAGATATGATCTGATCCATTTTGATAATCTTTTCAACACTCAATTCCTTGACCTCCCATCATTCCTGTGGCAGGGTCAATCCTGGACCTTCTTCACCTAAAATTGTTCCTTCTCTGAATCCAAACACTGAAGTTCTACTTTAACCACCATCTTCCATCTGCCCATGTAACCTTACTTTGCATCTGGTCTATTAACTATAGAAAGACCTCCATTCCTGAAAATCACTTCTCTTACCCAGTCACTCATGGAACTGTTCAGCGTCTACCAGTTGCCAGAGGCTTTGCTCTAGGATAGTGGTTTTCTCCTCCTTCTTGCATTCAAATTTTATTATTTTTATTTCTGCAAAAATCAGGGCTATTAATTCAACATATTTATATAGTTTGTTTCTTCAGTCTATAAAGTACCTTTAGCAAAAAGAAATAACACTTCCACAGACTGTATAGTTATCACTAAACTAATGGCCAGTAAATACTGTATGACTTAAGTCACTGATCAAATAATATTAGGTAGTCACATCCCTTTTTAAAAAAATTACCAATATGTAAGAGGATCATGATGAGAATCTTCTAAATATGCCAAAAACTAATCTGAACAATCAGCAGCCATTTTTGTGAACTCTGACTTTTATATTTCTTTCACAAATCTGTTGCTGAATGTGTAAACTGGTATAAATCTATAGAGAAATCAATTAGCCATTTATATGAAATGCTTTTTACAAACTCTTTCCCTTTGAGCCCACAGATTCTACTCAGCATCTAGCCTAAGGAAGTATCTGTGAACCAAGAATAATAGAGGAAATATTTTCACTCGAAATGATAGGCTATCCAGGATTTGCTTCAAAATAATATGGGGTTGAAGCTGGGTATATAGATAGGAGTTCATTATATTGTTCTTTCTATATGTATGCCTTAAATTTTCCATAATAAAAAGTTTAAAGTGATACATAATATTATTATTTATAATAAGTTTGGAAACCAAATATTTCTCAAACAATAAGAATAGTTAAGAGTTATTCTATAATTTTTAAAAGTATGAGAAAATAGATGATATAAGGGGAACCCCCCCAAAAAAAAACAGAATTATCTTCTAGAGTGTAGGCCCCTTGTAAGTAAAGTCTTCCCCTGCTAGGCAGTGTTCTAGGAACCCATCAGTATCAGTGAATTAGGTGGTGGTGTTGTGAGAGGGTGTGTTCAGCTCCAGTTGAGTTTTTCTGAACGCATTTGCCTATTTCATGACGGGTGATTATGAACACCATGTGTTCAGCAGTTTTTGACCAAAAATAGCATGATCCCCATGCCCCACCCTCCCTCATCACCTGCTCTTGCCTGGAGCGACTTTTTCTTGTTTCCCCAATGAAAAGTCCTCAAAGCAGAACATTTTGCTAGTGTGAAAGAGGTGGGGGGGGGGGGAACCATGGCAGAAGCACTAAAAGGCATCAAAATAAATCAACAAGTTCAAAAACTTTAGAGCATGAACAATGATTAAAATTAAATTAAAAAAAACTTTAGAGCAGTGGAAAAAAGTCTCAGTAGGTGTATTGCATCAAATGGAAAATACTTTGAAGGTGCTTGAAGTCTAAACATGTAAGGATACATACACAATTTTTTAAAATGTTTTTATTTATCTATTTTTACAGAGAGGGGAAGGGAAGGCGAAAGAAAGGGAGAGAAGCATCAGTGTGTGGTTGCCTCTTGTATACCCCCTACTGGAGGCCTGGCCCGCAACCCAGGCATGTGCCCTGACTGGGAATCAAACCGGCAACTCCTTGGTTTGCAGTCTGGCGGTCAGTCCACTGAGCCACACCAGTCAGGGCTAAATACACAATTGTTTTATAAATAAATTCTGGAGTTTTTTTGGTCCCCCTTCGTATAAGGCATTCTTTCTTTATTTTCTTCTTCTTCTCCTTCTCCTTCTTCTTTTTTAATCCTCACTGGACAACATGCTTATTATTGATTTTTTTTTATTTTTTTAATCTAATTTTACCTATGATTTATTATGAGGACAAATTTTTTTAATTTTTAATTTTTTTATTTTAGTTTATTCAGTACACTTTCTATCCTTTATTCTCATTCCAGTCGGCCCACCCATTCCTCCCCTCCTCCCTCCCCTTTCCAACCCCCCTACTTTTGTCCATGTGTCCTCTATATTTGTTCCTGTAAACCCTTCTCTTCTCCCCTGAAATTCCCTCCCCTCTCACCTCTGGTCACTGACTACCTGTCCTCTATTTCAGTGTCTTTTGTTATATTTTACTTGTTTCTTTGTTTTGTTGTATTTTTTCTTTTTAAAAAATATATTTTATTGATTACGCTATTACAGTTGTCCTATTATCCCCCCTTCATTCCCCTCCA
>CM052543.1:77490372-77511816 GCA_028533065.1 Trachops cirrhosus | reverse complement strand
TTGCTCTATCCAGCAAAGCTTTCATTTAGAATGGAAGGGCAGATCAAGTGCTTCTCAGATAAGGTCAAGTTCAAGGAGTTCATCATCACCAAGCCCTTATTGTATGAAATGTTAAAGGGACTCAGATTCAGGAAAATATGACGGGGCAGCTGATGGTGACTGGGAGAACTATGTGAGGTCCCAAGGTGCCTAATTTTAAGGGGACTGAGGCATCATTGTTCCATGTACAATTTTTTTTTGTATCTTGTATCTTCCTCAATAAATGTCTCAAGTTTTCATAGTATATGGCTGGATACATTCTGGACAGATCTTGTACTTACAGTGAATAACTTAGATTTAAGAGATGATACTCAAATAACTATTGAAAATGCTTTTTCTTTATATTGACTACCTTGAAATAATAACTAAAGATTTGTTTATGTATGGAGAATACCTGTAAGTACAACAGACAGACAGAATGATACAGGCATGCGGTATTGATGACTTAAGTGCCCGAGCAGCTTTGCTATCAGCAAAATGATTTTTTCAAAATGGCAGACAACTCTTGGTAAAATTCCAAACCAAAGAGTACAATCTTCCTTAGTTGTATTCCTAGAAAATTCAGTGTATATTAAAATGATTTACCCTGACTGGTGTGGCTCAGTGGGTTGGGCATTGTACCACAAACTAAAAGTTCCCTGCTTTGATTCCCAGTCAGGGCACATGCCTGGGTTGTGGGCCAGGTACCCAGTGGGGGGCACATGAGAGGCAACAATTGGTGTTTCTCTGGCACATCAATGTTTCTCTCCCTCTTTCTCTTTCTTCCTTCCCTTCTAACAATAAATAAAAATCTTTTTTTTTTAAAAGAAAATGATGCAACAAATGCTTTCTGCTAAGTTAAATTCTCAGTTCAGGTCATTATAAATGGCCTGAGGTATGAGGATCAATTCTCCAGGGTGAGAAACTGCCCCTTACACTGAGCTCACCTGACATTCCTGGGTTTGACTTCAATGCCAATACCCATTTTGGGCAACCACAGTGCCCTCTAGGGTCAGAGAGAGGCCTTGGCCTATCACTGCTACATTTCTGCTGCGTGTTTAGGAATGAATGCACATGCTACAGCACAGAGGTGGTGGTGGAGAGATGACTAAGGTGGGATTTTGTATGTTACCAAAATATGCACGTCAAGCAAACAAGGGTCTTTCTTCAAAGGTAGAGATTTTGGTCTGGTAGGCCATGGATCATGCTTTTCAGGAATACCATGTTTCAGAGACCATAGAGGGGGCAGTCAGATTTCCCATGAGACAGACTACAAAGGATTAAGGGGTAAATAAGTGGACAGGAAATAAAGGCTACTGGGTACTGCTTCTTTGGGCCTTTTGCAGGGTTGGCTGCTACAAGCTAGCATTTCCCAAGACTATCCTTATAACTCAGAAAAATGGGACTCGCTCCAGGATCCAAAAGAGGGTTGAGTATTTTCTTTCTTTGAGGAGAGTATGGAATTCCTTTGCTGCACACTAGGAAACTGCCCCATTGCCTCTGGTGCATCCATCAGCTCTGAGGGCATCCCATTTACAACCTCAGAGTTGATTTCCACCTCTACCTTCTCCCCATCCTCAGAAACCACACATAACACACACACATACACACACCAGGCTGCTGCAGGTAACTTTAATAAGGCATGGGCTGCCTCTCACTTCTTGGATTTAAAGGTCAAAGAGGAAGGGCATCACATCTGTAAGAAAAGAGAGTTAAAGGAATTTATCTGCCCTTTGCATTTGCTGTTCCCTAAGCCTGGAATGCCCTGTCACAGCAGATGTTCTTTTCTCTTAAGGCCCGCATGCCAGCTGGTGTCCAGGAAAAGAAAAAGCCCTTTTTGCACACAACCTCTCAAACCATGTTTCTGACATTCTGTGGTCACCATTTCCCTAGGCTGCTAGACTGTGTGTAGGCCCAATTGCACCTTAGTTGTTTCTCTATCAACCAACTCCCTGTACCTCAAGTATCATGATTGTGTGTGGGGTCCCACCTTAGGCAGGCATCACCCCAGGGTTTCAGACCCCTGCTGTCCTCTCCCCTTCCTACATAAGGTAACCACCCCCAGGTGTGGCCCAGGTTCCTTCCTTGCACATTAAGCCTTAGGTCAGGATCTTCAGGTCCCCTCCTCTTGCACACCTCCCACCATATGACAGGGCCTCACACCTGGCTGGCTCATGCACTGTTGGATACTTTCCAGCTGAGTGGAGACCAAGGCTCGGGCCTCCTCCTCAAAACGGCGGTGTCCCTCCTTAGTCAACTTCCAGAGGCAGGATCGAGGCCATGGGCTAGCCCCACCCTGCATGCTGACCGGCACTTTTTCAAAGCTGTCTCGGAAACAGAGATTGTGACGGATGGTATTCTTCCAGCCCTCCGGAGCCGTCCGGAAAAAGGGGAAATGTTGTCTGTGGACAGGGAGGAATGGTAAGGAAAGGCATGGTTTCCTTTGCAGATGTTGTATCCTTGAGTATGTTCTCCCCCAGGGGCCAGGAACCATAGCCCTTCTCTTCAGGTGGAGAATGGCAAGTTGGCCTAAACTGCTCTTTTGCTGATTGAGCATGTGGCAAAAGTTCCACCTGGTTCATTGCTTGTACAAACCCTTGTCTTTTAAACCCAGTTTACTGCCCCCATTCATAGACTCATCATCCTCCCAAGAACCAAGCATAAAGTAGGTCCGCCAACTCCTTTAAGAGGAATCCTGGTCAAGGAAGGATACCACTTGAGAATTAATATTCTGAGACTTCTGATATAGGAAAAAGGTCTGAGAAACTCCTCATACTCATGTGTACTTGACTATCAAAGTTAAATGTAAATCCCTTCGCAATTGGGTACCCCTGGGAGTACAGGGAGCTTTGCCACACAGTACAGCCCAAAGGGAAAGCATGGGAAACTAGACTTTATACTAGATAATCTTGAGAAGGAAGGTGGGAGAATTTATCACACAGGTGAATTTATGTTTTAAAGAACTAAGATATAAAGATTAGACTTTTCTAATGTGAATGGGGGTGGAGGTAGATATCTTCCTGTACATGTGATGTGTCGACACACATTTAGGGACAATCCAGAACCAACGCCTGGGAGAGAACTGGGAATACACTTATCCTCTCATCCATATGGTAAAACTGAGGCAGCAGCCAAGGGTTTGGGCAGATTGGAAGATTTCAGAACAAGGACCTTGACCCCCTCCCTTCCCCCTCCTCACAGGGCCCCCGGCACATATCCACATACCGAGTGAAACTGTAGATCTGTTGCACGTTGAGGCCACAGGGGGAACTGTTTCTTAATGCCAGTGCAATTAGGTGGAAGTAATTGAGAGGGGGCCGGGACCAGAGCCTCCCCTCCTGGCTGTTGCCTTGCCGAAGTCGACTCTGGAGGGGGGCCCTTTTGTGAGAGGTTGGGAGAGCCACACAGGAGCTGTCATCCTGGTCCTTAGCCTCCTCCTCTTCTGTGAGCTAGAGGAGCACAGAGTAGGAACTGGTCCTGACTCCACAGCCTCTACTCCAGGAGTGTAGTGGTAGGAAGGGGCAATGGTTTAGGGCCACCATCTGGACTGCTCCCCAACCCAAGGGCACAGCTAATTTCTGAACCCATTAACCCTTTGTTATCCCTAAAAAAAAAAACCCCAAAACAGAACTCTCTGATGCATCATCACTATGCCCTCCTTGCCTACAACCCCAGAAATTCCTACCTCCCAGTTGCTGGGGGAAGAAGCAAACTGCTTCCAAGGGAAAGACTGCTCTCTGGAGGAAGGTGGCAGTGACTCCATGACTCTGGCCTCTGAGCAGTTGGCAAAGTCTTCCTCTTTGGGGGCTGGCTGAGGGCAGGGGAATATGCTTGTCAGATCCTCTCCCTTACTAGGTGCTGGGACCTCCAGCTTTCCAGGGGGAAACACGATGTTGGGGTTTACCCACATCCACAGATTGGGTTCAATATCTGGACCTGTGCAGAGAAAAAATCGTGTCGCATAGCTCACTGGACTTTGGGTGTCCAGACTAGGCCACAAGACCACCCATGTCAGAGAACTCATTACCCACTACTCACCATCTTTATCAGGTTTGGGTTTTTTCCCTACAGGTATTTTTGATGGCTCAGTTATACGGAGTTTATATCTGGCACCTGGCAAAGAGAAAGACAAAAGAGAGTCAAAACGCCCTCGGATTTCCACTGAGGTGCCAGGAGACTGGTCCTTGAAGCTTCTCTGGGATAGGGCTGTGGGCCCTGCCTGTGGAGTTATGGCACCATATTGCACTAGTTTTCTCCTTACTTCTCTGACCTTCTCATTCACCTCTGCATTCTTCTCTTCTCACACTATTTATACTGTTCCTGAATGATCTGATCAATACTTGTGGCTTCAGTCACCATCTATAAACTTAAGGCTCTCAAAGCTTTATCTCTAGCCCAGACTTCTCTGCTAGCCATTAATTAGTAATCCCCATAGGTATCTTTTTTTTTTTAACAGTTTTTTTTTTATTTTATTTATTTATCTTTAGAGGGGAAGGGAAGGAGAGAGGGAGAGAAATATCAATGTATGGTTGCTTCCTGTGCATTCCCTGCTGGGAACTGGCCTGCAACCCAGGCATGTGCCCTGACTGGGAATCGAACCGTGATCTCTTGGTTCACAGGCCCGAGCTTAATCCACTAAGCTACACCAGCCAAGGCCCCATAGGTATCTTTGCTTGGCTAACCCACAGGCACTTTGAGTGGCATTTCTAAAACTAAGCTCCGTCTTCCTCCTTAACCTCCTGTATTCCTTTTTCAGCATGTGACACCACCATCTAACCAGTTTTTCAGGCCAGAGACTTGGAAATCATTCTTGACACTTCTGTTTCCCATACAGCCACACCCAATCCATCAGCAAGTCCTACCATCCTAGTCTAAGCCATAACCCAAATGGTCTGTTTCTTTAATTCATCATATTGCAATTTTAATGATCTTCTTAAAATGTTAATCCAACCTTGTCAGCCTGCTGTGTAAAACTTTGAGATGGCTTTCCATTGCCCTTGGGCCAAATCTAAAGATACATATTCCTTGAGATAGTCTAAAAGGCCCTGGCTTGTCATCAGTGTTGAGTCATTCCTCCCAGTCTTTTCACCCATCTCCAACAGATCACATTCTAGATCCTAGGCCTTCCTATAAGCTGTTTCCTTTGCCAGAAACACTCTTTCTTCTTCTTGTTTTCATGGGTAATTGCTACTTACCCAGCATGTCTCTGTTTAAACATCTCTCTAAAGCAGGCCTTTTCTGACCACCTGTCCAAACACTCCCATAGCACCCATGTTATTGTGATTAATAGAATCTACTAAAATTAATAGAGTCTATCTCCAGGTCTGTCTTGTTCACTGCCTGGCATATGGGAGAAGCTCAACTTAAGTGGATGAATGAATTCACAGTGGGCTAAGAGTAATTCAAGTACATATTAGAGCTATCTGCTTGGCACTATGCTGGCTCCTCAGGGATAAAGGGAACTATTTGTGTCTTCTTCATTGTCCCCATGAGTGTCACCATATTACAGATGAATCTAGGTTTTTGCTTGGAAAATGATGATATACTTATTGGAGAGCTCAGTAATTAGAAAGGATGCCCATTACATTGCTAATGTTCAATACAGTATTCAAAAAAGGAAAAAGTAGCAAGAGATAAAAAATTGGAAAGAAAAAGGCAAAACAACCATTATTTACAAAAAAGTGGTTAACAGAAAACCACCCAAAACTGATATACAAATTATTAGAACCAATAAGAATCCAGGAAGTTTGCTGGCTGTAAGAACAACATACGAATCAATAGTTTTACTCTATAGCAGTGTTAAGAAACTGGAAAATAGCCCTGGCTGGTGTGGCATAGTGGGTTGAGTGCCTGCCTTCGGACTGAAAGGCTGTCGGTTCTGATTCCCAGTCAGGGCACAGACCTGGGTTGCAGGCCAGGCCCCTGGTTGGGGGCTTGTGAAAGGCAACTGGTCAATGTTTCTCACATATTCATGTTCCTCTTCCTTTCTTTCTTCCTCCCTTCCCCTCTCCTTAAAAAAAAATCATCTTTAAAAAAAAAAGAAACTGGAAAATATGAAAAAGGTACTGTTTACAATAGCAATCAAAGTAATAAAGTTTCTAGGGGTTAACCCATCAAAGAATGAACCAGACTTTAGGGAAAAAGATGCAATCACTATTTAAGGACAAAGAAGATCTAAATAAACAGAGACATATAGCTCTGGCTGGTGTAGCTCAGTGGATTGAGCACTGGCTGTGAACCAAAGGGTCACCAATGCTATTCCCAGTCAGGGCACATGCCTGGGTTTCAGGTCAGGTCCCCAGTGGGGGCCACGTGAGAGGCAACCACGCACTGATGTTTCTCTCCCTCTCTTTCTCCCTCACTTTCTCTCTCTCCCTCACTTTCTCTCTCTCTAAAAATAAATAAATAAAATTAAGAAATAAATCAATAAACTTGATTAAAAAAACAAAGACATATAATACATATTATAAAGATGTCAATTACCCTCAAAGTAATCTGTATGTTTTATACAGATATAATAATTATAATAGGTTCTGCATTGTAAAACTCACAGGGAAAAGAAATCAACTGATAAAACTCAATAGAAAAAAACAATTTAACTCGTAAAGATCTTAGTTCTCTAACAGATAAATAGCTTCTACAAGTCAGTAACTAAAAGGCTACACAAACCTATAATGGGCAAAGGATACAAATCAGTATTCACAAGGAGGAGAAATCTGCATGACTAACAAGATGCCCAGTCTTACATAAGAACACAATAGAACACTTTACATTAAACTGATAAGAATTATAAAAACAGAAAATACCAAGTGTTGGCAAAGATGCAGAAAAAAAAATTTTTTTAAGAGGAGAAGGGAGGAAGAGAGAAAGGGAGAGAATAGTGGCTGCTTCTCTCAGGTGCCCTGACTGGGGACCAAACCCCACCCCCAACCACTGGCCAACCAACTGTGCCATAGCAGTCAGGACAGAAATAGAATTTTTTACTACACTGAAGAACTGACATCAACTGGTGCTGCCACCATGAAAAATAATCAGGCAGGATTATAATTTACTATACTGTCTACTCCTGGGTATGTATATTCAAGTTAATATAGGAGTTTATATACTAACCTAAACTGTTGTTCTCACCTACCAAATTCTCAGTCACTCCCCTTGATTAGAGGAGTTTAGCTCCTGGCTCACTGTCACTAACACTTCTCTTGTCTTAAGTCTTGGCTATTTCAATATATAGACAATTCTCCAAATAACCTGGCTTCTTGAACTCTTCTCCTCCAAAGATCTTGCCTTCCATTTTACTTTAGACAGTCTCCCTCACTGTCATAACCTAAACCAGTAACTGCAACCTCTCCATAACCTCATTTTTGTGCCACATAAAAACACATCACCTCCTATCTTTCTGGTTACCTCCTTCTCAACCCCAACTATCCTTTGATACCTCTGATATCACCAACCCATTGATCTATGGTTTGGGGGTACTTGTTTGCTAGAGTTGGATTTAATCAGAGTAGGTGTTGGGCCTACCAAGTGCCTCAAAGCCTTATAAAGCAAAAGGATTTAAAGGGTATATGCAAGAGAGCAAGCATGTTTGACCATGGGATTCCAGGTTAAAGAAGAGAGGACATCCAGTAATTGGGAGCAGTAAAAGGGTGACAGAACCAACAGATTGGTGAGTTCAGCCTCCGTCTGTCTGTCGCCCTCCCTCCCTCCTTCTCTGGCACAGACACCCTCATGCCTTCTCAAGGACAGTGTTCCAACAATCCTCTCTTCTCTTTCCTATTAATTTTCTTTTTCCCTTTTTTGGTCTCTATTAGATCATTCTCACTAGCATTCAGATATGCTGTTAATTCTCTCATATTAAAAACAAGAACTTCTCCCCTGGCTGGTGTGACTCAGTGTATTGAGTGCCAGCCTACAAACCAAAGGGTTGCTGGTTTGATTCCCAGTCAGGGCACGTGCCTGGGTTCCCGGCTGGGTCCCCAGCAGGGGGGCGTGTGAGAGGCAACCACACATTGATGTTTCTCTCCCTCTCTTTTTCCCTTCCTTTACCTCTCTCTAAAAATAAATAAATAAATAAAATCTTTAAAAATTTTTTTTCTTTGCCAGGCCACCATCCCACAGTTTTGCTTTCCTTTAAGGCAGAACTCCTTGAAAGAATGGCCTATACTTTCTGTCTTTACTTCCCCTCCTTCTACTCTTAAACCTATGCTAATCAGGCTTTCTCCACCACTCAACCAAAACCATAGCATCAAGGATCTGTTTTGCTAAATCCAATTGTCAGCACACCTCTTACCAAATCTCTCAGCAACATTCCTCTCATCTGACCACTCCTTCCTTGAATTTTTCTTTCTTTCTTTCTTTCTTTCTTTCTTTCTTTCTTTCTTTCTTTCTTTCTTTCTCTTTCTTTCTTGACAGGAGGAAAGGAAAGGAGAGAGGGACAAAAGCATACATGTGAGAGAGAAACATCCATCTGTTGTCTCTTGCACACCCCCCACTGGGGACCTGGGCCACAATCCAGGCATGTGCCCTGACTGGGAATCGAACCAGCACTAAGCCACATCCACTAAGCCACAATCGAATCCACTAAACCACACCAGCCAAAGGAAAACATTTTCTTTACTTGTTTTCCACAATCTCGGTTTTGATTCTCAACAGTCATTTCCTCAGTTTTTGCTGGTTATCTCTTTTCTCTCCAATCTCTTTACAATGGAATGCCTCCAAGGCTCACCCTTATTCCTTCTCTGTCTTCTCTATTCTCACTCCTTAAATGCTTCTATACCAAAGACTCTCAACATTTATATTTGTAGTCCACATCTCTCCCCAGAACTCCAGACATATATATTTACTTGCTTACTCAACATTTTTACTTCGATATCTAAAAAGTATTTCAACTCAGCATGTCCAGAACATATTTCCTGATTTTCTACCCTAAACCTGTCCTACCAGAAGCTTCTCTCAGTAGAAAGCAACTTCATTCTTCTACTTAGTTAGCCAAAAACCGTGGAGGAGTCATCCTCTAATGCACAAGTGGCAAACACAAGGCCCTCGGGCCAAATCTGGCCCTCCACCTTGTTTTATCTGGACTGCCACCTTGTTTCTACCCAGCGGCAGCACCAAGCTCCTAGCCCCTAGTTAAGGAGTGGTTACATTTATACAGTCCTAAGGTTACATTTGGCCCTTTGAAGGCAACTGCAAGGCTGATATGGTCCCGGTGAAAATGAGTTTGACACCCCTGCTCTAATCTGTTTCTTATACCACACATCCAATCTATCAGCAAATCTAGCTGGTTCTACCTTCCCACCACGTCCTCTGCTACCATCCTGGAGGTCCAGTCAAGCATCACTTCTGGTCTGAATTACTATAGTAGCCTTCTAATTAGCCTCCTGTCTTCTAGGCTCCTAGCTTCTTTGTACCCTACAGTATATTCTACAGTGTACCCTCAACACAGCAGCCACAGTGATCCTTTCACAATACAGATCATGCAGGATTAGCTACATAATTTTCAAGGCCCAATGCAAAATGAAAACCTGAAGCTCCTTGTTCAAAAATTATTAAAAATCTCAAGACAGCGATAGCAGAGCATTAAATCAAGTATAGCCACCCTAAACAACTATACAGGTCACATACTCAGGAATCTAGTGACTGTATCTCTCATCTACTCAAAACCTTTCAACCATGCCACACCTTACTCAAAGTCAACTCCAATGTCCTTGAAGTGGAAGACATTTCTTCCTGATCTCTGCTCCACACCCTGTGAACTCTCTTCTTTGTTGATCTTCATCCAGCCTCACTGACCTCTTCACTGTTCCTTAAATGCTCCAACCACATTCCTTCCTTAGGGTATTTGCACTGGCTATTCTTGCTGCCTGGGAAACTTTTCCTCTAAATATTATTCTGTTGGTACACTATCTCATCTCCTTAAACTCATTGTTCAAATATTATGTTCCCAATGAAGCCCAGCTTGATGACCCTATTAAAACTGTAGCTGCCACCACCTTCCCTGCTCCCTATCCCATTCCTGAACCCTCCTTACCATGTCATTTCCCCCATCTCAGTTATCGCCTTATAACACACTAGTAGATAGATTTTTTATGTGGGCTGTATATCTGTCCCCAGTGGAATGTAAGCTCCACGACAAATTGTCTGGGTGTTTTTTCATTATATATCATGAGTGTCTAGAACAGTGCCTACCAAATTGGAGGTGCTCAATGAATATTTCTTGAATCAGTAAAGGTATAGGAATGTTCATCAGCATTACTATGGTGGCAAAGAGTTGGGGCATTTTAGATCTTCTTTAGTAAGAAGAATTAAAGTGCAAGAGTTAGCATACAATAGTCAAAAATGATGAACCAGATCTACATTTAGCAATCTGAATGGCTCTCAAAAACAATGTGATCTCTCTCTCTCTCTGCCATATGTGGACACAGCAAGAAGAGGACTATCTGCAAACCATGAAAAGAGTCCTCACAGGGGGGAAAAATGTGAAGGGAGGGTATAAATGAACATTATGTAAATTAAGGTCACCTATAAACATAAAACAATGCTAAACAGTTCTCAAAGATACACATATCTAAAAACATTAACTTGGTTAGGGCAAATACATGGGAATATGGAAGGGATAGAAGTGGGGTTGGTGGCTGAAGAGGGAAAAACAATTAATCCAAGCACTTTGCTGGAACATGTGGCAGTAACTTACCAAGAAAGTGGTAAGTGATTACCTCAATTCTCTGCACTTGAGGTCCAAATTTAAAATAAATTTTAAAAAAGTCTCCCCGATGGCCAACCATCCGTTCAGCAAATATTGAGCACCTCTAAGTGTCAGACAATGTGTTAGGTGATGGGATGATAGGCACAGTCAAAACAGATTACTTTTTTTTTAAGAGAAAATTTTAGTAAAAAATTAGTACTGTGCCAAATGGTAAAAGGCACCTTGGAGAAAGGCCCAGAAGAGGCTTAGAAGTTACTGGAATGGGGCTGGGTGGGTGGCGAGGAGCTGAAAGCGCCCTGCCAGGCGGGAGGATCGCTGCCCTCCATAGGCATGAAATTTAGGTGGGAGGCTTGTGTCTCCTGGGGTGGGGGAGGGGTCGCCGGCCTTCAGCAAAGGAGGTCGCGAATCGCGAAACTCTGCGCCATTACCGGGGCTCTTCTGGGGAAGGGAGGAGGTCGAAGGCTGGGGAACCCCTAGTCCTGTTCCTGCTCCCACGAGCCCACTACTGCCGCCCGACACGCCCAATCCTCCCCCAGTCCTCCCAACCCATGCAGATGCTCACGGTTTTGCTCCGCTAAGGGCAGGTGCGTGGTCGTGAAGGCCAGAAAGCACTCGTTCCCCATGTCCCAGTCCAGCAGTTCCGGGACCTGGCCGTGGAGGCTGGCCCAGAAGTCGAGGTGTTGGAGTTTCAGGTCCACCTTCAGGAAGAGACCAGCCCAGCAGTGGGTGGGAGAGTCGGAGAGACTGAGGCCAGGCCTCTGAGCCACTTCCTCAAATACCAGGGCTCTGATTTAATTAGTTTCCCCAGCTTTGAAGGAGTTAGCTTTGACACTTTTAATCCCCTCTGGCCTCAACTCTCAACTAAGTACCTCTCTAGGAAGTCTTCCTTCGAACCACACTATGCTTCTGTATCGGGATTTGGGTACCCTCGTCTTCTTCCCACACTACATTTGCACAAACGTTTTATTTTATTTAGTAAATTCGTCTAAGGTTTAAGAATGATCCCAAGATAGTATATTAACTCTCTAGAAGTTCTGATTAATTTTAAAGCTTATCCAAGATCGCATCTGCAGTACACCATGGAGATGGGATTAAATGGTGATTATTTTTAAGTTTTGTTTTTAACAATTTCAAATTTACAGAAAAATCCCAAGAATACTATTAAAAAATGCCTGTATACCTAAACCTTGTAATTCAGTGATCACACTAATTATTGACATTTCATCACACTTTAATTTTTCTCCCAGTATATACATAAACATGTATTATTTTTTTCTGAGCTGTTTAAGAGTAATTTGCAGACATCATGCCTCTTTACCAATAAATGCTTCAGTTTGTATTTTCTGAAAACAAGGATATTGGCTATGTGACCAGGAAGTCAGAAATAATAAAATTAATCAAAATCAGAAAACTTAATATTGATTCAAAACTATATTTAGTGTACAAATCCTACTCAAATTTTACCTATTGTCCCAACGATGTCCTTTATATAAATTTGTTTTCTGGTCTAGGATGCAATTCAAGTTCATGGCTTGAATTTAATTTTCATCTCCTTAATCTCTTTTAATCTGGAGCAGTTTCTCAGCCTTTTAATCTCTTATAACATTGATATTTTTAAAGAGTACAGGCCATTTATTCTGTAGAATGTCTCTTAGTTAAGGTTTATCTGGTGTTTATGGATTTTTGGCAAGAATACCACAGCAGTGATGTTGTTTCCTTCTTAGTACATCACATCAAGAGGCACATTATGTTAATGACGTTAACTCCAATCACTTGGTTTAGTGGTGTCCACCAGGTTTCTCTACTGTAGTGATCTCTTTCCCCCCTCTTGTAATTAGAAAGTAATTTTTGGGAGATACCTTGATTTAAAATCCTGATCCTCATCAAGTTTGGGCCCACTAATTCTAGCATCCATTTATTATTCCTGCTTGAATCAATCATTACTTTGATGGATATAAAATAATTATTTTTTATCACTGGCTGGTATGATTCAGTGGATTGAGTGCCGGCCTTAGAACTGAAAGGTAGTCAATTTGACTCCCAGTCAGGGCACATGCCTGGGTTGCAGGCCAGGTACCCAGTTGGTAGCGTGCAGCAATGGATCAGTGTATTTCTCCCACACCAATGATCTCTCCTTCCCTTCCCCACTCTCTAAAAATAAACAACATATTTTTAAAAGTTAGTTATTTAAAAAAAAACTATCATTCTTTTTCTACTTATTAAGTTGGCATTCTACTGTAAGAAACAGCTTTTCCTTATCCTATATTTGTTTGTTTATCAGTATGGACTGAAAGGATTCTTATTTTTTAGAATGGATTATAATTCATTACTATCATTTGTTTTAATCCTCCAGTTATTCCAGATTTGGCCAGTGGATGTGCTGGCCCCCTCTGGTTCCTTTGTGTGTCCTGGGTTCTCCATCAGAGCCCATCCACCCTGTGCTGTGTTGCTGTTGCTGGTCTCCAAGACCAGAAACTTTAAGAGTATCTAGCACATAGGAGACCCTCAATAAATGTTTTAACTATAGTGAAAATAACCCTTTCCTTTTTAAAAGTGTGATAGAACTCTACCTTTAATGCTATTAATATTTTAATGATATTTTCCCTCATGAAAATATGCATTTGATGCAGAAAACTTGGAAGTACAGAAAGCACAAAGGGAAAACATAAAACAAAAATGATTCTTTGTATTAATCAGAGATAATGGTCAATTACATTTTGATGTATATTTTTGCAATCTTTTTCAATTGAGGTGTTTGTTTCATTTTTTTTGTAAAAAAAATGTTGCAATGCATCCACCCTTTTATAGCCCTTTTCAAATTAATCTACCATTTCACAATGTTCATATGATGCAAATCATATATCTGATAAGGATTGATATCCAGAAAATATAAAGAACTCCTACAACTCACACACACACACACAAAACCCATTTAAAAATGGGCAAAGAGCCGTGGCTGGTGTGGCTTAGGAGATTGAGTGCTGACCTGAGAACCAAAGGGTCACAGGTTTGAGTACCAGTCTAGGGCACATGCCTGGGTTATAGGCCACATCCCCAGTAGCGGGTGCTCAGGGGGCAACCACACATTGACGTTTCTATCCCTCTCTTTCTCCCTCTTTTCCCCTCTCTCTAAAAATAAATAAATAAAATCTTTTTAAAAAATGGGCAAAGAATATGAATAGACATTTCTCCAAAGAAGATATACAAATGTTTAATAAGCACGTAAAAAGATGTTCAACATCACTAATCATTAGATCATTCGAGAAGTACAAATTAAAACCACAATGAGCCCTGCCAGTGTGGCTCAATTGGTTCAGCTTCGTCTAGTAAACCAGAAGTTTGTGCATTTGATTCCAGGTCAGGGCACATACCTGGGCTGCACAGGAGGCAACTGATTGATGTTTCTCTCTCGCTCACTCTCTCTCTCTCTTCCTTCTTTCCCCACTCTCTAAGCTCAATGAGCACATCCTTGGGTGAGGATAAAAAAGAAAACCCGCAATGAGATGCCACTTAACATCTGTTGGGTTGGCTATACTGAAAATAAACAAACAAAACACAGGAAATAACACGTGTTGGCTAGGATGTGGAGAAATTAGAACCCTTGTATGTTGCTGGTGAGAATGTAAAATGGTGCACTCTCTGTGGAAAGCAGTATGGTGACTCCTTAAAAAATTAAACATATGATCCAGCCATTCTCGTTCTGGGTATATACCCAAAAGAATTGAAAGCACAGATATGAATAGATATTTGTATGCACATGTTCATAGCAGCATTATTCACAACAACTAAAAGGTGGAAACAAAAAAAATGCCCATCCACAGGTGAATGGATAAACAAGATATGGCATATACATATATACAATGGAAAATTTTTCATTCTTAAAGAGGAATAAAATTCTGATGCATGCTACAACATGGATAAACCTTGAAAACACTATGCTGAGTGAAATAAACCAGATACAAAAGGAGAAATGTTGTATGAGTTCATTTTTATGATATACCTAGAATAGCCAAATTCATAGAGACATAAAGTAGAATGTGATTGCCAGGGACCGGGAAGAGGGAATGGGGAGTTCTAGTTTAATGCATATGGAATTTCTGTTTGGGATGATATAAAAGTTCTGGAGGTGGATAGCAGTGACGAGGTTTCATAGTAGGTGGATAGCACAATAGTATGAATGCACTTAATGCTACTGAACTATACACTCAAAAGTGGTTACAATAGTAAATTTTATGTTTGTTTTACCATAATTAAAAATTATTTATGTCAGTAGTTTCCAAACTTCGCTGTTCATTGGAATCTGGAATCTCTAAAAAATACCAATGCCTGGATCCAACCCCCAGTCATTCTGATTCTGGGATGGGATATGGCCTGGGAATTGGAGTTTTATTTATTTATTTTTAAATATTTATGTATTGATCTTAGAGAGGAAGGGAGGAAGAAATAATAATTTTTGGTTCCACTTATGCCTTCATTGGTTGATCCCTGTACATGCCCTGGTGCCCTCACTGGGCTTGAACCTTGCAAACTTGGCATATCTGGACGATGCTCTAACCAACTGAGCTACCTGGCAAGGACTTGGGCTTTAGGGTTTAAAAAGCTCCCTATCAGTGGTGTCCAACCTTTTGGTGCCTCTGGGCCACCCTGGAAGAACAAGAGTTGTCTTGGGCCACACATTAAATATGTGAACACTAATGAAAACTAATGAGCAAAAAAAAGGTTTCAAGTAAATTTATGATTTGGTGTTGGGCCACATTCACAGCAATCCTGGGCTGCATGTGGCTCATGGGCCATGGGTTGGACACCCCTGCTTAGATTATTCTAATGTGTAGCACTTCCCACAACACAGGAATGCTGAGCTCGCAAGCCTTCCCTGGCTGGGGCAGGTAGTGGGGGAAGCAAACCATTCTCTGGGCACAGCGGGCTCTCCCAGCCCCTCTCCTGCATTCAGGCCTCAGCTCAATTAAGCCTACCCAAACAACGAAGGGTCCTGATGTTCACCTCCGCTCATTTTTTGTAGTACTAATCACAGTTTTTTAATGTACTTGTTCACGTTTTTTGGAGTCTCTCTTTCACTAAATTCCATGTAAGTTCCATGAGGGAGGAGCAATGTCTTTCACAGTTTATTCCTAGCACCTTTCGTAGAACCTGGCATATAATAAATGCTCAGTTAATATTTGTTGAGTGAATAAATATTGTTTTCCTTCTCTTCCATTGTCTTTTTTGGTACTTTTCTGGCCCCTTCCTTCTCTATAAGGGCTTGTTTATTCGTTAGTGTGTTCACTTATTCAACTAGTATTTATTGAGTACTATGCACTATGTCCCAGGCTCCGTGGAGCAGAGGCACTGTTGCCTTGTGAGCAAAGCAACTGCTCTCAAGGAATGTACAGTCTGGTGGAGGAGAAAATTGGATAATCATATAAATATATAATTTTAAACCATAGTATTGCTATGAAAGATAGTCTAGAAACATCCAACCCAATGGAGAGATGAAAGTGAGGGAAGGCTTCCTTGAAGAAGCTGAATTAACTATGCAAATAGGAGTGGAGTTGGGAGTGGGGCAGTTTTAAGAGCAGGCCAGGCCAATGGAATTGTGTGTGCAAAGGCCCTGAGGCGAGAGGAATCACAGAGCTTTCGAGGGAACATAATGAGAGCTGAGGGGCAGTTAGCGGAGAGACCGGGGCTGGTTTTGAAGGTCACCTCAGAGATTTTAGTCTTTACTTTCAGAATAATGCAAAGATCACTGACCGTTATAAGGAATACATATTAAAGAGGACAAAAGTGAATGAGGGTGACTACTGCTCTTTTCCCTCAGTTACCAGACTGTACCACTCTTGTCCCTCTCCACTCAGGATTATTCTACTTCTGCTCTCTCCTTCTGGAGCCCCTTGAGCCTATTCTCCACTCCTCCACTCCCCAGTAGCCTGTCCTTTCGTCTCATCCTGGTGGCACTCTGTCTTTCCCTAGTCAGAGCCTCTAATCTTCTCCAACACTTCTTCTTGCTCTGCCAGCAGGTGCTCCTCTCACACCCAGAGTCCCTGCATGGTACACTAGCCCCAGTTGGGTGGTCTGCTATGGGGGATGCAAAAACCCACAGCCCAGGTATGGGTCTGAGAACTCTGACTCCTGGGTTCTTTTCTCATCTGTCTCCTTCCTGCCTCCTGAGAAAAGCAACTCCGGTGATATGGGGCAGGGAGGTGACTGGGAGTGCCTGCAGCCTGGACACAGAA
This sequence comes from Trachops cirrhosus, assembly GCA_028533065.1. Lineage (NCBI taxonomy): Eukaryota > Metazoa > Chordata > Mammalia > Chiroptera > Phyllostomidae > Trachops > Trachops cirrhosus. The sequence continues at coordinate 77,494,863 of CM052543.1, read as the reverse complement.
TCTATAGCTTCAGGCCAAAGTGAGCCCTCAGAAGGAAAACACACACAGCAAGGTGACATCTAACTTTATTGTAAGAACTTAGGTCACTAGGTGGGGAGGGCGTTTGAATTGTCTTTGGGGACAATTAAAGAGGTGAAATGGGAGGAAAATCAATTCTGACAGGAGTGGGGTGAGGGAAATAATAGGGATAGTTGGGTGAAAATGAGGCCTTAGGGGACGAGGAGGAACAGAGGAAGGAAAGTGAGGGGAGGTGAAGGCACTTAAGGAGCAAACGACCAGTGATTGAGGACAGGAATAGGCAGTCTTTTTAAGAGAGAAGCTGGAGCAAAAGTCAAAGCTCTGGGCTGGGGAGATGGATGGTGTCCTGTATCTCACTTTTGGGCACCCAGTGCCAGGGCTATGATAAGGCCCAGAACCAGCAGGAACATAGCAACAGAGAGCAGCACTGTGATGACCACCATGCCCCCTGTCCGGGCCATTCTCAGCCCAATGGATTCCACCTTCCTTCCTGTCAAAAGAGAAAGTAGGGAGTTCTTTATGGGCAGGAGTGGCTCTGTCCTGCCTGGGCACTCATCCAAGTCCCACATCCAGCCATCCAGTTATCCTTTCATCTATTTATTTATCCAACCCTCCAACAAATCATCCAAGGGATCCAGACATCCATCAGATAAACATTCATGAAGCATGTCCTATGTCACTCACTAAGGAGACAGAAATTATTCGGATACAGTCCCTACCCATAAAGAGCCTTTAGTTTAGCAGTGCAGCAAGATGAGTCAACAGGTAGTTAAAATGCCAAGGACTGCCCTGGCTGGTATGGCTCAGTGGATTGAGCACTGGTCTGCGAATCCAAAGGTCACTGGTTTGATTCCCACTCAGGACACATGCCTGGATTACAGGCCAGGTTCCCAGTTGCAGGTGTGTGAGAGGCAACCACACATTGATGTTTCTCTCTCCCTTTCTCTCTCCCTTCCCCTCTCTCTAAAAATAAATAAAATAAAATCTTTAAAAAACTGCCAAGGGCTCAGTGCTAGGACAGAGGGAAGCCAAGGGGCTAAGGGAGCACAAGGAGGGGCAGCTGTGGGTTGGGTAGAAAGGGCCAGGGAAGATTCTGTGGGCCTTGGAATGTGAATGGGAGTGGGTATTACTTACGAGGAAGTGTGGACAATGGGGTCTCTCTACTGGACTCAGTGGATGTCCCCTTCTTCACTAGGTAGGAAATGCTTTTGTGGTGGGGTTTGGAAGAGACAGAAGAAAGAATGCTCAGTGAGTATCTGGGACATGGGGGAAAAGGGAGCCCAGCCCCCACTTCCCACAACTGCGCCTCCATTGTGCCTTCCCCCAGGAGATGCCCATTGACCTCTTTAGGTGTACCTGCACTCTTTTCCCCATGCTGACCACATCCCACCACTACCACCAAATGTCATGACCCAGCTTCTCTTCCTGTACCCCCTCCCACAGATGCTCCAGGCTTGAGTCTAGTACCTACTAGTATTTGGTTCCTGGCACGAGGTTTGTCACCTGGTATGCACTGAGCCGGGTGACCGTGAAGCCAGCCCAACTGTCCACCACACTCACCAGCTCTCTTCGCCCACGGCATGGAGGCACAACAAAGCTAGATTTCACCACTGAGCAGGAAATTAGGGGTGAAACTCAGGGTCAAGTTTTTGGAGGCCCCAAGGAGAAGGGGCAGCATTTACAGTTCAGGCCCAACAATGGGATTGACAGGAAGGCATGCATGGGAGAAGGGATGCTTGGGATGTCCTGGGAAGGGAGTAGGGGCAGCCTTGGGAATGGGTAGCAGACCTTTGCTATCATTGGCTCTCCGGACCATCAGTGTGGCATTACCCCCTGTGAGGTGACAAGGGGGTAAGGCCACTAGCAGGCTCTCCGTTAGTGCTGGGGACAGCAGACCAGAGAGGTTTGAGATGTTGAATACTGCTGGAGGAGCCAAGAGGAAGTGAAGTGGGAGAGGGAAATTCAATTCTTCTCCTCCACCATCAGATCCAGCCCCAGCCCCAGCCCCAGCCCCAGCCCCAGCCCCAGCCCCAGCCCTAGCCCCAGAGGACTTTTCTGAGGCTGAAGTGTCCTCTGTAGTCCACTGGCAAAACACAGGCCCTCGCTGGTCTGACCACCAGGTGGCAGGCTTGGGCTGCAGAAGCTGGATACTGTTTACCAATCCTCCAGATCCTGGGTGCCCAACCTTACCCTTCCCCACAGCCTGGGCCCTTCCCCACACCTCTCTGCCTCCTGGGCTGGAAGAGGACTGCGAGTATGCTCTCAGCTCAGTGAGTGATGTCTGGTCACTGCCATTGCCAGTCCCCCACCCCCAACTGGTCAGATGAGCTCCTCTTTTAGAGCTCTGGAAGGCACGGGAGGGCGCAGTTCCTCCAGTCCAGACCCCAGCCCCTCCCCAGAAATGGCAGAGACCTGCAGCCCCTGGGGCCAGGACAGCCAGCAGAATCAGGATCGAGGGCAAGATCCGGATAAGTAGCAGGGATGCCATAGCTGGCCTGGGAGCTGGAATGGATGTTGATGGGCTGCGGCTTCCTGAGGCAAGTGAGGCCCTGCCCTTGGTGTGGCTGGTTTTGTCCTGAGGGTGGGAGGGGCTGGAGAGGAATCTTGTCCAACCTGCTCCTTGGGCTCTACAGCCTCAAGGGGGCCCCCAGACAAGTTTTTCAGGATGGGGAGCTGGCCCTCAGGCCAGATATAGCAACATGGGCTGGATCTTGGTGGCTTAGTCAGCTGCAGAGGGGCATGGTAACTAAGGAGGGTGGAAGTCATGCCTTCTTTGGGACTCACATATGCAGAGGCACCAATGTTCTGTCCACAGAGGATAGCTTCCTCCAGGTGGGAGGAGGTCTTCCCAGGAAGGCAGCAAGTTCTGAGGTTACCCTGATGTGCAGGAAGACGCGAGTAACACTGAGGGGTTCCTGAAGGGTCTTGGCTGAGCAAGAATGGGAGGGAAATAGAAACTGGTAGTGGGGGCAGCAAAGCCAAGGGTTCCAATTCTTGGTGTCCATTGAGGGAGGCCCAAGTGCTGCTGCTGTGGGAGAGGTAGAGGGATGTGGTGTCAGGGAATATAAAGAGGTTCAGGTCCTTCTAGAGAGTGGAGCAAAGGGTGCCATGGAAGACTTCTAGAGAGACCTGAGAGGTGGGCAGTGACCCAGTCTGGTGGGTGGGGGTGGGTACAGTCAGCCTTGGTCAGCAACTTTTGTTAAACTGATTGAGAATAAACAAGAAAAAGAGACAAATTCTATGGGCTCAATGAGACAGAATTGAAGATGGAATTATGAACAGAGGGGGAAGAGAGATGAGGAGAAAGCAGTAGGCAGGGGATTGGCATGCTCTCACATATTTATCCTTACAGCCATCCTGGGCAGTGATGTTATTAGCTCCCTTTTGTAGATGTGGAAAATGAGATTCAGAGAGATGGAGTCACTTGTAGAAAGTGGACACTTTGCCAGGAGAGGTTGTAGATATCTACAAAGTCTGAGAGTATTATGTATGTCTTCTTGCTCCATGAACCATTCTATCTTCCCCACTCCCAGAGAAGGGGCAAGGTCCTGGTAGGAAAGTGAGGGACTGGTGGGTTGGTGTCCTTACCCCTGTGGTGCAAAGGGTAGGTTCAAAGCCTGGGGTATGAGCAGCGCTGATAATTAAGATAGAACTTATGGACCCAAGCAGGGGGTTGAAGAGTCTTAGACCAGTGCTTCTCCAAATTTAATGTATATATGAATCACCAGGGATCTTGTTAATATGCAGTTTCTGATTCAGTGGGTCTGAGGTGAAGCCTGAAATTCTGCATTTCTAATGAGCTTCCGGTAGCACTGATTGATGCTAGTCTGAGAGGCCGAAGTTTGAGTTGCTACATATATTGTATTATATAACTCCATATGTACACACTCAGGATCCTCTTTGAACATTTTTTTATTTATTTTTAGAGAGAAGGGAAGGGAGAGAGAAAGATAGGGAGAGAAACATCAATGTGCAAGAGAAACTTTGATCTCTCAACCCGGGACCTGGCCAGCAACCTAGGTGGCCCTTTAACCCTTTGGTTTGCGGATGATGCCTAACCCACTCAGTCACACTACCCTGGGCATGGGATCCTCTTTGATGGAGAGGCCAGTGTTTCTCTTCAGTCTCCCAGGATAGCCTGCCTTTGGGTAAAGAACTGAATTCGGATTTTCTTGCACCTTGGGTTTTGTCCTTTCTTATTTCAAAATATTTTCTTTCTTTCTTTCTTTCTTTCTTTATTTTTAGACATAGGGGAAGGGAGGGAGAGAAACACCAACGTGAGGTTGCCTCTCACATGCCCCCATACCAGAGACCTGGCCTGCAACCCAGGCAAATGTGTTGATGGGAACCGAACCAGCGACTTTTTGGTTCACAGCCCAGAGTTCAATCCACTGAGCCATACCAGCCAGAGCTGTCCTCTTTTAGATCAGATTCTACCATCATTGTACAAACTAAAAGATGATCTTTTTTTTT